>LR999961.1:1813583-2418110 GCA_905220385.1 Xylota sylvarum | reverse complement strand
TGAAACAGTCCTGGTGCCGATTTGATGCCAAACGGCAAACGTTGGTACTAATATAGTCCTCGATGGGTGTTGATTGTCAAGAGTGGTTGAGACTTCTCGCTTACTTTAATCCACAAGTAAGCGTCAGAAAGATCAATTGTTTAAAAGCATTTATTTCCAGCAACTGAAACAAAGATATCATCTGGTAATGGTACCGGAAACTAATTGGCTTCTAGGGCATTGTTTAGGCCTGTTGAAAAATCTCCGCAGATTCTCACGCTCCCATTCGGCTTCCGTACTGCTGCAATTCGTGCAATTCATTCAGTCATTGATCATTGACGCTTTGGCTTGAAGGATGGCGTAACACCGGACCTAAGGTACAAAACTGCTTCCATTTCGATGGAACCATTCAGTTGATTATGGCGATTCGCTATCATGAGCTCTCGCGTCATTTACTTGACAATAACCGAAGGTTCGAGAAAAATCCTGCACTGAAAGCGAAGTACTGTGCATTTATGTCGGAGTATATTGGACTAGGGCATATGGAAGAGATACATAGTTGAGGAAGACATCGATAAGATCCGTACTTTATTTTACTACCTTCCTCATCTTTAAATGAAACATTAGCTATTGGCCCTCCTATACAGCGCGATCTATTCGCAGTTCTTCTTCGTTTCCGACGCCATAAGTATACGATATCTAGAGATTTTGAAAAAATTTTTAGGCAAATATGGGTTGCTAGGAAACATGTGGATTATTAAAGGATTTTATGGAGACAGTCGCCATCTCAGCCAATCAAACATTACCGCCTCCTTACTGTTACATATGGGACCTCATGTGCCCCATACCTGTCGGTTCGAACATTGCGCCAAGTCGCAAAGGATTCTGTGACAGAGTGTCCCCGGACATGGGAAATCCTTCTGAATGATTTTTATGTCCACAACCTTCTGACTGGAGCTGGTACCATTGAGGAACTTTTCGAAGTGCACAGGGAACTGACAAGTTTGCTCCAAGCCGCAGGGTTTAAACTGAGAAAGTGGAGCTCAAACTGCAGGAAATTTTTGGAATCGCTGCCACATGATCTTCGTAAGCACTGTACTATCGAACACGAGTTTTTTGAATCAATTAAGCTGTTAGGATTGCTGTGGGATCCATCCAGAGATTCTTTTCTTTTTAAGGTTTCCTTGCAGTATCTGTCTCGAATATTTGATCACCTTGGGATTCTTATCACCGAGCGTTATTGGGTTAAAAATCAAATGATATGGAAGTCAAAGCTGTCTTGGGATGATATTGTTCCTGTTGAAATTGCTCAAGAATGGTTAAATATTCGCTCTGAACTTCCATTGTTACAAGGGGTGAATATTTCGTTTTTGGTATAACGATTCCGAAGAGTACCATGGAATCTGTGACGCATCATGTAAGACTAGGAATGGTACTTATGTTACATCTTTGGTTGCTTCAAAGAGCAGAGTCGCTCCACTCAAAATGGGGACCATCCCGCATATGGGATTGTGCGGTGCTGCGCTACTCTGTCGACTTTTTGAAAAACTCAAAACATCACTGCAGGATCAATTCATGAGAATATATGCCTGGATGGATTCTCAAATAGTTCTACATTCACTGTCGGGAGCTCCTGCCCAAGCTTTATAGATAATAGCAAAGACCATATAATACTTATTGACCAATAATAGTTGTTATATGGTCTTTGATAATAGCCAAGTCTGCAGGACTGAAAAAACGCTTACACCTCTGGAATCCGAGGTACCTAGCGACACAGGCCAGATCTGTCTCCAAATGTCGCAAGTAGAGAGATTATCCCATCTATAGTTGCTTGACTGTCAGTGAAAATGATAATACCCCTGACAGATACTGCATTACATTTCATCCTGGACAAGGCTACCTTTATAGTAGCGATTTCGCCTGAAAAACGCCGAGATTGTCGGAGAAGATACCACAACTCAACCCCTCATCAGTCTTGGAGCCGTTTGTGTAGAAGTGGGCTGAATTGTCCTCAGGAAAGGGAGCAGTGACCCATTCACTATGGTCAGGAAGAGAGAAAATATTCAAAAATAATATAAATTTTTGGCGGGACAGGTCCATGGGACCCAGGGCCTAGCTTCTCACAACCATTCGTGTTGTGCTTTTTATATTCTTTACACGAATGGAAGGGACCTACTGTTGAATGCCGTATCGGAAGGGCAATGTTTTATTTGAGCAGCTTTTTCATGACAGTTTCACTCTCGGATGTTTGCCAAATGCTAGCGAGAGGTGGGGATAAATCTTCGGCGATGGGTGCCTACAAACGGACAAGGACAAGGTATCGGCGGTCGAAAATTTCCCGGTGTCGAACACCCCCAAGCAACTCCGTCGTTTTCGAAGGATGACGGGTTGGTACAGATGCTTTATTTCCAATTTTTCTTCTGTGTCAGCCCCATTGTCACAAATTAAGAAAAAATAAGTCACCACTCGCCTTCATAACGATCTTAGTAAGAATTTGGTAGACATACACCTACCTATGTATGTATGTATGTATGTATGTAGGTATATAGGTTAGATAGGACATATGTGAGGCCACACATTTTTTTTTTGTGGCCCCGAGGCAGAGCCTCTTCACGGGTCGGGAGTCCGTTTATTAAAGGAAGTACTAGGTCCGGATGATGTGGAACATAAATCAGACTCAGGTCTCACCAGTGACAACAGCTCCTAAACGGGTTGTAATGATGGCATTTGGTTAGGTTATGTTAATGGGTTGACGGACAAGAGAAACTAGATCTATCCGATACTATAGAACCTATGAAAAACCTATGGATCTTCAAGCCATTCCGAGGCGATTATGAATTTATGCAAATCTTTTAAAGACTTGGCGGAAAGTTCTTCTAAGTCTAGGTGGCATTACTACACGCGATAAGCTTGTAAGTCCCTGTTACAAAGAGCTACAGGTTCTTGACGTGTCACACAATATAAGACTATGCTGAGTTCCAGTACACAAAGGTGTCAAAAAGGATTATCACTTGAACTAAACGAAGCAGATACTACAGTAAGAACTCCCACAATGTAATCTTAGACAAACGATTGGGAACAAGACACTAGTAGCAGCAACTGAGAGATATAGATGGTTTGGGCTCGACCCCAAACAAAAAACCGAGAGTTTTACAAATAAAAAAAATCCTTGTCCTCTTTTGTGGATGCTATTACCGGTCATAACATGCTGAGATCCCAATTGAGTAGTAAGACCCTATCGCGAACAACTAGGTTAGGTTAATGGATTGAACGGACAAGAGAAACTTGTGAACAACTAAGTAGATTCTGGATCATCCCAGTCCCCACTTTATGGTTCTGAAGGATGGACTTTATCGAAAGTGGATGATGATATCCTCCTCAGTCGCTTCGAGAGAAAGATTCTTCGTAAAATTTTCGGTCCCGTTTGCGTTGACGGGCTTTCGAGGAGGAGATTCAGGGACGAACTATTTCGAACTGTACAGCAACGTCGATCTAGGCAATAGCGCACTAATCGTCTAAGATGGCTAGGACATGTAGAGCGAATCGATCCGGCCCGCATAGTCTTCGAATCAAAACAACGCAGTAGAGAAAGGTCTCTCCTTAGATGGCGCACATAAGTAAAAGGGGACCTCAACCGACTTGAAGTGCGCAACAGGAGGCAGTTGATTGAGACCAAGGTTCACCTCGAACTGTAACGCCACCTAAGATAGTACATGAGTAAGAAACATCCTGAGATATCACACAAAGAAGAAGAAAACCTAGCACGGACGACCTGTGCAGAAATTGTCAAACACTTTCTCTGTCACTGCCTAGAACTCTGTCACATTAGAACTTAAAATCCTAAGAACACATTTCTTTCAAGACTTAGAAGAACTTTCTGACAAGTGAGAGATTGGCTCTATAAATTCTGGGGAGACCCTTCTATAGCGTCCCTGTTATAAAGGTTTTTGGAAACAAATTGATGGCAACGATGGCACTCACATCCCCGAAGAGGATTACTGACATCGGTTTAAATCGGCCCCTCGTCCTATTTACTTAGGTAGCGCTACAGTTCGTGGTGAACCTGGGCTTCAACTTAGAAGCCTCTCCAGTTACCTCAACTTCAACAAGAACGCCCCTCGTCCTAGGGATTTAACAAAATAGAATTGGCCCTCCGAATTGGGCGTTGTGCCAGTCGGGGTGACTTCCTTATCACGTAAAAAAAATCTAGTTATGAGAGAGACTGGATCATATAACCGGAGAAACCCAAGCAAATACCGGAAGCTTCCGACACAAATGATAGACACATAAACCATCGTCCTCCAACAATTGTAATTACAAGCGTCTCCTAACTACCAACACCTATATTTTTTACTAACTAACAGCCAATAAATCGACAGAATACTCATTGTGGAACACAACTAAAAATCTCAAACGTCCTATTCAACACAATCCACAAATTAAATCAACTGAGTACATGGGCCAAAAGCAACTCTGAGAAAGCAGACATATAGTCGGCAAACTATCTGACGAATGTATTCCAACCCAAAATCTAGCAACACTCCGTAGAAATTCATTCAGTTACACCATTGGAAGTAGAAACAATTACACAAAACGATTTGAAGAGGAAAAAGTCTTCTGGCTATGAGCTCAGTACTACTGAGCTTTTACAACATCTACCACCAAGAGCTACAATTAAATTGACAGTACTTCTGAATGCTTGTTTAGGTCTGAAGCATATCCCCTGCTACTGGAAAGTTTCAGAGGTAATAATGATACCTAAACCAGATAAGGCCAATCTCCTTACTACTCATATTGTCAAAAATATTCGAAAGGATATTGCTGAAGAATGTGAATAGGCGAATATTCGCAAATTTTCACATTTTATCTGGTCACAGCCACATTTTATCTGGTCACAGCAATCCAACCAACCACCAAGAACAAAGCAAAAGAATTGTGAGGTTAAACTATCGTGAATGCTTTGATCGCGGGAATGTGGATTGTGTCCTACATCCATTACATACGATACTAGAACCTTATCTCACTGATTGATACTTTCGAGTAATCCAAGAAGATGCATATGCTGTTTTCAAAGAAATTAAAGTCGGTGTTCCCCAAGGAAGTACATATACTTGGCCCAACAATGTAGGTCTATACTATTCACAAATGACATGCACACTTGCTACTACATTCCATAAGAACGTCTTGAATTTAAATTGAAATATTAATAACGAACAAATAAGAAACACAAAATAAAAAGCAAAACAAAAAATTAATGCAAACGTACCCTAAGCAACTGCACAAACTGAACACACTATCTGTCAATGGGGCAGACATCAGACAGCTGACAGCCAGAAACGCGCGAATAATGATGAAATCAGTTGTCATATGATGGTTGCCGGTTGTATTTGTCCTTTTTATGTTTGTTTTGTTCTGTATTTTGATTTTAAAAATATTGTTACAGTAAGTATAATACAAGGGTGACCCACCAACCTTACACATCGGCAGCACAATGGACCTTCTCTGGTGTGCATCTTCCCATCGTGGGTCGATCTAAACCAACCAACCAACCAAGTATAATACAACAAATATCACGACCCAGAACGTCCACGGATTAAGACTTGAGAATATGCATGTGGAACGTATGTACATACGCACACTGTTCGCACCTGATGCTACTCAAGAACTTGAATCTGTTGAGACCACTATAGGCTACCAGACAACATCCAAAAAGAGCCCTTGGTATGATGACGAATACCGGGCCAAGTGCCCGATGACTGGACTATCAGCTTTATAAGCCCCATCTTCAGGAAAGGCGATCGTATGTCTTGTAAAAAGTATAGAGGCATATCCCTGCTTTATGTCGCATATAAGGTCCTATCCAACATAAGATCCTGTGGCTTCTGGACCAAATTTTCACATTCAAGGCAAATCCTGGAAAACCCCAACGAATTTCAAGTCGAGACTCACCATCTCTTCATCGACTTCGAAAGCGCATATGATAGCATTCATCGTTTTGAGTTCTACAAGTCGGATCGTCGGACCTATCGGATTGGATCCTATCGGTTCAGAATCGACCCAACATCTACTAGACTTCTGCTTCGTTCAAAGTAAAACAGATCGAGAATAATCCAAAGATACTGTATCTATGAACATTCATAGAAGCAAGAACTGATTGGGAGCTCGTAAAACATAGAATAGGTCACCTGCCACAAGCTTGAACATGACTGCAATCCCAATCAACCAACAGAAAAAGATTCAAATAGGTTCGACAGCCTATAACAAGGATGTGCCTCTCTCTCTTTCTGAAGAAGAGGACCAGGATACCTATCCAAAGTATATAGTGGAACGAAACAACAAAATTTCATTTTTTACTAACCGCTTCGTATAAGCGAAATGCATTTATTTATAAAATTATAAATATTTTCTTTTTTTTTTTTTTTGGTTTTTTTTTTTGTATGCTTAGACAAAACAAAAACATAGAATGAAGGGTCGCCAACAGAATGTATTGGATTGCAATTTGGTTTATTACTTGGCAACGCAAGATCTTGGAACACTGAGCTTGATGTTCTTGTTGACTGGCTTGGAGCCCAAGTCTGGGTTGGATCCACGACGGATTTGCTGAACGTACATGGTGGCGACAGAGTCCTTCATGTCACGGCAATGAACTGGTACTTCGATTTCGGTTAGGTCTGCTTTGACACAGTGACTTGGGCAGGCATTTACCTCAACCCTGGTGAAGCAGTATTGGTTATCTTTGGTGACGTACTGAACACGTTGGGCAAGTTGGCAAGATTTACTTCTGTTGAGGTTGAAGCTTTTCTTAAAAGATTTCTTCTCATTAGACTCCGATGAGGATGAGGACGACGATGAGGAAGAAGACTCTGAGCTTTGCCATTTCTTGTCATTTCGACGATTGCCCTGGAATTTCTGTCCATTCTCGAAGTTGCTCACAACATTTCCTGCTTGGTACTGAACTGCATAGGAGCGAGCGGCTTGTGCTCTTTGCTGGGCTTGTTGGACTTCGGGGACACAGGTTTCATCAAGGACAGCCCAAGCAGCGGAGTAGTGTTTCTCATCCTGTAAGACCTTTTGTTGGGGTGTTGCGATGTCATCAATTTGCTCGCCGTTGTAATTGCCGCAGAGTCCAGAGACTTCGTTGCGCAACAAGGGGTTGGCATGAATGCGAATGCGTTCTCCGTCGTAGTACAGCTTCATGAGGGATCCATGGAGTTCGACCTTAAGGTCATTCTCAGAGATGGCGTAAATGCGAGCGACCAAGGTCTGGTCATGGGTGTTGGCTGTTGGTGTAGCAGGCATATGAACATGAATGGCAACCTTGTCGGAAACCTTCTGTGGCTGTTCATTGATGAGAACCTTAGCTGGTGTGTTAGGTGCTCCGGATGGCAAAAGTTGGATGCGTTGGCCTGCAACAACTATTAGAACTTCTTTTTGGTTGTTGCCCTGATTAGCTTGACGAGCGAGGATGGACAAGTCATCACCCTCGTTCCTGGGATCATTGTGTTGAAGTACAGCATACCAGCACTGTCCAAGTTTTTGTTGTTCAATGATGGCATTGTCGAAAGTCAAGATTTTAGTTTGATCGATCACGCAGACCTGCGAGTTGCGTGTGTAAGTGCGCATCATGCGTTCGCTCAAGTCCATACCTGGATGCACTGAGAATAGATAACGAGCAGAGCGTGGAACACGAAGGTTGGTGAAGTACTGCTTGTAAGTTGGAAGCTGTAAGGTGATGTTCATTGAATGCTGAAGGGGATCGATGTTGATCACGGCTTCGGTTCGGCTAGCTTGTCCCTTTTGGGAATAGTCATACTCAGTGTTGTAGTATCCGTACTGGTTCAACACCGAGAGGGCAGAATGTCCCAAGTCCTTGATTCCTGAGCTGAGATGTTCAGCCTCGACAACAACGTGGATTTCATCCAGAAGATTGGCTTGGTAGGTTGCCTTTAAGCAGGCTGGCATCTGGTTGTTACCTTCCTCACGCATTTGGCGTACACATTCCTTAGCGATGGGTGTTTGGCTAAGTTGCTGTCTGTATTGCTGGCTTTGTTCCATTATAGCCTTGACATTGATTTTGCCATTCTTTGGCTTGCCTCCCTCTCCGAAGAGGACAGTGAGCTTAGCGTTGGATTTTCCATTGTGTTGCTGAGCTTCTTGGTAGTTCATAGCGGGAGTATTGGCGAAGTTGTGGACGTAAGAGGCGTAGATCTGTTTAGCTGGACCTCCAGTGGCGGTCTTAGCACTTCCGAACAACAACACGCGGGTCTTGTCTCCAACGGAGTTGTCAGCTTGTGCGATGGTGCAAACGTATTTGGCTGGCTTCGATCCATCAAAGACGAGAGCTGTATCGATGAGTCCTCCAGCAGCTTGTTTCATGTCACGAGCAGCATTCAACATCATTTCTTCGCGGCGAGCTTCACTGTTGGGTGCAATATCAGAGACCACAGCCAATTTGGATTCATCAGATGCTCCAACTGGTTTATCAGAGCGTTTGGCATACGAAGCGTCGTTGATTTCTTCCTCGTTATCGAACTGAACTCCGAATTTTACGGCTTGGTTAGCAGACTTTTGCAAGTCCAGACTAAGAGTCATCTTGTAGTGGACACCAGCACAGTTTGGCCATGGACCATTGGCAGAGACATCCTCTTCAGCGGTAGTTGCCTTAAGTTCACTGGCATCAGCAAATGGCATAGCAAGCAAGGACATGGCAGCGCGGAGCTTGGTCAATCCGGTTGTTTCCAGATCTTGGTAGAAAGGTGCAGTCAGCAGAGACAACAAAACATTGCGAGTAGGTGAGCTTTGAGTGGCTGGTTCGAAGAAGTATGGCAAGAACTGTGCAGTGTTGATAGGGCTGCGTTGGTTGATCAAGTTTTGCATTGTCAGGATAAGGTCAACTGGAAGCTGGGCGTATTGCTTGACTCCCTCCTTTTGGATCAAACGTTCCATGGCGTTGATAGCATTCTGTGGAAGCTGGTGTTGGAATTTGTATTGGAAGGCCATACCAACGGACCCCTCACCGAAGGTTTCTTCTGCTCCAACAGTTGGGCGAGCTTCAACCAACTTGACATCCTTGGCCTCGGCGACTGGACGAAGGCTGAGGGCACTCTTGCGAGCTGTGAATGGCCATGAGCTTAAGTGCACCAATTTGACATTGTTCGTACTAGCCCATGGAGCGACCTTTCCTGAGACTGCAGTGTTCTCCAAATCAATGTTCAGGTTCAAGCTGAGAGGCAGGTGCAGTTGGGATTTCTTGATCTGTCCAGCAACATAGCGTTGGCTCTCGAATGGGGTGATGAAACCGGCTTTGCCAATCTTTTCCATGCTCAAAGTCAAACGGACCTTCGATGTCACATTGATGGCTTGGGTGTTGAGTACATCAGACCAGGCGCGTGCGTTGGCTAGGCTTGGTGTGGTCTTAGCCTTCACCTCTCCAACAGCTTGCAACAGAATGGGTTGCTTGTAGGCATAGTAGAATGGATAGCCAGTAGCCAGGGGGAATGCGACGACAATCTGCTCATGGTCGTAGATCTTGTTGTACTGTAGCTGGCGGCCAGACATCAGTCCTTGAACAAAGTCAGCAAGGTGTTTGGGGGCAGATTTCAGGCTCTTCTCATCGAATGACAGGAAGTTCTTACGTCCAAGCAGTTTGAACAGTGCTTGTCCTGAAAGTTCCTCAGCATTCTCCGATTGCAAGTTGATGCCCAATTGCTTGACGATTTTCTCCGCTGAATACTTCGAGTTCTGGGCTCTGGCTGCACCAGATTTCTGTCCGGAAACAATGGTATTCCAGATGTCCTGGACACTGGATACCAAGACTTGGACATCGACTTCGTTAACGTTAATGCCTCCGAGATTCTTCCACGAAGTGTAGCTCATTACCTTGGGGAAAGTGCTGTCCGGGCCGATGATGTGGCTCATTTGGTATTCCTCTGAGATCTGAAGGATGTCGGAGACATGATCCCGAAGTGCAGTCTTTGAGCTCTGGAGACCGAAAGTGTGTGGGTTCAGGAACTGTTGAGCGGCCTTGGCGTTGGCAGCCAAATCAGCATTGTCGTCGGAGGTAAGCTGAGCAGCGGAGTTGATGGCAGATTTGACGGTGGTACGAACAGCAGTGCTGGGATCAGTGTAGGTTGACATGGCCATGCGTTGGAGCATGGCTGCTGGTGGATCTGCGCGCATGAAGAGGGTGACGGCCACACTGCGGATTTCTGGCTGGTCAGCAACATTGGCATAAACCTTGTAGAGAATCTTCTGGGTGTACTTAGGGTAGGCTTCGACGAGCTTGTCGAGGCAAGCAACCATTGACAAACGTTCGAACGGTGTAGCGCTCTTCTCATCCTCGAGGTAAGGTTCGAAGACTGCAACGATCTGTGGGTGGGCAACGTTACCCAAAGCACGAATGTACTTCACGCTGTGTTCTTGATTCTTGTTCTTGATGTTCTCAGCAAGACGCTCTCCCAGCCATGGAATGATTTGCTTGGTCACGATGTCACCAAGTCCCTTCTCGAATGAACCGAATGACTGAACTGGATAGTAGTTCTGGGCGTAGTCCTTGTCGGAATATGCGTGGCGCACCAAGTCAGTGAAAGTGAGCAAAATCTTGGGGTATTGAGAGTTCTGTTGACGCACTTGGTCGTTCTGGATGACCGTCTGGAAAATCTCTCGCATAACTGACTCTGTTGGGGTGCGCAAGTTGTCGAAGAGGGTTTCTAAGAGACTGGCGGCTTCAGTATCACGAATCTGTCCATTGGCGACGGCCTTGGCAATCCACGAAGCAGCGGGATTGGTACCAGATTGAGCACAGGCATCCAAAAGTATGTCGTTAGCCAATTCCTCTCCCCATTGTCCGTTAGCTTGGCGGCGATTACGTGATTCCATACTCTGTTCGATTTGCTTGTAGTCCATGGTTTGGATGAGCTCGGCCAGGATGGTGTACTTTTCGAGGGTATTGCGGCTGGGTATCTCTTCTTGGGCTTGCACGTCTGATGCAATCTCTTCGGCTAACTTCTGGGCCTCAGCAACAGCTTCGATAGCGTTGTGGTACTGGATGCTACGTCCCTTGTTTCCGATTGTGTAGGGTTGCAGTGGTTGTTCAGTGGCATCTCTCACGTTTGGGTGGGGCTGATAGTAATGTGGGTGCTTGGCAGCGTAGTTGGGTGAATTGTACTCCTCAGACGATTCGGAAGAAGAGGACGATGATGAAGACGAGGACGATTGCTTATTAGCGTTGTTCTTGCTAACGTGATTGGGAGAATCAATGCTGCGGCGGTTGCGGTTACCTTGCTGTGCTTCCTCGCTGGATGACGATGAGGAGGACGAAGAAGAGGATGATGATGCTCCGTTCGGACTCTTGGCTGAGGTACGTGGCTGGTTCTGCTCGTCAGAAGGGATATTGTAGCGGTAGACCAGATTGCCAACGTGAATTAGCTTCTCGCCCTTAACAGGCAATGGGCTTTGACTAGCAGAAATGGATTCCAATTCGAGGGCAATGCGACTCACGACTTCAGCTTGTTCATCGTCATACAGCATAGGGCTGACGGCAACACGGTTTGTGGTCTCAGCGGACTTGATGGTAAAACGGTTAAGAGGGCCGGCAACAACTACGCGACTCACAGACGATTTCTAAAGAAAATTTTGTTAAAGTGGATGCCATCCATATTACTTGGTTTGTGGGACTTACGGATAAAAATTGTCCCATCTGGTTGGAGTTTGGCTTCATGTCGGATGCTCCTGAGATGCCAAAGTGGTATCCACGACGGACATCGCAGTTGCTGTAGTTCACGGTCTTCACGAATTGGTATAGATTCTCGTCCAAGTTGAAGTTTGTCTCTGGGGCCCATTGCTGAGAAGGTTCGGCTTCGGTGTACGCAGGAACGGCTGACATTTCGTACAATGTCTCGCATTCACCAGTCACTGTAGCTTCCATGGTCTTGTACAAGGCGTTGCTAGCATCACCCTTCTCACCTGGCAATTGATTGTGGCGGCATTTGATAACATTTTCTCCAGTGGTGTCAACTTGCAATTGCGAAACGATAGCCTTCAGTTGATTAACTTCATCGTTGCTCAGCGAAGGATCCACATCCAAAGAACGGATCACTCCGTTCTTGTAGTTGATACTGAACAATGATTCGGAAGCTGGCTGGTCACTGTAGTTCAATGTTCCTTCGGGGATCTCACTGTTCAAACCGTCCTTCAACAGATCATGGAAATGAGCGTGGCGGACATTGTGCAATTTGCCACGAACAACGGAATCCGATTCTGGTTGCAGGACCAATTTGCCCTTAGTAATGATACCGACATACTGGTCTTGTCCTTGACCATAACCAGTGAGGGTATTCGCCGAGAATGCATACTCGTACTGTTGATTCAATTGCCATGGTGTTGAACAAGCAACAAACCCGACTAGGTGTGGAAAGTGTTATTAAAATTTCAGCTCTTCAATTGTCCTTGTCTGTTAACTCACCAAGTGTCAGGAAAATCAAGGAGGTCCTCATGATGTCAGTGAAAGAGTGCGCACTGTTGAATGAATGATTGATAAAACCAAACTGTGCCTTCTTATGGCCTGAACCAATGCTTTTATACAATTTACCAAATTTGCAAGGTACACATAATTCGGATCATGTGTTACATTGCATTTTTTGAAAGGTGTTGTGTGTGCTGATAACATAGTTTTAGAAACTAATCGCATTCACTTGAGCTGCCCTTGCAAGTGCTCTGTATCTAGGGAGATTTCTTATCATGATTCAATTTTTAGTCGATGTTATAGACCTGCCGTACGCTGATTGGAAACGAAAGTGTTATAGGTCAATATTTCTACAGCTGGTTTAACATTGTAATTACATAGTTTGTTAATAATTTGTAGTGGAACGTGTTGTATTTGTGAAAATATTGTCTTAAAATGGAATGTGGACATCATTGCTAGATCCTAAGAAACGAGGCTTTCTAAAGTATACCATCTGCTAAGAAGTACACTTAAGATCTCTGCTGTATTATGTGAGCGATTAGGAAACATCTATGTGCCTTATTGGTTTACAATCCACAAAGAGCAAAGAGACGATGTACTCTACGATGCCTTAAGGGGTACTCTTATTGGAATATTATCCCAACCAACTTGGTGCTTAGCTTAGTCTTTTTTCAGAAATCTTTTATAACCGCCAACCTCAACCGAAGTGCTTTAGGTTTTTGTAATCCTATCGAAAGTGTTCTAGTCATTGACATACCATAAATGAACTGCTAGTCTCTGTGGAAGAAGTGTCTCCAACTATGCACCTTCGAATTATCCACAGAATGCTAGAGACAACTATTGCATCTAAGTTGTCTTACTGAGCAAAATCGTTGAAATTCAAATTGTTGCTGCATTCTTTGTAACAGATGTCGCTTCAGCTCCGGCGGAATATTCAGGAACTATCAGCATTGAATGCTGATGTCTGGATGACGGAAATAAGCTGGTTTCTGCCTTCACTATCCGAACGAACTTTTTATACGAAATATTGTTGGGCGTTGTTCGTTGTTTTGTATTGCTTTCGGATTCGAAAATGTAATTTGATTTTCGTATTGGTTACAAGTGCTACCAAGTCCAAACCAGGGCGTCCCGTGGTTTTCTCAAAACACGAAAAGTGTTTCTACACTTTTTCTTATTTTAAAAATGAAGCAAAATAGCTAGTTTTGTTGCTTGATTGGAACTTACTAATTTACTTTTAAAATCGGGCAATGGCTTGCGAAGCATATAGACAACTTCTTCATCTTTCTGGTAATAGTCCATCTGAGCAATCCAAATGTCCAATTGTGGATAAATCTTGTTCCACAGACTCTCTTAAAGAATAGATTCGTCGTTGAGTTTGTTAAGAACGAAAATTGTCCCTTCCAGGGGAAAATTGTCCCTTCCAATCCAGAAGAGACTCTGAATGCCATAATATCCATAAAAATGTACCTCTTGGTTCGGTATCCAAGTTAGTGGAATAATTGGATCTTATTTCTTCTTTTTTTTCTACATGAGGCTGCTGCTTGCTTTACGTTCAGTGGAGATGATTACTGTACCATGATCTTGGAATATTTTTGAAAAATTTGAATTAAATTGATTCAGTTAAGATGTGGATCCATTCATTTTGATTTTTGGTTTTTCATTGTTATCTCTTGTCCTAGGGTTTTGTTTTTAATATTTTTAAGTTTCGGTGGAGTGCGCAGAGAACACCTGCGCCCCTTAGAATACACATCACTGGTCAAAACCGGACATTTTCAAACGTCGCATCGTTTAAATTACTTGAAGCTTTTGCTTAAGTTTAAGAAATAATTTTCGAATTTCGAATACATTTGCTATAGAAAAGGAAAAACTTACAGAAAAGCTACACAATCCCGTCGGGAACAGGAATGGTATAAAGCTATATCCTTCTTCCTTTGTGGCAGACCTACTGACATACTGCATTTTTTTTTTATAGAATTTCTAAGTTAAATGCAAAATATCAAAATCTGTTTTTCAATGAAAACGCCCCAAAAATGTAGGCGTGGGTACAGACAATTATGTTTGGTTTTAATGATTTTTGTGGAACGCAAGTAAAATAATGCAGTTGGAGGACAGATTTGAAAAATTTATACACCTGCGCTGAGTTTTCTTCACAAAAGTCCAGACATTTCATCCCTTAACTCAAAAAGTGGTGGCATACGGACGGATGGATGAATTTCAATGCCAAAGTAGGCGAAAACATGAACGACTCAGAAGTACATAGTACTGAGAAAATTTGGTTTGGAAGACAGAAACGAAAGGGAACAAATGATGTTGAATTTCTTTAAAATAAATACATAGAAGGTGGACCTGGCAAAGTCCAAACGGAAGAACAATGAACGAAATTGGCTTTCTTATAACAAAGAGGAAACAAAATGTGACAGACGTAACAGAACAAAATAAGTTTGGTATAGGAACCGGGATGAACACCGCCAGAAAACCCAGTCGAGTTCAAAAACATAATAACGTCAGCTCTTGTTTTACAAGATAGAACCGATATGGAAGCTCTCAACAACACTATTTCAAAGGCAGTAACGTCATCTCAAGAACAACACTGCAGAAATCCCCGGCGAAACTACGACAAAATCAGTCCAGCAACTAAACACAAATTTATGCATCAAAGTAGGCGGCTAGACAGGGAAACCTACGACAAGACAGGCGTGATACGCAAATGTAACAAAACAATTTTGACAGAAATACATATGTAAGTATCTAAGAAGACACAACGATGAAAAAATTCAATAAAAAATCGAAGAAAACCAAAGCATGAAACAGGTGGATCCTAATCCTGACTTTTACCAAAAATATAATTCCTCTTCCGTGTCTCATATTCCATCCGCCAAAAATGAAAGATGAAAAAAGCCTAAATTGGTCAATCTAACTGCAGTCAGGCATAGTTACTACCAGCAGGGTTGCCACCTCTTTCTTTTTTAATAAACTAGCGTTCTCTCATTCATAGTGGAGTGTATCATTTTAAATAGTTTTAAATTATTTTTTGATGGAAATTTTCGAGGTTGCGTACACTAATATTCGTGGCTTAAGAGGCAACTTCTTTGCTGTTGCAACCCATATCTTCACGCACAAACCAGCGGTAATGGCACTGAGTGAAACCCAGCTTAACGATGACACTGATCCCAGTGAATTCGCAATAGCAGGATATACACTGGTGTGAGTGAGCTTCCAACTGCAGCCCCAATTCTGTAGCTCAGAGGATCCACTTTTTCAGTTTTTCTGGATCAAAGTTTAACCACCTCCCGATGTTGACGGTCACGGCCAACACACTCTAGACCTGTTTTTAACCTCTCTTCCCGACAAATATTCAATCGCAGTTTCTGCTCCCCTGGGGAAATCGGATCATTGTCTGGTGTCAGCAAAATTCTCGCACTCCCATCAGCATTCAATTAACAGAAGATACCCTAGAAGAACAATCTGGCAATACGAGAATGCCGATTGGAGTGGTCTTAATTCGTTCTTCAGGGCTTTTAACTGGTCTCTATGCTTCCTCGATAGAGATGTAAATGCCGCTACTGACATGATCACAGACCTGGTTTTACTTGGAATGCGCTCCTTCATCCCAAGTAAAACTGTTAGTATCAAACCCAAACAAGAACTTTGGTTCAATCCGACCTGTGCGATTGCCGTCCGGAAGAAGGAAGAGGCTTTTGCGTTATGGCGCCAAACACCTTCTGAGGAAAACCGTAGTCTCTACAAACGGGCTAGAAATGACTGCAACTCAATTTTAAAGCGTGCGAAATTTCTACGAGACCATAAAGTGAGGCAAAAAATACTGCAATGTCCTAAAGGCAGTAAATCTTTTTGGTCTTTCGTTAAAAGAATTAAAGGCTCCGCCTCAACATCTATCCCAGCTCTTGTCCACAATGATCAAAGTATCACTGATTCCCAAGAGAAAGCCAATCTGCTAGCAGCTATGTTCGCTGCAAATTCCACCTTGCCAGATACTTCTCTTCCACCACCATTACTGAATCCGGTTCAATATTCACTAGGATAAATATTTTTCCGAACCCGCTCAGTAGCTCGAGTCCTCAAAGATCTTAAAAAGTAACAAATCTTCAGGTCCAGATGGGATCCCTCCCCTTGTTTTTAAGAGGTGTTCTTCTTCCCTGGCTAAACCTCTACGTAAGCTCTTCCACTTGTCATATTCCACAGGCATCTTTCCGGATAGGTGGAAACTCACGCACGTCCAGCCAATCCCTAAAAAGGGCGATAAAACCTTCCCTTCGAACTACCAACCCATTGCCTTAACATCAGTGCTCTCCAAGGACATGGAAAGCATTGTTAACTTCCATCTCATGAGATATCTCGAAAGAAACCGTCTTCTCAATGACCGTCAGTACGGTTTCCGTCAACAACGTTCTACAGGTGGTGTACCTAACAGAAAAATGGAACCAAAGTATTCACCATCACGGCGAATGCCAAGTAGTTGCCCTTGATATCTCTAAAGCTTTCGATAGAGTGTGGCACAGTGCCCTCTTAAGCAAAATCCTAGCTCATGGATTGCAAGTTTTTTGAGTAATCGGTCAATACAAGTTGTATTGGACGGATATACTTCTACCCCATTCTCAACCAATGCTGGTGTACCCCAGGGCTCAGTCCTCTCTCCGACACTGTTTTTAATATTTATTAATGACCTTCTCTCTCTTACTCGCAATCCAATCCATTCCTTTGCGGATGACAGTACTCTTGACTTCACTTACTCTTTGGCGACTCCACGGCTGAGACCCCAAGCTGTAGAGTCTAACCGGCAGCGAATGTCAACCGAGCTCAACTCCGATATTGATGGAATAATCAATTGGGGTGCTAAAAACCGAGTCGAGTTCAATTCGTCAAAAACCCAGTGCTGCCTCCTGTCTCTGAAGCGGGATATCAATGTAGCCAAACTAAAAATGAATGGAGCTGATATTAAGGATTCTAACGGCTTGTCAATGCTTGGCATGCATGTTACCCCAGACCTTCGCTGGAATCATCAGAATCATAGATGCCTCGGATTCCTCAAGAGGTGTAAACGTTTTTTCAGTCCTTCAGACTTGGCTACTATCTATAAAGAGTACATTCGTTCAAAACTCGAATACAACTCACACGCTTGGGCGGGAGCTCCCGTAACATGTCTGAGTTTATAAGATCGTGTCCAGCGTCAGGCATGTAGATTGATCGGTGACCTATCAATTTGCAACCAAATTCCTTCGCTAGAACATCGTCGGAATGTTGGATGTTTATCGGTCCTGTACTGATATTTCCATCATAGTACTACACGAGCGACCTTTTCCGAACACCCTTATCTTTTGAATCCTATTTTCGGTCGCACAGTCAAATTCAGAAGCACGTTCTTTAGCCATTCAACACGTATGTGGAATGAATTGCCGTCCTCAATATTTCCATCAAATTATGATTTTCAAAGATTTAAAGTCAACGCGCATCGTCACCTAACTCTCTTTCCTTTTCCTACCAACTTCTAACTTTCCTATACCTTTTCCTTTCACACCATCACTGGGTTTATAACTTTAAAGGACTTTAATCCTAAGTGATACAGAACATTAAAAATAAAAAATAAAAGTCTCATCTGCTCGTCCAAAGAGTACAACGTCGAAAGAATTCAACAAAAAATCGAGGAAAACTGAAGCATGAAACGGGTGCATCCGTTGAGATCCGAGTGAGGCTGCACATTTTATCAGTGCAGTCACCAAGCATGAAAGTAATGAGAAGAACACTAGCTGCAGGGAGAAACGAAACCGAAGAAGAAACTACAGACAAAGAAAAACTGCTCAAAATACCACAAACGTTTCATAAGGACCATCATAACAAGGACAAGAGAACAAAACCTTCCAAACTTTGGCTCCGAGGATATGCCAAATGTTACTATTGACGAAATTAGAAACTCTCTACCATGCGATTTCTAAGTGGACTGTATCTGATAGTCACTAATTTTTCGTCCACCACTGTTTGGAATTTGACTTAGAAACAAGCTACCATCAATTTTTCGTAATCGACGGAGAACTGACTGACTGAAACATAACAGCAATAGTGTGCACATGATACCATCCACATAATTAGAACTGTTCTAATCTCCGCCCTAAACTCAGCATTCACTGAATCTTGTCCCATCACAACAAGAAAGGCAGGGAATCGCCCTTTGCATAAACAGGGAGAATTTTCACAAACCCACATCAACAAGTCTGCCCATGGACTGAGAAATCTACAAAGAAAGCCTGAAAATCTTAAAAGCAAAAGTTTGGAAAGCCAAACGTAGACAATTGACAATACGTCCCAATCCTTTTGACTACGTAAAGTCCTATGTAAGACACCAACCGTGACGAATGTCCTCATGAATCTCAATGGATCATGTCCAGAATCTGATGAAGCATCGCTTAACCTATTTTTGGAAACTCACTGCCTATCCATAGCGACCCTCGGACTATCTCAACATGGCCAATGGATCCCAATGGATCATGTCCAGAATCTGATGAAGCATCGCTTAACCTGCTTATGGACACTCACTTCCCCGGCCGTATGCCTATCCCTAGCACTATCTCAACATGGCCAATATAAGGTGGAGAACACTCTTCTCATGACGTGTCTTGAGAAAACTTTAGGCCCAATACAACACAAGAAAGACTAGAGTACTTCTATCCCTGAATAGAATAGAATATTCTCACAGGCCACAAATTAATGGCTGCCCATCTTAGAAGAATGAGAATCACCACAACAGAACCTATGCAAAGGCTGTGGCGACCCAGAAGTAGAGAAAGGCATTTCCTTTACGAATGCCCTGGGAAAAGTATCTTTCAATGACCTCAACGAACTAGCTAACACGCCACCAAAAACCACCCTAAAATTCATCACGAAAACCGGATGGTTTAGGAGGGCCGCTTCTGACATGGATTAAGTTTTCTCAAGATCTCAGCAATGCCTGCATGGCTAGGATTAGTTAGAGTAAATGGTTCCCAAAGTAAGAGCGTGATCCACTCACCTTACACATCGGCTGCACAATGGAACTTCTTTTGGTCTAAGTGCATCCTCATCCTCCAACACGGTATCTAACCCCATCGCCTCGTCCTCTGACTTTCTAAATCCGATGCTACCTCCCACCGTTTCACTCACAAAACTGAATCTACTGAATCTGGGGATGACGGTTGCTAAGTTATGTCGCGTTCAAGGGTCCGTAGAATTTACGATAATGTGTTCCTTTTCCTTGCCTATCTGCGGAGCCCAGGTTCACCCCGAACTGCAGCGCCACCTAAGAATCCGCACGATAAACCCGATTCCACCTGTGTTGATGGGAAAACCAACACAAACATTAAGATATCGATCTCTCAAGAAGGTCTCCCAATCGATGTGCAAACCTGCAATATTTTGTGCAGTTCCACGAATCTCTCAACATTTCTCCTCAGCAGGTAACCAATGAACTAACCTCTTTCGCTACGTAGATTCACCCTTATTCCGTGTGTCGCCTATTGTCGTTTTTTAAGATGTTTCGTTTCGTTTTTTAAGAATTATGCCAGAAATTGAACGCCACAAATTGCTTTCGTACGTAAGCAGGTATACATTCCACATACAATCCACTCTTAAAAAACGAAACGTTTTAGAGAACAACAATCGGCTTTTTGATAATACGCCACCAGGAATAAGGGTGATTAGCTCTACACACCACTCGCATCTCCTTACCTCAGATTTTAAAGGACTAAAGGACTAAAAGAATACTAGAATGGATACCGAGAGACGACAGAAGGACCAGACGATAAAATCGGTCCAAGATTGAAGCCTGTGGCAGCATTTAAAGGAGACCTATGTTCAACAGTGGACACCAAGGGGATTACGGATGATCATGATGATATAACTATGTATATATGTATGTATTTAAATGTAAATATGTACTTACTTTGTATATAATCTTCATTACAAGTACTTTGATGAATTTTTTTCTTTCTTTTCTTTCTTTTGTTATGAACGTTCCATGATATGAATTAAAACACACACACACCCTATAAAATAAGGTTTTAAATAAACAAAATAAAGCCTGAACTGAAAATGTAATTTACATTAATTACCCCCAAATTAAATAATTTATTTTTGTTTTCTTTTTTCTTTTTCTTTTGGTATTTTTCATTTTGGCTATTAAGTGCGCTTTGACTGGATTAATTTGTGAATTATCCTTCACATGCCTTTAACTCTGTCAATGCTGCATGAATGCGGAAGTGTAAACGTGATTCCAATGAGTACCCGGTGTACTTTTTCCTGCAAAAAATTAAAACAATTTTAAAGTTAAAAATTAAAATTAAACACACAATCCACATTTAATTACTTGGCGTCTTCTAAAGCAGTAATTGCGAGGTCACGCCGTCCCTGTTCAGCATGAATAAGACCTATTTCTACTAAAGCATAAACCACTAAATACATGTCTTCCTTAATACTACTCTGTAGACCCATCACAGTTTCCAAGCTCCTGCAATTGTATCGATAAAGTAGTTATGACACTTCAATTAGAAAACACACCATCCACTACTTACTTTAAAGCTAAAAATGGATTTTTTGTTTGCCTCAGGCAAGCACCCTTAAGTAACAAAACTAAAGCTAGATTATCTGAATCGAATGGACCAGGTGTTGTCTTCTCTTCCAGTTGTTTCAGGTTTCGTTCGATAATTTGGTATATTCCATCGGCTATATGGAAATGTTTACCCATAACTTTAAACGTGTTCCACACGTACATTAATTCAATAGCGGGCATTATTAATGTCCTATTTTGTGCAAAATAACGTTCGGCCTTTTTACAAATGAATTTCTCCATTGGCAGAGATTTGCCAGCAATTCTCTGCTTATACTGCGGCGCTTCACGCATCAGATTATCGATAGTAGTACGCTCAGTCGGTGAGAGATCATCGATCATTAGAAGTACGGCAGCCTTTTGATAAGAGTAAATGGTTCGTGACCATTTACTATTCTCCACGAGATACGTTGCATAAAGGCTTGACTCTCGCCAATCTAACTTAAGACTGCAAACATTTTAAAGTGATTTTTTAAGGGGAAACTTAGGAAACATCAATCAAACACTCACCAGTTAACCCACAGGAGTTCCCAAAAGCTTAAATGATGAAATTGTGGCCAAATCTCTTGCGATTTCCATGACTTTTTGTACCAATATTGCGCTTCGTCTAAATTGCCTTTCATAAATTCCAAACGACCCTTGAAAAATAGGAACCACACGCCCTCGGGATACTGTTGCAATTGCTTGGTAAGAATTTCATCACAGAACTGCAAGTCGCCTTCTTGATGGCTCAGGACATAACACACAATTAAATGATAGCCAAGCAGTGTCATTGCGCAGAGAACTTGCCGCAAACCGGGGAGCTGATACCCCGCTTCGAGGTCTTCTATTCCGACTTTCTGTTGTATTTTGGAGTATTTCGGTCAAGGATTAGTGATAATCGGTATTGGAATCGAATCGGATTGAAGAACTTACTTTATTTCCTGAAAAACCAATAAACTCTAATACTTTTATCACACAAGCAGGAAGCAGAGATATCATAAGATTAAATGTGCCCATGCCCATTCGGACACCGCTTTCAAAGTGCATCTGGGAGTTTTTCGAACTCCAGTGTCTCTGTGTCAAAATTGTTGCGCATTCTCTATACGGAGGAGATGATAGTAAGGAATTTAATTTTATCTTAATCCAAGTCTTACTTGTAACTATTGAAGCAGTGTCGAATCTTCATACCGCCCTTGATCAAACTTGTCAACGTTTCGTCCTCTATGAATGTTAGCATTGCCTTTAGGAGTAAGGCTTCTGCTGAACAGAGTTCAGCATGTGCCTCCATTTCTGTATACTGATCGTAATTGGCCTGTAAAAGATGGAATCCATGTATAATTAGCAAAAAATAGAAACACATCCTCTGACTAACCCTCTTGAATTTCTTTCCTATAGACTCGGTTATGGTATTCTTTCGCTTATGTCGATTACACACTTCTAGGCAGATTTTTAATTCCTCAGCAGCGATAGCAATGTGACGCTGTTCGAATGTCAGGATCGCCTCAAGGAATGCAAACACACTATTGCCAACGGAATGATACATACTTGAGTGTGACCAAGGTTTCAAGAGGTTCCGAGCTTCATCGAATTTGTTGTTAAAGAAGTAATGTATAGCAAGCTTCGCTTCGTCTAAAGCAATGTCTAGGTCCATTGTACAGGACCTTTAAAAAAAAAAACACACACAGATACATACCTCACTAGTCGGATGGAATAGGTATAACACTTACATTGCTTCAACACTTAACGCATCGTGGAACTGAAATTTAAAAGAAGATGTATGGCTAGAGATATATTTTTATGGATGTTCCTTAAACTCTAGATGATTGTGAAGATATTTATAGAGCACCTCATAAGTGGGTAAAGCAATCTCTGACTTGTTCACTACAAAGGTTACAATCCCAGGTAAAATCCCCACCTTTTGAAAAATACCCGAATTGACTATCCCCAAGCACAAAATCCACAAGCGCAAAATACCCACGTTATCCCCACGATCTTTAAGGTGCAGCGAAGCGGAGCGGTAGCGGAGCGAGCGGTGAAGTAATTTTTGACGTTCTATTAAGGATTTATTGTCAAAGATTTGTGTTTGGGGATTTGGATTTGTGGATTTCGATATGTGGATTCTAATTTAGGAATCAACGCAAACGAGACTGAACATTCTACGAAGAACCTTTCTCTCGAAGCGATCGAGGATATCTTCATCCACTAGCGTTCTAGTGGAGTTCCAAGAACGTCTACCTTCAGGTTGGCGAGACGCGACCTTGAAAAGGCCATCAAAGAGAACAAAGCGAGATGCTTCAAACAACTCAGCAATCAAGTAGACCTAGACCCCTGGGGGGTGGCATATAGAATGCCGATGAAGAAGCTAAGGGGCACTGTAGCCCTACAAATACCATCGATGCCATCGATACTGGAGAAAAGATGGCGACGAGGCACAAAGAAATACTGCGCTCGACGTTAAAAATGCCTAAAATTCTGCAAACTGGTCCTGCATTAGGAGATCTGTGACCAGATTGGATACACCACATTACCACATGAAGATAGTCTTGAAATACTTCTCTAATAGGAAGCTGAGGTACCAGACGGACATATTATAATGTTTTCACGGGAATCCCCCAGTGGTCTGTCCTTGGACCTATCCTGTGGAACATAATGTATGACGGAGTTCCGCGATTAACGCTGTCACAAGGAGTTAAGATTGTCGGCTTTGTCGACGATAGTAAAGTCCGCCACGGATGAAGCCACCGCTAGGATCTAAAACTTGGCTAGAGGCTGCCGACCTAGAACTAGCTGACTACAAGACGGAGGCAGTCTTAATAACCAGCTGAAAGACTGTGAAATACGCAAACTTCCAGGTTTGGAGCCATTCAATTCGGTCTCAAAGAGGCGTTAAAATACTTGAGTAATGCTCGACAACCAGCTTAACTTCAAAGCCCACGTCGAGTACTGCAGTAATAAGGCATCAAAGATGCAAGCAGCGCTTTCCGGGAGGAGGATACGCGAGGAGGATTCTGCTTTCCAGAGTGGTAAGCTCAATACTTCTATACGCTGCTCCGGTCTGGGCGGAAGAAAAGACAATAAGAAAGCTCTAGTCTGCATACATGCTCTGCGCAATAAGACCAATATGCGATTTCCGGACAATTTCGGACGAAGCAGCCTGTATTATAGCCAACGAGATACAAAGGGTTTACCTTAGGCGAACCACAAATCGACAAGAGACCAGCATTATCAGGACGGTAAACACACACGAAAGGGCAACATCTGAAACACTGTGGCAAACCAGGTGGAATAACACGAAAAAAAGTAGATGGACCCACAAGCTGATTCCCACAATCGAGGTCTGGACAAACAGAGCCCACACGACCGGTCCGGACACAGCGGCTGTCGGAAATATCTTCACAGATTTGGACACGATAGCTCGCCCTTCTACTCAGAATGTCCAGAGAAAGAGAAAGACGCGGAGCACGCAATGTTCCACTTTTTTTTTTTTTTTTATAATTCTCGCGCGCTCAAGGGTTTAGAACTACCCTTTCAATGTTAATACACAGCGCTGAAGATAGGAGATACCACTGTAGACGCTTCGCAGAGGCAGGAATGTACACCTCAATACGCCTAGGGATCTTCTACCAAACACTCTCCCTAAGCTCTCCAAATGGACAAAAAAATGCGGTAAATCCTTAGAAATCCAAACTGGTCCTCGTCACAAGGAAGTATTAAATTCCCAACTTTGTTCCACCGAAACTTAACGGCCACCACTCGAACGAAAGACATTCCGCAAAGCCGAACATCTTCGGCTGAGGGGATTGGTGTACTCGTAAACTACTAATCTCCCCAACCTGGTGCTCACAAATGCGGCCAAATACGGCCAAATACTTAGACCTAATCCTAGACAGTAAATTAAGCTGGAAACCCAACATTCAGGAGCGAGTTAAGACAGCCATTACGGCTCTGTACTGCTGTAAGAAAACTCTTAGAAGTAAATGTGGACTTTATTCAGCATCGAATTACATATTGGCTCTATGCAGGGCTGTTTCCTGGTATCTGTTTGTTTTTTACACTTTTATACCATTTTATACGCTTTTTTACGATAAAATGTATAAAAACCAAAGAAGTGTGACATTTAGCAACCCATGCTCTATGCATCTGTTATCAAATCCATACTTTCGTATGGCATAATCGTCTGGTGGACTGCGCTGGAGAATGCCATCCACTACCGCCTCCTCAGTATTAGTGGAGTCCTAAGGGGCACTCCAACTGCGACTATGGACACACTGTTCTGGATAATGCCATCCACTACAACCTCCTCAGTATTAGTGGAGTCCTAAGGGGCACTCCAACTGCGGCTATGGACACACTGTTCCATTTGCTTCCACTCGATATCTTTTGCAAACAAGTGACAACAAATGCAGCTATTCGTATGAAAGCAATTTTTTTTTTGTGGATCAGTCTGCGTACTGGCCACTTGTCTATTCTAAATAAATTAGAATGCATTCCAAATTACACTGACTACACACTCCTCCAGCTTTTCAATAAAAAAAAATCGAAACCTTTGTATATACCCTCCAGAACTGATTGGGAGGGTGATATAGGGTCTCGCAGTGGATTCGTTTGCCTCTATACAGACGAATCCAAGACGGAAGCAGGTGTGGAACGAGATGTTTTCTCCCAAGATCTGAACTGCAAGATCTCCTTCCACCTTCCCAATCACTGTAGCGTGTTACAGGAGGGAAATAATGGCAATAAAGGAGGCCTTGTCGTGGGTAAGCGAGGATATTCAGCCCGATACCTGGGTGTAATTCTAGATTCCAAACTAAATTGGAAGGATAACACTGCTGAACGCGTCAAAAAAGTCTATTCTTACAAAAAGGCATTCCGTAACACGCGGGGTTTTAAGCCAGCTGTGGTATACTAGATCTACACGGCGGTCGTAGAACCCATTCTTACATATGGTTCACTGGTATGGTGGCCGATACTGGAGAAGCAATACCAGCTTTCTAACCTCACCAACATCCAGAGGGCAGCGTGCACCGGAGTCATGGGATCAATGAAGATAACACCAACAGCGGCAATGGAAACCATGCTTATACTGTGGCAGTCTGGCGGCTAAAACCGCTGTAAGACTGAAGGAAGGCCGAATGTGGTCATCGAGCCTGTACGGCAATGCCTCAATTTTATCCCGATGGGGAACTACCAGCTGTTTGTCAGAAACTGATCACATGACCCCCACGCTAGCATTTGAAAGGAGATTCGCTATAAGAATTCCTGACAGAATGTACTGGAAGTGCCGAAGAACCATGAAGAAGAAGGAGCTGGCGTTGTATACCGACGGTTCTCAGATGGACGATGGCACGGGAGCTCTTCATGCCTTCCACTACGAAGAAACTCTTAATTAAGCAAAACGCTACTAACTGTAGGTAGTCGAACTGTACCACGTTCTCTATCACGAAACAGATCCAGCCCAAGCTGCACAGCACAATAATAGGTGTCATTATGGAATACTGCGTCATTGCGTTCAGACTGGTTCTACCGGCAAACGACTTCTGCAGAAGCTGCATGTAAGCAGCAAGCACCTGCCAAGCTCTCTTAACTCCAAGAAAACTGTAGGAAACTGTATCTAGGAGTGTACTTCATTGACAACCTTGGCGAAGTAGCTAACGTAAGCATTAGCCACCTGCAACGCTGTATAATAAGATCATGCTGGTTCAACGGGTAGTTGAGGACACTAGATCCTGTGGTATCACAATAGCCGTATTTTGGTACAAAGTTACATTCCAACGCTGCAGTAACATTACTAATTATTATGTTTTCAATGCGCCAAAGTTTATATGTACACAGTGACATTGAATCCATTAATTTAAGATGTCACTCAACGCCAACACACGCCGTCTTATTGTGTGTACATATCCACATAAATATGTACACACAACGTACATGCACATGCATACTTTATAACAAATTGATGAATTGTACTCCCAGACGTGACGGCATACATAACTTTTTCCCAAATTCCCTGCAAAATTTAAACGACCACCATAAAGGTAATAATAGAAGTGCTAAAGTACTGTTTCAACACACAACCCACACAATACCTCCCCCCACATTTACTTTCCAAAAAATCTTTAATGGTGTAGGTACGCGTCGCTCCGTACATAGTACATTACAAATCGATACACACAATGTGTCAAGTTCATCCGCTAATAATCTCAACGAAGCTTTTTATTATTAAATAAGAGATACTCCGTTAAAGCGATGCCATAATAGATAGCTATTAAAATACAAGGTCAACATCTTACCCACCCTTGAGCTAAGAATAATGTCATTATATGTATTCCTCGAGAAGTTTCAACCCCCCCCCCTCCTTATGATGTGGATACAAATCGCTACAAATAGGTATACAAACACGTTAAAAGCCAACTGACTGGGATAGAAAATAGGGATACATAATTTGATAATGTAGATACCCACCGCGAGAAGATATACTATGTTGTTGTGTTACACCCAGATGAGAGGGATACTGGTAATTTTAGCACAATCAACTCGAAGAATGACAGTCATGTACATATAGTGGTTCAACAGATAGCTATTTTTAACTCTAATACTCTTTTTTATTCTCTCGACTCGACACGACTAAGGCGAAAGGGTTAATAGAAAACCACTCGACAATGTGAAAAACAGTCTCATTTCAACGAAATTAAATAAAATTTGCCAGGTGTGCAAGCAACCCTTGTGTCGATGAACAAGTCGATCATAACATAGCCACACAATAGGGGCGTTCACACTCATCAAATTCTACATCAAATGATGAGCGGATTGACAAACCTTCGAACCCAAGTAAATTTGCGTCCACCCCCTAACGCCAGGTTCCACATTCATCCAATTTAGAGTCATCATACCGATTTGACGAAGAATTTGATCAGTGTGAACCGTCTAACTCCAGGTTCCACATTCATCCAATTTAGAGTCATCATACCGATTTGACGAAGAATTTGATCAGTGTGGACCCCAACTCCAGAGTTGATGAATGTGGATACAAGTTTACTTGAGTTTGATGGTTTGTCAAGCCTCTCGTCAAGCAAATTGGATGAAAAATTTGATCAGTGTGAACACCCCTATTGATAAGGAAAAATTGCCGTCAAATCGGTACAATGACCCTTCATTTGAGATGAGTGTGAACGCAAGAAACAAATTGCCATCAATTCTTGACAGATTTTCATCCAAATTTGCAATTTTTCTTAATTTTTTTCATCTAAAACGCAACTTACTAGGAGTGCCGAGCAATTTCGATGAACATTTCTATGATGTGGACTCAAGAAACCAAAGTCCACTTGATGGGTTGAGGTGTGTGAATCTACATTGTGAGATTTGAGTGGCTGAATGGGTTTTATGGGCTTTATATCATCCAAATACGAATCCTTTTTTCTTCTAAATTTAACTATCTACGACGTGGATGTACCACACTTGAAATTAACTTTAGAACGGAAGGAACACGTCTCCTTGATGAGACATGAATTCTACCTACTGCGAGTGCTAATACTTTGACTACCTACGAGTGCGTCCACCCCATTTGAAATGCACATAAGAACGGAAGGAACATGTCTCATGTCATCCAGTCGGATTCATTTCCAAAAAGTAATTAGAGAGGTGTGACTTCCTTTACAATAGTACTGAGAGTTGATTTTGCCATGTATCTACTGAATCTCAAATCAAATTAGATACGTCCTGTGTAACATTGTTTTTAAGACACCAAGGAGCGATATTAGATGAAGAAATACTGGTAGATCCACAATAGATTCCAATGGTAACAGATTTGGGAATAAAAAAGCGCGTGGGCTAGATGGTATTCCTAATGGTTCCAAAGAGATCTAAGTATTCGCAGATGTATACAACACATGCTTGAGAGAACGAGTGTTCCCAGATCTATGAAAAAGGCTAAGACTGGTACTACATAGACCCGTCGTCCACAGACCGACCACTTAGCATGCTGGACACAGTAGGAAAAATTCTGTATCGCATCATCTGCATCAGGCTAGAGGCGGCTATTGAAAATATAGGAGAGCTAGCAGAACACCAATACGGCTTCCGTCGTAAATAAATGGTATTTATGGCGGCTCAACAGTTGACGCCATAAAAATTGTAGTTAACACTGCTCACAAAGCTCTAGAAGGTACAAAATGGAACTAAGCGGAGGGAGGACTAAGCGTTACTCTTCCGTCATAACGCTTGATGTAAAGAATGCATTCAATTCTGCAAATTGGAAGAATATTTTGGAGGCACTTAGAAACAAGAAGGTACCGGATTATATCTTCAAAGTAGTCACAGAGGCTCCTCATCTATGACACAGATGATGGTGCGAAGGAGAATGCGGTCACTGGAAGGGTACCACAAGAGACTCGGCTCTGGGTCCTTATGGAGGCTATGTCATCGGCAAAATCTATCACTTTAGCTTCCTCTAGTATATCTAGTCTAAGAATGCCATCATACATTCCCTTGTTCCGTGTGGCATTTCATTAAAACACCGAAGCGTTCTTTAAGACACTTCGTTTTTCAAGAGTGGATCGTATGTGGAGTATCTACCTACTTACCGACGAAGCCGTTTTGTGGCGTTCAATTTCTGAAATAACTTTTAAAAAACGACAATTGGCGTTTTAGTAAAACACCACTCGGAATACGGGTGAATGTATGATGGCATCCTTTGACTAGATATACCAGAAGAAGCTAAGGTGATAGGTTCCACTGATGACATGGCTATAGTCGTAGTTGCGAAATTATTGGAAGAGGTGGTGCAAATCAGCAATGACACCATTCGCGTTGTCCGCTGCTGGCTTGAAATAGTTGGTAACAGTTGGTCTCCTGATCAGCAGGAGAAAGAAAAAAAGAAACCATTACACTTATGGTAGGTGGGCATGAGATAACATCCAAATTGGCCATGATTGATTCGAGGCTCTCCTTTAAGGAGCATCTGAAGTAGGCAAGAAAAAAGGAGTCATTAGTGAATATCTGAAGGCCAGGACATATTCGTAGGCTACTAACTATGCTTGTTAAGTCGGTAATACAGTATGGATCACCAGTATGTGCGGGAGCCATGAATACAATGTCTAATAGGCTACAAATTGAAGCGATAAACCGACTATGTCCACTGCGAGTGAGCAGTGCTTTTCACACACAACTTCATTGAACGACGAGGAGGAAACTAGGAGCTCGAGAGACTGGCAGCAACATTGGAACCTGTCAACCAAAGGCCGATGGACCTATTGTATTATCCCTAACATTGAAACCTGGATAAGGCGGAAGCAAGTTTTAACATGACACAGCTGTTTCCGATCATATCTCTATATCGGTTCAAGCAAGACGACTCCCCAATTTGCTAGTGCTGCAGCACAGACACAGTGGAAGATGTGGAACATGTGTTCTTTCAGTGACAGGGGAGATATTAATGGGAGAACTGGAGTGAACAGCGACACCAGAAAATCTAGTGGCGTACATGCTAGATTTAAAGATAAAATGGAATGCAGTATGCACTTGCACCAGAAGTATGTACGTAGAGCTGCGACGCCTGGAACGGGAAAGAACCCCAAACCGTGAAAGGCAACAAAACGACATGGCAAGCGTAGAACGTAACAGAAACATGTACGTAGAGCTGAGACGCCTGGAAACAACCAAACGACATTGCAACCATATAATGTAACGTCAACTCACCAAGAATGTATAAATGACAAACGATATACAACAACAGACGCCTAAAGACATACATACACACTTTCGTGCATACATCCCCAGACATAGCCACACAGAGAGAAGAAGCTACGACTACAAACCCTCCCCCACAACAAAATCCTAAACGGCAGTACCATGGGGAATAAGGGTTAGAGGCAGAGGTGGTTTCATTTAGGGTTAAAGTCCCACACTCCAGCTATCGATGCTTTCTACCTTTCGTCAAAAAAAAAAAAAGAAAAAAAAACCCTCCTGTAGCCAGAAATGGAAATGTAGCACACAATCGTTTGGCTTTCAATGTAAAATTTCGCCAACAATTCTTCATATGTTTCCGCGTCTATCCTTAGAAAATACTGAGAATCATCAGGAAAATTCAATTTTATTTCTGCTAACAAGTTAACAGTTGACTGGAGAGGCTTGTGGAACGAACTGTAGCGTCCCCTAAGAAAGGAAGGAGCCAGGTAACAGAAGACAACTTTGCACCCTTCTGCTAACAAGTTAACAGTTGACTGGAGAGGCTTGTGGAACGAACTGTAGCGTCCCCTAAGAAAGGAAGGAGCAAGTTAACAGAAGACAACTTTGTACCCTTTTGCATTGGAGAGGCTCGTTAGTGGAGGCCTTGGTTCACCCCGAACTGTAGTGCCACCTAAGAAAGGAAGGAGCCAGTTAATAGAAGACAACTTTGTAGCCTTTTGCATCCATTTATCCATTGTTCTTCTAAAATTGTATCTACGACAATTGCTGCTGCCAGTACGTCTACTTACATACTTAGGTGGCGCTACAGTTCGGGGTGTACCTGGGCCTCAACCGTAGCCAGTACGTCTACCATATTTTAAATATATACATTGTACATATCTACTGGTCTAGAGTTCTTCTTAGAACAAAAAGGACACTGCATCAAACTACTGTGGATACCAGGCCCATGTCGAAAGGAAACAGCAAACAAACTAGCCAAGAAAGTAGCCAGCATCATCGGCAGAACATCAGAAACGACGCCACTGATAAGTAGACTGCAACGAATAAAACCACATCTCCAACACAAAGTAGTCAACAATGAACAATCGGCAATTGCAAGGAAGTCCTGCGAAAATATGTATACATGACCTTTACAACAAAATATCCCACACACCAAGGAAGGAACCAGTTACACTTCTAATATTGAACACTGCACACAGCTGCCTAACTTCATACCAAATACCTTAGAATTTGGAATCTAACACATGCAGCCTTTGCCCGACAAATGATCCACAGGACGAAGACCACCTCTCAAGATACCTGTCTTTGGATCAATCCAGGAAGGAAAGCACAAACATCTCCTACCATTACTGGACTGCTCGAGAAAAAATGGCCTAAACCAGCTCTCTCCATTGGAAAATAATAAGAACAACGTATCTACTGGTCTGCTTGACCTTGTCTTTCTTTTCTTTTTCTAAAATCCTGCCTCCTACGAGTATTTTCAGTACAAGTACATCCACCAAATGCATGTTTTCTCTATCTACCACTTGTGCTGCTGGTTTGACGAATGATTTGCTAAACATTGTCATAATGAGGACACAATGGACTATGCCTGGATGGTGTTCATAAGGCGTGCGTCAAGTAAATTTGATGAAGAATTTCATCAGTGTGGACTCCGATTCTGTCATGTTGCTCGTCAAGCAAATTGGATGAAACATTTGTTCAATAGGTGAGTTCACACTGATCAAATTCTTCGCCAATTTGGTATGATTCCAGATTTGATGAATGTGGACACAAATTTACTTGGATTGGATGGTGTGTCATGCAAATTGGATGAAGAATTTCATCAGTGTGGACTCCGATTCTGTCATGTTGCTCGTCAAGCAAATTGGATGAAACATTTGTTCAATAGGTGAGTTCACACTCATCAAATTCTTCGTCAAATCAGTATGATGACCCTAGATATTCATCAAATCTAGGGAACGCAACTTTGCTTGGATTGGATGGTGTGTCAAGACACTCGTCAAGCAAATTGGATGAAGAATTTGATCAGTGTGAACCCCCCTATTGGGATAGTATTTAGAATATGTAGAGCAATAGCCATGAGTCACGTTTCCATAAGCATACCGTTGCTCCAGCTAGCCATGGTATGGTATAAGAAATGAAATAAAAAAAAAAACTGAATAATTTAGGTTCTACCCCAATCCACACCTACTTACTTGCCAAATCCCCTTACTAACCATGTATGCACGTAAAACAGCCTTTTGCGACAAACAGACAGAAACAAAATTTCGCAATACATACTTTCAAGGTAACTACTCCCAAACGAAACGGGTCATCAATACAATACTACTTCCTACTGCACCATAATAAGACAGACGAACATTTAAATATTACGTCCCACACACCCATCTGTGACTCACTGCTCACAACTCAGGTATTCTGCCCTTGTTGAGGCAATAAAAGAAAATGTGTTCTTAATAGACGACCGACAAGTCATACCCAAACGCTGCTACAACATTTAGTTTTGACTCATACTCAGCTACATCCGCCTACATATGTATGTAAGCGGTTTGCTTAATACAATCCACACTTATCAAACGATTTATGGATAAGCAATCCGATTTAATTACAACGTTTAAAATGCAATTACAATTTTTTTCCACTCTATCTCGTGACCATTGACTACCGGTTTAAATTTTTTTTTTTTTTTTAAATCAAACCCCTGACCCAATCACAATCCAACCAACACCAGTACCAGTGCCTGTTTAACTCCATGATTGCATGAAATTATATACAATTACGATCTACGACATTGATCTAATAATCAATTCCACTATAATTATGAACATAAGAGCTTACCTCATCATTGTCATCGATATCGGCTTTATTATTGCCATCGCTTCCAGTGTAACTGCCTTTTCGCGGTGGAACCAGAGATCCTCCAGCAGACGATGACGATGGAGCAAATGTCTTCGCCAGCGACAAGTGCGAGGGTTTCTGGACAGAGGGTGATTTGTCTTTGGCTCCACTGTTGCGGGACGACATTCTATAGAACTCCCAAAAAATTCCCGTCTTTCTCACACTCACTATTGGTTCTCTTCGTGTGAGTTCACCGAGTTCCTACAATGTGCAAAACACACCACAAGAAGAATTTTTTTTTTTTTTTTTTTTATTTTTTATTGATTTTCATGCTTTTTGCTATTTTATTTTTATTTATCTATTTTTATTTTTTTTTCTATTATTATTTTTCTATGAACACCTAGCATTATTATCGATTCCCCCCCAACTATTGACAAAAAATTCAACATAAATCAAAAAAGTCACTCAAATCACAGACTTATCGTTTTATTTAGATACAACCGTCTGATACAATACGAACAGTATAACGCTTCCCTATCAACCAACCGTGTAGCACACTCTCAGATACAAATAAAAACAAGAAATAATAATTAATTATCAAAAAAGAAAAAAAAAAAACGCGAAATAGCTACATAATCATCAAACTAGCAAGATACTATAAACTTACTGTATTAAGTTTTATTAATCTGAAACTCTGAACGTAATTCCAAGTATTTATCTAATCGTAACGACTAACAACAATGCTCGAGTGAACTGAAACGCTTTGCACTCGAGGAGAAAACAACACAAAACAATAGACGAGACGAAATGAATGACAAATGAAGGCGCCAAACGAGAGAGTCTTCGTTCGTGGTGGGTTATATGAGATATTTCTCTTCTCTCAGTGGTGGGTATTATGGGATTAGTGTTACCAGTAGTGATACCGAAATGGGTATTATAGTAGCATTTGGATTATTTATTTAAGGCGAGTACTATTGAACTAACAGTGGCTTGAGAAAATGTCAAATTGGAAGGATAGTTATGCTGTGAATCATGAAACATTAACAAAATGAGACGCATAACGCGTTACGTTCCAAAATTCATTTTGATCGACTATAGCGTGCAGAAAAAAAAAGCAAGCAAATGACACACTGTTTTTTTTGGTTTCTCTTAAATCAATATTGGGTTGTCGCCTATACCACAATTGTAAGAAGAAACCAAACTTAGTGGAATGGTACTCTCGGTGTTCTGAAGAAGGGAAGTAAACTGATTGGGATGCCCACAAAACTAGATACTATCCAATCCACACCTACTAAGTTGCAAAATCCCCTTACTAACCATGAATGCGAGTGAAACAGCCTTTGGCGACAAACAGACACAAAATTTCGAAATACTTTTGAGGTAATTACTGAGAAACTCTTCTGCGAAAACATAGAATAGTCCTACGAAGCCTCAAGGCTACGAAAAATCCTCTGCACAAATCCCTCTATACCCAGCCACCCAATACCACTGAACCACCTCAAGTAAGAAGTCCATCGACCGATTCTACTGGAAACGCATTTTACAGGTAGTTCCTCAATGCAGCCAGATGGGTACTGGACCACCTCACAAACAGACACAAAATTTCGAAATACTTTTGAGGTAACTACTGAGAAAGGAGAAAAGATGTTCCTGGAGACTCTTCTGCGAAAATATACAAGAGTCCTCCAAAGCCTCAGGGCTACAGAAAATCCCTCTATACCCAGCCACCTAATGCAGCAATATGATTACTGAACCACCTCTAGTTAGGAGTCCATCGACCGATTCTACTATAAATGCAGGTAGCTCCTCAATGAAGCCAGATGGGCACTGGTCACCTATAGTAAGAGGTCCATCGACGGATTCTACTGGACACGTATTTTTCTGGTAGCTCCTCAGCCATATAGTCACTGGAGTAAGGTAAGGAGTCCATCGACCGATTCTATGGGAAACGAATTTTCCTGGTAGCATCTCAATGCAGCCAGATGGGCACTGGACCACCTCTAGTACGGAGTTCATCGACCGATTCTACTGAAAACGCATTTTGCAGGTAGCTCCTCGGTTGCTGTACCTCAAATCGAAACCATCCTCTCTATAGCGTGCAGCAACTCCAGGAAAATAGTTATTACTGATCCAGAAGATTCTTTGGGCCTTACGCAGTTTCAAACCATACAAGTCTCCAGGGCCAGATGGTATCATTCCAGGCTGAGTTTCTACAGTCGGAAGACATAGTGCTTCCTTGACTTAAAGCCATCGCGTCTGGTTATCTGAATTTGGTCTACATTCTCGAACTATGGACCGAGGCTGAAGTTGTTTTTATACCCAAAACAGGAAAATTCTCGCAGTTGGAACCAAACGACCTCCGACCTATCAGTCTATCGTCTTTTCTATTGAAAACTCTAGAAAGACTGATTGATATCTACTTACGCCAGAGCATTAGGCCATCTATACTCTCTGCATTCCAGCATGCATGTTACAAAGGCACATCAGTCGAGACAGTCTTGCACTTGTTAGTGAGCATCAAGAAATTTACCATGGTCTCGTTCCTGGACATTGAGGGGACATATAACAATGTTAGGTGCATTTGCATTCTTCGCTTGAAGTATTGATCAATCAATCGCTCACAAGCAGGGTTATTCGTTTGCAGCTGGACGGCGGGAGCATCGGCTATAAGACTTGTTAGTTGCGAAACTTCTCAGGGAGTCTTGTCCCTTCTTCAGTGGAATCTAGTGGTCAACGGACTATTATTAGACATAGAAAGGATAACGTTGCTATCGGAAACACCCTTATATTCTCAGATAAATCATTCAATGTGGTCTATTACGGCTTACTAGATGGGCCTTAAAAATGTGAACTAGGTGTTAACCCCCTCAAAACAGAACTTGTCCTCTACGAAGAGATATGTATAAGGTCTCCCTTATTCATGGCACCAGTCTCTCCTCTCATTTTGGATATGAAACTAAACTGGAAAGCCAATCTATTATACTTAAACCCGTAAAGAAGGCAACTGTGGCACTTCTGTTAAAGGGACACTCCTGTAAAAAGGCCATAGCTGAGGTTTTCAACCTTACATCATACAATGGCCCACATTCACCCCGAACTGTAGCGCCACCTAACTAATCGTACGCTGGCTACGATCCTCGATCATTCATCTCCTCAAGTTTACCCCTAAAGACGCCGACTATACCCCGCCGACCCTCTTATTTGACCGAAATTTCCACACGAGCATCCCTGACCGAAGTAAATGGACAGTTCTATCCACTTCTACACGGTCAGTTCCAAGACTGACGAGGGGATGAATTGTGATGTTTTCGCCGATGAACTCAATCTGAGCAACTCTTTCCGCCTGCCACAGAGATATCGCAGGGAATTGCAAGGCTGACGAGCTCGGCAGACAGGGTATAACCCATTGGATCCTACCGAAGTGGCAAACTCTTACTAAAGCTGGACGCTTTTATCAAAGTCCACTGTAAATGAGAAAAAACCTCTCTTTTTGCAACATTTCAAAACAGATCTGGCCCAGGCCCAGGAAGTACTGAGTCGGTCCTGTTAAAGCGATCAGAGACCACTGTTCTTACTGGACACTGTCTGATAGGTCAACATGCCAAAAGGCCGTCTTTCTTTTTACATGATTTCTGTGCAAGTTGTAGGGATGTGTACGTCGCCAGCTCTGTCCCAAACAGAATGCCCCATCTAGCAACTCACTTCTTTGAAAACCTAGGCAAACTGGCGTCACGAGCCTCCTTCGATGTATCAAAGGTTTAGGATGGTTTTAGTTAGTCCCGCGATCCATGGCATCACAATGAAGCATTAATGGTCTAAGAAGAGACAGCTAAACCTATACCACAATTGTTTGATTAGGCTGCTTCCCAAAACTCAAACAAAATGGGCATTATTCTAATTACACATTGCATCGGTGATGCAAACACACGATGCTTTCATGTTGCAATGCGGATACTGTTGTGCTGTGGCCCACCCTATAGATACTATTTTATTTGTTAGCTATGGACGTTAGCTCTCTTTTTTTTTAATTATTTACTCTGTACCTTGTGTGAATAAAAAAACACCCTGAATTACGTTGAGCACTTTTACACGGTAGCATTTTGTTACTGTGTCCCACAAATGTCTCGGAGGGTGGCACTTTTCCCCTCCCTTTCCTAAACATTCGCGTGTCGCAGGGACAATATCCCACCGTTTAAAAAGTGCTCCTTCTCAATTTGTTTCGATTGTGTATAGAAACATCAGCGTCATAAAAGACGGTTGTGTTGCCGCAACACCACTCAGTTTTTGACATTCACCTCACCATTGAATTCACCTCATATTCATCAAGTTGCGTAGAATGGTAGAACCTAAAGCTGTTCTAGTGTTTTATTCAGTACACAAACCAATTTTTTTCGAGGACATGCGCGGTGTAGGAAAGCTTGGACAAAGCTAAACAGGGTGTTCTAGGCGTTTAAATGATTTTCTATACATAATAGAAAAAAACTGGATAAGAGGGTAAAATATTTGAACAGTGGAATGTAACAAAAAAAAACCTATCTAAATCCAGACCAAAGCAAGGCAGTTGTTATGATATTTTATCCACGATTCTCCGACAAATATTCGTTGTGGAGAAGTTTTCTGATTTTTCGTGTATATGCGTTGGAAATTTCGATACAAAAACGGAGTCATGCGTTCCAATTGGAATTTTGTTATAATTTGGAACTTATGTGGAACGAAACATCAGGTGAAAGTGAAACAAAGGGACTATCGTGTTTGATTTTCCTATAGAATTTCGAAACGGCAAATTTTAGTGGAATGTGTTTGTTTGATCACTCAACTGACTTGGAGTGCGCAAGCTAAGGACTGAGCAAACTGGAGAACTGTAGCGCCACCTAAGCAGCAAAAGCATGATTGTTTGATCAAAAAACAATATAGCATTAAAACTTCTAAAAAAAAACTACTGAGCATACACCCTTTTAAAGCCTTATGTGGCACGGCTTTCACGGTGCTTATACGATGAGTGTATGATTCGAAAGGTTTTTTAAAGAATTTTGAAACTACATACGTACATATGAATGTATATGGTCATTGAAACACCCTATTCACGCACAACATTAAGATTTGTGCTTTCCTTTCGTTAAGTTCAAATCGTGAACTTTCACATGGTTTAGTTTGTCCTTCGAAAGTTCATTTGATAGCATAAACCAGAACCTAAATAACTTGCTTGCCTCTATACATTGTGCAAAAAAAATTAAAGACAAATATCACGCTTAATTCTAATTAATAACTAACTAACAAATACCTAACTAGAAAACTAACATAAGCCCGTAGATAAGAATTGCCACGGTGGCCATCCGTCTATCGTCCGTATAGGGAACTATCTAAAAACCTTACCTAGGGCCTCATATGAGATTTGCCACGGCACGAGTACAGTACAAGACGAAACTGCTTTCAACAAAGAACATCGACATATACGAGTACATCGTCAGTCAAGCCGCTATGAAGTCCATCTCATCCACAGTCGCCAAATCCAAACTTGTGAAACGATGCCGTGAAGAACGCACAGCTCTCAAAGCATACCACGGCGTTTAACTTCTTTGAGCTTCAGGACAAAGTGGAATTCAGAGAAACGAATGGACGGACGATTTAGGAAGAAAGTGTCTTGGACACGACTGTTAAATCCAATATAGATCAAGCCTTCGCGAGACTAGCTAATGAGGGATGGAGCGCACTGTTATATTGTCGTGTCTCAAGAAAACTTTGGACTAAACATGATAAGATCAAGCTTTTTTACCCTTAAACAGGACCAACTTAGTGCTCTTGCCATGGATTATTACCGACCACAACCTCCTAGCGGCCCACCGAAGAAAAATGCGACTAGACACTGATGACCGCTGCCGAGACTCTTATTTTACATGCGAATGTCCAAGCCTGGCGAATACCACTTCGAAGACCTGGGTGACTTGTCAGGAAAGCCACCATTAACCATCCAGAAATTTATATCATGCCGCTTAGCTTAGACCCAAGACTATAGAACAATTTTTGTCTTCGATTTTAGGTTATCCCCAACAGTGGTTCACAATGGATCCATTGGTGCCTCGAGCACTGTCTGCATGTGCAGGCACCCCTTCTACCTATATACCTTCCATTACGACACCCTCGTTAAGAACTTGAAATATTTGTTTCCATTTAGAATGACTTCCTAAACACGAGCAATATTGGTCAAGGTTTCTGAGTGATTTAGAGTTTATTAGGGAGGATCTGATCTGATGAATTTCAGAAAAGATTTGTGGAACTTATTTGGAATATTGGTACAAAATACAAAAAAAAAATACATCGGAGCATAACTCGGATATTTCTCAGATGCTCGCGAGAGGTAAGGCTGTGAAAAGAAATTTTAGGTGTTTTCTGAGAATTGAATCTCAAACCTTTCGCTTCTTAGTCCAAGGCGCTAACCACTTAAGCCACAGCGTCCACTCGGGCCGCCAAACAGGACTTAAATGTCTACTTCCTCGATAAGTTGTTAATGGTAACTTCAATGAATGAGTTGCTATTTCTTTATGCCACAACTAATCCTTACTTCTATAAAAAAAAATGTATGCTCTACGGAACCCTAATCCTACTAGTCCTTTCGAAAAGAAGAAAAGGTCCAGTATGTAAATAAAATAACTCTATGACTACATTGACTCAATAGATACTCCGTTCATGAAGACAAGGTAGATCGAAATTGGCAGTTTCTAGAGCCTTAGGACGAGGATGGAAAGTGATGTATAAGCTTCCGTTCATATATGACTAAGTCACTTGAAATGAAACCAACAATACGGTGCCTAAGTCATCAGAGAAGTTACAAGTTTCTGTAGTCAATCGTGGCCTGTTCTACACAATCACTATCTAAAGGCTTTTATTGAATCCTGTAAACTGAATGCACTTTCTCTTTAATTTTCACTTTATAACTTCATATTCTATGTTTAAAAATGGGAAAATATTACAAACAATTAGAAATAAACAAAATATCCATAATTGTATTGAAAATGCATTAAAATAATGCATCGTAAAAGTATGCAACAAAATTTCCACTTCAGAGGAAAAAACTCCTAAACGCCAAAAAGCATTCCGTAGTTTTTTGTTTTATTCATGTTTGCTCATGTTTGGTTCAGGATTTCACCCTTTTCTCCGCAGAATCTAGATGTTCATGCGAAAGGATATTTTAACAACTGTCAGGCAGGCGTCAATACGCAAGTCAAATATGTTCCACTGTACAAATACCTCGGCCCCACAGTCATTTAATAGTCTATGCCAGTTGGCGGGCATGGTAGACTATATGCTTGTGACTTCTGCATACAAACATGTATCAAAATACTCAGAAAAATACCCTCTACAACCTTACATATCCTCTCGTCAGCACAAAATCCCCTTGGAAAGACTGACAACGTCTATCTGAAGTGACTGCCAAGCAATAAAGTGACTCCAGCCATGAGCACAGTGTTGCTTAGTAAATTCTATCCATTTTGTGGAACGCTCATTCGACAGGAGTTTCATTTAATACTAAGGACTGTGGTAATCCATAGTGTTTAAGAGGTTGACATGCTTTGAGGTGGTAGACAGCATCTGTACTATATCAGTCATACAGTACCAGACAATCTTTTACTTCAGCCAAACTATCTCTGTGTCTCTCCCAGAGACGTAGTGGATTCAACAAGTGCCAAAAACCAGCATAATTGTGAACAGATCTCTATGAGATGCATCAGAGACAGAAGCGTCCACTATCTGGTCGCAATATCTATCGTCTTCCTTTAGTCACAGAGCCCTGCAAGTTGAGTGGAATGTAGGGTGAATGTTAACAGCTCAGCTATCTTTTTTAAGTTTGAAAACGATGTAGGCCCTCGAAATTCGTGAAGCCGGCGATGAAGGAAATAGCACTCGCCGTTGTTCGGATGTGAAATACAAATGTATTCGTATGTCCGAATCTTCCGAGCAGTTAACATCTTTTCGGGTCATCACGTTGTTGTAGCCAAGGTATGAATGCGGATATCCCAAACGCCATAGCAAAGAAGAATTAACGTCGAAAAGCTGCACGCGTATTTCGAAATCTCTCAACGACTCCTGTGCCGCCAGCTTGGACTTCCGCTTGGAAAACCCTGCTATGGTTCGGGAGACGGACTGATCTGGATATGCCCAGTGGTTCAAAAAAAAGATACCTGAGCCTATGTCTACATCCATCTTTGATCCATCAGTGAAGACAGAGATAAAACGCGTGTTGGTAGGCTGGCCGCTATGCCATTCTTCTCTGCTCGGGAACGAGCTTGTGAAGGGTCTCTTGAAATCTAGGTACGGAGTTAGATAATCCGTGGTGGGGACTGTTCCTAGATATTTATTCAGGATCATGGAATGACCCGTTGTATTTTGCCTCAACTGGCTTATTCTCATAGCTGTCGAGGCTTGAACGAAGATACCTAGCGGAAGCGAGTTGAGGATAGCCTCCAGTCCTGCGGTTGGAGTGGATCTCATGTCGCTCATTGTGCCAATAAAAGCCAATCTGCGTACCTTCGTAAGATCCGCTAAGTTGATGGTCTTGCTGGCGGACTGCCACCATACAAGACATCCATAAGTTAGAATATGCCTTATAATAGCAGTATACATCCACAGTATAGTTTTGGGTTTTAGTCCACAGGTTTTCCCAAACAATCTGCTGCATGAATAGAATGCAATAGTGGCTTTCTTGATTCTTTCATTAATATTGGGTCTTCAGTTCCATTTCTTTTCGAGTATGAGGCCTAGATATCTGTCGCTGTCCGAGATACTAAGAGGAGTGCCCCCTATGGAAGGTATTGTAAACTCAGGAATTTTTTGATTGACCGCTAGTCCACATTTCTTGGATTGATGGACGAAGATTTTCCAACACAATTTTCTCAATAAATTTTGTAAAGAGTTCCATTTTGCTCTTGTTCGAAAATGTGAAATGCTCTTGCAAGAAAAAAAAAAATCATTCAGATGACACAGATCAACGAATGCTAAATGACGTTTGCGGTTTGATGTTCACAACCTTTAAGGGCCATTCACAACTCAGCGACCTGCGAATGCGAATATTCGCAAATTTTGACATTTCATTTGTCATTTACGAGCACTAATAAACCACCAAGAATAAAGCAAACGAATTGTGAGGTTAAACTTTAGCGAATGTTTTGATCGCGGGAATGTGGATTGTGTATTACATCGTGTGGAATGTGAGCGGAAAAATCACAAAAACTAGTTCAAATCCTACTTTTTTTTTTATATCAATCGATAGATAAATTAATTTTTGTTCTTTTGGAGTGGTAAAATTGACAATGGCGTGCTTATAAATATGCTAAAAAAGCTGAGCTTTGAATGGACCTTTAAGTATTGCAGAACAACGAACAATTTTCGAAAACGGCCTTTATCAAAGTGTTACAATGCTCATGGTATGGCACATTTTCTTTTTCTTCACTTTTTCGAATTTTACTTCCTTTTTCTTTTTGAAAATTCAGTGGCTCCACTGTCCAATTTGTTTAGTGACATCTGTTGTATGAGATGTACATTAGTACATCAACTAAGAGGCAATAGATGTCTTTAGCTTTCCAGACATTTTTGCTTCGCACTTTTGCCGCTACGAACTGCGATTTTGTATGAAAATGACAGCTCACTAGCAGTCCATGTAGGGTGACTGCTGAAACACAATGGTGTCGCTGTCGTAGTCGTAATCGTGGTCGTGGTCGTACGTCCTGTCAAAAGTTGAAATGCACCCAAATGAATAAAAGTAAATGCAATGAGTCGCTGTCACTGTCGTTGTCGTAGTCGTAGTCGTAGTCGTAGTCGTAGTCGTATGAGTTGGGCAATATTTAATATTTGTCGCGCGACATGGCTGAATAGAAGTAGGTAGTGGAGAAGCAGCAAACAGAAAAATGTATTGAGTTAGTGAAATCATATGAAATGTTGTGGAATCTATTGCATCCTGTTTTAATTTGAAATACATAAATACATTTACGACTTCATTGTGGACGAATTATTTAAGAGGGTGTGGGACATGGGCACGCGATTTCAATTGACAGCGGCTACGACTATGACCGCGTGGCAATGTGGGCCATGATACCAACCATTTCAGACTGATAGGGTGACCAGTAAGGCTAGTAAGTTGTTTCAGGGAACTTATCTCAAAGTCAAGTAAAAAAGAAAAGAGTCAAGTAATAATTTAAACGCAACCCTTTTTGTGTATATATATATATATATTTATATTAATTTTCGGACTTGTTTTTTAATGTTTTTTTTTTGTTTTTTTGTTTTTTTTTTTTGTTTTTTCTTCATTTTTTTGCACAAACTACACATAAAATGTCATAATTATATTTTTTTTTTTGTTTTTAATAATAATAATACATACTTATTTAATATTAATATAATATTTATTCATCTTTAAATTTTGTCCACTCTTTCTTTTTTGGAGAAAACTGATTTAATTTTTTTTTTTTTTGTTTGTTGTTACTTATATATTTTGTGTCGTAATGTATACCTCATATAATAATATAATTTTTCTTAAAATTTTTGTTTTTTAATGTTTTTTACACTTAAAATGTTCTCCTTTTTTTTTTTTGTCTATAACATTACATGTTTGGATGTATATATGACAACACTCTCCTAAAACGTACATACTAATTATAGAAATACTCAATTTTGTAGTTTTTTTGTTTTTTTTTATTTGTTTTTTATTTTTTATTTGTTTTTTTTTTTTTAACGACAGATTTACTGAAAACAAAACTTGTATAATGTAAGCAATACTTATAGATATTATGTATGTTATTTTCCTTACAATCAAGTTTCATTTAAACACTGCTAATGGGACGTTTGTTTCGTATCTCATATAATTTGTTTTTTTTTTTTTTTTACTTTTTTTATTTTTATGTTTTTTATTTTAATTTTTGTTTTATGTAGAGGGCGTTGGGCTATGGTGGAGGTTTTTTCAGTTTCTCTTGTTTTGCTTTTTTTTGTTTTTTTTTTTAATGTTTATCTATTATTTTATTTTACTTTCTCTGGTGTTTTCACATTGTTTTTGTTTTGTTTTTTGTTTTTTGTTTTTAAAGAGATCTTATATAATTAATTACAAATGTTAACAATTTTTTTTTTTAAATTTTTTTTTGGTTTTTAATTCAAAAAAATTATAGATTTTTACGTTGTTGTGATTTACATATAAGTATGTAGTATATATGCTTTTTGTTGTTCTTATTATTGCTTCAAGTTGCTTTAATTATTATTATTTGTTTTGTTTTTTGTTTTTTTTTTTTTAACTATACGCGTTGTTTGAGACTTAAATCAAAAACAGTTAAATTTTTATACAAAATCAAATATATACGTGTAAGTCCTGAGCATTTTTTTGTTTTTATTATATTGTGAAAAATGGAGAAAAAATTGTACGCTCATGGGACTTCTATCCTAAAAAACAAAAAACGTATCGAACACAGGGTTGTTTTGCGGAAAACAAAAAATAAAAAAAAAAAAGAGACGAGAGAGCAAGTGCATATTATAAAAATCTGTGTAAATTGTACAGAAAAGTATTACGTTTAAGTATTTAGTTTATATTTACTACCAACCTGCGTTTGATTTTAATTTTAATATATAAAAAGACAGGATGAATATGTAAATGAAATAAATACACAACACCTACACTTGGATTATATAGGAGGATTTTTATTTTTTTTTGTCATTTTGTTTTTTTTTTTTTTTGTTTTTTATCATTTGCGTATTATTTAAGTTTAAAGAACATAACAGGGCGATGTTCAAAAGAAGTTTATTGCACATCGCTTATTGCTCATCGTTTATTTACCCGTCTGCTTGTGCACACTGAGTCCAAGTTACACTTATTTAGCTGTTTTTGTTTTTTTTTTTGTAAATAAATAAAAAACAAAAACCACTTATGACTGTAAAGAAAAAAACACAAAAAGAAGAAAATGCAGATTTTTTTTTTTTTTCTGTTTAAATATTTTTTGTTTGTTTTATAATTGTAAGACACAACTCATTATATATATATATATATATTTTGTTCGTTTTTTATTTTGGTTTTAATTTAATTTTTTTATTTTTTTTTTTTTCTTATACTTTACACATAATTTAAATAGTAATGTATGTAATTATATTGTGTGCTTTTTACAGTAAATTTTTTTTATTTTTTGGAATTGGTTTCACTTAATTTAAAATTTTTGAAACAAAAAAAAAAAAAATAAAATAATGTTTGATGGGAAATAAACAAAAGAAAAAGAAAAACAAGTTTAGTTTCTGTAAATTAATGTATGTATGAGTATTGTTTCAATCTTATCCAGTAAACGGATATACGGGAGTCTCCCAGAAAAGCTGAGTATTCGAAGCCAACTTTTTTTCAAAAAGTTCGAGTTGAAGGAATGAAGAAATTTCATCTTTCACTTAAAAATCAGAAAAAACAACCATTCTGCAGTTATCTATGTATCTAGATATTCCTGATATCGAGACGTTAGAATTTAGCTTCGATATCCAGCTAAACTGAGAGACACCGAGACCTGTGTAGCATTTTAATTAAAACTAACAATAGCCATAGATATTCGTTTGTTATTTGTTTTTTTTTTTTTGTTTTTTTAAACTTAAATCCTAACTTAAGTTTATCAATCATTATGGTTTAGTAAAATACCAGTATATATTTATACAATTATGCATGTATGTATATAAATAACAAAGAAGAGACAATTAATAATAATATTATGTATAGAATTGATAGAGCGGTGGGGGGGTTTTGGAGAGCTGGGATTAAAAGACTCGAATCGAAAGAAATTATTTTATTAAATAACTTAATTTTAAAAATCAACATGGAACGGGTGTTTTGTTGTTTTTTTGTTTTTTTTTTTGTTAAATTCGTTTCCTAAAAATTATTTATTATTTTACACTCACGGTGCCTCATCGTGCGGATGTTGCTGTTGCTGCTGCTGTTGCTGTTGCTGTTGTGGATCATTATGATGGATTGTATGATGAAGCATGGCAGGCGTTGTGGTGGGATGATGTTGCTGAGTATGGTGTAAGGATTGCTGCAGGATGTGATGATGATGCTGTTGCTGTGAGTGGTGATGTTGTTGCTGTTGTTGTTGTTGTTGTTGTTGTTGTTGTTGTTGTTGATGTAAATGATGGTGATGCTGATGATTGGTGAGACCTAATGGTGGGGTTGATGGCGCTGCTGACGTTGGATGTGGTGATCCTGTGTTGATGTTATTTGTGGTTGTTGTACTGTTAGGTGATCCAGGGGCAGCAATGGGGCTAACCTGCGATAAAATTTGTGGGGGTAGCCCAAAAAGCGCGGATCACTGTAGCCTTGGCCAATAGTTCGCACCAAGATCGGCGCCTTGCGATGGGATTTGTACGGGGACAGAGACTCCAGCTGAGATAACACCTAAGAAAAGAGAGGGATGAAAGGGGTCTTTATGATTTTTTAAAATTGTTTCTTTACATATTTCATTGTATACACACGACACTTAAACATATACTTCATAATACATACTTCCATTTAAAATTATATAGACAGATATACATGAATGTTTTTAAAAGATAGACTTAAGATATTCTAGTCGGTAATGAGCATGGAATCGTATGATAAATGTCTTATTACTACAAAATTTTGTAGCTCTAGGCAGCTCTTAAACCATTCAGATGTTTAGATGTCTCAGCAAATAAACAAAAATCACCCTAAAATGGTGATGAACTAAAATGATGATGCTAGGGGCAGTAGAGTACATAAAATCTTCAACTTAAGGTCCCTATTTCTGTCCTGTACATATTTGTAACAGTGCAAGTGTCTAAATATCTTTTGCCTTTGAAAAATGGACTAATCACTCTTATTCCATGTTTTTGTAAAACGCCCATTGTCGTTTTTTAAGAGTTATTCCAAAAATTGAACCCCACAAAACGCCTTCATCGGTAAGTAGGTATACACTCCACATACGATCCACTCTTAAAAAAACGAAAGGACTACAATCGGCGTTTTACAAAAACGTGGAATAAGAGTGATTATTACATTTTTCAAAGGTAAAAGATATTTAGAGAACATCCCAAGGAATAAGGTTGAATAACAAAAAAAAATTTAGAAAATGTTAACTATGCTAAAAAACTTCAAATGTATCCCTAACCCTAGACAGAACCCATTCTAAAACTTATGACCTTACATTCATTCTAAACACATTGTTAGGTGTATAAATATTTTTTTTTTAAATATTAATAATAAAAACATTAGAAACTTACCAGTGCTACTGGCTGCAGCTGCACCACCACCATATGCTGAATGCTGTGGTGGTGGCTGCTGATGTGCTGCAGCAGGATTACATGGCGTACGTGAGTGTGCTGCATACGGTGAGCCTAATGAGAGCGGATCATGAAACATATAGGGATAGCTATCTCTCTGTTGGAGACACGAAGTTGTCATCGAACCAAGTGATGATGTCATAGAACTGGAAATAGATTAAAAAAAAGAAAAGAAAGAAAATGGTAAGAAAATTCATTTAGTTAGAGTTAAAGATATATGTATGCACACCACTGTATGTAGATTGAACCATTCAGTGGACACATAACAATTTTGTATTTAAATAAAATAGAGAATAATTGAGATACCGGGCTGAAATTTATTCCAAGAGTAGTAGGTACACAAAAAATTAATTTGAAGTGTGGAATTCAATCACGTTCATATGACCACCGAAGCAATTTTTCACCAGTTTTTCGCTTCTCTTCCACACCGAACCCGAACCGAACTTGGGCAATTTCGCATTCGATATAGTTCCTGAACTTCTCTCACGTTGGTGGCTTGTTGGCATTAACCAACGACTTAACGCAATCCCATAAAAATAAATCCAACAACGTTAAATGGGGGCCATTCGATTGGACCATTTCTCGAGATTGCACTTCCCTTTCAATAGATCAATTGTTTGATCAGTTGTATGGCATGTGGCACTATCTTGTTGGAACCACATATCACCGATTTAAAGTCCATCCAATTCTGGTCAAAAATAGTCTTTCAACATGGCACGATAGGGAACTCCATTGACCATAAAAAATACGTTCCACACACAACTCCGGCAAGAAATCTACACCACAGGGTCACTTTTTGTGGATGCAATGGAGTCTCTTGAAGCAAATGTGGGTTTGCTTCTGTTCAGTAATGCATATTTGGCTTATTGACAAAGCCATTAAGCCAAAATAGAGTTTCATCGCTGAGGATGGATTTTTCGATGAAATTCAGGATTTGCAGAGTCCAATCGGAGAAGTTTTGGAGTTTTAAGTGATCAAGAGGATTCAGTTCTTGAGTTAGTTTGATCAAGAAAGGGCGTAGCTCAATATCTTTATACAAAATTCGCCATAATGTGGACAGAGATTTCCATTTCCTGCTGTGGACGGTATGGAATCGACTGATTTGGCTCATTTTGAACTGAAGCACTTAGGACTGCGATAGTTTTGAAACTTTGGCCGGAGTGTTGTCTCACTGGTAAAGGAACATGCAATAGTGAATAAGTTGAATCGAATGTATCCACTATAGCATGCATAGCCTGTCTTGTGGGACAACTATTACGACCGAAATTTGGAGTAAGTGCTCTTAAACTTTCAACCACCGACTCAGAATTTCGGTAGTAATTTCTAATAATTTCCAAACGTTGCTCGTTTATGAACTTCACCATCTTCGACTATGGAGAGTGCTACCAGGGCATGATAACTGATTTTTTTTGGCCAGAAATTGAGGATTTGGACATGGGCCAGTTATGGTTCCAGCAAGATGGGGCTACGTTCCACACAAGCCGTCCAACAATCGATTTATTGCACACTAAGTTGAATAATCTTTTAATCAGTCGTTTTGGTGATGTTGCTTGTGTGGCACGGAACTGCGATGAAATTGAGGATTTGGACAGGGGCGAGCTATGATTCCAACAAGATGCGGCTACGTTCCACAACAATCGAACAATCGTTCCAAAATAATCGTGTAATCAGTCGCTTTGGTGTTGTTGCTTGGCTCCGGTACGAAGTTGTGATTTGACGACGTTGGATCTTTTTTTTTGTGGGGTTTGCGAACAATCCAGAGACGATTCAGGCCTTCAGGAACAATATTGGTCACGATATTCGTGAAATAGGGACGTAACCATCGAAAATGTATTGAAAGTGGGTTGAGGCAGTCATTTAAATGAAATAATATTCCATAATTCATCGGTAGGTCTACTCTTTTCAATACAAGCCAACAGATGCCCCACTCTATATATATTACATTCCACATCAAGACAATCCCTCTTGAAACAGGCGAGACACTCCATTTAACCGAAATTTCTCGCCTAATACTTACCCATCATTTAACAAACAAACTTAAACACATAATGTATGTATGCATATTACTCACCTATAATTCTCCGCCATTGTCGCAATGGGTTGAGGAATTGATGAGTACATTGAATTGAAACCTGAATTTAGTGGTAAACGCGGTGCAACCGCCTGCAACAGTGGGCTAGCTGAATTTGTATGACCACCAGGGTTATTATCGGAAGTTGTGCCACCAGCTCCATTACTACCACCACTAGCGCCACCACCACCACCGCCGCCACCATTTGTATTCTCTCCAACATTGTTATTCGATCCATTAGCAGCAGATCCACCGCCAGAGCCTGCATTACCACCATTTGCACTACCGCCAGTACCAGTACCGCTCGAACCATTGGCACTCGTTACATGATCTACCGAACGACGTTGCGTTCGAAGTTTCTCCTCTCGTCGCCATTTAGCTCGTCGATTAGAAAACCAAACCTATTACCCAAAAAAAAGGAAAAAAAAAACAAAAATAATTCTTCATTAAACAAACAATCAACACAGAAGCCATCGCGACTACACGTTCAAATTAAAATGCAAAAACATATCCAAAAGTAAATACAAATAAAACTAAAACTCAATATCAACCCCCACCCCCATATCCCCTCACATAGGGCTAAAGTGTCAAGTCGACTTTTGTAATTTATTACTACCTGATGAGCGAAAACAATTTGCACTCGAACGCAAATAAAATCCAATGGAGTGCCCCCTTTGGAAATGGCTCTCTATCATCCAGAAATCATAAGCACTTAACGATGTCAACCCTTCTTCAACAACAAGGACAATTGTCCTTGTCGTTTGTTTCCCTAGCTTATAATAAAAGAAATTAAAAAAAATTCAATACAGATAAATCCTGTCAGCATACACAGAATAAGGGGCCCGAAAACTAAAACAACAACAGCACCAAGGAGAGGGTACAATTTTTTCCTTCCTTCGGTCATAAGGACAAGTGGAATCGATAATATGATTTCTAAAAATCTCCCTTTTTCGTTTCCACTCATTTGTACTCTGTTGTATTTGTGGAAAGGATACACATTACAAATTGTGTCGCTTGAAAAAGTCATCTTCATCTTCCTTCCAGAGAGCCCTCTCAATCGATGGTAATAAGTGTACGTCAAGTGTTTACAATCCCGTGATGTAGAGCCATACAGTACAGCGACATAATAAAATATTATTACGACTTTAGCATAATAGTAATAATTCTGTATATGTCTCTCCTTCTAAGTGTAAGTATGTACCCACCCCAGAATAACTTGCCATAAGGGTTGTGTTTTGTTTGTTGTCACAATGACTTTGGTCCTGTTTTGTTGTTTATTACGAATTCAATCAGTTTGACGATTTATGATGTTTTCCTTCCGTTTTTACCGAAACAAAGATGAGAAATGATCCTAGTCCTAGGGGGTGGGAGTGGATTGTAGTTAGATATATATAAAAAACAAGTCGCTTTGTAAATTTTTAATTGGGTTTCGGTAAGAAAAGAACCATCGTTAGCAGAGGCTCAACAGTCAGTTTGAAGGTACATAATTGCAACCTCTATAGGACACCTAAGCCATTGTGGATTGTAGTCTCTAGTGCTAACAGATACTAGATAAATCTATTTTATAGAATCCAACGCATCGATTTACAACAATCTGTCGTAACTGTCAAACAGTCGAAGTCAAAAAACGACTGATTACATCGAAGGCAAGTGGATCCACACATAGAGAGATACTACTAGGCAAACCAGACTATTCCATGACAACACTTTTCAAAAAGTGCATAATGTAGAGAAATTCCAATACAATGCAAGGACATAACCAGGGCAGCAGAGTTCCACAAAAGCTCCAACTCGCCTTGTTAATTTGAAATCTTTTGATTTTACTTTCACTCACGCTATGGCAAGTGTCTTATCCTTAGACAAGTGTGTTATCCTTTGACAAGTCTCTTATCCGCGCTTTCAATGTCACCGCCCAAGGAGACAATGCCAGCACAGAAGAGGAAGAGACAATTTCACCGAACTCCACCGTCGGTAAAGTAGCGCGCAAAGAGTTCAAAACGACAATAAACACCAGCAAACGTCAAGGCTCCGCCGAGCTATGCAATGGAGTAGATGAAAACCTTTTGTGGGGTCTTCCGTCCACATGCACAGAGTTATCTTCCCCATGCACAGATTCATCCTCCACATGCACAGTTGTATTGGAAAAAATAGTGGAAGGTCTATTTCCAACGAGACGGCAAATGCCACTAGAGGACGAGTCATCTATAGCAGCTCAACTGAGAGGTTCTCAGAAGAAATTCTTGAGCCATCCAACTGGTTTGGGAATCAAAAACCTCCTGAACCGGATGGGATCCAAAATGTAGCCCTGAAAGCGGCATTTAAAACCAAAGTGGATTTATTTGTGGACATTTACTGCATTTGCCTAAGTGAGGGAGTTTTTCCTGATCAATGGAAGAAACAGAGGCTCATGCTACTGTCCAAGTGAGGTAAACCCGATAGGCTGATGGATCTCATGCGGGTTTACCTCCTTTGGGTAGTAGAACGAGCCTCTGTTTCTTCCATTGATCAGGAAAAACTACCTCACTTAGGCAAACGCAGTAAATGCCCACAAATAGGTCCGCTCTGTATGCTAGACACGGTGGGAAAAGTTGTGGAGTACATCATCGGTAACAGGTTGGAAGCAGCGATTGAAGAATCAGGTGGGCTATCAGCACTTTGGATTTGGAAAAAGCATGCTCGACTGTTGATGCTATGAAGGAAGTGGTTAACACAGCGAACAAAAGCAGTCCTGTGGACTATAAGCACATCAGTACAGATTTCGAAAAGTATGCCTCGAATGTTGATGCCATTGAGGCATTTGTTGCCACAGCGATCAAAAGCACTACTCCTGCGTTCCACACCGCGAGCTGGTAACATATCCTTGGAAGCGCTTTGATATATGAAAGTACCAACTGGCATCAAGGAAAAAAAAAAAATATTTACGGCAAAGAGTGTTGGTCTATGAAACAGATGATGGTGTTAAGGAATGCATAGTCATTGGAGGAGTCCCTCAGGGTTCGGTTCTGGGACCAATACTATGGAATCTCACGTACGATGGCGTCTTTCGTCTTGAAATACCATATATAGTTGCGTAACAGCAGAACTACTGTAAGAGATTGTTCAAATTAGCAACGAAACCATCTCAATTGTTCGACGGTGGTTAGCAGCAATCGGCCTCATGCCAGCTGAACATTAAACAGAAAGCGGTCCTAATTTACCAGTAGAAGGCAACGAGAAACCATCACACTCACAGAAGGTGGGCATGAGATACCTTAGCGTTATGACTAACTCAAGGCTTACACCGAAAGAGCATCTGGAGTACGTAAGCTACAAATCCTCTCGTGTGGATGGCATCATTGCGCAGATTATGCCGAATGTTGGAGGGCCAAGATATAGCCGAAGACTACTCTTAGCTAAAGTCGTCATATCCGTAGTGCTTTAGGGATCAAAAGCAGTAAAAAGACTGCACTAAGAGCGAACAACGCTTTCGGCAGTATCTCACACCAAGCAGCATGGGTCATCGCATAGATTTACTGACGGAAGAACTGCAGAAAAATTTTCTAGAGAGCCGACATAAGAGGCGGGCACAACAGAAAGAAAGAAGCACTAGTTTGATAGAGTGACAGCACCGCTGGGGCCATTTTTCTAAGGGCCGTTGGACTTACCGTCTTATGCCGATTATAGGGATGTACTGGCAGAAGAACTGCAGAAAAAGTGTCTAGAGAGCCGAACCAAGGGGCAGACACAACAGAAAGAAGCACTAGTTTGATAGAGTGCCAGCAACGCTGTAGTCTTTCTTCCAATCGCCGTTGGACTTGCCACCTTATTTCGATAATAGAGACGTGAATAAACCGCAGACATGGTGAAGTTAGCTTCTACCTACCGCAACTGCTTACGAGACATGATTGTTTCCGGTCATATCTGTATCATCGTGCAGTGACAACCCGGAAGACGTGGAACATGTATTCTTTCACTTCTTACGATTACACCACCGAATGGTGTCAAATCCTAGCCAACTCTTCTCTAGACAGCCGTCGCACTTTGACCGACGCCACACGGGTGGTCCTATGATAAGGAGAACTCATTCCCCACTAATCTTTTCTTTCGTGATAGGATGTTCAATACCACAACTCTCGACAGCGATTGAAGGATAAGAAGAATCACAGGTGGATTCGGTATCAACTAAGACTGCGGTAAGCTTAAACTATGTGTTAGGCAACATTTAAAGGATATGCCACTTCGACCACATGCAGGTCACACAGATATAGACAAGGTAGTGGATCAAAATCAGGAAGGTGGCTAAGAGATCTCAACCTCCCCTTGATACCTTCATCATGAGCTGTACTATCTTAGACTTTTGATATCATCCACACTGGAGTTTTGATGACCTTACGCGATACTTATCCTACGATCCTGGTTCCATGGATAATGCCATCTGATGCATTGATATTGGAATTTCGGGCGAGGTATCGCAATACCGATGGGTACACTATGGTGTCCACTGCTTAGGACGAACTCGGTAACCCTATAACGCCTAGTCTAACCTAAAAAAGAATTTTCGATGAAAGAAGATGTTTCTGCATCCATAGATGCAGTCGGGGAAATCGTTGTAAAATAGCTGATTAGACCGTATAGCGTCTCTACTCATCCCTTTGAACACTTCGAACGACTGTCTGATGACAGTGGTGTAGCAGTTGCTGTTAAACCTTCTGTTTTGCTGACAAACACTCTCAAAGACAGAACTATCAAGGGAGATCGAGTCGCATTGCATTCTTCATAAATACTAATTTACCTTCTAGACTTGGGGACTATGTAGACACATGGTTTTCACACAACCAAACTGATCAGGCAGTGGAGCTACCACTCGACCTCGGACTCGTACTTTTAATAAAATACCACTCTTAGACAGTAAAGACCACTGACTACCTAACCTTACAACATCCTTGAACAACACTTGTTGATAGTCACCCTTATTCCGCTTGGCATTTCTCTAAAACGTTTCGTTTTCTTAAAAGTGGACCATATGTGGATTGTATACCTACTTACTAACGAAGGCGCTTCAATTTCTGGAATATCTCTTAAAAAAACGAAACGCCTTAAAGAAAAAAACGACAATGGACGTTTTAGTCACACTGTCACACTGAATCACACTGAATCACACTGAATAAGGATGAATATCTACGAATTCCACATTGGTATCGTTCACTATCCACAGAAACGTTTGCCAAAAAAACATCTTAAGTACGACACGCACCATATCAACGTATATTATAATATAAAGCGACAAAACAAAAAAATCTCATAACAAAATATGTACAAAAGCAAGGAAAAAAAATAGAAAAAGAAATAAAAAACAAAAAAAAAAAAAAACATTCACAATTTTGCAACCCAAGAACAAAAACCAATGAAAAACAAACCTGAATACGTGCCTCTGGTAAACCGATCTTTTCAGCTAATCTCTCTCTTGCAAACACATCTGGATAATGGGTTCTTTCAAACTCTGCAATAGAAAAAGAAAAAGATTATAAATTAATTTGCTGAATTTGCTGCTACATGCACCTATTGTATACATGAGTGGTCATTTCCTAAATTATTTGGAATTTAAATTTAAAGAAACTGCATGGTAACTGAGCCGGGGTGGTAGTACAACCACTGAGCCCGGGGTTCTCGCCCTCGTATCTCAGTTAGCACACATTCTATATCCAAGATCTCTAAGTTGTTTTTTTTTTTTACTGATAAACTGACAAGATTGTCTACACGTGTACAATGACATTAGCTATTCGAATTCCACCTGGTAGTTCGGGAACGATGTCGTTGATGAATATTGCGAATAGTAGCGTACTGAGGACATATCCTTGCTTAGCAACAATATCTGTTTCGAACCACTGGCTATGTCCCGATGCGGTGGGACATAAGTTTCAACCAAAATGTACATAGACGCCTGCCTAGCAAAATCTAACGACGATCGTTAAGGAGCAGCTAAGTGGAATGGTAGCTGAGTGAGGAGTGAAGTAATTTTGTTTAATTATTGTGGACTTACGTTCCATTTTCGAAAAAAAATTAATTTTTGAACTTAGGTCTCGCTAGAGTGTGTGGAACTTGGTGAGAGCTTGGTAGAGCATTCCACATTCGTGTTGTACGGTTTATGAAAGAATTTCTATACTTGACGGTAGGGCCGATGATAGGCTTGAAGGTATACTAATGAGCATTCAAAGTGTTGCGAGAAAATTGCGGAATTCAACTGGATGGAGCACTGTTTGTGAAAAAAGCGATAGAATAAGGAAGGAAAGGCAAGAGGCATTTCTGCGATGTGGAAGCGAGTCAATAAAGTCCGCTATGCTTCTGTTCTCTATTAGTTTCGAGGCGTGATTTTGAATTCTTTCCAACAGATTGCAAAGAGGTTTCAGGAGCACCGGACCAGACCAGTATAATGGGCATTATACTCGAGCTTGAGAATGCCTTATATATTGACTGAGCCATATCAGAGGGAGTAAAGAACTTCTTGAAACGTTTGAGGAATCCTAGATATTTCACAGCAGTCTTGGCAAATTCGAATATGTGGTCATTCCAACGAAGATGGTCCTTAACAATGGAATGGAAGTGCCATTCATTGATAATGGCTTAAGCGACAGCTGCCAGCATTGGGTTTTTTAAGCATTAAGTTCCACATTGTTGTTTATACTCCACTGTCTACTACTGTACTGTCATGATTAGAATTTAGTGAGCTTAACATACCCTGCAACTGTAGTTTCACGGCCGAAGATCAGTGAGTCTAGAAACGAATATGGGAAGCTAAGGGTACTGTCGTCAGCGAAGGACTATATTGGATTGAAAGTAGCAGACAAGAGATTATTTGTGAATATAAGAAGGAGAGATTCGGACACAAAACGGAGCCTTGTGGAACACCAGCATCTCTGTCAAATGCCATTGAAATAACAAAAGCGTAACGATCTTCGAATTCACCAGAATGATGCAGAGATTGGTTCCACTTTTCGGTGAGACATACCATCAAATCACCAGTGGATCGAAAACCATACTGTCGGGCATTCATAAGCTGACGATTTATCAGCGTTTCCATGAACTTGGAAAGAAGGGACGTAAGTGCAATGGGTCGGTAGTTGGAGGGAATAGAAAATTTGCCATTTCTACAAATTTCTACAAATTCTGTTCTACTCGGGAAGAGTCCAGAAGAGTAGGATAAATGAAAAAGCTTACACAGTGGTTTTGCCAGCGTGGAAGAACACCTCTTCAGAATAATGGGTGAGATACCATCTGGACCAGCGGATTTGTTAATGTTGAGATCTTTAAGTACTCTTGCTACTGTACGAGTGCGAAAGTGGATTTGTCCCATAGAATGTTCGACGCGCTCAAGTACACGGGGGTGGCAAAGTACAATCTGGGAGTGTGGAGTTCGCAGCGAATAGGGCTGCAAGCAGATTGGCCTTGTCCAAAGAGCTGACAGCTGGAGTGTCATTGTGAACTAGCGTTGGGGTGGAAGATGAGGAACAATTTTGTATGTTTTTGACGAACGACCAAAAATTTCTGCTACCTTTGGGACAGTGTAGAATCTTTTGCCTCAATTTTTGGTCGAAGGAGAATTTTACACGGCGAATTAGAGCATTGCAATCATTTCTGGCTCGTTTAAATATTTTTCGGTTTTCCTCTGTTGGGTCGGGTCTTAAAAGACCGAAATCTTAGCTCCCTTAACCTGATAGCCCCATTGTGAGGTATAAAGGATTTCATGCCGAGGAGAATAGTGTTCGTAATCGTATCGGCGGCGGCGTCCACGTCGTTATCGAGGAAGCATAACGACCAGTTAAAACTCCTAAAGAAGCTGTTCATGCCGTCCCAGTTGGCTTTCTCATACTGCCAAACTAATCTTTTAGGAGCTTTTTCTTTAACTGTGTGGTTAAGGTACGAAAAATTAGCCGATACGACACAGTGGTCTGACGACCCTAGAGGCGATAATACATTTATGGTGTATTTATCGGGGTGGGAGCTAAGGAACAAGTCCAGAGTATTGGCGGTGTGACTGTCAATGTCGGGTAGCCGTGTGGGCTCACCGAGAAGCTATCGAGGTCTTGTTGAAGAAGAATGGAGTCTTGGGATGAAGAAATCGTTTTAAAGAATTTGGTATCGTCAGCGTAGAGGGAGACGTGAGAGTGTTTAATGACCATATCGAGATCGTTTATGGTAAGGATGAAAAGAAGTGGACCTAAGTGGCTGCCTTGTGGGACACCAGAGGTGGCCAGGAATGGACGGGAGAGGACGGATCTGAAGCGGACGCTGTAAAAGCGCTTTTCCAGATAAGAAGATATCCATTTTAACAATGTGGGTTCAAAGCCGAGGGCAGACAATTTGAAAAGTATTAATTCGTGGGAGATTTTATCGAAAGCCTTACTAAAATCGGTTGCGATAACATCAGCTTCGTTGCCATTCTCTAAGGCTGAGAGGACAAAGGACACAAATTCGACGAGATTTGTGGTAGTTGATCTACCTTTTAGGAAGCCATATTGATTAGGGGAAATAAGTGACTTGCAGTGAAAGCTTAAGGCTTCATATAAAATGCTTTCGAAAAGTTTAGATATATGAGAGAGTTTAGCAATGGGACGATAGTTAGTTACATCAGTCTTTGTTCCTTTCTTGTGGATTGGAGTTATGAAAGAGAGTTTCCAAACCTGTGGAAATTCTCTTTGTGAAAAAGAAAGACGAAAGAGATTAGAGAGGGGAAGCGACAGGGTGGACCGGGGTTGAATTCGTCATTAAGTAGATGTAACTTATTTTCGATAAGAGATGGGTCCAAGGTATGAAAGAGAAACGGGCCAAAGGAGAAGTTAGGTAAGTAATTGAAATAAGCGGGGTCTGGTATAAAGAAGTCGTCGACAAAAGATTGTTTAAAAAAGGTAGCAAAAAAGTTAGCTATGGTATGAGGATCGGTTGATGTTTCGTTGTTGAAAGAGAGGGAGTTAGGAGTGGAGTTAAGAACCGGGCCGGGTGCGGGACTTAAAAAAATATGTGACCTAATAAAATTGGGATACTTAGCCCCTGTTGAAAGGTCGAAATTTGGTAATGAATTCCTAGGGGGAACAGGGTTTTGAGTCGAGGTGGTTGGAGTTAAATTGAAGAAGACGCGTTGGCGAGGTGGCTTCGGTGGAGCCGGAGCAATAAGGGATTGGTTAGGGATGTGAGAGGGAGGAGCAAAACTGGGGAAAAGACTTAGGATGGGAGTCGGAGGCTGGTTTTGGAGACTTATTACTAAGGTTAGATTTAATCTTTACTTGTTTCTTAGAACTAATAGGGTTAGACTTATTCGTTACTTGTTTAGAAATATGTTTTTTTTGATGACTTCTCTGATCATTTGACCATCTTCATAAGCCCAAGTTTAGAAGAATCAGGTACAACCATGAGTATTTGGAGGGTAACAAATGTAATACAGATTAGAACTACATATAAGATACTCAAATCAGTATCTACATACATCTTCGCAAAAGAAAACACGAAAAGCCTACCGAGCTAGCTTTTCTATGTACATTTTCTCAGTTCGCCTGACGAATAGGATGGTTTGGATTCTATCTTTATACAGACAAGACGACAAAAAGGGGGGAGACTCCCTTATAATACTTACTTACTTAACGGGCTCCTGACCCGTGAAGAGTCTCTGCCTGAGACACAGCAGCCTTCCACTCTCTTCGATCCCGGGCACGCTGCTTCCAGTTATCTAGACCAAGCGCTCTGGCATCCGCGATAGCTTGATCCTTAAAACGGTCTTCGGTTCGGTCTTCCTTGTCTTCTCGAACCTGGGGGCTGTGATTCGAAGATCCTCTTTGCTGGAGCATTTATTGTCCATTCGCTCGATGTGGCCGAGCCAGTGTAGTCGACGTGTTTTGGCTTTTTGGACTACATCCACATCCTGGTACAGCTCATAGAGTACGCGGTTATATCTTCTCCTCCGACGAAGAATTTTTCTTTCGAAAGTGTTCAGTATTTGCTCTGCTTTCCTGCTTATCGTCCAGCACTCGGCTCCATACAGCAGAACTGGCAGGATCAAAGTTTTGTAGAGCAAACATTTCGTCTTCCGAGTTAGGAGTTTTGACCCCATTTGTTTCGCCAAACCGAAGTAGCAGCGGTTTCCTAGGGTAAGTCTTTGTCGAATCTCCACTAAGTTGTCATTCGTGGAGTTGATATTTACTCCGAGGTACATAGGTAAACTCCTTAACCACTTCGAAGTTACTGTTGCCAACAGTGACGTTTTGTCCTAGGCGGTGGACAGATGCTTCTTTGTTTGTTGACAACATGTATTTGGTTTTGTCCTCATTCACTTCAAGGCCAACACGTTTCGCCTCTTCTTCAATTGCCGTAAAAGCCTCTAACACGGCACGCTGGGAGCGACCGATGATGTCGATGTCGTCTGCGTATCCCAGCAACTGGACAGATTTGTTGAAGATAGTGCCTTCCGTGTTTACACCTGCCCTGAGCACTATCTGTTCCAGCACAAGATTGAAGAAGTCACATGATAGCGCATCCCCTTGCCGAAATCCGGTGCATGTTTGGAATAGTTCAGAGGAACTGTTGCCGAATTGCACGTTGCACCGTGTGTTATCCAGCGTCACGCGGCACAGCTGGATCAGTTTAGCCGGGATCCCGAATTCGGCCATATCGCCTTGTAGAGCTCAAGACGATGAATGCTATCATATGCGGCTTTAAAGTCGATGAAGAGATGGTGAGTCTCGACTTGAAATTCGTTGGTCTTTTCCAGGATTTGCCTTAGTGTGAAAATTTGGTCGATCGTCGATCTGCCGGGCCGGAAGCCACACTGGTACGTGCCGATTAGTGTGCTGCAGAAGGGCTTCAGACGTTCACACAGTACGTTGGATAGGATCTTATATGCGACATTAAGCAGGGATATGCCTCGGTAGTTCTTACAAGACATAGGCGATCGCCTTTCTTGAAGATGGGGCATATAGAGCACTGATAGTCCAGTCATCGGGCATGACTTCATCCACCCACACTTGGTTGATGACTTGGTGCATGCACCCTACCAAAGCATCACCACCATGTTTGAAAAGCTCTGCTCGTAAACCATTAGAACCGGCGGCGGCCTTGTAGTTCTTCAGCTTTTTTGACAGCTGAGCCAACCTCTTCAAAACTAGGAGGGCGAATGGATTCTTCATTGACTGGATGCGGGTTCTCTTCTTGCCCTATCACTCTCTTTACCTGATGCCTATTAAGTAGCTGCTGGAAGTGCTGTACATCTACTATTCCCTGTGCTTCGGTGACTAGGTTTCCTTCACTGTTTCGAAGAGCCTGCGTTCCGGGCTTGAAGTCAGCTGCCAGTTGCTTGGCTTTCCTGAAAAACATCCGGATGTTGTTCCTATCGCGGGACTCTTCGATATCCTTGAGCTGGGAGGCTGCGTGGGCCCTTTTCTTCTTACGCAGAATCTTCTTCTCCTCCCTTCTTCTGGTTCGATACTCTTCTCTCGCTGCCCTTGTTTTGCGTTGCAGCGCTTGCGCATGTGCATTTTCTGTCACCTTTTTCCGGCGTACGCATTCTATGGTGGTCTCTGCTACCCCTTTGATGATGTCGCGATACTGGTTCCACAGATTGTTGGCGTTTGTGGATGGTGAATGCACAGCGGAGAGTCTCTCACTCAGGCGCTCCCCCTGTAGGCTCTGGCTACTCCAGACGTGCTAAGGCTTCCAACGTTGAATTTCTTTTTCTGAGCGGTCTGCAGCTTCTTCTCATTGGATAGTCGAGCTCTGAACTTAGCTGCAACAAGAAAATGGTCAGAGTCGACGTTTGCCCCTCTGAACGTTTGCACATTCAGAATGTTGGATGCGTGGATCGCATCTATTAGCACGTGGTCGATTTGGTTGGCGGTTCGACCATCTGGAGAGCGCCAGGTTGCTGTGTGGATTCGTAGTCTTGGAAACCTAGTGCTACTTATCACCGTATTACGAGCTGCTGTCGGAATCGATTAGCCGGAAGCCGTTGTCTGTTGTCGTGTCGTGGAGGCTGTGCTTTCCAACTAATCCGCCGAAGATGTTTTCCTTACCGATTTTGGCATTGAAGTCCCCGAGTATGATTTTGACATCATACTCCGGACAGGCTCCGTAGGTCATAAAACTCCTCCTTGATAGAGTCTTCAGCTTCGTCGGTAGGGGCGTGTGCACATATTATGCTGATGTTTTGAAATGTAGCCTTGATGCGGATCACAGCCAGGCGATCGCTGATCGGCTTAAAGTCAATTATCATTGAGCGTAGCCGATTTCCCACGACGAATCCGCATCCTAACATGTGCCGTCTTTTGTGGCAGCTGTAATAAATGTCGCAATTTTTCCGTTTTTGCATACCTGATCCTATCCATCGTATCTCCTGGATCGCGGTAATATCTGCCTTGTACCGCGTGAGGACAGATTCAAGTTTTTGAATAGCACCAGGTGCATACTCTTATGTCATAGTCCGTGTACGTTCCGGGTCGTGGTATTAAATGCGGGGGTCCATTATCCGAGGCTTGTGTCTCTCTCATAACTAAATTTTTTTTACGTGGTAAGGAAGTTACCCCGACGGCACAACCCCCAACCTGGAGGGCCGACTCCCTTATAATACATATATAATACACAAGTCACATCCAAATCATTCAAAATTTCGTTTCGATACCAAAAACTTTTACGAATACATTAGGTGCAAGTAACAGAAGAAAGAAAAAAAAAACATAGAAAATATATTTTAAACTTTAACTTTAAATAAGTATAAGTTAAATAAAAAAAAAAAAAAAACTTTATCATACCTTTTTCTAGACTATCAATCTGTTCATTGGTAAACGATGTTCGATTTCGCTGCAATTTTCTTTTCAAACGCAAACGCATCTGTGAGTCTTCATCCCCAGACGAATTATGATCTGAATTACCATCCGATGTACTTTCGTGTGAGTTCGGGTGTGAAACATCCCCCGAGAAGAGATCTGCAAATAAAATACAAAAAAAAAAAAAAAAAAGCACAACATCAGAGCAATGAAAGGCATACCTACAACAAAAAATAAAAATAAAAATAAAAATAAAACTAGACATCAAGTGACTGTAAACGCAAATCTATCAAAAACGTAGAAAAGGGTGTTGCTATCGTGACAATCCCCGTTTTAAGGGTGCGAGGGTGTCAAAAGCAAAGGACACCCTCGAATTTTATACCAAACCATGAAAATCTCTCAGCACTTGATTGCTCATCTATTTTCGATAAGACCAGATAATCAGGTTCCTCCGAAAGGTAACCAGTATGGTATCCTTGGAGATGGAAGCTGTTCATTTCATATCCGCAAGTGATATGCTAATTGCCAACTAAATGAGCGATTTTTTTTTTTTTTATTTATTTCGTTCTGTCTGCGATGGATTATTTGTTTTTTTTTTTTTGATTTGAAATTGGATACACTTATACATGAAAAATTTCCAAACGATTACACAATTAATTTCGAACATTTAAAAGGGCATCCTAGCTATGCATGTTTTTCGTGCCTCCTCCAATAAATTGTGGAATCTGTTTGAAAGTTCTGAACAAAAAAAAAAAAAAAACGACAACGATGAGAGTGAATAAGGACTAATATAACAATATCGAATGACGGAGGACAATGTTCGCGAGAGGACAGTAGAATTTTGTCAAAAGGGAAGACAATGTGTTCGTGCTTCTGTATTTTGAAGAGATATGCAAGTCTCAGACCGTGGCCGTGGTAACGATCGCTGATGGGTCATGGTCTGGGATCTATGTAAATGTATGGCTGGGTGGATTCCATTAGAAACTTAAAACTCAACAACACCTTTGTGGCAGTGATTGTGTTTTGCTTCTGGATTGCTCCTTCTAATTCTCCGACGTCGTCGTCGTCAACATCGTTGTCATCGTCGTCGTCGTCGTCGTCGTCGTTAAGTATTTTTTTTTTTTTTATTATTTTTCTTTCATAACTTTCAAAGTTGACGTAATTTGACCTTAAATTGAGTTTGCTTTTGATTGCCTAAAGGCGTTATAGTATGTAGCAGCAATTTAGGAAATGGTGGCTGATGTTGGGTATTGTTCTTTAGTTGTGGGTCATTGACGAACACGTGGCGATTGTGTTCAGCTTGGATGATCTAGTATTCTTAGAGATGATTGATACCCAACGGGGGAAGGATTGGATGTCTATCGTAGAGCGTAAGTTCCTTTTTTTGTTGTTTTTTATTTTTTTTTTTTGTAGTTTATCGCATCAAATCTACTTGCAGATTGTATTACTTCTTGCGGGACAAGCAAAAAGGCGAAAAATTGATGAAGAATGTGCTGATTTACATGAACGGGTGCCGTCGTTTAGAAGTGGCAGGTGATAGGTCTTTGTAAATCGATTAGGTGCTAAGTTGTGGATGGTGTTTTGTATTTATTTTCTACTTTGGATACCTAGTAGTTTTTGGTTTAGAAGGGGGAAGAAGTGTTTAAGTTATAGAGGTTCTAAAGTGCTTTATAATTTTCTGCTTTAGAAGGTTCTGAAGTGCTTTAGGTGATTTGTACAAGTTCCAATCGAACAAGCATGCATTGCCAAAAAGGACAGTGAAAGTGGAAGAACAATGATTTCAGGAAAATGACAGATCATATCTGAACAGGTTATAGTAGAATCAGGAATATAGGGATAAATGCACACACACTGTCCCTACTCCACCAAAAAAAATTTCGATTACCATGAACTATGCCGTGGAACTCTCCTTCGGATTAGTCCTCCTGACTACTGAGCGGAAGATTTGTGGATCGATTTTCAGACAACACCAAAGTTTTTTTTTTTTTCACTGTCCCAACTCTTGCGAGCGTCAGACAAACATCCGAGAGTATCACTTTCATAGGACCCTTCCATTCGTGTAGAAGAATATAACATGCATCGCATGAATGGTTTTTGAGAAGCTAGACCCTAGACGAATCGTGTCAATTAACAACCTGTATGGGCCAATTTCCAAGGTAATGAGGTGAAACAAGAACAAGAGTCGGTAAGATAACAGATAGATCTGTATGCGGACGCACGATCCACAATCAGTTTGATCGCAATGCCAACTATTTTAAATGCTGAAATCTCATGAAAACTCATCAGCACTTCAGTAAAACTTCAGCAAGCTGACTTTTGAACAAAATTGTCTCCATCTACTGTAACATATCGTTCAGGGTTCGTGCGGCTATTCATTCCTGCCTCTTAACACTTAAACGGTCGAACAACATGCCGGCAGTTAAAGTAAAAATACATCTGACCAGGGATTAAGAAGGACGCTTTGGATTGGGCATGCTAAGATCCATAGACACAATCGCCTTTCTCCAGCCAAAATCGATGTGCCTGACGCTCTTTTCAGTCATGTTCATCTCGATTTAATAGAATTGCCGACGGTAAATGATTGCAGATATTGTCTCACTATAACAGATGGACGGTTGCAGTGCACCTGAATGAAAATATGTCTGCCGACACGGTCTGTACTGCTTTCTACAACCATTAGATTCCACAGTTCGGTACTCCAATGACTATAACGTCAGACTCAGTACTCGTTGGCACAGTTCGGTTCTCCAATGACCAGTCTGCACTGTTCAACTTACTGCCACAAATGGTTGAAGCCCACAGTAGAAAACATCACTATAACATCCGCAATCCAATGGAATTTGTGAAAAGTGGCATCGCACTTTGAAGGCAGCACTCATGTGTAACGTTGACATACCTTGGACAGAAGCACTAATCACTGTACTCCTAGGACTTCGCACAGAATACAGAGAAGATCTCAATGCCTCACCTGTGGAGCTTGTTTATGGTACGAGCCTTCGTGTTTCAGGAGAATTTTTCATTGCCGGCCAACCCTCACATCCTGTTGACAAAACTTCGAGATTGCGTCCGAGTATTACGGCCTAAACCAACTGCTCATCACATCAAATCTCGCCTGTTCATACACAATGTGTTTCTCAGGATTGATGCTATAAGAAGCACACTCGAAACACCTTACTCCAGCCAACACCGAGTCGTAGAACGGATTGATGATCGCGTTTTTTTTAAAATCAGTGTCGAGGGAGTGGATAAAGTCGTGTCTGTGGAGCATACATCGCCCACGACAGTCCAGTCAACAGTCGTTTCGCACATACTCCAGAGAAAGAAAAAGTGTCTCGTGTGGGGGAGAGTGAATGTGGCATTCCTGTCTTCAACATTTCAACATCTCACCACCAGGCGGCGTATCCATCTGTAAAAAACAACATGCTTAATCCAACGGCAACACAATTGTACAGTCGTCTTTCGTTCACGTTTTCATTATTACGTGGGAAATAGAACCCACAGATCTATGTAATGGTGGGCCATCTGTTGGTTTCTTTTTGAATCATATATTATTTTGACACTGACAGCTCTTATACGGTCAAAACATTGACAGATCATCATCATATTTCGGTACGAAATGGAAATATTCCAAAGTTACCTCCAATGTGGATCCTAAGTTGCGATACGGAATTTGCGCAACACTGCGAATTTTGAAAAGAAATTTCTGTCAAAATAATCCACCAACTGCAGCTGGTATACGCAGTGTGTCATGAAAGTTCATGAAACTGGTTTGCTGACTGATAATGGAACCATTTTTTTCAGGTTCTTGGAATGGTGGCATAATTGGCCTATTTTTGTTCCAAAACGACACTGAAAGAGACGTTACAGTCAGTGGAGAGCGCTACCGATGCATGACAATCGATTTTTTCGATTTATCCAGAAATGAAAAGAGGATTTGGATTGAGGATATGATGCCACACAAGCCATCCAACAATCGATTTATTGCACAGTAAGTTCAATAATCGTGTTATCTGTCGTTTTGGGGATGTTGCTTGGGCCGGTATGGAGTTGTGATTTGACGCCGTTGGACTGATTTTTTGTGGGGTGCCTTGAAAGATCGATGCTATGCGAAAAATGTAGAGACGATTCAGGCACTCAAGAAGAATATTGGTCAAGCTATTCGTGAAATAGGGGCTGAAACCATAGAAAATGCCAAGGCAGTCATTTCAATGAAATTATGTTCCACAATTAATGGGAAGGTTTACTCTTTTTATTAATGCAGCAATCCTTGAAAAATATTAAACAGTGTTTCGGTATAGTCTCTTTAAAAGGCCAACGAACAGATGGCCCACGCTCTACATAGGTTTGACAGGGCATGAGTCGGTAAGGTAGTAAATAGATGAAAATATTTTAATAAAACTTTTCCAGTTCAAATAAAGTTTATCTCACCAGACAATATGAATCAATATACCCCACCGCCTTATACTAAACAAAATACACATTTCCTGTCTATATTTTTTTTTCGTCAAAAACAGAAATAGCGGATATCGTCCGAGAAGAAGTCCCATATCTACTTTCATCCTCTTCAACAACTCATGCTCCGGATGCGCAAAATAAAAGAGATACTTTCCGGTGGAAGAAAATCACTTCTTTTGAATACTATGGCCGGGCAATATAAACGAATGTCCACACACAAAAAAAAAATAAAAATATACAAAAAGGACATCATTCACTATACAAAAGCAACAAAAGAAGGAAAAAGGACCTTTTCCATTCCATTCCACCCACCACTAACCAATGAAGTGACATTTCTTTTTTTTTTTTTTTTCCTCCTCTTTTTCTGTTTTTCCATTTAGACTGAAGATACACATGTAGTATGTTTGGCAACAAAAAAACGGGTAACAACAATTTTCCACCCCATTTCCCCCCTTCCGCCGGTCCGGCCGTTTTCAATGCAAAATTTGTTGAAACGACTAAGGGTGTGGTACAGTGGTGGTATACAACAAATTAGTTAATAGAAAGACGGTTTCTATGTTCTGCCCCCAAAACATTATTCACTTTCTTTTAGGGTATCCTCCCTTTTTTCCAGAATTATACGTCTAAATACAGAGGGAGTCACATCACATCGCACAGAGGGCCAAAACCAAGACCATCACCACCACCACCACCGTCACCTTAACCACTTGTACATATGTTGGGCATATATTATTATATTATTCAATTCGCTTATACTATGGGTGGTGCTGAATAAGTTGTTATAACAGAAGCTGAACACACAGTTGTGCTGTGCCCCGGACACAATCATGTAAACAAAAATGGTTATGTCATTTAACCGTCGGCATTAATTAGTTGGAAGTTGATGGTGAACGCAGGAGAGCATGAAAGAATAACGAAAAGAGGCAAAAATTAATGATGTTGAGGTTTTTGATTATGATGGAATAGTTGAGGTCCTTTCACTGACATTGGGTATCAATCAAAGGGAATACATATTTTTTTTTTCTTTCGTGTTGTTGGGTGAGAATTTGTTTGTGGTATGTGTCGGCAAGGGCTCGGTTGTCAGTTATGTCACACATTTGAGAGTTAACATAGAACTGAGTCACCCATATCGGTTGTCATCTAATTTTTAGTTTTTTTTTTTGTAGATTAGTTGGGAGTGATATTCATTTTTTTTTTTTTTTGGAAAATGTCCACATATTTCGTTTATCCTGTCATCGTCTATCCGTACTCACTGAGTAGACGACGCTCTAGGACAGACTGTATGGACTACATCCACATCTTGGAACAGCGGCTTCGTAGATAAATTTTCGCCGAATCTACATCTAAGGTGTCATTCGTGGAGTTGATATTTACTCCGAGGTAGATAAACTCCACTTGAACGCAAGTGGGAAGGGACCTCAAACAACTTGGTGTGCGAAGCTGGAGGCTTAAAATCAAGCTGGTTGGAGAGACTTGTTGGTTGAGAAAGTAGGTAAACTCCTTAACCACTTCGAAAGTGGATCATAAGGTTCTGTGGCAGTAGTGGCATCAATAGAAGGGGTGAGTGTCTTTTAGAATATCTAGTTAGTAGTCGTGTAGATAGTTTGAATAAAGGCTCTAAATCTACCTTCAAATGCAAAGGTACTTGACATCACACTGGGCAGTCCATTTATCTCCAACTTTGTTGAAAATTGCCATGTTTCTGACAAAGCCTCGCCATATGACCATCAATACATAATAGGTTCCACATTCCGTGCAAATTGCTACATATTTCTCGTAATTCCTAAACCAGGCCATAGGCCTAGTGAGGTGCCTAACTCCATGGAGGGACTCATTGACGTTCTCTTTTCACTGAAATCAGTTTGCATACAGGATTTACATTCCACAGACGGTGCTTATCCCTATCTTGTGACAAAGATAGAAGGAACTTTTCGTTCCAAGGAAATAGAGCTGTGTACATTCCTTGACATTGAGGGCGAATTCGATAACACTGGCTACGACTAACGCCAGTTTGCATACAGGACTTACATTCCACAGACGGTGCTTATCCCTATCTTGTGACAAAGATAGAAGGAACTTTTTGTTCCAAGGAAATAGCGCTGTGTGGATTCTTTGACATTGAGGGCGAATTCGATAAAACTCGCTACGACTCAAGCCAGTGTTATCGAATGCGCCATTTGCAGGAGCAAATTAGTAGAAGAGGGCCATTCCATGAAATGCTATGAATGTCGAACTATTACCTCCTCCTCTGGATGAGTATCAGTGTCTGTGACTGCAGTTAAGGGGTGTCCCTAGGAAGGAATCCTTTCTCTCACTTCTGTGAGCACTAGTCATCGACAATCTTTAAGTCGATCTACAGAGATCAGGCTACATCGCCATTGGTTATGAGGATGACTTGTCCATTTTTTTTAAAGGTAAGCACACCACAACCATTTTTAGTGTCATGCAAGGTGCTTTACTACAACGTAATCCTTGCAAAACCGTTCTAGTGCCTTTTACAAAAAGAAGATTAGTCAATCTAGGACCTAGCACCATCAAAGGCACCACTTTAGTTTATTTCAGTGAGGATAAATATCTTGGCATCGTCCTTGACAAACGGCTTAGCTGGAACTCTCATATCTAGTCCCGCCATCGAGCGCCAGTTAGGTTAAATATCTCGGCATCGTCCTTGACAAACGGCTTAGCTGGAATTCCCATATCAAGTCCGCCATCGAGAGCGCCATTAGGGCCATGTTGGCCAGTAGATACCTTTACGGCAGAACTTGTAGTCTAGATCCAAAAATGATACATTGGATGTACACAATGATTGTGAGACGGAAAATTCTTGATCGGACAACGGCAACGAACCTTCAGAAGTTTCAGAAGGTCCAGAGAATTTTCGTTCTCAGTATCACAGCAGCATTACAAGATGTCATTGGACTTGCTCGCCTACAAATCTTCATTAGGAAGACAGTCTATAGATTCGCTATGAAGCTGCAACTAAAATACAAGAGTCTTCAAATCCACCCCAGAAGGACGACGCAGTAGAGGAAAACCTCGCCTTAGGTGGCGCTCTCAAGTGGAAAGCGATCTCAACCAACTCGAACTGGCTGAAGAGGCTTGTTGGTTGAGGTTCAGGTCCACTCCGGACTGTAGCGCCAGCTAAGTAAGTAAATAAGTAAGTAAGTAAGAATATAAGTATAAACCAAGTGACCATGTGGAACACCTGAAAATTCTTGACTCAATTCCCAAAAAGGACATCTTTTGCACTATCTCCGCCATCATGGTCAGGGAGTACTGTTGCGGTAGGTTATTTGACGTAGAAATGTGGATCCTAGAGTTCTGGTCTGGTTCACAGACGGTTGGATCGAAGATAGATCGAAAATGGATCGAAGACGGATCGAAGATGGATCGAAAATGGATCGAAGATGGATCGAAGACGGATCGAAGATGGATCGAAGATGAATCGAAGATGGATCGCAAATGGTTCGAAAATTGATCGATTATGGATCGAAGATGAATCGAAGATGGATCGAAAATGGATCGAACATGGATCGAAGATGGAAACTAAAGTTGGAGCTGGTGTCTTTGGACTCAACACCAAAGTTTCGATACCAATGGGAATGCCTTCCACGGTTTTCCAGGATGAACTCCATGCCATTGAGATCTGTGCTAGGGTAAACCTTAGTAAAGGTATTAAGGGCGCTAGGATATATATTTTTTCAGATAGCCAGCCAGCACTTAGAGGACGACAGCGTACAATTTAATGGAATCTACTTATATTAGTTAAATGCTGCCACGATGCACTACAATCTCTCTTGTCAGACATAACAGGGTGAAACTCGGTTAATCAGTGCTGTGGAAGCAGCCCAGTTGACACCACAGTAGGTTTCAGGTCCTATGAACGTAGATTCTGACTCTAGCTAGTTCATCTGCAGATTCGTTGCCTGCAATTCCTTGATAACCAGGATCCAACAGGTCCCTAGAACCTAGCAAGAGCTGACTCAGAGTCTGCGTTCATAGGACCTGAAACCGGCTGCCTCCACAGCTCTGATTCACGATTGGGAACACAAACTTCACCTGTGGGCCCACTGGGAAAATGTCTCAGGGCTGTAACAATCCAAAGGATTAATCAGGCCTTATTCCTACAAGGGAATCCATAATCCAGACAAGCTGTTGAGCTTTCTCATGCTCATTCTCAAAATGACGAATCTTCTGACCGTCTTCTCTATGAATGCCCAGCATTACATTGGTTAAGGAAGCGGATTTTCCATAAAAAAAAATATGTTTGTCAGTGGAATTGAGAAATTCTGCTGCTAAGGACGTACTATCCTTCATTAAGGAGTTGCTACGACTCTTGGTTTAAACATGCCCTAACTGATACATCTTTCTAGGTCACACTGTCAGCCATATGGGCAAGGATCTACAAAAAAAAAATCCCATCAGCTGGACAGATTTACTAAAGATAGTGCCTTCCGTGGACGGGATTGAAGAAATCACATAATAGCGCGTCGAAATCCGGTACGAATTTGTAATAGTTCGGAGGAACAGTTTCCGAATTGCACGCGTTCCACCTCGTGTTTTGCAGAGTTACAGATTCCGTATTCGGCCATAAGGTCTTTTAGAGCTCAAGACGTTGAATGCTATCATATGCTTCAATGCTCCTTTGGATTCTATAAAGAGATGGTCAGTCTCGACTTGAAATTCGTTCGTCTTTTCTAGAATTTGCCTTATAGTGGGGAAATTTGCAATGGATTCCACATTGGTATGTGCCGCCTAGTGTGCTGCAAAAAGACTGCAGACGTTCACACAGCACGTTGGAAATGGTCTTATATGCAACATTAATCAGGGATATGTCTTGGTAGCTCTTAGAAGACGTAGAATTGACTTTCTTGAACATGGGGCATATAGAGGTGATAGTCCAGTCATCGGACATTGCTTCATCCTCTAACATTTGGTTGAAGTTCTGATGGTTCTTACAAGACATAGAATCGTCTTTCTTGAGGATGACGCATATAGAACTGATAGTCATCTACTCATCGGACATAGCTTGATGACACTGGAAGACTTTTTGATAGCTGGGGTAACCTCTTCAAAGCTAGATGGCTTCTTTATTGACTGGATGTGGGCTCTCTTCTCTCTACCTGATGCTGGAAATGTTGTTTAAATACATTTCACTATTCCCTGTGCTTCGGTGACCAGGTTTCCCTCAGAAGAGTCTGCGAACCGGGCTTGAAGCTAGCTGCCAATTGCTTGGCTTTTCTTTAAAAAAAAAAGAACATCCAAAGGTTGTCATTAATAGTTTCCCTTGTGACTAGGTTTCCTTCACTGTTTTGCAGAGCCTACGTTCCAAGCTTGAAGCCAGCTGACAATTGCTTGGCTTTTCTAAAAAAAAAAAGAACATCCAAAGGTTGTCATTAATAGTTTCCCTTGTGACTAGGTTTCCTTCATTGTTCCGAAGAGCCTACGTTCCGGGCTTGAAGCCAGCTGCCAATTGCTTGGCTTTTCTTAAAAAAAAAAAAGAACATCCAAAGGTCGTCATTGGTAATTTCCCTTGTGACTAGGTTTCCTTCACTGTTTTGCAGAGCCTACGTTCCAAGCTTGAAGCCAGCTGACAATTGCTTGGCTTTTCTAAAAAAAAAAAAACAACCGAATGTTGTTCAAATCGCGGGACTCTTCGGTATCTTTGAGCTAGGAGACTGTGTAGGCCCTTTTCTCTTTACGAAGGATCTTCTTCTCCTGCTCTTGTTTCGTTTTGTTACGAAGGACTCTGTTTGGCTGCTCCCTGTTAGCCTTGTTTTAACATATTGTACCCATGTCCCAAATGAAATTTGATAACTGGTCAATTGATGCCACTTAGGCGAGGCAACAAGGTTCACTTCTCTGGATATCCTCATCGAAATGAATTAAATTAACCACTACTCGTAGCTAAAGTGGCAAGTAGGCGGCATCAAGAGATACAGATACAAACTTGAGCTTCACCAGAAACCCTCCGACGCATAGTTAATGATTTTTTTTTTTTTTTTTTGTAAAACACCCTAATTGAATACTCACTGATTGAATGCACCGTCCAACAGGATGGAGCATGAAAGAAATTACATTCATGTTGGAATGAAATGGTATCCACAAAAAAAAAAAAGGGACGTACCGTTGGATGCATTCCTTGCAGTTTTACTGCACTCCAGAGGTCCTATAGGTGAGATGCAAGATGCAACTGGACACCGAATAAAATAATTTATTGCAAAAAAAAATAAAAATTTGTCCGAACATCGATAAGGAGGTCCTTCTCGATGTACACTGAATGCATGATTGCACATTACGCTTCACTTGTCGTTAATTTTATTTTAAATTTTATTTTTTGGATTTTGTTGCAGTTTTGGTTTTTTTTTTTTTTTTTCCTCTCCTTGTCCGTTTCGTGTATGCAATTTAAAATTTACAAATACCGACAATAAAACGACCAACAGAGGATAATAACATGATCTTACCAAATGGAACGGTGTCATGGTGTGCATGAGAAAAAGCCAACGTTCATCATGTGGATGCATGTAGGTATGTATGTATTTGAATATCGCTTAATTACCTATGCAATGCTTTTCATCATCATCATCATCATGATTATAATCATCATCAGTATCGGCACACCGGCATGCACCGCCACCGCCATCATCATAGTCATCATCATGCTTGCAACAGAACTGTAAATGTATGAATAAGTGAATCGACGATTGAGTATCCCTGAATATATCTGCATCTATTCAAGTCTAGTCGAACATCCATGTTTTACAAACTAAAATCCCCAATTTGAATACGTCCATACATACCTACATACATACGGTACGTAGGTGGATATGTATGAATGCATGCATGCATCATAATTCTGATCGGCTGGCGATGGCGATGTGGATGTCGATGTCGATGGCGACTGGACTGACTCAATTAAGCGTAGCACAACTGAAATTCAGCTCCGGCATCATAATGGGCGCACTGAATCCTGTCAGATATACACGCGCCTACCCTTTCATGGGGTGGCGGTGGAATTGTGCAAAACTAATTAATCTTAATTGCATACACAACCATTTCACCGTATTCGCCGTCGCCGTCGCCGTCGTCGTCTATAGTCGTTCATTTTATGAGGGATGGAATCTATTGCCTGTAACTGCTCCGAGCCGAGGTAATGTCATTTTATCGTTTGGAATCAATTCAACGATAAGCGAATGCAATATGTTAACAAGTGCACAGTGTACATTTGTAAGTAAGTAATACAAATTTTTGTATGATACGGACGTGGTAATCAATGACTAGCATTGCATTGAAACCTCCATACCCCCTGCCATTGTTGTTTAGATTACGATCCACATCGATAGGGAGAAAGAGAAATGTAATTATTTGTATGTCATTATTGAAGGCACACATTAGCGAAGGGGGGGGAGTGCAGAATGAACGAACAGATAACATGGAATACAGGTACTTAGGGACGATTAAAATTAATCATGTGATTAGTTAGGGAATATAAAGAAAAACGCTCAAGGCGAGTTCTCCATCATTGTTCATTTCGTCAATGGAGTTTGATAAGATTACCGTTATTATTTTGTTGTATTGCCATGTCCTGTTGGGACTGTGGAAAATTCATGGAGGTAATAGGCGAGTAGTTATATCATTTGGTCCTTGGGTGGAAGTTAACGTTGGATGTGGTCATAATTGAAGGTATAGCTACTACTATAGACTGGTAGGGTTTAGGGATAGGTAGGATTTTGTGTTTAAATAAAATACAGGATACTTAAGATATTGGGCTGAAATTTATTCCACGTGTAGTATACATTTTAAATTTAAGTGTGGAATTCAAGACGTTTGCAGCGATAGATTTGTTGAAGCCAAATTTACACCACTCTTCCACACATATCGCCTGGAACGTTGGCAATTTCGCGTTCAATATTGTTCCTGGCATAAACCAACGACTTAACGTAATCCCATAAAAAGAATCCAACGGCGTTAAATCGTTGTCAAGTGACATATGGAACTTCCCCTTATGGAACTATGGAACTTCCCCTTCAATAGACCAGCTATGTGACATGTAGTACCATCTTGTTGGAACCACATATCACTGATGTCAAGACCATCCAATTCTGGCCAAAAATAAGCTTTCAACATGGCACGATAGGGAACTCTATTGACCGTAAAAAATACGTTTCACACACACCTCCGGCATGAAATTCACACCACACGGTCATGGTCACTTTTTGTGGATGCAATGCAGTCATTAAAAGAAATCCAACGGCCGGACCATTTCTCGAGATTACACTTCCTCTTCAAAAGATCAATTGTTTGACCAGCTATGTGACATGTGGCACCATCTTGTTGGAACCACATATCACTGATGTCAAGACTATCCAATTCTGGCCAAAAATTGTCTTCCAACATGGCACGATAGAGAACTCCATTGACCGTATAAAATACGTTCCACAAACATCTTCGGCATGAAATCTAGACCACACGGTCACTTTTTGTGGATGCAATGGTGTCTTTTGAAGCACATGTGGATTTCCTGCTGTGCAGTAATGTATATTTTGCTTATCGACAAAGTCCTTAAGCCACAAATGACCTGAAGATAGATTTTTCAATGAAATTCCGGATTTTCTTCAAACTTCTCCACAGCCCAATCGGATCAAGAGTCCTTATCTTCTAATATCTTATAGCAAAAGTTTCGATGAATTAATTCATAGTTAGAAAACTATGTCAGAAAAAAAAAACAAGGAATTTCCAAATGAAAAAAACTTAATGTCCCCAGACAATAGGTACAACAAACTTGTAAGGCGAAAATTGTTCTCACCCTTTCAAAACAAACGAAGAACACATGACTACCTCCTATGTGTTCAATAACACCATTTAAAGCTCCTTTGGGGCGCGAAAATTAACGTCTGGATCTTAAGAATACATGAATGGCTTCATTCTTCTTAACGCGGTTTCTTGACGCCAACGAATAATGATGCAGAAAACAATGCCACCAAAGCAAAAATCGAAAGCCAGGTTAAAAAAAAAAAAAAACAAAAGAAAGCTTCGAACAGAGAGTTCGACTTTCACCATCTAAATCATTTATTTGAATTTCCTACGTTTTCAGCAATTATATTGATTGTAGGTACTTATACTCGTTTAACAGCAATGGCTTTGTCATATGTTTGTCAAGTGTTTGTCAAGGGTTTCACAAATCAATTGTCGGTATTACGGAGTCGGTGTTGGTAAGTGCTTTACAAGTGTTTTAGTTGCGCCTAAATTATTTGCTGGCAGTCAATTTTCTTCTTTTTTTCTTTTTTTTTTGTGGAATTGAAAATTTATTGAATGAATGAATGCTTTCGATTTTCAAAATGAATGCTGATATGAATAATGGAATGATTGAGGCAGTAAAAAAAAATGCTTGAGAGAGTCAAAAAAAACTGCCAGATGGATGGAAATAGGCTTTTTTTGGTTTGGGTTTCGTGTAGGAGTCTGTAGAGAGGTTTAGGTCTATCTAGGTTTGGTCTCACAAATGATTATTATCGAGACATCCATTTACTTTGTAACTGAATCAGTCCTGAATCCTGTGTGTCCTTACAGGAAAAAACAGAACATTTCTTTCTTTTTCTTTTTTGTGGAACTTAAAAAAATTATTGTAAAAAAATATAACAAAGTCGTATTTTTGAACTCACCACGTTTTTGCAATTCATCCCTGGTGATTTGACCGGTTAGATTTGTAGCTGCTGGTGTTGGCGGCAGAGCCAAGTGTGCTGGTGGTGCATTACTAGGATACCACGCCCATCCACCCGATTGCCCATTAAACATACGTAGTTTCTCGTAAACAGATTCGTTTTGTTGCTGAGCTTGCTGTTCTTTTTGTGATGCCAAATTTCTAAGAACTCGGTTGATTGATGAAACCTGAAAAAAAAAATACAAAAAATATTATTACCAATGTTTGGATTGTATTTTGAATATAAAAGGAACGCCAGTTGCGACCTCTAGAATATCCGACTTTGTGTGTTAACGTCCATGGAAAATGTAGGTCAAAAATTTACAAAAAAAAAAAAAAAAGGAATAGTCGAAGCTAGTTCTCTTAATCTTTGTAGTTTTCACAATGGAACACTCAAGTTTCATGTCAAACAAAATAAAAACTTAATTAAGGATTGAGGACGATTGTATACCACCACCACCATCACCATCAACCACTCCCACCTAACCCAAACCCCAACCCCCCATGCCCTTCAAAAATCATTTCTATTCAAAGAAATTTTGTAAAATTTTGAACGCATTTCACTCTCACACAGTACAGTACAGTACTCAACATTTCTAGGATATTTTCACGGCGGATTATTCCTTTGATTCGTTTGTAAATGTACCACTACTACTGAGAAAAATATTTGAGTACTGGCACGTGTTATGTGTATGGCATGCTACACTTGTGTAGAATTCGTACCATTTGACATTAAAACCGCACATTCAAGAACAATTTATAAAAGAGGGTTGTTGGTGTGTCTTTTTCATACTTTTTTTTTTTAACACCGTAAAACTTAGAACCAGTCGGTAATGGAATTTCTCATTTTGAACAATATTAAAAGGCGCTTTCCCTTTTCCAAAGAAATCCCAAATAAATACAAAAAAAAAAAAAACGATTTAATAGAAATTCCTTGGAAGCAAAGTTAAAATCCTTTGATATACGTACCATATGGTGGTACATACGTTTGAGAAAGTATGTGTATTTAGAAGAGTTGTTAAAAAGCGGATTGATGTTGGGAAAAAAAAAATTGTAAGTTTCCACTTTCTTTGGAAAGAATTCAGGAAGATTGGAAATTTAATTTGAATACCATGTCTGCGGTGGAGTCCCTTGATCCTGGTGCTTCGTAGCGTAATGTAAGTTCATTCAAAGTATCTAATACCCAACAACGATCGTTAGGATCCACACGATAAAAAGAAAAAAACCAAAATGGCAAGGACACACCAAGTACCTACTTCTACCCCAAAAAAAATATCACAACACAGAACTAAACACGAGAGACTACTGAAAAGGTAGGTCACTGACTTCTGTAAATCATTGGCTTCTGTAAATGAATGACTGCCTGATGATGAGTACGGTATTGATACTATCAAGGACAAAGCCATGATTGAGTAGGTGGAACTACTAACCCCTGATACCAGCAATGCAAATAGACGAACCACATGCATTGACGTCATACCCCCTAGGGAGACATGTAAATATTTTGGGATAGCTATCGAAAAATAAAAATAAGTTGACAACCTTGAATTTGTACAATTTGTAGATTCAAATTCAATACGTCTTGTTGTGTCAATACAAGAAGAATTTAAGGGGGTGTACAACCTTTTCAGACAACCTTGGAGACGACACATGACCTTTCTCCTTCTCATCACTAATTGGATCGTGGGGTTTGATGAACTGGAAAAGGAGGAAAAATGAAGACAAGGTTATTGGACGTCTTTAAGAAAAGGGAAATTTTATAAAGAAGTGAAAGAGACTGAGACACTTGAAAAATCTACTATCAGTCATGTGTGGTCAACGCAAGGAAGTAAGATTCAAGTCTAGAGTACATCAGTGGAAAGGTACAACAGTCCGTGAAAGGAAATTTTACAAATTAGTGGAAGAGACTGAGACACTTGACCATCTACTATCAGTCATGTGTGGTCAACGCAAGGAAGTAAGATTCAAGTCTAGAGTACATCAGTGGAAAGGTACAACAGTCCGTGAAAGGAAATTTTACAAATCAGTAGAAGAGACTAAGATAAATTCCAAGTAAAAGAAACCACTTGACCACCTAGTACCACAGAGAACAAAACAAAGGTGTAAACTAGGATTCAAGTCCAGAGTGCATCAGTTGGAAGGTACAAGAATATCTGAAAATAGGGGGACTCACACAACATTCGGTGATGTTCTAAGGCTGTCAATCCGCCGACGATAATAGTAGTAAAGTACTCAAACTGTTCAAGTGATCAAATCAGAAACACCAGAGTAAACGTCTCATAACCGGGCATTTGTCATTAGGTATTTGGCAAAGGCCACAACACAATCTTATAAGGAGCAGTTGGTGATGAACTAGCTTGAATAAGAGCCGGCATTTCAAGAAAAATGACAAAAACAAGGAGGACGCAGACAGAGTCTCAGAGTCTTCGAATAAAACCTGCCCCTCCGGGTAGAGGAAGATCTCGTCTAAGGTTCCACGTACAAGTAGAAGGGGACCTCAAACGACTTTGAGTACGCAACTGAAGGCAGTTAGCTAATGACCTTTTTATCTACAAGTCGTCTATAAAATATGTAGGTCCACGCCTACTATTTAGGGGAATTTTCTACGACAATCGGTATTGGAAAACCTTGGATGAATCTCGCTCATATTGACGCCAAACCGGGCTAACTAGAGAGACTTGTTGGTTGATGCCTAGGTTCACCTCGAATTGCAGAAGTTGTTAGTAAGAGTCACCAAATCGCTTTTGCTATGTGCTATTTTGCACATAGATATGCAGAGCAGACAAACAGACAATTTGTGTCTACAGTGCAATGAAACAGAAGAAAAGACCAAAGTAGAGCTAAATGGGATCAAAGCTAGAGTTTGAAACCAAAGGCCGTTGAACGTCAGCAATATTTATGAAGGAAATCTAACAAGCAACATGCCGAAGAAAAGATAAGCTGAAGTCCACCCAACAAAACTGTTTGACAGGATGCATTGGAGCCTTTGATTGCAGCCTACAAAGACAGGATGGTCCTTCTTCAAATCATTTCAAAGAAACGGAGTAAGATAGGCGGAAACATATGTACATATGTCCTTGTTTCGATAAGAGTAGAACCGACAGGACCCTGATAGCGTCATGACATGAGGCATACCACTCTGCGGTACCACATGAAAAAAAAAACTAAGACTAACGGAAGAAGTCATATGTCGTGGACGTGGTGATGAGGAAGTCAATGAGGATACAATCCACTTTCTCTGTCACTTTCCAGGTCTTATCCAATTTCTCGGGCGACACCTCTTCCATGACTTGGAAAAATTATCCAGTCAGACCAGATACCAAATCAACTGGAACTAGGGTTAACCAACGGGTAAGGGTATCACAATCTGTATGGTCTGTATGGACTTGAGTGTGGCGTTGTGGATACTTCCTAATCACGGCCCAAACCCAACCATTTCTGAACTTTTTTACATGAAAATGAAAAAAAATCTTCATAATATAAAATATAGATATTAATGTTCTCTACAACTCGTCCTTACATTATATAGAGCTGCGTCACCGTTTTAAAAGCGTTTTCTAGAAAAATAACCGCTTTGTAGTGACAATTTCTACAAAAATGTGGATTGAAAAACTTCCGATCAATCTCGTTCCTATTGACACCAAACCCACAAAGTGTAGTCAAAGAATCCATGAAATAAATGATTTGTAGCATATCTTGAATGAATTCCCAAGTTTTCTTTCCTTAAATCACTGTTTTACTGTCCAAAAAGTCGTTTTCAAAATGTGACACCATTAAAATATCACTGCCATCCTGCCAATCTCCTTTTTTCAAGTTTTAAGCAATTTTAGGACGAAATGTCAAGAGAAAACAATTGATTTACTAATTAAATAGGTAAAAGTATCTAATTGAATCAATTTTTGTTACTATTTCCAAAGAAATATGCGTTTTTCAAAAAATTCACAAATTGACACGCGAAACGCCAAAAAATGCAGTCAAATGCTGAAGAACTTCAGAAGACTTTTTCGCTGAGTTCGTGTCACTTTTGAAAAATCATGAATTTTGTGGATTTTTCACTGTTTCTCGTGTTTATTTTGGTTTTTGGTGGGGTTTTCTGTATTAATTTTAATCTCTGGGATATATGGAATGAGATTCTTATAAGAAATTTGAGAAAACTCGAGGATCTGTAAGAATTGGAACCTTCAAAGGGAGGAAGGTCCTTAAAACAGGTTTTTTCATGTTTTCTCAGAAACGGTGTAAGATAGAAGAAAACGATGAACCACACAATAATAACTTGCTTACAGATACTTTCGACTGTGGCAATGGAAATTCTTGAATGTCCTTAATTTCAAGGATACAAGCAAAATATACATTTTTATGCCCTAAATGTTGGGCTATAACGCTCAAATTCGGTTTGTGTACTTATTGGGATAGTATCTAAAAGTGGTGAATACAATTTTGAAATCCGCCCACTGCCACGCCCACTATTTAAAAAAAATCAATTTTCTCAACTTTTTTACACAAAAATGAAAAAAATCCTCATAACATAAGATATAGATATTAATGTTCTCTACAACTCGTCCATACATTATATAAGGCTACGCTCACATTTTGAGCTCGTTTTCTAGAAAAAACGAGATTTTACCTAACTTCGTGTACGCTAATGGCAGCTTAAATTTCGCGGATCTTCCTTCGCGTTCCATCCTTTCTTTCTCAACTTTTTCACTAGAAAATGAAAAAAATTCTCATAACATAAAATATAGATATTAATGTTCTCTACAACTCGTCCATACATTATATAAGGCTACGCTCACATTTTGAGCTCGTTTTCTAGAAAAAACGAGATTTTACCTAACTTCGTGTACGCTAATGGCAGCTTAAATTTCGCGGATCTTCCTTCGCGTTCCATCCTATCTTTCTCAACTTTTTTACTTGAAAGTGAAAAAAATCCTCATAACATAAAATATAGATATGTATGTTCTCTACAATTCGTCCACACATTGTATAGAGATACGACCACGTTTTGAGCCCGTTTTCTCGAAAAAGAGTTCACCCATCTAAATTCATGTACGCTAATGGCATCTTAAATTTCGCGGATCTTTCGTGTGGTTTGCTGAAAGGATTCACAAGGATTCTCTTCAAATTCCACACCCCAATAGGATTTAATGTAAAAGAAAGGAATCCAACATCGTATAGTACCTCGACCATTCAAACATAGATTAATTAGAACGAACTAGCTTCCTTCGAACAATACTTAAGTTCAACAACAAGAATTCTTTGTCTCACCATTTTGTGTAAGTGATATGCATGCATGTGCACATATGTACGAGCGCGTATTCATACTAAGTCAGTAGAATAAAATATAATACATGACCAGATGCAATCCTTTTGTTTTAAACTTAAACCCACATCCCCCAGCAGTCCGCGAGTTTAATGAATCTATGTTCCTATATGATTTCTAGACAGGAGCACTGCCCAACTGTAAGCAAAATTGTATACAAAATGGCATCGTTAAAGAACAAAACAAAATGAAAAATACACCACTCCACATTTAAATGAAAATTAAAAAAAAAAAAACGAAGGAAGAATTACTCGTGTAGGAAAATACAACAAACACATTACGCGAATAAAACAAAGAAAAGAAAAAAAGAGTGCAGATCATTATTATGGAGATGGAACACAAGCAACTTCATCCATGCGAACGTTCCTCTTTTTTTCTGGATTTTTTTTTTTTCTGTTTTCTTTTATTTTTTTTAATGTATTTCGGATGAAAAGATTCGCAGAAAATAAAAATGAAGTAGGTACGCGCAGCGCAGTGAAATTATTTGCGTCCATGTTTGGGGCGGCGGCGGAAGGAGTGAGGGTCTGTGTAGAATTATTATGTTGAATACTTCAATTTAATGGGATTTTAATGGAGGAAAGCTTAAAGTCATACATTCGCTTGGAGTGAATAAAAATAATATGTACTTAGGAATGCTGCTTACGCAAAATTTCGCTAGAGTTAATTAGTTTTCTAGTCCTGCCCCATACACCGCCCCAAACCGCTTCAAACCGCTCCCCCCACAGCAAGGAGTGTTGAGTGTACGAACCCTTCCTTTAGGGTATCTCTGATAGTATTAGCTTAAGATCTGGTATGCACTTGGCAGAGCCGGAAAAACAATTAAAAACATTCTAAGAGAGAGATTTATTTCCTCTCTAGCTTAAGGACGTTTATGTCGGTTTCCATCATACTTGTGTAGATGGTAGAAATTTTTATTTTCGTTAAGTGCTTAGAGGGATATGTACTAGGTAGGTATATTCTACGAATCAGAAAAAAAAAAAATAAAAATAAAAAGAACAAACTTTAGCAAACTTTAAGAAATGAATCCTTGAAAAGGATAATCATGAGTTTTTACTATCTGTTTAGATGAAGCAACTATCCTCCTATACAAATACGTATACATAGTTATAGATCAAAGCTGAGATGGATTGCCACATCATTAGAAGTTGTTTCTTCAAACTTGTAGAATACGTTCCACAAATTCTTCTCATGTAAAAGCAACTTCATTCTATACAAATATATAGTTATACATCAATGCTGAGATGGATTGCCACATCATTAGAAGTTGTTTCTTCGAATTTGTAGAACACGTTCCACAAATTCCTCTGATGTAAAAGTCCTACTAGATTTCTGTCTTTTCGGGATAGTAGCTAGAGTTTCAGTAGCTCGTAGCATATCTAGTCCAGTTTTCTCGACAGTACTGAACATGACGACACTAGGTGAAATTCTATACAGCTCATGTGATGGATTCATATTTATAGATAAAGAGTGGCCCATCTGTTGGTTTCTCTTTGAAGTATGTTATTTTGACACTGACAGCTCTAATGCGTTCAAAAAATTTACAGAAATTCAGTATCAGTACGAAATGGATCTATTTACGCTTGAAAAACGTTGGGAAATATTTCAAAGCTACTTCCAAAGTGGATGCTGGTTTGCCTTTTAAGAGAAACCAACACACGGCCCACCCATCAGCCGTAGGTCAACAGATTGCCAGACAGCTTCTAAACAGAGCAAATCGAACAAATAATAAGACAGACTGAGAATCCTATAAGAAAAACCAAAGAAACTTCAACTAATTCACTAAAAGAAAATCACGGCATTCATTCCGCTCGGATATATGCGATGACAATGGGACTGCTAGGAAGATTCAAGAAGATTCTATCCAAAGAACCACAGAGCCACCAACTAATTCATTTTAGAGTCACTACTGAGCACCCACTTCCAATCCTGTCTCACTGAAACGGCAACATCAAGCATGGTGAGGCTGACTTAAACCGAGACAAGATGGGCAGACACCAAAAGCATTATAGACGAAGTGACCATACATTCCATATTCTTACAAAAGCCCTTAGACACCCTGAAATCCCACTTTCTTTTCAGAGCCCGTCTATACCTAGGGTACACGGCATCACAATAGCAGAAGGCAACGTTTTATCCACAGCGAAAGGATATATGTAGAACCATAAGGAAATTCAGTTGAAAGAATGTACGAAAGTTCGTGAAATTGGTTTGCTAATTGATAACCGAACATATTCCTCTGTTCGTCCTGTGGACTCAATGGAGAATATTTTACCTTTTTGCAGGGTTTTTTGGAGTGCACCTTCCTAACACAACTCACCAACAAACATACATTCCTTACAGAGACGACGAGTGGAACATAACATAGATGACCGTCTCCAACCAACCAAACATATTTATCAAGTTCCAATTGCAGTCCAGCTCAAATGAGGCACAGGAATATATGCAAGACAGATCCAAAAGGATGAAATATCAACAATTTCCAAAATTGTATAACCTGATGCATACCCACAACCGAGGTTACCCATTTATTGACCAAAAATATCCAATTGTCGAAGCAATATCGATTGAACAAAATGAGTCCATACGAGATCATGTAATAAAAGTCACATCTCTCCATCCATTAGTACAAGGATGTCTTGTGACATGATACACTCCGTTTGTATATTAAGAAAGGAATTTCTGTTTAATAAAATGTCTACATTCAATGGAATGGTAGTGTACGAGTCATCAGGAAAAAGGAATTCACACACCTTTGCTGTGTACAATGACCAAGTGAAAATTTTTTGGTCCTTCGAGCCGGAAATAGTAAGAAACAACATTTATTTGACGATAAATATGTATGTATCTATGTATCTACGATTTATTTTATCAATCTCTTAATCAAAATCTAAAGCCAAGTTAAATATTAAGAAACCCGAAGGGTTCTAACAACACACATATACAAACACACCGTATTTATGTCGTAACAAAATTACGTTTATTTGATTAAGTCCTTCCAACAAATTGTTCTATACAAAAATAATTTAGCAAAACAAATTGTTACATATAGCGAGAGAAAGATGGCTATTCCCAAAGACTTCGCGCTCTTGTGGAAAAAAAAAAAAAAAAAAAAGGGGTTCAGTCTTTTAATTCAGTTAGATAACCATCAACCAAACAGGGGAACAAATGCGGAACACAGAGGGTTGCACTGTTAGGTCAATATACAAAATGAGATACAAAAAGCAGCTACATTGCATAACATATGGCCAATTTTCTGGGCACACAAACACAACATAACAATAAAGAGGAGGGTTCGTATTCGAATTCAGATTCGAAGAAGAATGAATTCAGTTGCATGATATAATGATTGAATTTCCAACAAAACACACACAATACATTGGCATCCTCCTATAAGGTCTTCCCTTTTATCTTTGCACGGTTTGTTGGTTGATTGGGTGAATAAGTTCTGTGGGATTGTGTGCGGTTATGCTATTTAGCTGCTCAACAAACTGAACAACAAAACGAACAAAAAAAAAAAAAAATAAATTAAGAAAATCAATTCAAACTTCATTTACGATGATAGATCAACCCCATACAGAATACAGAATCCTCACACACAGGAAAATGAGCTTACCAACCTCTTAGCCTTAAATTCAATATACCAAATTGAAATCTGGTATCTTATTATGTGGGCCGGGGTATGTATGTTTAGTTTGCTCGTTTGTATGCATGTATGTGGGGGTGATTTCATGATGGCGCCTTATAAGATATTTCCCGGAAAATGTTTTAGATGAAGATACATAGTATGTATCTCCTATAACTATTGGAAATAATGACCTTCATAGGAAATTAGTTTTTTTTTTTTTTTTTTTTATTAGTTTTACGTTTCATTTTTATTACGACAACGGGCTTGTATATACTCTTCAAAAACCCACCCAATAACGATTAAAATGACGGCACTTGTGATCAAAATACCTAATCAATCGATAGCACTTAAGGCGCACATCAAATGAATGACCTTACAGTATTATTAAGTTGTTATCTGCAGATTCACCCCGCTCAGTAGAGGCGCCCACTCAGCCATGTGACATGTGCATGTGGAGGATACCTCCCACACTTATTCTGTCTGGAATTTTACTTGCATATATGTATGTATGTAGGTATGTATGGCGTAAAAAGGGATTAACATTAATCGAATAAAAGGAGGCTATACATTTTGTGTGCATACGTAGAGTTCTCTGCCTCTCAACTCAGCTTGTGTATGATTATAGTTAATTAAAGTTTATTCACGTTACAGCATTGCCTTGAAAATCGTATCGGTAATGAACAGAATTGGTTGGGAAAGGCAGTGGATGGGTTGATATTCATATCATGTCTCTTCTGATATGAATAGCAAAAATTTTATTTGAAAAGCAAATTATGTGGCGTATAGCCCACACAGGATTGACTCAGGAACTGCATTTCAGGCCGTACCTTAGGAATGGTCTCCTCGAGTTCGAACACAAAAATTAGACCACAGATCCATTTGTGGATATACTGTTGTCATCGAACATTTTCTTCAATAACTCGATTGTTTCATCCGCAATATGGCATGTGGCACTGTCAGCTTGATACCATATCTCCTGAAGACTATATTCACGCAGTTTTGGAAACAAAAAAAAAATCTTTGATCATGGCTCTGTATCGAGCGCCATTTATGATGACTTTTACATTTTCTTTATTTTTAAAGAAATGATGATGCCGCCGGCCTATAAATCGCACTAAACAGGGCATTTTTTGGGTGTGGATCATCTTTGGATTGTCCTCGCTCCACTCTCTTTGATCACGGCTCTGTATCGGGCGCCATTTATGATGACTTTTACATTTTCTTTATGTTTAAAGAAATGATGATGCCGCCAGCCTATAAATCGCACTAAACAGGGCATTTTTTGGGTGTGGATCATCTTTGGATTGTCCTCGCTCCACTCTCTTTGATCACGGCTCTGTATCGGGCGCCATTTATGATGACTTTTACATTTTCTTTATTTTTAAAGAAATGATGATGCCGCCAGCCTATAAATCGCACCAAACAGTGCATTTTTCGGGGTGGATCATCTTTGGAATGTCTTCGCTTCAAATTCGACAATTTTGCTTATGAGACAGCCTCTGAGACAGAAGTGAGCCTCAACATTGAACAATATTTGACAGTTTAGCGTTCTATTGTCCCGCCTCTGTCAATACTAGGTGGTACAACTTCGGTCTTGATGTGGTAAGTCTGAGCTGTTACCAAAAATTTTTTATGACTTAAACGCTTACTCGACTTTCTACGAAACATGAAGCAATTCAAGTGAAATGGGTTTTGCTTGCTGATAGTAGATACAACCATGAGCTACAGCGACCTAATCAGAAAAATTCGAATACATTGACTAAGATGGCTGGATGGATGGTGGAAAAGACCGAATGGACAACAATACTCCGACTCGGAGAATCTTAGAATCCACCAATGGAATTCAATGGCTCAAGTGGAAAGGGACCTCAACCAACTATCTGTGCGAAACTAGTGGGAGGAGAGGCTTCTTAGTTGAGGCCCAAGTCCACCCCTGGACTATAGTTTCACCTACATACATAAGTATACAATGCATTGAATAGTTTAAGGGCTAACATTTTACGTAACAACCAAATCCAAGTGCTCTCACGATTAGGTACTTATGTCTCCGTTGCTAGACCTGATCGTAATCAATATCACAACAACCCATCTATTGCTTAAGCCCTCTTAAAGTTTAAATGCTACGCATCCGTTAAATAATTTAAACCCATCAGGAAAAAAAAGTTCAACGAGAATGCGTTCACTGACTTCTCTCTGTATACCTACCTACAAAAAAAAAAAAAAAAAATAATATGCGTCGCTATTCTGTCAAACTTGTTTCCCTATCTATTTGTTGGTGTTGTTCTTTCGTGTTTGCTGTAGCTGCCTCCCTGTCTTCTACTATTTTTTCTTTTTTTTTTTTTTTTTACGACTTACACATGATTGGCCACACACAATGAACCAATGATACCAGTGGTACTCTGACATGATGAAGAAAAGTCCCTGTTACCAGCAGGCAAGCAGCCCTCTAACACGTACCCTGGGCCGTAAAAAAGGAATGCTAACCTACCCTTAACTAACCACTCCAACCACCCTTAATCTACACACAGGAAAAAAAGAACTTACATGTACAAATACTCTCACACACTTCCATACAAAAAAAAACAGTCTGCATACACAAACAATAAATAATAAAAAAAAATAATAATAAACAACAATGAAGCCCAGCTCTGGGAACTTGCACTAGGAGTACGAAGTACCTACCTACATACCTCGGTTATGTATGTACCTATTTGTATATTTTTTTAAAATTATACGTTCTCTTTGGTTACCATGTAGGTAAATAACAAATATTCTGCATTTATTAATACCGAAAAAAAAAACAAAGAAAGCAAAAAAAAAAAAAAAATTAAAAATGCACCCTTCCTTGGGGTGTGTGTTGTTATTTTAAACCCATGTACGTACAATATCATACGCCATTGTTCTATGCTTCTGGCATTTAAGCTTATATTGTTAATATGCGTTGTTCCAATCCTTTAGAAATAATTAAAAAAATAGCAGTGTGTAGGACCAAACAATCTAGGAATGAGTGTTTTCTATTGACAAGACTTTTGAGGAGACCAATTGCTAGCTTATAGTTCATCATGTGAAATGAAAGAAATTTACACCTCCATGGCCATGTTTAGTCCGAAATGTGGTTCCACTTTAAGTAAGTGACTGTGGCAGATACAAATTCTTGTACAAAAGTATCTATAAACACCTGACATTTCGGACAAGCCAATAACTTTAGCCAAATATCTGTACCTATTCTGTTATATGTATATAAAGGTGTTTTTTTAAGTCAGTATGAACTTTGATTTTAAATAAAACACATGAAAATTCATGAAATAGCCATTTAGTTGTCTTCAATCATGAGAATACATTTATGCAATTAATTATTGAACACAACTTTCAACATATGCCGAATCTGATGAATGTCATCCGAGAGACTAACTTTTTCAAACATTTGTGGAACTTATGCCCTCAATAACACGAATAATGTTGCATTCCAGACCGTCGATTGTTTTTTGTTATTTTTAAACACAACTTCAGACATATGCCCTCCAATGTGACAATGTCATCCGAGAGACAAACTTTTCGACAAGTTTTTCAAGCATTTGTGGAACGTATGTCATCAATAAGACGAATGTTGTTGGATTGCAATGCGTCGATTTTTATTGGTTTGTCAGCGTAAACTAGCGACTAGCTACTTTCAGAGAATACGTTCTACAATTAATTTTTGAACACAACTTCGGACATATGCCCACCACGGCTGAATCTGTAGAATGTCATCCGAGAGACAAAGTTTTCGAAACACTTTTTGAAGCAATTGTGGCCGTATGTGTTCAATAACACGAATGATGTTGGATTGCAATGCGTCGATTGCATCTCTACGTATCCCCTAAAAAAATAATCAAGAAGCATCAAATCACACGACCTTGGAGGACATTTTACAGATCTATGAAGCGAAATAATGAGTTCATCGAATGTTTCCTTCATTCGTTTGCTTTATGACATTTAGCAGCATTCTACTGGAACCACATCTCTTCCAAATTCATGCCATTCAATCGGGGAATGAAAAATTCATTACTCATGACCGTAATACACTCATCCAGCCTACACACCACACCAATCTGTGCATTTTTCAGGATGAAATGGCGTTTCGATAATCTCATGTGGATTACCTTCGCTCCAAATGCGACTATTTTACGTATTGGCACACCCATCGAGACTAAAATGAGCCTCTTTGGGCCCATTCACCAAAATTTCGACGCAAACGATGGTCTATCGGCTTGTAGCTTGCAAACCAAGTTCTGTGCGTAAAATTTTTCATAAAGTGGACGGAGGAATACTAAGCTGTTGTGAACGGCACACACATGGAGTCCAAAATGATCCTAATCGCTGAACACAATTTTGGGTCGATTCACCGAAATTTCGACGCAAACGATGACCATTCGGCTTGTAGCTTGCAAATCAAGATCTGTGCGTAAAATTTTTCATGAAGTGGATGGACCAAGCTGTTGTCAACGAGACGTCGAATTGACAAATTTGGATCTTCTTCAACACTCTCCTGGACGGATGCGTACTGAAAGTGAAGGCTATGCGTCTCGGTGCCACTGCATCTTGCAGCGAAAATGTTGTCCGAAAGGGTCAACAATAGCGATCTCAGATAGTCGATGTAATATGGAGCAAGTCCTCTATAATTTACCGCACAGAACCATCATTTTGGAACCGAATTTCTAAAAGTTGAAGCATGTATGTCCTCACGATAAAACTGCAAAGACTACTAAATAAAAATGACACTGACAGTTTGCAAATCTGACAATTGGTTTGACAGATATTGGTACTAACTGTCAGAAGTTAGTGCTGGGCTAAAGAAACATCCTTAAACGATAAATATTAATCGAAACTGACGAACAAATAAGTGGCAAGAAAGCCATCCTACAAGAAATGACGACAACAGGACCAAAACGGCAAAAAACTGTAAAGATATTGCAGCCAGTCCATGAAACAGATAGAAGTCTACAAACTCTACAAACTCTACAAAGTTATGAACTACATTCATAGAGTTCTACTTTACTTGGTGTTTTGCAAGATGTGAATGTTTACAGAGTTTTTTTTTTACGTTTCAAGTCAATGTTTGTAGTTTGGCCGTCATTTTGATGTGATTGTCAGTTGTCAGCTCGCATTTAGCGGTCGTGAAGAGCTCTTTCTAAAGACACACGACTCAATCGGACGATTCGAAGCCGAGGATATACAGAAAACATTCTTTACAATCTTAAATAATAAATAATCGAAACTGTGTAACAAATAAGTGGCAAGAAAGACATCCGTTGTAGTTTGTAGTTTGTAGTTTATCCGCCATTTTGATTTAATTGTCAGTTTAGCGGTCGTGAAGAACCCTTTCTTAAGACACACGCGTCAATTGGACGAATCTAATCCGAGCATATACAGAGCGTAGACTGAATGGTTTTGCTGGATATTCTCAAGATTTGTTTTGAAAGTTAAGACACACCTTTGAGCGAAGTTATATATTAGAAAACGTAGAAATATAAGATTGTGTTCATGGGTATCTTTCAGTGACTCCTTCAAAAATATTTGTTGAGCTAGAGAGATAAAATTTAGACTTCTAGGAATCCAATGTCAAATTTGATTAAATTCTTAAAGTCGAAATTTATCAGGAAACACTGTATGTATGTAGGTACCTGAATAGATAATAATATAAAAAAAGTATCCACCATCAACCACAAACCATCTCTCATATCCAGGCAATTTGAAGAAAAAAAAAAAAAAAATCTAAAATTTAATTTAAAAACAAACAAATAGAAATAAACAAAAAATTATTCAACTCCTTATCCTTTTAAGCAGATAATTGTTTTTCCCTTAAAGGCAAATCGATTTCGTGACCTCTCTCTCTCTGCTCATGGTCTACCTAAACCAAAACAGAGCCACAATTGTCGCCACGGACATACATATACAATAGGTATCCTATTCTCTTTTATTTTAGATTTTTATTTTTTTTTTTTTTCTGGTGAAAAACGAAATATCTATTTTAAAAGTAGCCCGATATAACTTCTAATCATATCGAAAAAAAAAAAAAGAAAACAATAAGGATTATCCGAGAGAGCTGCTGTGTCATCTTGAGGGGTAGGCTGGCTCGGCTCACTCGATAATATGCCAAAGTATCATCTATTTGTATCTATTGTATATAAATACAATCAGAGAAGTGGGCTTGCGCTCTCCTTCTTTCTCTTTCTCTCGTGTTCTCTGTGATAAACATTATGTTCTGTAGCAGATGCCCCCTTGAGGAAAGGATCATTATAATTCGTAAGATTGGAACAATGAGCGGTACTTCTACAGGACCAATGTCTTTAAATTTAAAGTAGTTCAGTTGTTTATAATAGGGACAGCAGAGAGACACAGCGCATACATACATATGTGTCTGTGGATTTTGGGTCCTTTAAGACTATTTTCACTTTACCGATAATAAGGATTAAAATTTTAGTTTTGGTTTTTTGGTTTAAATGGAGTATGGGTACTTACTCTATTGTATTTGCAATTTTATTGTGTGTCGAGCATGTGCGTTGATTTTTGGCAATATGTACATATTTTGAACATCACTTCAGAGAGGAATGAAGGCATTTGTATTCAGACGTAAGAACGACACTTAAGCAATCATCGAATCGTCGCGTTCAACTATCTAAACTTACTACTTAATATTATTTCAAACACAAACACTTTGCGCATTAAAATGGAGGACTAACTTGTTTTAAAAAAAAAAAACAAAAAAATATTCAATTCCATCCGAATATGCAACAATGTGACCTACATGGCACTACATAAAGCTTTATTAAAAAAGTACAGAAAAAAAATATAGGATTTAGTAGGTAATACTCACGCTTGGTATATTATCGCTATTGCAGACTTGTTCCGATAGCAATCTATCACGAATTTCCCATGCAAAAATACTCGGGCATTCACGTTTGTAATCGGCGATTTTTTGTACAACCGGTGTTGTTGCTACACGCGGCTTAGAACCGCCAATTGCTCGTGGTTTAATTGATCCCGTTTCGTAGTATCTGAAAATATTAAAATAACAAAGAAATAGTATTTATGAATAGATTTGTTCCAATCTATACGTGCGATTAGTATTAATAAGCTCTATGTGTAATGTAATGTAATGTAACGCTTGTTATATGCAAAATAATAAATAAAAGAAGAAAATGAATTGGTTCGCAAAAAAAAGTCCACTTTCATACATATATCAAATCTAACTAGAGACTAGAGAAAGGTCCTTAGACAGCCATGGAGTTAATGCATATCAAGACATAGCTAACATGATTTTTTTTGTGGTCATTACTGGATGAAAATTAAAGCTAAGATCTTCATGCCAAGGACTTCCCTCCGAATCACTAAATAGTTTCTACAATCAAGCAGGAGTCAGTCCAAAGGATTCGCAACTGTCTAGAGGAACGGTGCGGGACATGTAAAACAATTGAGAATATGTAGTACTTCCCCACTACAACTGTTCTATCAGTGCACTTTATTTTGGAAGGTATCTAGCAGACATCATTGCAGCAAGCTAATCCAAAGAAACAGTCGAGTTTGGAACGAGTTCAGACTTCATGAACGAGCCCTTTTTATGAAGAATTGCAATGACTGTAGCCTAAGTAGAACTGAATAATTTTTTGCCCAGAAATGTAGGTACCTACTCTTAGGGATTTTACTTAAATATAAAAGAAATTCTTGAATGTCCTTGATTTCAAGCAAAATGTACATTTTTATACCCTAAATGTCGGGGCTGATGGGCGACGTGGATCAAGTGGTTAGTGTTCGAGTTCAATCCCTAGACAACCCCTAAAATTACTTTCACGGCCCTACCTTTCGCGAGAGTCTGATAAACATCCGAGAGTAAAACTGTCATGAAAAAGCTTCTCAAAAACATAAATTGCGCTTCAGATACGGCATTACACAGTAGGCCCTTCGTGTTAAGAATATGACAAGCACAACACGAATGGTTGGGAGAAGCTAAGCCCTGGGTACTCCCATGGACCTGTCACAACAAATATTTGTATTTTTTTTTTACTGCTGCGGTATTGTAACAGTGCTGCTTAAAGGTTAGGTATCTATCAATAGTTTCTCCCAGATACTTGGAACTCTTATTATGTCACAGGACACTACTGTTGAAGTCAATTTCGAGTGGCATATGCCAATTTCGATTGGCATGTGTGGAAGTTGGCTATTCAGGTGAAAGCAGGCTGACTCAGTTTTAACCATGCTGGGTGTCAACCTCCATTTCTTAAAGTATTTTTCCACGGAGTCGAGATCTGCTGAGAGTGTGATCTCGTTTTCACTATAACGACCCCACCAAGACCTTTGACTTAAAAAAAAATATATTTTCTCAACTTTTTTACTAGAAAGTCAAAAAAATCCTCATAACATAAAATATAGATATTAATGTTCTCTACAACTCGTCTATACATTGGGTAGGGCTACGCCCACATTTTGAGCTCGTTTTCTCGAAAAAACGAGATTTCACCTAAATTCGTGTAAGCTAATGGCAGCTTAAATTTCTCGGATCTTCCTTCGTGTTTCTGCCTATCTTTCTCAACTTTTTTATTTGAAAGTCAAAAAAATCCTCATAACATAAAATATAGATATTGACTGTCTCTACAATTCGTCCATACATTATATAGATGTAGAGAGAGAAAATCGTATACTTTTTTGTGCTGAAACTGATGCGATATTGCTACCACAGAGGATGATCCTGCTAAATTCTTCTTCATTCTATGACTTTTCGATCGATTTTCTCAAATTTTTTACTAGAAAGTGAAAAAAATTCTTCATAACATAAAATATAGACGTTAGACTTCTCTATAATTCGTCCATACAATATATAGGTCCAGGTCCACTCCTTAAGGACGTTTTTTCTTTACAAAAAAATGCTTTTTAGGGCCGTTTTCTATGAAAATCTGAATTGAAAACATGCGATTAATCTCGCTCATATTGACACCAAACCCACAATGTCTAGCCAAAGAATCCATGAAATAAATGATTTGTAGAATATTTAGGACGAATTCCCAAGTTTTCTTTCCTTAAATAACTGTTTTACTATACCAAAAGCCGTTTTCAAAATGTGACATCATTAAAGAATCACTGACGTCCTGCCAATCCTTTCTTTCAAGTTTTAAGCTATTTTAGGACGAAATATCAAGAGAAAACAATTGATTTACTAATTAAATAGGTAAAAGTATCTTATTGAATCAATTTTAGTTACTTTTTCCAAAGAAATATACGTTTTTCGGAAAATTCACAAATTGACACGCAAAACGCCAAAAAATGCAGTCAAATGCTAAAGAACTTCAGAAGACTTTTTCGCTGAGTTCGTGTCACTTTTGGAAAATCATGAATTTTGTGGATTTTTGTCTGATTTTCGGGTTTACTTTGGTTTTTGGTGGGGTTTTCTGTATTAATTATGATCTCTGGGATATATGGAACGAGATTCTTATAAGAAATTAGAGAAAAATCGAGGATATGCAAGGATATGAGCCTTTAAAGGGAGGAAGGTCCTTAAAACCAGTTTTTTCATATTTTCTCAGAAACGGTGCTAGTTAGAAGAAAACGATGTACGACACAATAATAACTTGCTTACAGATACTTTCGACTGTGGCAATGGAAATTCTTGAATGTCCTTAATTTCAAGGATATAAGCAAAAGATACATTTTTATGCCCTAAATGTTGGGCTATAACGCTTAAATTCGGTTTGTGTACTGATTGGGATAGTATCTAACAGTGGTGAAAACGATTTTAAAATCCGCCCACTGCCACGCCCACTATTTAAAAAAAATCAATTTTCTCAACTTTTTTACACAAAAATGAAAAAAATCCTCATAACATAAGATATAGATATTAATGTTCTCTACAACTCTTCCATACATTATGTAAGGCTACGCTCACATTTTGAGCTCGTTTTCTAGAAAAAACAAGATTTTACCTAACTTCGTGTACGCTAATAGCAGCTTAAATTTCGCGGATCTTCCTTCGCGTTCCATCCTATCTTTCTCAACTTTTTCGCTAGAAAATGAAAAAAATTCTCATAACATAAAATATAGATATTAATGTTCTCTACAACTCAGTAATACATTATATGGAGCTACGTCTACGTTTGGAGCCTATTTTCTTGAAAAAAGGGTTCACCCATCTAAATTCATTTACACTAATTAGGTAGAACATTACACTGACAAAATTAGTGACATTGCCATCCACAGTCGGTAGCTAAAAAGAACTCCAGATGCTTTCAGCTCCAAAGCATTCCATATGTAGGTATCTAATGGTGATTTTCCATCATTGAAACAGTAACCATCTAAGGCAACTCGATTACGCCATTTTGACGCATTGTAGTCACTTACAAAAAAATAAAAAAATTCAAGGTTAATCCTCTAATTGACTCCCTCTGTAAAAACTGAGGTTTTTCTTTCTACCAGAAGGAGGATAGTAAGCTTAGCTTGTATTGATTGAACTATTTGATTCTTATTTGGATCCCAAGTCACTATGGATTCATGGAGATCATCTCAGACATCTGCAAGAAATCCTTAAACCAAACAACTAAATGGAATGATCAAGAAACAGCATTTGCATGTTTAACTGTCAACTGTACCTATGTGTCTCTACCAGAATTTCATTTGTTACAAGATGATCCAACTCTAAATATTACTTCCGGGAGACATACATTCATAGGATCTAGACACTTGTCTGTTGCCACAAACTGTGTCGCAATGGGGAAAATAGTAACTTCGCCTAGTCCATCGGAAAAATATTTTGGACCTCAGACAGTGAAATATTTCATTCAAACAAAAACACCTTAGAAGCTAGTGGGCATTGCACAGACCATTGCTGTATAAGGGACCATCCTAACAAGCGAAAATTGTCTGAACAAGGAGGAGATCATGGGCATCACGTGCTTGTAGGCATCACATGCTAGTGGGCATCACAGACCATTGTTATATGTACCTTCTTAACAAGCTGAAATTGTGTTTCTTTTGTTTGAACAAGGAGGAGACCTCCAAGAGCATTTTTTCGTGCCACAGGTCGCTGGTTCATATCCGGCTCGAAGGACCATTATGAGTTGCGACATATGTACGTACGAAATTAAACAAACGTTCCTGTTTATGACAAATGCTCGTTTTATTTCTATAATCCTTATATCTAACTTATGACTACCTGCGGCAAGACGTGCACTCAACAAAAAGTGTGTAAATTTAATTTATGTCTCCTACGTAGACAGTCCACACAGAATAACGTATCCTAGTGGAATTGCTTGCGCAGAGCATCGTCCGTATACGAATTGTAACATGACATGTTGATTGTTAAGAGTGCGTCGCAGCTAGGGTATTCCTAAACTCTAAATTCTCTACATTTCAGTGCAAACTAATCATTCCAAGCTGTATACTATCATTTTTGATGTCAATTCAGTAAAACTGACAGTGCATACCTTACACTACAAACAGACCGATTTCGTTAATGTCATTGTTAGCAAAGATGCTGATCCATCTGTTACTGTTAAGCTTTTTAATTTCCTGACAAGCACTTTCAGTGGTTTTACTTAAAACATTCAAACCTGCTAGGGACACTAACTTCATAGTATGACCTTCAGCGGCTTAAAAGAAGTTGCGTCTCATTTTACGGGCAATTTAACAAAAATTTTAGGGGGGACTTTATCTATCTGTTGACTAGTATTTCGTTACCTGTTTAAATGCACTCGATGTAGTAAATTCAAGTTCGTGCTTCCGTGAACTGTTTTTAATACAAAAATGTGAACATTTTTAATTGCTACTGATGGAGCTAAGACGACATTTATCTGCCTGTCAGTTTGATTATCATATTCACAGAGCAGGACTAGAACAGGGGGAAGAAAACCCCTAAACATGGAGCACTTAAGGTAGTAGATATGTATGCATAGATCCATGGATTAAAATTTTCAAAAATATAGTAAAATCTCCTGAAATAGCGCCAGGACGTTAGTCAGTCAAAATCGATTTCACCGACGGCATGCGGAATCGGTGAACTGGGAAGAAAATTCAAGATTTATTCAAGAATTTCGACAGAAGTTCAGTAGTTGTCTTCTGACTTGCAAAGTGCCGCAGTGCGTTGGCTAGGAGAAATATAATTGCTGGAACTAGTAGGAAATATAGACTAAAATGCCGATTGTGGTTTTTCAAGAGTTTTTTTTTTAGAAATTTAACGCCACAAAACGGCTTCGTCGGTAAGTAGGTATACAATCCACACACAATCCACTCTTAAAAAACGAAGCGCTTTCAGTCGTTTTAATAAAACGCCTCACGGATTAAGGTTGTTATTAACTTTTCTAAAATGTAAGTTTATTGGTTTAGGTGATTTTAGAATTGTACGAGTTGGAAGAAAAGAAAAACACGGCTACAACCTTCTATAAAACAGGCCATGGCAAGTATGACAAATGTACTCCTCTATTATGGAATCGGACATCATGAACTTTAAATTGTGAAATTGCCATTTATTCAATGTTTTTTTGCATCTTCGTGTCCTGAACTACAAAATGTCTTTCCTTGACAGCGAGTTGTGATGTGAGAGTACTGAGACTAGGAAGAACACAAGAACTCAAGTTTGAGGTTGGAATCTAAGAAAAGATTTAATTCTTCCAAACAGTTCCATAATTCGGCAAGTTTGAGGCTGGAACATTTATTTCTTCAAAATATTTACATAATCCTGCAAGTTTGAGGTTTAAATCTCATTAAACCTTTAATTTTTCTTTAAGGTTCTGCGCCACTTGAGAGTATCCCGTCATGGAATATAGAATCGGCATAAGACAATAAGCAAAACAACGCGAATTATTGCTACAACCTAGGCTTTCAATTCAAAACAGATCTGTTTCCTCGAACATCCAGTGATAGTTCAGCTAATACAGCACTATGAAGTATGAATGAAAATATTTCAACTTTATGACTACTAAACCCCGCTAACCAAAAAATCCAACAATAGTGGACACATATAAGCAGAATAATTATTTTTTCATGACAGAAGTGTAAAACTTAATCTAATAATAAATAAATTTATTAATAAAAATCGAAACTAAGCTCTTACAATCTACAAACAAACGTTCTCATCAAATTGTCCAATATCAATCAAATTAAATTTCAATTTAATGTGAACCAAATTTTACAGAAAAAAAATTCTACTAAACAACTTAAATTAGATAAATTAATGAATTATAAATATTATAATAATTAAAGAGTATTTAGTTACTAGTTTGTATTTAGTTATTGAATTTCGACCTTAGACTACAAAATGTGCCAAATGAATGAAGTACCTAGTAGTAATCGTCGTCTTGAGAAACGTGAAACATGAAACTGAAATACTTAAAGAACACACGACAAATCAAAGGAGAAGACAACCTACTGACAACCTACTGTCAACCTACTGTCAACCTACTGACAACTTGAATCCTTTAGAGGAATGTAATCACACAATCAGGAAAGTTTTGGAAAGAATTTCCATTGAATTTGTGAAGCCGTCGGCAAACTAAGAGTGCTATATTGCTATTATACAGGACAGTTGGTTTCTTTTTGAATCATATATCATTTTGACACTGACAGCTCTTATGCGCTCAAAAAATTGACAGAAACTCTGTAATATATGTATTTTTGCGGTACGAAATGGAAATTAGGAAATATTGCAAAGTTACTTCCAAATTGATTGTTGTATTGCCGAAACAGTGCGAATTTTGTAAATAAATAAAAATATTGAACAGCCTTTTTAAAAAGAAACCAACAGATGGCCTAAAAAGGAAGGTAACCCTATAGAAGATTAGACCTACTACACAAGATCCTACAGAAATTTTGAGAAACTGCAAACTTTCGAAAAATGAATCTTGTTACAACAGATTATCGACACCTTCCACTAAACTTTGAGAATCAACAAGTAAGCACTTAGTATCTTATTTGACTACTTATGGTTTATTTCATTTATAAGCAAACGCTTCAATGTGAAGCTTATGGTCTCAAAAAATTGACAGAAACTCAGTAATATTTCATTATTTTTGCGGAACGAAATGGAAATGGGTTAATATTGCAAAGTTACTTCCAAATTTAAAGCTGTGTTGCCGAGACAGTGCGAATTTCGATCGAAATAATGCACCAATTGCAGCTGGTGTACGAAAGTTTTTGATTAAAGTTCGTGAGACTGGTTTGCTGATTGATAACTGAACATATCTTCATGGGTCGGGAGTACGTTAAGTAAGTTAGTATTCCCGTGTTCGTCCTGTAGCCGAAAGTATGCACCTAAATGCGAGAATATCAACTAAATATCAGTGGCACAAGCCTGTGGAGAATTTTGCATAAAGATCTCAGATAATTCGCTTACAAGTTCCAATTGTCTCAGGAATTAAAGCCAGGAATTGAATGACTACCCACTTCTCTGTTTGGGCTGTAGAACACCTCAAAATTGACGACAATTTTACTCAAAAAAATCATCTTTTCAGATGAGGCGCATTTCCATCTCGGCGGCAATATAAACAAGCAAAATCACAATTCGCTGCGTTATCGTTTCTTTGTTTGGGCCTTAGAATAGCTTGAGATTGACGATAATTTTGCTCAAAAAATCATCTTTCCAGGCAACTACATAAACAATCAAAATTGCCTTATTTGGGCCTCGGATAATCCACAAGTCATAGAGAAGCCAATGCATCCTGAGTGGCGACATTATTGCCCCATTTTTCTTCCTAGACGACAATGGAAGAAACATTGCATTAAATGGCGAGCACTACTGAGGCATGATAACCGATTTTTTTTTAGCGAAAAAGCCCAAGTTCAAATCCTCAGAAATTGCGAATAGTTTAAGCAAGGGCCGCTCCACAATAATCGATTTATTGCACACTAACTTCAATAATCGTGTAATCAGTCGTTTTGATGATGTTGCTTGAGGTGCCATTAAAGATCGATGCTATGCGAACAATATTAGTCAAGCTATCCAACAAGATAGGGCTATGTTCCACAACAATGGATGGATTTTTTATCAAAAAAGCCCAAGTTCAAATCCTCAGAAATTGCGGATTTGGACTTGGGTTAGCTATGGTTTCAGCAAGATGGGACTACGTTCCACAACTATCGATTTATTGCACACTAAGTTCAATAATCGTGTAATCAGTCGTTTTGATGATGTTGCTTGAGGTGCCATTAAAGATCGATGCTATGCGAACAATATTAGTCAAGCTATCCAACAAGATAGGGCTACGTTCCACAACAATCGATTTAGGTTCAATAATCGTGTCAGTCTTTTTAGTGATGTTGCTTGGCCGGAACGAAGTTGCGATTTGACGTCGTTGGACTTAATTTTGTTTTTTTTTTTTTATAGGATTCGATGCTTTGCGAAAAGACTCGAAAGATTCAGTCACTCAAGAACAATATTTGTCAAGTTATTCGTGAAATAGAGGCCGAAACCATCGAAAATGTATTTGAAAATTGGGTCATTTGAATGAAATAATTAATCGGAGGGCTTACTCTTTCCAATAAAGCAACAATTGTTGCAAAATATTGAACCAAAATATTGAAGAATCCCAACTTTACATACGTATGTATGAAGTTATATTCCTTTGGTCAACAAACGTGTCAATATCCACAATAAACCATGGGCATCCTTGCAAAGAGACATTTGTAAATGCGTACCTTTTTTTCGCTGTTCAGTTTTCATTGCCTGGTTCAAAGTCAAAAAAAAAAAATAATGAACTACCTTATACCCTCTCTACCTACGCATTCAAATACATCCATAGATGTATAAAAAAAAACTTTTCAAATTATTCTATACCCTCCGGTAGGTGGTAGATACTCCGTCAATTTTTATTCAAACAAAAACCACCCACAAAGAGAAAACCTACAACCTACAATTCTAAGAAAAAAATTGAATTAATCTCCATCGTAAAGCATCAAAAACCAAAACACAAATACAGCATAGAGCTACTCGTAATTCGAAGGATAATTTCATTAGTGCATTCCATTGCACTCATAGTGTTCAACAAAACAGTCTCCCTCCGGGGGGATTTTTGGCGAATAATAAAAATCGCAAAATCAGTTTCGGTTTCGGCAAACTTTTTGACGTGAACTAAACTTGCATGGTGCACCCCTTTGCCTGTGGTGTCACAACACGATATCGCGATGCATGATAGGTATGCACATGACAAAAATAGCGCAAATCCTACAATCGATAGACACATGCATAGATACATTTGCATCTACATATATGTGGAAGGTGAATTCCTCATCTACTTACAATACATACATACATGTCACATGAAATGTAAAATTTTGAAAACAAAAAAAAAAAAAATTAAAAAAAACAAAAAGAATAATTTCAAGTTAAATTAACTTACCTGCCTAAAATTTTGCTAACACATCCATTCGATACTTGTAATATACGAGAAATATCACATGGTCTCGCGCCTGAGTGGGCTAATTCGACAATTTTTTGCCGCGTTGAATCTGGTAGGGGGCGTCCATTAACATAGACACCCCCCAACTGATTAATTCCACTATGACCAGCTGTTGAGCAGCCAAAAAGTGCACTTTGACTAACCGATGTCGCATGGCCATGCATTATGTGCTCTGTTGTTAGCATCATATTTAGATAGTTATTTATTTTGTACACGAAGGGGTTGGAAGGGGGGGGGGGGGGGGGTTGTTAAAATTTTTATTTTTTTTTTTTAATTTTTTATTTGTATTTTTTAATTTTTAATTTTTAATTGTTTAGCAGGACATTTCATTTTTTATTTTATATATTATGTAGATTTATTTTTTTTTTTTTTTTATATATATTCACCACCGAAAAGATTGATTTATTAACACACATACGCACACAATTATTTATTTATTTATTAAATTTCACTCATGTGGAACATAAGTTGCACAAATCGTTATAAAAAAAAAAAAAAAAACACACAAGAAACACACCAAAAGGAGAAAAATAACAAAAATAGGATATTCTATCGTCGAAGCAAAATGGTAAACAAATAGAGATGCGAAGTTCAGTTAAACAAAAAAAAATAAAATAAAAAAACAACAAAAAAAATGTTACGTTTGGAAGTTGTTATATATTTTTTTTTTTTTGTGTATTTTTTCTTGTTATTCTCTATCATTCGCAGTTGATTGAACTTGCTGTCAGCAGAAGCGCATTGAGACCTCTTCTCAGATTAGATACTTAACGCCGCGTGAATAATTTCATCGGAACTTACACATAAATACGAGAGGCCAAGAATATAAGAAGGAAACACCAACATAGATACAACGAACCGATACACCGAGATAGTACTTTCTTAGTACTATATTTGGTACTTTTTTTTTTTGGTAGTCGTCGTTGTCGTCGTCGTCGTGGTTGTCGTGTTTCGTTCTTCTAAGGAATACGAGGAACACGAAAGTTGTCTCTCAGTCGTGTTGTCGGTTGTGCTGTGCTCTGTGTGTACAGAGAGCAAAACGGGCGATGCGTATAAAATTTCGAAACTAAATGAATATTGCAGAAATTCAACCAACCATTACGCATTATATTTTTACGGTCTAACCCCCTTGGTGGTGTATGTGTGCTCTATACACATACAGTTTGTGGGTGTGCGTGTACTGTAGCTGTGTCCCACCCTTCAATGCACACGACCGACACGACGACACCGTACGGATGTGTGTTGTATGTGTTTAGATACATCACACAGGGTTTCGTTCGTGTATAAGGGCGGGCGCGATGGATGGATGGGCTGTGAAAGGATGAAAGGGCTCGCTGTGTTCGAGAATGACGATGATATGGTGGTGGCGCGCGGGCCGTTCGTTCGTTCTCGTTGTCGTTGTCGTTGTCGTTGTCAGTTTTCTTCTTTTCTCTCTTGTGTGTACGTTTTTATTTTCTTTCTTTTTTCCTCCTCTATGGTTTTGTTATTATTTTTTTTTTTTTATTTTTTTTTTAATGTTTTCTGGTTGGAATTATTTTGGCGCACACTTTGTGTGCGTGCCAGAGTGAGAGAGGGTGACGAGTTTCCCCTTCTTTTTTCGGGTTTTCTTTTTTTTTTGTTTTTTTTTTTTTTTTGCTATATTTTGTGTAGGAATCCTGGAGGAGTTTTATTTAGTTAATTTAATTTTACAAAAGTTTTCATTGTAAAATTAGGCGAGTTGAACAGGTGTAACAGCACACGCATGCATTTGAAACGTCAAAACAATGGCCATATGGATCTATAGATTAAGGAATCTAAAAATTGGCGTAGTTTTCATTGAGGATTGTGTCCCGTGGCTTGAGTTTGTGTTACGTTTACGTTGTGTTTTACAAAAAAAAAAAAAAAAAAAAAAGAAAAGGAAAGAGATTTCTTGTCTGGAATATGACAATGAAGACGTATTGGATGATTGTAGGTATACCTATGAGGCTTTCGCTGAATTTCCGCGGAATTGTGGAGCTTGTTTATTTTGTATACCTACCTATTCGGTGAAAGTGTTGAAGGTTACACAGTATGATGTCCTTTTGAAGGCTTTTTTACTTGAATTCGATGGAAAGAGGATTGGTATTTGTATACAACGGCCTAGAAATTTTGTGAAGTTTACTTTTAAATGTAAGCAGCTTAAGAACATTATGTGGACCGCTTTTTGTGGAGAAAAGTTTTTGAAGGTCACCGCCTGAACTCAGCATGAATGTTAGGCATTTAGACAGTTTACTGATGGGTTAGTGCTATTTATGGAAATCCTTGGAGAAGGATTTATAGATACAACTTTGCGTAGGTAGTCTGCACCTGGGCATGTAGTTAGATACATTGTTGCTAATGCATTGGGTGGTGCTTATTGTTTTTAAATACCTGCAGTGCTACTTTGTATAAATCCTTTGCATTGCTACATACATATGTGTAGAAGCAATGGAAAGGATTTATACAAAACTATGTATTTTTAATGGAAGAGTTTTGAAAAGTTCCACTCGATGCATCCTTTTAGTTTTTCCTCGATTCGTGGTTCATATTTGACTTAATGGATAAATATGTATGTAGGTGTATGCCAATAATGGTGCTATTCCGACGGCTTAAGTTACAAAACTTTTTCGTAGAACCTTTATCCTATCTCCTAATCATTATTGTAGGTAGTCTCAGTGGACTGGGCGTTAGTTAATCTTAAAAAAAAGAATCAAGAGCAGGATACAACAGGTTTAGTCCCTGTTGTTCCTTGTGATCATTGGAGATTTTCTTCAATTAGGTAGTGGAATGGATAGATTGTGGATTGATGGATGTCGTGACATAAGGCAAAATCTCAAAATTTTATGAAAGTGAAAGTGAAAGCCAGATTCTAGCATTTGGCCTTATGTGACATTGAGAAGGCGACATAAGGCAAATCCTGGAAAAGACCAACGAATTTCAAGTCCAGACTCACTTTCTCTTCATCGACTTCAAAGGCGCACATGATAGCATTCATCGTCTTGAGCTCTACACACGAAACTGATCCAGTTGTAATGTACAATTCAGAAACAGTTCCTCCGAACTATTCCAAACATGTACCGGATTTCTGCATGAAGATGTGTTATCATGTGACTTCTTCAATCTCGTGTTGGAACAGATAGAACACGGAAGGCACAACCTTTAACAAATCTGTCCAGTTGCAGGGATACAGCTGTTCTCGTGCTGGAAGAGATAGAACATGGAAGGCACAAATTTCAACAAATCTGTCCAGTTGTTGAGATACGCAGACGAAAATCGATATCATCGATTGCTCCCAGCGCGCCGTTTTAGAGGATTTTACGGCAATTGAATTGAACAGGAGAAACAACTTGGCCTTGAAGTAAATGAGGACAACATCAAGCAAATGAGGACAAAATGTAGTTCATGTTGTCAACAAACAAAGAAGCATCTGTCCACCGCTTGGGACACGTTACTGTTGAGATAATGATAATCTCATCAGCCAGCGACCCCACTAAGGCCATTGATTTAAAAAAAATCAATTTTCTCAACATTTTTACTAGAAATTGAAAAAAATTCTTATAACACAAAATATAGATATTAGTGTTCTCTACAACTCGTCCATACATCATATAGGCCTACGCTCACGTTTTGCGCTTGTTTTCTCGAAAAAAGATTTCACCCATCCAAATTCGTTTACGCTAATGTACGCAATTAAATTTCGTGGATATTTCGTGTTTCTTCCTATCTTTCTCAACTTTTTTACTAGAAAGTCAAAAAAATCTTCATGACATAAAATATAGATATGAATGTTCTCTACAATTCGCCCATACATTATATAGGGCTATATCAACGTTTTGATCGAAAAAAGATTTCACCCGTCTAAATTCATGTACGCTAATGGCAGCTTAAATCGTGGATCTTTCTTCGCGTTCGATCCTATCTTTCTCAAATTTTTCACAAGAAAATGAAAAAATCCTTATAATATAAAATATAGATATCGACTTGCTCTACAATTCGCCCATACATTATATAGAGCTGCGTCACTGTTTGAAAAGTGTTTTCTAGAAAAACAAACGCTTTGTAGGGACATTTTATGCAAAAATGTGGATTGAAAAACTTCCGATCAATCTCGTTCCTATTGACACCAAACCCACAAAGTGTAGTCAAAGAATCCATGAAATAAATGATTTGTAGCATATCTTGAATGAATTCCCAAGTTTTCTTTCCTTAAATCACTGTTTTACTGTCCAAAAACTGGTTTTCAAAATGTGACATCATTAAAGAATCACTGATGTCCTGCCAAATCTTCTTTACAAGTTTAAGGCTATTTTAGGACGAAATATCAAGAGAAAACAATTGATTTACTAATTAAATAGGTAAAAGTATCTAATTGAATCAATTTTAGTTACTATTTCCAAAGAAATATGCGTTTTTCAAAAAATTCACAAATTGACACGCAAAACGCCAAAAAATGCAGTCAAATGCTAAAGAACTTCAGAAGACATTTTTGCTGAATTTGTGTCACTTTTGGAAAATCATGAATTTTGTGGATTTTTGTCTGGTTTTCGGGTTTAATTTGGTTTTTGGTGGGGTTTTCTGTATTAATTATGATCTCTGGGATATATGGAACGAGATTCTTATAAGAAATTAGAGAAAAATCAAGGATTTGTAAGGATATGAGCCTTTAAACGGAGGAAGGTCCTTAAAACCAGTTTTTTCATATTTTCTCAGAAACGGTGCTAGTTAGAAGAAAACGATGTACGACACAATAAGAACTAGCTTAGAGATACATTCGACTATGGTAATGGAAATTCTTGAATGTCCTTAATTTCAAGGATATAAGCAAAAGATACATTTTTATGCCCTAAATGTTGGGCTATAACGCTCAAATTCGGTTTGTGTACTTATTGGGATAGTATCTATCAGTGGTGAAAACGATTTTAAAATCCGCCCACTGCCACGCCCACTATTTAAAAAAAATCAATTTTCTCAACTTTTTTACACAAAAATGAAAAAAATCCTCATAACATAAGATATAGATATTAATGTTCTCTACAACTCTTCCATACATTATGTAAGGCTACGCTCACATTTTGAGCTCGTTTTCTAGAAAAAACGAGATTTTACCTAACTTCGTGTACGCTAATGGCAGCTTAAATTTCGCGGATCTTCCTTCGCGTTCCATCCTTTCTTTCTCAACTTTTTCACTAGAAAATGAAAAAAATTCTCATAACATAAAATATAGATATTAATATTCTCTACAAGTCGTCCGTACATTATATAGAGCTACGTCTGTGTTGTGAGCCTATTTTCTCGAGAAAAGGGTTCACACATCTTAATTCATGTACGCTAATGGCAGCTTAAATTTCGCGGATTTTTCTTCGTGTTTCTTCCGATTTTTCTCATTGAACTCGACAGGTCTACATTTGTCTGATTTGTCTGTCTTAAGCCGAATTGGATTTCTATAAAACACAAGAGTGAAACCATTAGTTGATTTTCATTGCACATTTCATTGATTTTCATATGATCAGCTCCAATTGCCACATTCACACCAAATACTGATTAGCTAAGCACAGGGAACTGAATACCTATAAACTTTGAAAATTTTATAAACATTCCCACTAATCACAATGATGCAACAATATTTCTTCCACCTGTTCATCGTTACAAAACACTTTGGCTTTTTCAACACCTGAAACGAATATTACATCATGTGGATTGTATCCCACTGTGTAATCGATTCAGTTGATAAAATCTCACCGCAGGCAAATAGCATCCAGCTGATTGCTAAAAGATAAACATGTGCTAAGCCTATTTATGTACATTCCCTAAAGCTAGACGATGATTGCCACGAAACAGTACAGAAGACAGCCAACGTATGTACTCTCCATAAGGCAGGGGTACTACGTAACTAATTTTGACAACTTCCTCTAAGCAATTGGTATGTGTACATACGACGTAAACCAACCATGAAATAATGTCATGCAATACGCAAATTTTTCCTATAAATACGTACATACCTATAACATCTTCTTTTTCATAAAAGGGTTACCTTTTCCATTCTGGAACAAAAAATAAAAAAAATAAAAAATAAAACTCAAAAACAGTAAACCACAGAAACCACCCAGTAGGAGTCGCAGGAGGTGGATAGAAAAGTGAACGACATAAAAAAAAATAAAAAATAAAATAAAACAGTGGGCGCCAATAAACCTCTATACAGCATTCGAGGATGGTACCAACCATACAATCTCTAACCATATCTTAAATACCTGTATATCTATATACTACATGTATGTACAAAACAACTAAACAAAAAAAAAAAAAAAAAACTCTCGGTTGTAGGTAATAAGAAGGGCTGGTTGAGTACAAAATATATTACACATGCAAAGTATACACAACACAGTCTCCTTGAAAAATATAAATGCAACGAAAAATAGAAAAAAAAAAAAAAGTACGCTGAAAAGAAAATTCCACATCTGCACATCTCTTGATTGGCATTTACATATATATACATATATATGTGTAGATACACATATTCTATGTACGGATACATACAATACCTATCTACATATATGTAGGAAGAACCCAGTGTGGTGCCATCTAAATACGAAAACAGAATGAAAATGATAATGTTTTACATAACAACGAGCAAACGATATACATACATCTATAGTATAAAAATAAAATAATAATAAAAACAAAGCTTTACGGGGAAAACGTATCTAGATACATTTCAAATTCATTTTCCTCATGAAAATTTGTAATAAAAAAAAAACACAAAAACACAAAAACAAATGAACATATCAGTTGTCTTTTCTTCGCACTGAGATAGATATCCAGATATCCAGATATCCAGCACAGATACATGTCATATTCTGGGTGTAAAAAAAATATGTGGTTCTCGATGCTGTTAGAATTTGCTTGACAGAAGTGTGAAAAGTGAATGATACCTCCTCGTCGACACTTTGTATTAAGGTTTCGCATTAAAGCGATTTTATTTCTGATTGTGTTTTGATGATTATTTTAAGAAATCCCCTATGGAAGGCATGTAGATATTTTGGGACATCAACAAAAAACCTTGAGTTTTGTACAATTTGTAAGATTCAAATTCAAGGTGTCTTGTTGTGTCAATTTAAAATGATTTTAAGGGGTGTACGACACTTTCCGACACCTGACCTCTGCCTCTCATCAGTAATTGGTTTAATGAACTGTAAAAGGTGGACAAGGTTATAGGACGTCTTTAAGAAAAAGGAACTTTAACAATTTAGTGGAAGAGACTAAGAAAAAGAAAATCACTTAACCACCTACTATCAGCTATGTATGACCCACATTATGTCCCAGACGATAGTAGTAGCAAAGTAAAGGGTTTTTCAATAAGGACATGACAATTTTGTATTTAAATAAAACACAGAGTAGTTGGATTGAAATTTTATTCCACGTATAGCACACATGTGAAATTTAAGTGTGGAACTCGATCTTGTTCATGTGACCACCGCGAGCACGTTTGCAGCGATCGATTGTTTGGAGTTAATTTTCCATGACTCTTCCACACGTATTGGCCGTTCGATATTGTTCCTGAGCTCTTCTTACGTTCTTGGCATGTTGGCATAAACCAACGACTTAACGTAATCCAATAAAAAGAAATCCAATCGGTGCCGTGACATAAGGCCAAATCTCAAAAATTGAGATGTTACGGCACCGGTTAGATCGCATGTACATGGTGACTATTCTCGAGATTACGCTTCCCCTTCAAAAGATCATTTGTTTGACCAACTGTGTGGAATGTGGCACCATCTTGTTCGAACCACATATCACTGATGTCAAGTCCATCCAATTCTGGTCAAAAAAAAGTCTTCCAACATGACACGAACTCCATTGACCGTAACATGGCGATCATTTTCATCGACGAAGAAATACGTTCCACAAACACCTCTGGCATGAAGGCCACACAACGTGGTCACTTTTTGTGGATGCAATGAAGTCTCTTGAAGCACATGAGGATGTGTTGCTGTCCAGTAATGCTTAATTTGCTGACAAAGCCATTACTGAAGCCACTGAAGATGATTTTTCAAAGAAATTCAGGATTTCCTTCAAATTTTTGCAGAGCCCAATCGGAGAAGTTTCGACGCTTCAAATGATCAAGAAGCTTCAGTTCTTGAGTTACATAGTTTGATCTAGTAAAGTTGTAGGCCAAGATTTTAAGGCAAAATTCGCCGCAATCTGAACTGAGAGATTCCCAATTCCTACTGTGGACGGCGTGCAATCGACTGATTTGGCTCATTTTAAACTAAAGCACTTAGGATTGCAACATCTCGGTACTTCGACCGGTGCGTTGTCACACTGGCACAGGAACATTCAATAGTGAATATCTTTCTAGCTTATTTGTCGGTTGTTTGGTGGAGCGGGCTGTCGCATAATCTGATGGAATGACATTGGATCTTCGGCTGATGTGTAAATTTAGAGTGGACCATCCTTGCGTTCAGGATTGGCAGAGTCTGAGTCTGAACTGGGCTGTTGTTGTGCAAATTTGGAGTCGAACTTCCTTGCATTCAGGACTAGCTGCGGCCAGAGTTTGAGCCTGGACTGGGCTGTTGTTGTGCAAATTTAGAGTCGACGTTACTTGCGTTCAGGACTGGTTTCGGCCAGAGTTTGAACCTGTACTCGGTTGTAGTCGAATCTTCTTATAGATTGCTCCAAGACTAGTCAAGGGTACGGTGCTGTTGACAACAGTAGATTTCACTACTCGTTAGGCAAGGATGCCTGTGCTTTTTTCTGCGGAGATCTATGGTATCCTAATGTCTAGGGACTATATTGTTAAAAAGAGGTGACGGGGTCGGAGTATCTGAAGTATCTGTAACGACAGCCAGGCCCTACTCAACCCTGTAACCCGTTCTAAAATAGTTCGAGAATGCAAGAACTCTTTAAATTCGGTCGTAAGGCTGAATTCTTTGACTCTTGTCAGGGTTCCAGATCACACTAGGATTGACAGAAAAGAGATCCACCACGCTAAGCAAGGCTCAGAGGTTGATTTCTCGGGACTTGAACCCGCGTTGGGTCTTTTCCCGTTCTCGGTTGACGATTGGATTTCTTATCAGCACAATTGGGTGTGGCACGACTCTCCAGAATGTAGGCAGACTCAACGTATGCTACCGAACGTCTGTAAGAAATCAGCGGCATTCTTGCTGTCTCTCAGCAGAGAAGACTGTAGATAACTTATTGGCGTTCGTAGTGAGCTAGGCTTAAGAGACACACACTGTCTGCGACGCTTGTGGTGAAGGCTGACCATACTTCGGATCATTTCCTTTTGTTATTGTCCTGCCTTTGTTAGGATCAGGTGGTAGATCTACGGTGCTGTTGTGGTGAGTGCTGATACTCTAAGCTCCTCACCGCTGAAGTGCATTGTCGGCTTTCTCCGAAAAATGCTGGATTTTGCTTTCTGATGAAAGATGGAAGAGTTGAGTCTGCGTGCTCCAGGAGAGTGTTTCCTAAATGTTCAAGTGATCAAATGTAAGCTAGCTAACAATCTGTAGACATAGACCTTGCAACAGCAGAAATAGCAGAGAAAATGTCTCATAATCGGCCATTTGTCATTTTGTATTTGGCAAAGGCCACAAGGCAATCTTATAAGGAGGAGTACGCGATAAAGCAGCTTGAATAAGAGCCGGCCTTTCAAGAAAAAAGACAAATCAAGGAAGACGCTGACAGAGTATAAATAGAAGGGGACCTCAACCGACTTGGAGTTGAATATTAGCTGACCTTTCAAAAAAAAGACAAATAAAGGAGAACGCAGACAGAGTCTCAGAGTCTTCGAATAAAACCCGGAGGGACAACGCAGTAGAGGAAGATCTCGTTTTAGGTTCCACGTACAAGTAGAAGAGGACCTCAACCGACTTGGAGTGCGCAACTGGAGGCAGTTAGCTAAGGCCCTTTTTTTCTACAAGTCGTCTATAAAATAGACGTATAGGCGTAGGTCCACGCCCACTATTAAAAGGCGTTTTCTGCACAAAAAAAAGGTTTTTAGGAGAGTTTTCTACGACAATCTGAATTGGAAAACATCCGATGAATCTCGCTCATATTGACGCCAAACCGTGCTAACTGGAGAGACTTGTTGGTTGATGCCTAGGTTCACCTCGAATTGCAGAAGTTGTTAGGAAGAGTCGCCAAATTGCTGTTACTATGCGCTATTTCTCTCATATGTACATATGCAAGGCAGACAGACAGACAATTTGTGTCTACAGTGCAATGAAACAGAGGAAAAGACCAAAGTAGAGCTAAATGGTATCAAAGCTAGAATTTGGCAGTAAAGGCCGTTAAACGTCAGCAATATTTATGAAGGAACTCTATGAAGTAACATGCCGAAGAAAAGAAAAGCTGAGGTCAACCCAACGATACTGTTTGACAGGATGCATTGGAGCCTTTGATTGCAGCATACAAAGACAGGATGGTCCTTCTTCAAATTATTTCAAAGAAACGGTGTAAGATAGGCGGAAACATATGTACATATGCCCTTGTTTCGATAAGAGTAGAACCGACAGGACCCTGATAGCGTCATGACATAAGGCATAACACTCTGCGGTACTACATGGAAAAAAAAAACTAAGACTAACGGAAGAAGTCATATGTCGTGGATGTGGTGATAAGGGAGTCAATGAGGATACAATCCACTTTCTCTGTCACTTTCCAGGTCTTATCCAATTTCTCGGGCGACACCTCTTCCATGACTTGGAAAAATTATCCAGTCAGACCAGATACCAAATCAACTGGAACTAGGGTTAACCAACGGGTAAGGGTATCACAATCTGTATGGTCTGTATGGACTTGAGTGTGGCGTTGTGGATACTTCCTAATCACGTACCAAATCTAACCTTTTCTGAACTTTTTTACATGAAAATGAAAAAAAATCTTCATAATATAAAATATAGATATTAACGTTCTCTACAACTCGTCCTTACATTATATAGAGCTGCGTCACCGTTTTAAAAGCGTTTTTTAGAAAAACAAACGCTTTGTAGGGACATTTTATGCAAAAATGTGGATTGAAAAACTTCCGATCAATCTCGTTCCTATTGACACCAAACCCACAAAGTGTAGCCAAAGAATCCATGAAATAAATGATTTGTAGCATATCTTGAATGAATTCCCAAGTTTTCTTTCCTTAAATCACTGTTTTACTGTCCAAAAAGTCGTTTTCAAAATGTGACACCATTAAAATATCACTGCCATCCTGCCAATCTCTTTTTTTCAAGTTTTAAGCAATTTTAGGACGAAATGTCAAGAGAAAACGATTGATTTACTAATTAAATAGGTAAAAGTATCTAATTGAATCAATTTTAGTTACTATTTCCAAAGAAATATGCGTTTTTCAAAAAATTCACAAATTGACACGCAAAACGCCAAAAAATGCAGTCAAATGCTAAAGAACTTCAGAAGACATTTTTGCTGAATTTGTGTCACTTTTGGAAAATCATGAATTTTGTGGATTTTTGTCTGATTTTCAGGTTTACTTTGGTTTTTGGTGGGGTTTTCTGTATTAATTATGATCTCTGGGATATATGGAACGAGATTCTTATAAAAAATTTGAGAAAAATCGAGGATATGCAAGGATATGAGCCTTTAAAGGGAGGAAGGTCCTTAAAACCAGTTTTTTCATATTTTCTCAGAAACGGTGTTAGATAGAAGAAAATGATGTAAGACACAATAAGAACTAGCTTAGAGATACATTCGACTGTGGTAATGGAAATTCTTGAATGTCCTTAATTTCAAGGATATAAGCAAAAGATACATTTTTATGCCCTAAATGTTGGGCTATAACGCTCAAATTCGGTTTGTGTACTTATTGGGATAGTATCTAACAGTGGTGAAAACGATTTTAAAATCCGCCCACTGCCACGCCCACTATTTAAAAAAAATCAATTTTCTCAACTTTTTTACACAAAAATGAAAAAAATCCTCATAACATAAGATATAGATATTAATGTTCTCTACAACTCGTCCATACATTATATAAGGCTACGCTCACATTTTGCGCTCGTTTTCTAGAAAAAACGAGATTTTACCTAACTTCGTGTACGCTAATGGCAGCTTAAATTTCGCGGATCTTCCTTCGCGTTCCATCCTTTCGTTCTCAACTTTTTCACTAGAAAATGAAAAAAATTCTCATAACATAAAATATAGATATTAATATTCTCTACAAGTCGTCCGTACATTATATAGAGCTACGTCTGTGTTGTGAGCCTATTTTCTCGAGAAAAGGGTTCACCCATCTAAATTCATGTACGCCAGAGGCAGCTTAAATTTCGCGTATCTTTCGTGGTGTTTCTTGCTATCTTTTTCAATTTTTTCACTAGAAAATGAAAAAAATCTTCATAACGTAAAATATAGATATTTATATTCTCTACAAGTCGTCCATACATTATATAGAGCTACGTACACGTTTTAAGCTTATTTCATCCATCTAAACTCATGTACTCTAATGGCAGCTTAAAATTCGCGTATTTTTGACAACAGAAACGAGTAGCTACCCTATAGTCAAACAAATCAGGACGCTAAGTAACTGTTTCTCCTTTCTTTTCGTCAATTCTTCTTCTTCAAAACAAAAAAAGAAGCCAACTTACTCACTCTCATAACTTTTCAAAGTCCTTTTCTTTTTATTTTAGATTTGGTATTGGTATTCCCCCGCGGTTTTCTAAGTCAAAAAAAAAAGAATTGAATAATCCTTTCAATAAAATATATGAACCACTCCAAAATCATAAGAGGCCACATGTCCCATCTCCCATCTCCTATCTCATATCGTCACTGAAGATGCATCCTTTTTGTTTTTTTTTGTAACGCAAACCGATAAGGCGCCGTATACAACAACCGCAAAGGTAAACCAAACATCTTTTCAAAATCAAATCATTCAAGCGAAATGCATCGTTTAATAATTATTAATTTTACAATAAGTAGGTATACCCATATACATTTATAGCCCTTATCCTGTTGCATCATACATATGTACATAGGTACATATATATATATTTGAAGTGACGCACGCACACTTTTTTTTTTTCATTTTGTTGGGCTCTACTGAATCCTTTATCAAAAACACTGAAGATGTTCACATTTGATGAATCAAAAAATCAATTAACGGTTATATGTCCTATCTGTCTATCATAAAACACGTACATACATACATAAATATAATATATACATACATACCTTTACCACGAACATACATATCTGAATGAACTAACAGACACATAGGATCTTCCCTCTTTGTGGTTGGTATCGGGGATTACAAAACAAAATAGGAACGACTCTCTTGAAGAGGGCATACACATCCAATCGTCATATACAACACAATACATCACACACAACAAAAGGATTTGGGTCACTGCTGTTCAAAATGTGAAAGGATCACGCCAATCGAAGAGGGAATATGGTTTGTAATAAAGGACGAATTATATTATTGCAAAGGCTAATGTCGAGATGATACTGTGTTGCATTGTGCGGCATATAGGCAGGGTTCTGTTATTTTTGATTTTTTTTCTAATTCGGTATCCCTGTGGTTAGATATTAGGATGATGGTATTTCTATAAGGGTTTACTGTAAAGTAAGAAGGGTCTGATGGAAAATTTGTGTGCGGACAGACGTATTGTTGGGGATTATTGCTGTGAAAATGAAATTGCTGTAGATTGGAGGTAGGTATTGTTTTTGTCTTTTCAATGGATACATGCATACCGTATGGAAGGATACTGGCTTTATTGAGGTTCGTATGATATTAGTTGAAGGTGTACCTATGTAGTTCTAATCAAGAAAATCGAATTGTGGTAGCTTTCGTTTAGAGTAAATTATGTGGAAAGCAGTAGCGCTGTGAATCTCTCATGGAACACGCCAAACAAAAGAAGCTTAGCAGCTGCTGTGGCAAAATTTCAACTGTTGTGGATGTTGTTCCTTAGATTTCGATTCCTTGATTCTTTTATTCTAGGCTTGGGGCTATATGAACCTATTGTAGGAGTCATTCTAAAATTCGAATGATACTACGACTGCCTCTGCAAGAAATTGAACGAGAATCTGAAATGGAACTCTTCCCAGTACTAGTGGAACCTAAATCAAGCATAACAAGAATCAAAGCAAAAAAATTTACAGCGGAGAACAACAAAGACCAAACCTCTCATAAGATGTCAACGACCTAAAAACGATGGAGTGGAGTGGAGTAGAGTCCTTCCAACCCCTCATTCTTAAAAGTCTTGCATGCATTCTCCTCATATATCTTAAATTCTATCGAAGACATGTGTTCAAGGTAATGGTGAGCATCACTACTTCAGTAACACGTTGCTGCTTCCAAGCCAAAAACAGAACCAAAAAAAAAAAAGATACAAAAGGATAGATGGATAGGCCGGCAGTAATCGTTCGACATGTCCCGCATAATAAATATTAGGAAGTTCAATTCACTTCCGTTTGACGTTAAATGTGGTCGCTTTACTTGGTCACGCACTAGTTGACTCCTTGTCGTTTTCATCGTCCTGCAAACATACCAAAAGCATCCCAGCGGGATTATATCTATACCAAGTCACTAGTTGTGTTCCAAAATGATGATGTTCATGGCTGTTGCGCCCCGTTCTGTTCACCCCTCTCGAGAAAACACTTAACAGCTTCCGTATAGAAGAAGAATGTTTCAACGTCACCAGTCCGTTGTCTTACTCTTCTCATCCTGATGTTTGCACTCAACGAATAACAAAAAAAAAAAAAAAAGCAAAAAGGTGAGGCTTCTTCGAAAGCAATGTCAGAAGGGTCAAACCTGTGCAAACATATAAGAAAAATGCATTCCTTGACAGTATTTGAATTCAAACCAAGGGGAGAGTAGTATAAGTACGAACAGGAAACATTCTCCTTTATTGCAAATAAATGATCTATGAATAGAGGAGAGAAGAACGTATGCGATATAAATATTATTGTGTTGACAGTGTGTCGCAAATGAACCCACCTATTGAGACAATTGTCTAAATAAATCATTAGACTTGTGTATCCTATGCAATTTAACAAGGGGAGTGATGGGTATCTAATATGAAAGATGGTATCTAATATAAAAGAATTGGTATCTAATATATAAAAATCAGTGATAATCGTCAATGATGATGAGGTAGGTATTTGAGTTATTTTTTGTGGAATGAAACCTTTGATTACAGTACTGGGCGCAACACATACGGCGGGTAATTGTAAGAATGCAGTACCCAAACAGGCAGCATCTCCATAAACAAAAAGGGACATAAAATCTATAATAATAAAAAAAATATAATTGAACAAGATAACAAGATTGTGAATGGGACACTGAGACAATTAGCAAATGAGAAATTTCCAACAAATCTTGATTAATTTTTCCCCAAAAAAAAAAAAAAAAAAACACAAAATACACACAGCTACAGAATGTGACAGAATTTATTTGAAACGCCCTTCGACTGGTAATTCAATGTTGACCTTTACTTCATGAATTATAGTCGTTAACTTAATTAACATCTACCTTTTTCTTAGGATTGTGTTTCCTAGGTTTTCGAATCAACTTAAGAGGTTTGGAGTTTTTTTTTTCGCGTGGGACATAAGTACTAAGAAATCCCTCCCACCAAATACCGGGATTGTTGCTATTCTATGGAATATTCTTTATTATAATAAATCAAATCGATTCCAATTAGAAATTCTTGTTATTTCTTAATAAGTAGGTACGTTCCACACATATGTACCTACATAGGTATTGTACGTAACGACACAAGTTTGTATTTAAATAAATTTTGTGTTTTTTTTTTGGGGGATTTCGGGCTGAAATTTATTATTAATATTAAATTTAAAAATGGGTAGTCGATCTTGTTCATATGGCCACCGCGAGAACGTTTGCAGCGATCGATTGTTTGGAGCCAATTTTCCACCAATCTTCCACATACCTATACCGGCCGGAACGTTGGTAATTTCGCGTTCGATATTGTTCCTGAGCGAGCGTCTGAGAAACATCCGAGAGTATAATTGTATGAAAAATTTTCTCAAATAAAAATTAAACATTAAACAGAAGACCCCTTTCATTCGTGCAAAGAATATAACACGCACAGCACGAATGGTTGTGAGAAGCAAGGCATTGGATCCCGTGGACCTGTCGCACCAAATTTGTATTTTTGTATTTATTCCTGGGCTCCTCTAACGTTGCTAGTTTGATATCATAAACCGTAATCCCATAAAAAGAAATCCAACGTCTTTAAATCCCATGAGCGAGGTGTGCCATTTCTCGAGATTACACGATTACCGAAATTCCCCTTCAATAGATCAATTGTTTGACCAGTTGTGTGGCATGTGGCACCATCTTATTGGAACCACATCTCACTGATGTCAAGTCCATCCAATTCTGGTCAAAAATAGTCTTGCAGCATGTCACGAACTCCATTGACAGCAACATGGCGATCATTTTCATCGACGAAGAAATACGTTCCACAAACACCTCTGGCATGAAAGCCACACAATATGGTCACTTTTTGTGGATACATGGAGTCTGTTGAAACACATGTGGGTTTGTTGCTGTCCAATAATGCATATTTTGCTTATCGGCAAAGGTATTAAGCCAAAAATGAGCTTTATCCATAGCATGCATAGCCTGTTGGATGGGACGAAAAATACTCAGAATTTCAATAGCAATTTCTCATAATTTCCAAACGTTGCTCGTTCATGAACTTCACCTTGATAAAAATGTAAACCTTGACTGACGTTTTGACATTGACAGTTCATAAAAAAAGTTTAAGGATGCGTTCCGTATTAAAATACAAAATTGTTATGTCCTTATTGAAAAACCCTCTAGTTGTCATATAAGTATCTATGGATCTACGTGCGATATAATTAAAATTATCCCACCCATACATATGTACACACATCCAGCTTTAATCCAACTTTAGTGCGAAAAAGATTTTCACTTACGAAACCATAAACAACAATATATGTATCTATCCAGGTTTTTTTTTTTTTTAAACCCGAATCTTTCAGTAAGTCACAGGCGAGTGTTTAAGTACCTCCCATGTATGTACGTATAGAAACAAAAAAATTGTATCGACACAAGCGGTAAGGATTATCCCTGACAATCGGAAAGTAAAGTACAAAACAGATAGAGCAAAAAAAAAAATAAAATAAAAATAAAAGAAACAAGAAAAAATCAAGCCGATAAAAAAAAAAACAGACGATGACGCTGATACCAATAAAGCAAATCTGCCGCCAACACACATAGTGCCCACTATACTGCTGACGTAGTAGGTACTGCTGACAGCCTAGAGATGATGATGATGATACGGATAATGAAGATAAAGATGATGACTAAAAAACTGAAGAAGATCACTCATAAAAGGAAAAAAGGGACATATCCAATGCGAAAAAGAAAACCAAAAAAAAAAAACAAAAAAGAAATAATTCACTGAACCGCAAAGTATTATAGAAATAGGAGCGCGCCTTTGAACACTTACACAGTGAAAAACCAAAGAAAAAAAAACACACACACACCTTCTGACGTATGATCCAGGTTAAGGTCCTTTAACTAAAATTTGATTGTTAGTTAAAAAAAAAAAAAACAAATCATTAACATCCATTCATGCGTCAATTTCTGTCAAAACTTTATTCGAGGACCGACACTATGCCCCCGTAACCGATTATTGATTGCCAAACTAATCAAGTTTTTTTGAAGTGAAGTAGAAGGGTAATATATGTACATATGGATGTATTTATGTATGGATGTATGGATGTATGTATGTGTGCTACCAAGAAGGAACAATTTGATTTGAAAAAAATTCAAAATAGGCACGTGCTTCCAATTAGTTATCAGAAAAGGGCGAAACAAATTTGATAGACGTTTTATTGCCAGTTAAAGAATCGCTTACAACTTCTCATTGTATAGAATGATTGATATATATCTACTACAGTATGATATCTACTTTAAATTGTCATTATCATAGACTAATCACTAATGAGGATCTACTATGTTTAGCGACGCAACAAGCAAACAGAAATTTCCTATAACCAACCAACTTGATACATGAAAGTGTGGATCTTGTTTCTTAAACACAAGTTCTTGTCTACCCACATCGTAGAGAAAAACTTACAGATACTTCCAGCTCAGAGCCTAAAGCTACAGAAGGAACGAAAACAAAGGTTCACCGAAGTTCCACGAATACCAAACCCATTTCATGTTTTTTTTTTTTTTCTTCCCCTCTTATTAGAAACACCATGCTGCGTCCAATTCCCTGCACAGTTACAACTTGACATAATCGCTAACAATTCATCAGGCTGCACAATCCCCTTTTTTTTAAGTCAAAAACGATTGAGTGAATGAACGGAAAAATCCGTTTATCTGTCAACGTTTATCATATTCATACTTCCGGAATTTTTGCGCGCCCGCCATCATCATCATATGAAACATGTGCTGCCCAAACACGTTTGTGATATCCGTTTGGATTTTGATTCTCTCTTTCAAAATGAAAATACTATATAATTTCAAATTAGGGATTTAGCAAAAGATTTCATAGACTTCCGGTTTGGAGTGTGTCAGAATAAAATATCAAAAAAAAAAAAGAAAAAATAATGTAAACTGCAAAAGTTTAACGACAATACACACATTAGCCGGGGAGAAATCGTTTCCGTTTTTTTTTTTTTTTAATTTTTCAATTCACTGGGGTGTAGTTGAAGATTGGATGGTATTCGATGGTGTCAAAAGTGTTTTTTTCCTTTTCATAAAAGGTATTTAAGTTGACGATTAAAATTTACTACAGACAGAGTTCTAATGCATTGCACAAAACTACTGTGAGGTGGCTACTTAATTCCGAGTCACAAGATCCACAAATCAAAATTCCAAACATGAAATCCCCAAGCGGAAGTAGTTGACATAAAATCCATCCATAGAACTGCTCCGCTTTTAGGAGACCTACCAAATGTCCAAAACCGAAATCCCCAACTTTTGAAAAATCCAAAATCCTCAAGCATAAAATCCCCAAATCAAAAAGTACCCACGCTATCCCCAGGATCTTGAAGAAGCAGTGAATTTTTGAATATTTTTCTGATAGTCTCGAACTATAGAGAATTTTTTTCTTTGGGGATTTTCTGTCACGTAGTCCCGTGTCACAAAATCCACAAATCAAAATCCCCAAGTACAAAATTCCCAAACCCAAAATACCCATGTCGTCCCCACGATCTTTAAGGAGCAGCGAAGTAGAACGGCTGCGGTAAATAATTTTGGACATTCTATGAAGGATTCTATGTCAACGATTTGTGATTGGGGATTTTAGATTTCAGGATTTTGGGTTTAGCGATGTGGCCTTTGGGATTTTAGTTTGGGGATTTCCATTTTGTAAATTTCGTAGCCAACCCATCCGCTACTGCTTCGCTTTGCTGCTCTTTAATGGGGTTGACTACGCCATCCCGAGTCACAAAATCCACAAATCAAAATCCCCAAACACAAAATCCAATCCCCAAACGGAAATCGTTGACATAAAATCCATCATAGAACGTCTAAACTTATTTCACCGCTTCTCCGCTACTGCGCCGCTTCTCTGTTTTTTAATGATCGCGGGGATAACATGGGTGTTTTGCGTTTGGGGATTTTCTGTTCAAAAATTTTTCAAAAGTTGGGGATTTTTTTTAGTTTGGGGTCATGAGTTTGTCAGGCGCTTTGTGATTTTCTAATCTCTGCTCTTGTAGAGGTCCCAGTGAAATGGGTTCCTAGAGCACTTTGCTTGAGTAAAAACTTCCTACCTTTAAGACAGGTTGCCCACACCCCCTAATTATGGGACCCCCTCTGTAAGTGCCTTTTCCGGAGGAGCTTACATCCATGCACCCCTTTATGACGAAATTTACTTATTTCAGAGTTCCAACACGAAGGCTAACTGATTGGGTAAGCTTTGTTAATCTTAAGGAAATTCGTGACAAATTTAGTTACTACCTATTGTTAGTAATAAATGTGGAATCTGATCACTGATCCCACTCACCGCGGACATTAGTATCGCAGGTGACCCATGTAACATGATGAGCATTAGCGTCAGTACCCATGACGAGAGGAAGGCTTTTCCTTCTCGGCCTGACTGATCACTCTACATACGTTCCAGGTCGAGGCTCCGTTTCATTATACTTAGGCACTCCTTAGGATTACCCTCTTTTGGGAATCTTATCCCTGATCCCACTCATGCAACATGATGAGCATTAGCGTCAGTACCCATGACGAGAGGAAGGCTTTTCCTTCTCGGGCTGACTGATCACTTTACGTACATGGCAGTTCGAGGCCCCGTTTCATTTTAGGCAGATGTGATCCACACTAGTTCCTTCTTGCCCCAATCCCATCTAACACAAACGCAGTCAGGATCGTTGAACGCACTCCTAAGGATTACCCTTTTTTGGGAACTTTTGTAGATAATACCCGTCTTCCTTTCATCGGCGAATGGTTCATTTTCACAGGGATACCATCCACACCTACTACCTTAACGCCGTTTATATATCTGAACTAATGGGAGGCCCAGCACGTATTTGGATATTTCTGGAAGGATCATTGGGTTCTAAGATCATAATTCTGTCATCTAGGTGCTTGTCCACTGTTGCAAAGTTTTCTCGTCATCTTTTGAGCTCTTTTGAGCTGATCAACATCCGCGAACAGTGTGGTACTATCTAAGGTCTTTCCGGGCTGTTGTTTGGAGCTACGATGTTGATAGTTTTACAAGCTTTCTAGACACCAATCTGGTTACATATGTTTTGGAGTAACCTCGGAATCCCGTGACTAATTCAACTCCTGTTGAGTTGTAGGAGCCGTTTATCAGATTGGTTTTTATTTCAATCATTATTTCTAGGGTGTTGTAGGGTGTTGTAGGGTATTTTAGGGTATATTAGGGTGTTGTAGGACAAAACGACAAAAAGGCGTGTGAAGAATAGGAAAAGCTACGTCTGAAGCCGTAATGCTTATAGTGGTACCGTGGGGACCTGGGACTAGAAACAAGAGGCGGTTTCAGTGGATTTAAGTTCCACACACAGACTTTCGATGCTTTCCACCTTTCTTACAAAAAAAATAAGGGTGTTGTAGGGTATTGTAGGATGTTTTAGAGTGTTGTAGAATGTTGTAGGGTATTTTAGGGTGTCTTAGAATGTTGTAGTATGTTGCAGGGTATTCTAGGGTATTTTAGGGTATTGTGGGGTATTATAGGGTGCTGTAGGGAGTTCAAGGGTGCTTTAGAGTGCTTTAGGGTATTGTAGGGTATTGTGGGATGTATTTATTGTTCCTTTAATGTAGATTGCTAGGGAGTGCTTTAGTGCTAATCCACAAAAGTTTCATGTGGACTATAGCTGATGTCCTCACGATACTGATGACTTTCTAGAACCTGCCTTCTTTTACTAAATCAAGGACTGTAAAAAATTTATTTAGGGGGACGATACGAACAATAGATATCATAATGACATTGATCTTAAATATGCCAGTTACAGTATCAACAAGGGGAAAGTTACTATTATACAAAATTTCAGAGCAAACAACAATTATCTGATACAATCGTTGAATTGAAACATGATCCGAAAGAACAGGGGAAACGGAGAATATACATACAAACGTCATTCAAAGATACAATAATTCATATTTTATAAATATATTTATATTAGTTGGTTTACCCTGAAGATGTCTATTGTTGTTTAGTGGTTTAGATTGTTTGGTGTCATTGCGTTGAGATTGAGGATTGGGATTAGTGATAAGGGAGAGGTTTTGTTTCTTTAGATGCCAATTGAGGAAGTACCTACCACAGAGTTTAGATTCACGACTGTGTGCTAAAGTCTTTGTACGATAGAGCTGTACTGATAGACTGTGTTCATGTATGTAGGTATCCACTTGTGGTATCAACTTGTGGTATCAACTTGTGGAATCAACTTGTGGTATCAATGGGTGTTTGGGGGCATTTTTGATAAAAAAAAAAACAGCGATTTGACAATAGTAGCAAGGACCTTAAAGAAACGAATAAAAACCGGAGGGACAACGCAGTAGAGGAAGACCTCGCTTTAGGTGGCGTGCACAAGTAGAAGGGGACCTCAATCGACTTGAACTTGAAGTTATCTAAGGACCGGGCTATCTGGAAATCACCCCGAACTGTAGCACCACTTATGTAAGTACCTATTGTCCACCAAAATGTATGTGGAATGTGTTTTGCAGATTTTCCTAATTCCTAAGCAACCTTTCCCACAGAAACACAAAAAAAAACAAAAACTAAAACAAAAAAGGAACAACATCAAAGCTTCCTAATCAATGATGCATACGGCCTCTTAAGCACAGCACAGCACAGTACCGACGTACACCCCCTTCCAATAATTCCCATCGAAAGGCTATAACACTCACATAATTAAGACATTCGCCACTGTTAAAAAGAAGGACACAGGATGACAAGCAATGGAAATATTGCCAAATTAAAATTACACGGATTAACATTCTTCCACTGTGTATATCCTTGTTGCTTTGAAGTTGCTCATCGGCGCGTCGAATTGTTACTATGTGCACAACGACGTCGTACTTTTTTTTTTTTTTTTTATTTATTTCTACACACACATATAGAGTATGTATGTATGATTTACAAGAAAGGGAGTGAAGAAATATGGTGATGGTGGTTGAGGGGGAGGGGAAATTCTAGCTTAGAGTCCTGAAAATTACCTCATACGGCAATTTGCCATCGTATTCGTCGCATAACGAATTCCACCTTTAAAAGTGCACTAAATACAGATTTAAACGCCTGTGATATGAATCGACAACGCTCGCCAATTAAACTTTTCATCCCCTGACAATAGTGGTGTTGTTGTGCTCCTGGCTGCTGCTGACGCTTGTGTGCTGCTTATGCTGAGGGGTAAAGATAAAAAAATCCCAAAAACGTGTTCGGCGCCACGCACCACACTCAGTTAAAACCGAGAAATTTGCACTGATTCATGGCGCGTCGAAAACGAATGCCTGTGCGGCATAAAGTGGGAGTACAAAGTATATCGTCAGCATCACGCAAAGTAAGAGACTCGACCATTCCACTGACACCGACCCCAATCCACAATGACTATGCCGTACTGTACTGGTAGAACGCTAGCGATAGTCGTCCTTCCGCCAGTCAAATATTTGATATTTCTCTGTGGAAATTCTCATTATCCTTTTTCTCTCTCGATTACTTGCGCTGCTGTTTTAGGAGGAGGGGTGGGACTGGAGGTGGTGGTCGTGGTAGTGGCGGCAGCCCTACACCTACAATTGTGCTGTTCATTTCGTTTCCGTTCGCCACCCTTTCGGATTTGAAGCTGATGCTGATACTACCGATACTGTGGCTGGGCTGCTGTTGCTCTGTTACGAACAGCGCGTGTGCTGTGCTAGAATACACATATCTATGTACATACTATATGTATGTACATCTCTAGTCATCGTCTACGGGGCAGTTTGTCGATCGATATCGTTCTCTTCAACTAAAAAAGGACTTTGATTCCTTTTTATAGGAAACTTATTAAACGTCTGCTTACGGTTACGAAACGAATAAAATGAAATGATGCCGCCATTCGTTGTACTTGAGAGAATGACACGTGTCATAGTCATCAATTTTTTCCGTCGTCCTTCTATATTTTATTTTTCCCTTCTACTATACGGTATAAAGGACGACCGACAAGGATTATACAATTTGGATGCAAACTAAATATACATTTATAGTGGGTATTTGGCGAGAGAGAGATGTTTCTTAGTGTGTCCCTGTGCCGAAGTACATCAATTTAATTATGATATCATCACGGTGTGTATAGAGTAGGTTTAGGCTGGGCAATCAAAGGCTGATGACGGATGATGATGATGGTTTGAATTGGTAGACAGAGATAGAGAAAGAGAGAGGGATTGACGCGTGCTAGGACATGGACTTTACATTCAAGTGGCTATAAATGTAGTTGTTAAGGAAAAACAAATATTTGCTAGATTTTGTGTTTACTTATTGGAAGGCGTTTTGTTGTTTGAATTGAGAATGTTGTTTTTTCACTTTAGACATCGATAGGGTATCAGTGTTTAACAATGACTTGAGGTATACGAGTAAATTTGCCATTGACTTGAGGCTTAAGCTGGAATTCGTACTAAGACTTGAACTTAAGATTGGACCTAGACTTGAAATTGGACATGGAACCTGTTTTGCATCTGACTATAACTAAGGTTAAGACTTTTCATCAAAAAATCAGATGAATCCTGAACAGAAACATGCTTCTCTTTAGGACACAGCCTCCAGACTGCAAAATCCCAACATCTAACACTGCAGAAAGCGCTTATGCAAGAATAGCTAACACAAGCCACCTCATGGGTAACCACATTGTAGAAAGGAAAATCAATTGGGCGATTGATTCCCTTGCCTCCTTTAAAGCACGATATGTTCCACATGATGCTACAAAGCCACTGGGAGTAGTGCTAGCGAAAATTGTCTCAATTTCTCATAAATTCCTTGAGGCTGGAGAGAATTCAAAGTCATTTTCATACTAAACCCCTTACATACTAGCCCAAACGACTTAATAGATTTACACATTCGCTCCAAACTAAGTCCTAGGGATATGTCCAAATCCCATCACGCCTACCATATACTAAAGGCTGATCTAATGAGACAGAGAAGGATCCTTCAAAAATGTAAAATCTGAATATACACGACTGCCACTGGACCAACAAAACATAGAATGCGTGGTCAAGACAAGACACATCAACTCAGAACTGGGTGACTGTCCCTGGCCCATCACGCCTATCTGTTGAGACAGAGAAGAAGCCTTCAACAATGTAAAATCTGAATCTATTCGACTGGCATTGGACCAACAAAACATAGAATGCATGCTTAAGATGAGACACATCAACTCAGAACTTGCTGATTGCCAAGAAGATGAACTGGCCTCTAGAGGCACCCGGCAAGGTGGGGTCCAATCCCATCTACTATGGATACTGGCCGCGTATGGAATCTTAAAGAAATTAGAACAAAGTGGGATCAAAGTTGTCGCATATGTGGATGATACCGGTAGGTTCATACCCACCATCAACAAAATAGTTCAATCGGCCACCCATACCATACACAAATGGACGGAAAGATGTGGATTTAACATTAACCCCTTGAAAACAGAAGTGGTCCTCTTCATTAGCGAGAGAAGAATCCGACAGATCGGGTCCTTAAGACTCAACGACACATCCCTTCAAATCGCAGATAAGGCGAGATACTTGGGCTGTATACTAGACAGAAAGGATACAAATAGCATCCATAGCCTTACGAGTACATGCAGCAAAATCTTTGGTGAAAAATTGTGACTGTAGCTCTTGAAACATACTAGCACTTACCCCATTAGACCTACACCTAGAAGGTAACAGCTGCAAAGAGTGCTCTTCGCTTGAAGCAACCCAAACTTTAGAAAGACGGCGACACGGGCCACCGCACTATTGCGAGATTGTGGACAATTGTGTATCGTGACAGACGGGTCAAAAACTGACGAAGGAGTAGGCTCCGGCATATACTCATCTGAATCTGGAACTTCTCGTTCTCTGAGATTTTCAAACCACGGAACCACAGTGTGTTCCAAGTGGAAGTATTAGCAACCGCAGAAGCAACACAAGAACTATCCACGGAATTGCCCTCAAGAAAGAGGATCGACATACATATCGACAGTCAAGTCGCTATGAAGACCATCTCATCCACAGTCATCAAATCCAAACTTGTCAAACGATGCCGTAAAGAACTCACAGCAAACCACGACGTTACACTCTTTTGGGTTCCTAGACACAGTGGCATTTAGGCAAACGAACCGGACTGAAACGAACCTCTATTCTACCGCCCCTCGCTCCTGTTAAATCCAATATAGAGCAAGCCTTCGCGAGACTAGCTAATAAAAATTGGAGCGCACTCTAATCTTCGGAACTTCGGAAAATCGGAACTAGCTACAACCTCCTGGCGGTTCACCGAAGAGGAATGCGACTAGATACTGATGACCTCTGCCGAAGCTGTGGTGACACGGATGCAGAAGAATGCCCAAGCCTGTGTAGAACAAGAAAAACGGCCCTTGGTGCATACCACTTCGAAGAACTTGGCGAACTGTCAGGAAAGCCACCATAAACCATCTTGAAATTTATAATAATATCGGGTTGGTTCCCCGGATGCCTCTAAGCTATCCCAAAGCTACAGACCAACTTTTGTCTTCGTTTCAGGTTATCCACAACAGGGGCTCACATGACTACTCACTACAGCTTCTCTCCCTATAAATCGACTGTCCCTGACGGCATACTTCGGGTTATGCTGCAGAAAACATTAAGCGAGGTGGTCCTATGGCTAGTACTGATCGAAGCTGTATGCTTCTAAACCATCTCCTGAGCTGGAGACATGTTCGTGTTGTATTTATTCCAAAAGCAGGGAAGTGTGGTCAAGAATCCGCAAAGGATTTTAGATCCATCAGCTTATCCTATTTCCATTTAAGGACAGTGGAACGTATCTTAGACTTGTGTTTATTCCGAATTCTGGGAAGTGTGGACATGAATCCGTAAAGGATTTTAGACTCATCAGCTTATCCTCTTTCCTCTTAAAGACGTTGGAACGTATCTTAGACTCACGAAATACCCGAAATCCCTACTATCCAAATCTCAGCACGCTTATACTAAGGGGGGATCGGCAGAGACGGATACCCTAGCCACCTTCTTAGACGTTGAAGGCGACTTCAATAAAGTCAGCACTGAATCGATTCAGGAAGCTCTGATTCAACTGGGTGTGGAAGGCTTTATTAGTAGAGTTGGTGACTTTGCTTAAAACTAGAAAAACGAATCAATCGACCTTCGGTTACAGCAGTTCCATCATATCTGTCGTAAGAGGAATTCCTCAGGGCGAGGTTATATCTCGTCTTCTCTAGTTTATGGCAATCAACAAACTTGACAGATATGGAATGAATGTTGTCGCGTATGTGGATGATGAGGCAATACTGGTACATGTCAGTGGTGTTTCCTTCAGTAATCAGTAAGGATTATGGAACGTGCCTTAAACAAGATTAGCAACTGTACTACTGGATGTGGAATCAACGTCTCCACCCAAGCAAAACTGAACTGATGGTTGGTTGATTGAAACCGACCTTCGATGAGGATGCACTTAGACCAAAAGAAGGTCCATTGTACTGTCGAGGTGTACTAAACTGATGCTCTTTACCACTAAAACCAAAATACCGACTTTCACATCTCCACTGTTAAACAACCAGTGCCGAGTACCTAGGTGTGGTACTTAATCCAAAACTTAATCCAAAACTAAGCTGAAAACTCAACACGAAGCAGCGGCTTTCTATGCTTGCAGCAAAACTTTCAGTAAGAAGTAGGGACATCGTCCAAAGATGGACAGCTGTGGTGCGTCCTAAACTTTCCTATGAATCACTAGTCTAATGGCCTGCTTTAAGGAAAGAATACAAAATCAAACTTATCAACAAAGTGCAAAGAACTATGGCTCTATGAACAACAACGGAAGCCATGACAACAAGTCCTACCACTCGACCTTCATATTATGTTCTTATCTTCATGTAGTGCGGTCAGATTAAGAGAAACAGACATCCTGAATCTGTTCCACAAGATCTGGTAGCTAATCTAGCCCACTATATAGCTCCCAGGGTGAACTTCAGAAATGACGTCGCATCGCAGTCAAATTCCCAACCAGGACGGAGTGGGAAATGACAATTGAGTTCAAAATAAGAATTTTCACTGAATTCCCCCAACGATTCTATGTCTTACCGGCGTCCTGATTCGTGCAGCGTCTTCCACATGGAAATTCTTGTTGTACGTGAGGCTTGTCGCTTACTCAAACAAACCACCAAACTCCTTAACATTATAGCCATTCTCATTGACAGCCAGTAGAACAGTGAAAATAGGAACTTGCCTCTCTGGGACATCGGTTCAGGATCAGTCTCCTTTAGGTGCCGGATTACAGTAACATTGAGGGAAATGGTCGAGCTGATGAACTAGCAAATCAGAGGCAGTGAATGTCCCTTAAGGTCGGAATCTTTGCACACCATCTACGAAAAGCTGATAGTAGATGGCAGAGGCTGCGGAACTGTGTCATATCCAGGCAGATGTGTTCCACATACTACTGGAATGTATTACAGGAATTATTAAACAGAAACTGTGCAGATATTGCAAGAGTGCTAGCCACTGGCTTGATGGGGCCAGCTAATAGTAGATGGCAGAGGCTGCGGAACTGTGTCATATCCAGGCAGATGTGTTCCACATACTACTGGAATGTATTACAGGAATTATTAAACAGAAACTATGCAAATATTGCAAGAGTGCTGGCCACTGGGACTAGAATAGCCATTTCGTTTAATGCACATTGTCGCAACTGCAACATCAGTAATGAGAAACAAACAATTCTACACTTCCTTTGCGATGGGGCAAACCGGTTCGAGGTAGGGCACACATTAGGTACACCCAAGTAGCAGCTCAAGTCCTTTTCTTTTCTTTCTGGGGCTCTCTGGATAGACATCCTCCTCATAATGATGCAACATCGAAAGAATATGATCGCGTACGACTGTAAAACAAAAAAAAACTAAAAGACCTTGACCTTGACTCAATTTTTTTTATGACAAATTCCCAAAGCTCCGAATAATCGTGATGAGACTTCTTTCTAAATGAATTCCTTTAACGTTTACCGTGTACAAATATTTATAATTTGTTGCCTCGCATCAACCCTAAAACCACACACGAATGAACACACATAAAAACTCACCTAAACTATATAGTATCATTCTCTGATCAATTGTTCGTTACTAAATGCTCTTCTCCCAAAGGACATGCTTTTGAACGTTGCACGTACATAAATATAAAAACTGATTTCCTAGAGAGATAAATGTCACCCCAATTTCATGATGTTACAAAACATCAACAACAACCAGTTGGTTAGAAAATTATAGTTTATGGTTGCATTTCTACACAACATAAGGTAAACCTCTATCAGAGCCCACTTCATACTCTCCCACCTCCTTTCAGTTTCATGAAATGAAGCAACGGGGATGCATACGCATTTGAGTGGTTTAATTAAGTGGCGATTCTGAATTTATATCCAGCTGTGCTTTACAAACCAGAAAGAGAAGAAAAGAAACGAAAAAAAAATCATTTTTGTTTTTTTTTTTTGCTGAACTAAAAAGGATTACGAAACGATATCCTGCTAGGGTTCAATTAAGTTTAAATTTTTCGTCTGACTAAACGTAAGAGTGGTTGTTTTTTTTTTCTTTTTAAAAAAAATTATATGTTATGCTGAGTGAAAGTATCTAGATAGACCTACTTAAATGTAAAAACTCTTCGGTTACCATTTTGCTTCAAATAAAATATTCTTACTTTCATTATTTTTTTAAATTTTGATAAAAAAGAAAAAACAATTTTTTGATATTTTGTGATTCTTTATATAAGGATTGTATGTAATATTTAATGATTGGGTTATACCTGCATGCGGCATTTTCCAAAATGTATCAATACCATCCCGCGTTAACGGGTGCTGCAAGCCGGCCGATCCAATCAGTTTGATATTTTATTTTATCTTTTTATATTTTAATTAATCAATTTGGGTAATCTATTAGAAAATGAGATAAAAAAACAAATTAAAAATCAAAAACCAACAAAAAAAAAAAAACGTTTTCACTTTTTTTTAGATACAATTTTGAATTAATAGTTTTCTTATTTTTTTTTTCTCGATTTATTCGATTTATTTTTATTTTTTATTTTTATTTGATTTGCACGGATAATATTTAAAAAAAAAAAAACACAAGAAAAGCAAATCAAAACCCACGTCACACGTTTGGTTCCACTAGTAGGCCAAGGTGCTATAAAACCTGAAAATAAAAAAGAAAAGTTTGGTTATTTATTAAATTTATATTTAATTTTGTTTATATAGTACGAGTGTGTATAGGATTTGTAATAATAAATCAAAGAATCGTGTCTGGGAGTCACACAGAACTGACTCTGAATCTGTGATTAATCTATTTTGGAACGAACCAATGCCCCTTGCATTTCTATGATCAGATCAGAACGCCTTTTTTGAAAAAAAAAAAAAAAAATATTTGGTGTTACTTCTACTTCAACTATCAGCTTCTATGTTTGAATGGTAGAGGTACTATACGATGTTGGATTCTTTCTTTTACATTAAAACCTGTTGGGGTCTGGAATTTGAAGAGAATCCTTGTGAATCCTTTCAGCAAACCAACGAAAGATCCGCGAAATTTAAGCTGCCATTAGCGTACATGAATTAAGATGTGTGAACCCTTTTCTCTAGAAAATAGGCTCACAACATAGACGTAGCTCTATATAATGTATGGACGAGTTGTAGAGAACATTAATATCTATATTTTATGTTATGAGACTTTTTTTCACTTTCTAGTGAAAAAGTTGAGAAAGATAGGATGGAACGCGAAGTAAGATCCGCGAAATTTAAGCTGCCATTAGCGTGCACGAAGTTAGGTAAAATCTTGTTTTTTCTAGAAAACGAGCTCAAAATGTGAGCGTAGCCTTATATAATGTATGGACGAGTTGTAGAGAACATTAATATCTATATTTTATGTTATGAGAATTTTTTTCATTTTCTAGTGAAAAAGTTGAGAAAGAAAGGATGGAACGCGAAGGAAGATTCGCGAAATTTAAGCTGCCATTAGCGTACACGAAGTTAGGTAAAATCTCGTTTTTTCTAGAAAACGAGCTCAAAATGTGAGCGTAGCCTTATATAATGTATGGACGAGTTGTAGAGAACATTAATATCTATATTTTATGTTATGAGAATTTTTTTCATTTTCTAGCGAAAAAGTTGAGAAAGATAGGATGGAACGCGAAGGAAGATCCGCGAAATTTAAGCTGCCATTAGCGTACACGAAGTTAGGTAAAATCTCGTTTTTTCTAGAAAACGAGCTCAAAATGTGAGCGTAGCCTTATATAATGTATGGACAAGTTGTAGAGAACATTAATATCTATATCTTATGTTATGAGGATTTTTTTCATTTTTGTGTAAAAAAGTTGAGAAAATTGATTTTTTTTAAATAGTGGGCGTGGCAGTGGGCGGATTTTAAAATCGTTTTCACCACTGTTAGATACTATCCCAATAAGTACACAAACCGAATTTGAGCGTTATAGCCCAACATTTAGGGCATAAAATGTATATTTTGCTTGTATCCTTGAAATTAAGGACATTCAAGAATTTCCATTACCATAGTCGAATGTATCTCTAAGCTAGTTCTTATTGTGTCTTACATCATTTTCTTCTATCTAACACCGTTTCTGAGAAAATATGAAAAAACTGGTTTTAAGGACCTTCCTCCCTTTAAAGGCTCATATCCTTGCATATCCTCGATTTTTCTCAAATTTTTTATAAGAATCTCGTTCCATATATCCCAGAGATCATAATTAATACAGAAAACCCCACCAAAAACCAAAGTAAACCTGAAAATCAGACAAAAATCCACAAAATTCATGATTTTTCAAAAGTGACACGAACTCAGCGAAAAAGTCTTCTGAAGTTCTTTAGCATTTGACTGCATTTTTTGGCGTTTTGCGTGTCAATTTGTGAATTTTTTGAAAAACACATATTTCTTTGGAAAAAGTAACAAAAATTGATTCAATTATATACTTTTATCTATTTAATTAGTAAATCAATCGTTTTCTCTTGACATTTCGTCCTAAAATTGCTTAAAACTTGAAAAAAAGAGATTGGCAGGATGGCAGTGATATTTTAATGGTGTCACATTTTGAAAACGACTTTTTGGACAGTAAAACAGTGATTTAAGGAAAGAAAACTTGGGAATTCATTCAAGATATGCTACAAATCATTTATTTCATGGATTCTTTGGCTACGCTTTGTGGGTTTGGTGTCAATAGGAACGAGATTGATCGGATGTTTTTCAATCCACATTTTTGCATAAAATGTCCCTACAAAGCGTTTGTTTTTCTAGAAAACGCTCTTAAAACGGTGACGTAGCTCTATATAATGTAAGGACGAGTTGTAGAGAACGTTAATATCTATATTTTATATTATGAAGATTTTTTTTCATTTTCATGTAAAAAAGTTCAGAAAATGTTAGATTTGGTACGTGATTAGGCAGTATCCACAACGTCACACTCAAGTCCATACAGACCATACAGATTGTGATATCCTTACCCGTTGGTTAACCCTAGTTCCAGTTGATTTGGTATCTGGTCTGACTGGATAATTTTTCCAAGTCATGGAAGAGGTGTCGCCCGAGAAATTGGATAAGACCTGGAAAGTGACAGAGAAAGTGGATTGTATCCTCATTGACTTTCTCATCACCACATCCATGACATATGACTTCTTTCGGCAGTTTTAGTTTTTTTTTCATGTGGTACCAATGCCTCATGTCATGATCCTATCAGGGTCCTGTCGGTTCTACTCTTATCGAAACAAGGGCATATGTACATATGTTTCCGCCTATCTTACACCGTTTCTTTGAAATAATTTGAAGAAGGACCATCCTGTCTTTGTATGCTGCAATCAAAGGCTCCAATGCATCCTGTCAAACAGTATCGTTGGGTTGATCTCAGATTTTCTTTTCTTCGGCATGTTACTTCATAGAGTTCCTTCATAAATATTGCTGACGTTCAACGGCCCTTTCTTGTCAAGTTCTAGCTTGACTGCCATTTAGCTCTACCTTGGTATTTTCCTCTGTTTCATTGCACTCTACTGAAGTTGTCTGTCTGTCTGCTCTGCATATGTATGCGCAAAATAGCATATTTTATAGACGACTTGTAGAAAAAAGGCCCTTAGCTAACTGCCTCCAGTTGCGCACTCCAAGTGGGTTGAGGTCCCCTTCTCCTTGTACGTGGAACCTAAGACGAGGTCTTCATCTACTGCATTGTCCCTCCGGATTTGATTCGAAGACTCTGAGACTCTGTTTGCGTTCTCCTCTATTTGTCATTTTTCTTGAAAGGCCGGCTCTTATTCAAGCTGCTTTATCGACTACTTCTCCTTATAAGATTGTCTTGTGGCCTTTGTCAAATACAAAAAGACAAATGGCCGGTTATGAGACATTTTCTCTGCTATTTCTGCTGTTGCAAGGTCCAAGTCGACAGATTTAAGCTAGCCTTTGACCGAATTCAAAGAATTCTTGCTTAATTTTCGAATCATTTCGGAATGGATTACGGGGTTTAGTAAGGTCTGACTATTGCTACAGATACTCCAGATACTTCAACCCCGCCACCTATTTTTAACAATATAGTCGACAGCCATTAGGATAACATAGATCTTCGCTTGAAAAAAACAGACATACTTGCGAGTAGTGAAGTCTAGCGTTGTCGATCTCCACGAAGAAATCAGCACCGGACAATCGGACTAGTTTTGGCCCAGTCCAGGCTCAGCCTCTCACCAAAGCCAGTCCTGAACACTAGGAAAATCGCCTCTAAATATGCAAAGCAGCCGAAGATACGGTGTTCCGGATGTATATCCATGGAACCAGAACCATAGGATAAGTGTGGATGATAACAAAAGCTACCTAGTCTAAGACGGTAGATTGCTTTGATAGTACAGCCCATGATGAAAGTCTCAAGCGGAGGTAAATCAGGCAAAGCATCTAGAACAGAGCCAGGTGTATTCAGGAAAGATCCCATATAGCCGAGACAGGCCATTCTTTGAAATTTCGTGTAGAAGGCAGTCACATAGTTACGGGAAAGACCATTCCAGCAAACAACCGACGAATAAGATAGAAAAGGTTTTAAAGGTGATAGGCCCCATGTCTTACCAAAAGCACCCTTAAACAGACAGAAAACTGAGAGTGCCTTCGATGTCTTCGAAGTGACATGCTTTGCCCAAAGAAGATTCTTATCCAAGATCACTCCCAGATATTTCGTTTCATCGGAGATCTAGATAGTGAAGCCTTTTAGCACTGGCTGAGTCAGATCGGTCACAATCCTCCTTCTCGTGAAGAGAACAATCTCAGTTTTCAAAGGATTGACCGAAAGCCCATTCCTAGTGCACCATTCATCAACCATGTCTAAGGCTATCTGTCTGCCTGTAGGCATGACCCAACACAGAGTATTAGAGAGTTAACTACTATTCAGCATAGAAGTGAAGACAGAACGCTACCTTGTGAGTTGCCTCTGTTAAAATCTTGCCATAACACGGCGGCCACAGTCTGCATCAACAACCAACGTTCTATTCATCAGCATTGTCCTGATCCACAATATCAATATCTCATGTTCCACAATACCAATATCATGATATACCCAGTCTTGTCTGGCAAAGTCACACATTCAATCAAAAGTTGGATTGTCCAAAGCGCCCTCTATGTCGATGAAAATGTCTATTTTGTCCTGTTTCGTATCGAGCGAGCGTTCAGTTCTAGAAACTAGATTTTGAAGCGCAGTCTCAAAGGATTTTTCACGCTGATATGCATGTTGCATCTCAGATAGATGGTGCAACCTCGGTGGAGACCGGATTTAAAAAAATCACTTTTCTCAACTTTTTCACTAGAAAGTGAAAAAAATCTTCATAACACAAAATATAGAGATTGATTTTCTCTACAATTCGTCCATACATAATATAGAGATAGAAAGAGAGAATTGTATACTTATTGAGCTGAAACTGATGCGATGTTGCTACCACAGGGGATGTTCCTGGTAAACATTCTATGACTTTTCGATCAATTTTCTCAACTTTTTTACTAGAAAATGAAAAAAATCCTCATAACATAAAATATGGATATTAATGTTCTCTACAACTTGTCCATACATTGTATAGACCTACGCCCACTTTTTAGGGGCGTTGTCTTGAAGAAACGAGATTTCACCCTTTTAAGCGTACATGAACGCTAATGGTAGCTTACTTGTCGCGGATTTTTCTTCGTTTTTCTTGTTACCTTTGGTGTTTGTTGGGAATTTCTTTAATAATTGTGACGTACACAATGTGGTAATTGGAAGAAATCTGAAAAGGTTGCTGCTATAAGTTCAAAGATACACAGTATCCACATGCAGATACTTCTTAGTTAAAGGGGAGTTTGTTACAGCTCCAAGCACAATTTTCTCAACATTTTTACAAGAAAGTTAAAAAAATCCTCATAACATAAAATGTAGATATTAATGTTCTCTACAACTTGTCCATACATTATTTAGGCCTATGCCGACGTTTTGAGTCCGTTTTCTCGAAACGAGTTTTCGACCTCTTAATTCATGCACGCTACTAGCGGCTTAAATTTCGCGGATCTTTCTTTGTGTTCCTTCCTATTTTTCTCAACTTTTTTACTAGAAAGTGAAAAAAATCTTCATAACACAAAATATAGAGATTAATTTTCTCTACTATTCGTCTATACATAATATAGAGGTAGAAAGAGAGCATTGTATACTTATTGTGCTGAAACTGATGCGATGTTGCTACCACAAAGGATGATTCTGGTAAACATTCTATGATTTTTGGATCAATTTTCTCAATTTTTTTACTACAAAGTCAAAAAAATTTTCATAACATAAAATATAGATATTGACTTCCTCTACAATTCGTCTGTACATTATATAGAGCTACGTCCATTTTTTTTGGGCATTTTATCGGCAAAACGAGGTATCACCCTTCTAAATTCATGTACGCTAATGGGAGCTTAAATTGAACGACATTTTCTACCTTTTTCTTTCTAACTTTGATGATTGGTGGGGTTTTCTTTTAATTGTGATTTTTGAATGCAAACACATAAACCACTCGCCACGAAAAGCCACTAAAAGCCTTCTCTTCAAAGTCAACACCAACTGGCTTATACCCTGTTGCAGCTAGACTGGGGACACTCCATCAAGCTATCAAAAAATAGCCTCATCTGTTCCAACGACTAATGCAGTATACCAGCTACGACGAGTTTTGCGACTTAGATCAATTTCAACCTGTACAGATGGGCTAAGCTGTGATTCAATCATTATCTGAGGACTGAAACTCTGGTTTGTCTCTTTTGAGAACCTTAATCAGCCAACCTACTTGTTTCACCTAAAATCTTGATCTTTTCACAAAAATCTTTATAGGAAACATTATTCGAAAGGATTTTCGGAAAAGGTTTCAGTCTCCAAATTTGTCTTGAGCTACCGATTTAGAAGTTCTCTGGCTTCCTTTCTTAGTCTCTGCAGTTCTGCATTCCTTCAGGTAACCTGGCGATCTACAGGAGGTTCTCATAACCGGGCACGTCAGTTCGAAACATCTATTGATTATACTACTCAGGTTTTGAGCAACCTACTGATTTTATTAGAGTCTTGATCTTTTTACAAAAATCTATATAGTAAGCACTTTTCTTTTTGTTTGGATCGGTAAAAGTTCCAGTCTCCATCTAAAATTGTCTTGAGTAACGGATTAAGAAGTTTTCTGGCTTGTCCCTCGTTCTAAATATTTGGCTCCATTAGATGTCTGAATAGGTTAGATCTGTAGCCAGGACCTCCCTTCTTCTGCTAGCTTACGCCGGACCTGGATCTATTTAGCAGACTAGATAGCTCATCTGTATCAAACGCATTCTTGAAATCGGATACGGATGAGGCGAATATAACTTTGGTGGTGGTGTCTAGAGTCAATTGTGGGAATGATGCTGTGATTACTTATTCATCCACTATGGCTATCCACAAAAGAGGAATACGTTGTCCTGATTGAAGAACCTTGGGTCATTAATGACCTGGTGCATGGTGCACTCAGGACTCAGGACTCCCAACTACAAACTTTTCTACGTGAGAAATGAAGGTACGCCAAAAGCCTGCATCCTCGCGATGTACACACTAAATGTTTTTCTATTCTCTACCTACAGCTATCGTGACACTGTGACAGTCAGCCTTGAGGTTGGATTGAGGAAAATTTTATTGACTTCGGCGTTTCATAAAAAAAAAAAACGTTGTTCAAGTGTAAATCGATCCATTTCGTACCGCAAAAATATAATACTGGGTTACTGTCAAATTTTTGATCGCAAGAGAGCTGTCAGTGTCAAAATAACATGTGATTCAAAAAGAAACCAATAGATGGCTCACACTATATGTATATCTTTGTTGCTTTAAAAGAAATTAAAGACAGTTTTTAGTTTAGACAGTTTAGGTTAGCTTGGCTCTGTGGTTAAAGCTACTGATTGACGGTGCAGGGTTTAAGGTTCTCGCAAAAGAGCTGTCAATGTCAAAATATCATATGATTCAAAAAGAAATCAATAGATGGCCCACACATAAGAAGTACTAAGTACCATTTAATAAAACCACATTGATCCACATGCAGACAGTATCCTGCCAGACTTGAACTGCGGAAGTATTTTAAATAATTTAATAAAAGCCATCCTTCCTCCCTTTTATACAAAAAAAGAAAGAAGAAAATCACCGTCTCAAGTACTTTGTGCACTTAATTATATTTAATTATTTTTCGCATATCATTGACTCGGCACCATCGACTCTCACACTTGCACTTGTGTACCTCGCGCGGACTCTTGACAAAAAAATAAAATTTATGTTCCTTTGATCTAAATATACAAATGTCGAGACATACAAAAGGATCAAAGCTAAACGCCTTCTCTATGTCGTCTTCTTTCATATTTTTTTATTTTTTTTTAAATTTTTTTTTTTGACTGCAACCAAGGAGCTTTCCTTATACAAATGCGAACAAATACACACACACACACACACAGTCGTGCACGTTTATATTGTGTACATAAGTGGCCTCTTTTGATGCGAAATATTTTGCGAGGACATCGAAAGAAGTACACATTTTTGTTATCCTTTTGAATTAGAGAGAAGAAAATAAAAAATAACGAACCTATGGGACATTTTTTTGTTTTTTAATTGGTAGCAGTCGTACAACATTTTAGTTTGCATTCATTTTTTATTTTTATATTTTGTGTATCGTATTATTTATTGCGTCAACAATTTTACACGCGTAATCAAAAATCATCGTGTATCTCCCCCTCACAACCTTACAAAAAAAAAAAAAAAACAAAAAAACTGATATCATCTTGAGTGTGACTAATTCATGAAAAGAGTTAATGATGAATATTTAACATCAAACTATATTAGCACTTTCCACCCCACTTCAAAAACTACCCCCTACTACATACAATCTTTCTCAAAAAAAAATTAAAGAGTAGTGTATGTATATTTTATAAATTTCCCACCGACACGGCCTTAGTGAACCGTAAATGTGCAAATTTATGGACATTCTTCTCGTTCCACAAAAAAAAAAAAAAAAATTAAAATATACGAAAGGGGTGCCACCGACTGAAATTACAGCATTATTGTCGAAATTTGTTTCGGTAAAGGAATATACCGTGTCACATGCTTTTCAAACATTTTTTTTTTTTTTTTTTCGAACACAACAAGTGTTCATGACACAGTCCTTTCAGTCTTCAGGCGCGCATAATGCATCATATGTATGTGAGTTGGGTAGTATACCCAATGTAAATCCCTTACGGCCAATTATTATTGTACACCCATCAATCGATCGATACAATTGATGTAAAAATTAATTTGTTCAAGCGTCGAAATCTGCCAGTTAATTAATGTCAAATAATGCGGAATGCTCATGTTCATATAAATATATCTATTGTATGTATGTCTACACAAAAGGGTATGAAAATTAATTATATTTTTATGCGGACGTTAATGGCATGCAATGGCTCAATGCGTCTTTAAATGCACATCAGGGTGTTATATTGTGATTGTCACTTACATACATATATGTATTTATGTATAGGATAGGTATTGGTTTTGTAGAAATTTGAAATTTAAAATTTTTTCAAACTTTTAAGCTGAAAGTTTAGTGTGGGTCATATTTAAGCAAACTGTTATACTGGGTAATCCAACAAAGAGGTGTCATTTTGAATAAATTGAAAAAATACAATATTTTTATGAAAATGGTCAAATTTTGACTTCATTTAAGAGTACAAACTCTGAGGTTAATAATGAAATAGAATATCTTTCAAATATTCACCTCGACTCAGTATGCAGATAGTCATTCTTTGGAATGAATTTTTTCATCACATTTTCATACCATCGCTGATATTTTCTTTAACTGAATGAATCATTGGTGGAGTATTGGCTTTAATTTTATCTTTATCTAGAATTTTATATTTTCCCCAGAGAAAAAAAAGTCTAATGGTGTTAAATCGTACGATCTTAGCGGCCAATTGAAGTCTCCATTCCGAGAAATCCAGGATTTCCAGCAAATTCGTCACATAACAAAGCCGACATGTGACCCTGTTTTTCACCCTTTTTCCAGTGAATTTTGCACTATTTCAGCACGTTATGTGAGTCTGTATCAATCCATATTACAGTCTAATGGTGTTATACCGCACAATTTCAGCGGCCAATTGAAGTCTCCATTCCGAGAAATCCAGGATTTCCAGCAAATTCGTCACGTAATAGAGCTTACATGTGGCGCAGTTTTTCACCATTTTTCCAGTGAATTTTGCACTATTTCATCACATTGTGCGAGTCTGTATCAATCCATATTCTAAAACCCCCTACTTTTTACTTATCAAATGTCATCACAAAAATAGTTGACTATCATCTATAAATGATTACAATAACACTCTCTTATTGAATAACCCTTTACATACACCTAATTGCGAATACATACGACAATGTCGTTCACTTTATTTCAAACATTTTTTTTGATGGTAAAAAATAAAAGGAATTATTATACATCGATGTTGAATTGACTATCAATTCTTTAAAGCGTATTTACAAACAAACAAACATTACATTTAAAACACAAACCGTATGGGATGTCATTATCTTTTGTTATAAATTACCTGAAGGGGATGACACCAATTGCATTATTAAGTTGATACGTTGCAGTTAATCGTGCATATTTTGAATTAAAAGGGATTAATCGATTGAGTTTTATCACAGCAGAGTTAAGGTGATGAATGTGTATGTACATAGGTATGGTGTGTATGTTGAATGCTTTGAAAGTTAATAGGTTTCTTGGATAACCATCGTACATATGTAACTCATTAGCTTTGAATAATGTATACAAACTGAATTCAAACTATATATGGTTCTATGATACCCTAGTATTTATAATTCCCTAATATCTACATAATATCTACAACAGTACTGCCAAATCTACTGAACCTCTAAAGATCAGCTAAGGCTTAGACTTGAGGGTTGACAGTTGATACAAACAACAAACAAAAATATCTAGCGCGACAGGTCAATGGAACTCAGGTAGAAACTTCTTACAACAATTCGTGGAGTGCGTGTTATACTCGTATCCTTTCCACGAACGAAATGACAGTTTCATGACAGTTATACTCTTGAATATTTGTCAGACGTTCGCCAGAGGTGGGGTCGTGAAAGAACTTTTGGTGTTGTCTTGGGATCCACATCAGCCACTATGTCCACATTTGATAGTTGTTAGTTGGCAGTTGATAGTTGACAGATGACAGATGACAGTTGATATTTGACAGTTCACAGTTCACAGGTGACAGTTCACAGGTGACAGTTCATGAAAATGAATATTTGTCACAACAGATCCATTTGGAACTTAAAATGATATAACTCAAGAAATTGTGCATGTCCACTATGTATGACGTCCGTTTACCAATAAAAATATATTTGAAGTTTATCAGTTGTCAAGATCATCATCATCATCATCGTACATATGTACATATGTAATTATATATGTATGAAACCCTTAAAATCTAGCGCCATGTACCCATATTACAAAAGACTCCACTAAATACATTTTATTCCCTTCAAACTTACCTACTGTTGTTTTTTTTTTCATTTGAATATATTAAATGTCACGTCCTGTCAACGTACCCTCTTAAGTCTTACAAGTCAACCTTTATCTTTTCAAAAAATAAAAAAATAAACATACCTACATGCATACATTTCATAATTTAATTAAAAAGACCGATTTTGTTGCACCATCCGTCTTGTGCTCCACTTTTTGTTTGCTCCTTTATTTCAGTATCTCGACAATGATATCGAAATTCTGATAAGAAGCCCATGCTTCAAAAATGTCAAAAACAAAAAAAAAAAAAGAACCCAACAAGCAACCCATCTTCTCCAAATTAAGATAGACACACAAGTATAATGTTTGTGTGCTCCCTTTTGTGAGCACTCACAACTTTTACTGATGAATTAAAAGGAAGTTAAGAAAAAATCTTTTTTTTTTTAAAAAAAAAAAGGCTAAAATGAATAAACTGAAATGGATATGAAATTGAAGGAAGAGCTCTTGTGCGCGCCTCCGTCAGGATCAACGGACAAACCATGATAAAAGTGAAATGCAGCGAAAAGATAAAAAAAAAATATAAAAATACTACGCGCGCGCACACGCTTATTCTTGACTTTTGATTGATTGATCGTGGACAGATCGGTTTCTGGCGTAATAATTTTTTGTATTTTTGTATCTATACATACGTACATATAGATACAGTGGGAATGGTGTTCATTGATTTAAGTCCAGCACTCTGTCGGTGACATTCATAAAAAAAACAAAAAAACAACAGATGGTGATCAAGGGATTGTTCACTTTCATAATTAAATTCTTGGAACGTAAAGACCTTGGCTAATTGGTGAAGGAGTTTCGACTAATTAATAGGTTTTTTTTGGGATACAAAATTGTTTATACAGGGTAGGTTGTGTGTATAAAGTAGTTGCACTAGGTCATTACAGTGAGGGTATACAGTGAGTCTCATGAAGAATGTTTGAAAGTATGCAATTTTTAGGTACTTACAATCCACAAACTGAATTCAAGAATAATCATGTTGGAAGCGATTAGGCCAAAACTGGGATTGTTCACTGGATATACATGGCAATTGTCAGAGCCATATTTATGTACGGAGTACTAGTCTGGTGGAGAATAACAGGCTGTATAACAGACGCCCATAGAACGCCTCCTACAAGTGCACTACAAACTATGATCCATCTTCTTCCCGTGTTGTTATCTTTGGTAAGCTGATGCAAAGACGACAAGTCTTTGCATCTTCATCAACTAACAGTTGTAATGTTGGGCAAACCCTATCGAATCAAAATTAAGTACGTTTTCAGTCCCCGTGGGCTTTTAAAGTTCATCAGCAATAGGTACTAATATTCACTCAACATAGGTACTAATGTACATCTAATTGAGAGAGTTATACATAAAGTGTGTGTTTTCAGACATATGTATGTACATATCTACGTTAAAATCCATCTCCTTTTGTTGGGGGGGACACCCTTTATTTAAACGAAACAAAAACAAAGAAAATCCTCATCCTTGATTCTAAAACCCACCACAGTCAGCCCCTCAGGCATACACTACACATACACTTAATGCACATCGTTTCAATTTAACAAAATACTTCCAGCTACAGACTTATACTCACACCATTCACCCATCATCATCATTATCATCATCATCCACACACAGTGTGTTTCCCCCTCAGAGATATGTATCTATGACAAATTGTATTCAAAATTGCAACATAAATTTCTTCGCTTTTCAGATACATTTTCTGAGGTAATTTTCATAATGACACATTCAGTCGAATCCGTTTTGCTCTCGTTTTGTCATTGTTCTTTGGGCTTTTCATCAAAGTTAGTATGGATTTTTTTTTTTTTTTATTTATTCAAGAATGAGTGTTGTAAAATATCCCTGATGACAGAAGATTGTACTGTCATTGTGTGCGTTGATGACGGTGAAATTTATTCTGTCATCGTTACATCTACTGAGAGACGGATGATAATGGGGATGCTTATCTGCAACATAAATATATACAGCACATGTAGGCAGTTTTAATAATAAAAAAAAAATAAAAATAAAAATAAAACAAGAGCAAGGATTTAGAAATTTAGAAATAGACATACGAAGAACTGTTTGTATGAATTTTTATATTTTTTTTTTTTTGTTTTTAGAATTTTTTTTAGACACCCGTCCATCACTTGAAGTAGTAAACAATTTAAAAAAGAAAAAATAAAAAATACACCATTAGGTGTAAAATGTTGTCAAATAAAAGAGAAACAAATGGATATGAAGTTCGTGCAGGGACGCCCCTGTGTAGAAAGGATAAAGAAGTGAAGATTTTATGCTCCAGCTACCATGTAATTTGGTGACATTTACTGTTTTCGCCTCCCCTTTCGGATGTTTGTATATTGTTGGGGGAGTTTTTTTTTTTTTGTCATCATCTTTTTGGTTTAATAAAAAACAGGGTGGAATGTATGTATATACATATACATATATTCTGTACATAAATGTTTTAAAATTGCACAAAATGTTGTTAAATACAAATTGGTTTCATATGTGTAACCGTCTCTGCATCCAATTAAGGATGTAAGGACTATGGAAATAGGTGTACTTGTGTAAAGAAAAAATAGACTTGAACAATGACCACATCGAGTAGAAAGAATTCTTTTAAAGTTTCCTTACGTTACATCTTTCGAAATCGTTGCAAACCATTATCATAGTCTGTGGATTTTATTGATGGAATTTCTTTTTTATGATGAAATAGTAATGGAAATGCACAAGTATCTACTAATCAATGTGGTCTGCCTCTAGAACAGCCTTAAAAAAGCTTGATATCTTAAATTGTTGAAATTTCAATCGAGTTGCTACTCTTCTCTAAGTGGGCGCCATGCCTCAAGGGGTTATTGGGTTGAACTACCCAGGATCCAGAGGCAAAACCTTAAATTTCTTTTTACGATCCCAACTGTCGTGAGCGTCTGACAAATATTCGAGAGTAGATATAATTGTCATGAAATACAAAAATTACCTAGGATCCACAGGCAAAACCTTAATTTTCTTTCTAAGAACCCAACTGTCGTGAGCGTCTGACAAACATCCGAGAGTAGATATAATTGTCATGAAATACAAAAATTACCTAGGATCCACAGGCAACACCTAAATCTTCTTTTTACGAGCCCAACTGTCGTGAGCGTCTGACAAACATCCGAGAGTAGATATAATTGTCATGAAATACAAAAATTACCTAGGATCCACAGGCAACACCTAAATCTTCTTTTTACGAGCCCAACTGTCGTGAGCGTCTGACAAACATCCGAGAGTAGATATAATTTTCATGAAATACAAAAATTTCGCATTAAACAGTAGGGTTCCCTTCCATGTAAAGAATGTAACACGCACAACACAAATAGTTGTGAGAAACTAGGACCTTTCGCGGCCAATATTTATTTTTTTTTCTACTCTACTCATTAGTAACATGATGTGCATGAAAAAATGCACAATTTTATGCCATGAAGGCACTATCTTTTGTAAGAATTTCAAACTGATGAGATACGTAAAAGATATTGATTTCAACAGATGCTTCAATCGTACCACCATAGAGACTTTGGTGGTTGATTACTGATTCATTTTTACTTAAGAGCGAACGTCAATGGTATTTCCTTACATTCACTTCAACCCAGAACTCCTTAGTAGAAACTGAAAAGTCATTTAGGCATGAGAGTATATTGTACAAAGGAGTGGATGTTGTTGTATTGCTCATCCACAAGTCGTTGCCATTGCTCCGGAGACAAAACTTTAAGGTTCGCGTGGGAATTATGAATTTTCACACTTCGGCAGATGCAGAAAAAAAAACTCAATTCACAAGTCGTTGCCTCTGCTCTGGAGACAAAAGTTTAAGGTTCGCGTGGGAATTATGAATTTTCACACTTCGGCAGATGCAGAAAAAAAAAAAACTCAATCCACAAGTCGTTGCCACTGCTCTGGAGACAAAACTTTAAGGTTCGCGCAGGAATTACAATCTTCACACTTTGGTAGATCCTGGAATATACTCAAGAAGTCCAAATCGATACCTACCATCTTTCATCGGTTTTAAGGCAACATATGACAGGATTTATAGAGACGAGCTATACAGAGCATGGCATTATATAGCACCAATCAAGTGAGCAACGGAAGTAAGATCAGAGCATGTACTGTAGCTACGAAACAGATTGACCTCTTTCGATAGACGAACAGCCTTCTATATGCCACACGACTTGGAAGATGGCCTACAGTCTAAATCAAACAGTTCGCTCGTCAAAAAAGCAGAGAAAACAAAATAGGACCTCATCTTGAGATGCGACGCAAACTCACATCATACACAATGGTGTAGTACGGATACAAATAGCCGGGGTGAGTCGCTTCTTAAATTTATAATAGAACATAGCTTGTTGATAGTTGATAGCCAACCAGGAATAGAAGAAAGGTATTAGACGTCACCCTTCTTAGTAACTTACTCTGCTTTTCTGGCAGTCAGTGGAACGTGTCTACGGAAGCGTCCTTTTCGGACCACAAATTGATTGAATTTTTCATTCACGACAGTGTTCCCCCGTCAATCAGATATAGAAACCCCAAACAAAGTGGGAACTGTTTTGTTTAGGAAGTAGGGAAGTAGAAAAAAAAACATGAATACTGCAGCAGCAACCATTAGGAACCCCTGATCAAATCGATGCGACCACGGGGATGTTAACCGAAACTCTAAAGAAAGCGTATACCAATAAAGAATAAAAAAAATCTCCACCACGATGGACTAAAGATCTCTCGAGATCAGGAAAAAAAATTATGGCCCTCTTTAACACGCCAAAATCCACCAATTCCACAATGACTGGGACCTTTAAAAAGTCGGTCAAGAGTGCAGTAAACAGTGCCAAACGTACCTCCTAAGGAATCAGCTAGGCTTGGAAAAATTCTTTCTAAAGAACCCGCTACACCAGGACAGCTTAAAGATATCAATGGGATCTGGACACAGTCCACACTTCCCGAGATGCACTCCAAGTCATAGCGATAATATAAGTGTGGATGTTGCGATAGGGCGATAGACATCTTTTCTTTTAATTTTCCAACACACCGATCCTCAAATACTATTTATTCCCCGTTTTGAATGCGACCACATGCCGTGCGTGCAAAAGCTGGCTAAATCGAGTCACACCACTGTTAAGGACATTGAACCTATTAGTCTAACAACTTTCTTGTTGAAAACATTCGATAAACTAAGGATTGTGGACTTGGGGTTCATCCTAATAAAACCGAAGTAGTGAACATTTAAAACTACCAGCTATTGGGGGCGTACCCCTAAGAATGTCTGATAGTGGAAGGTGTCTAGGAGTCCTACTGAACTGGAAACATAATGTCAATGAAAGAGTTAAATTGCGTTCTACACTTGCAACCGGATCTACGGCAGAAAGTGGAGACGAAACCCTAGGATAATTCTGTGGATGTACACGGTATCACGTATGGGAACGTAATCTAATGGCGAGCTGCAGATAAAGCCAATGGAAATGACTAAATTTCAGAGGCTAGCATACAGCATACGCCAACAGCTAGGTTGAAAGCAATCCTTTACATGCTACCGCTAGACTTGTACATGAAAGAATTTGCCGTCTTGAAAGTGTGCTTTAAAGATAAGCCAATTAAGCGACTTGAATTTAAGCCTCAAAGGGAATACACAGATCCTAAAGAACCTAGTAGGAGAAGGCGTAAATACAGGTATACACACCACATACGATCCACTCTTAAGAAACGAAACTCCTTAAAGAACGATAATTGGCGTTTTACGGCGTTTTAATAAAACGCCACACGGAATAAGAGTGATTAAAGTAATTTTTGCTACAGACATCGAGTTCAAGCTAGAATAACTTAAGGTTCTGAGATAGCTGACGAAGTTACAAGAAAAGGGTTAGCAATGGACCAAAATCAAGCACTTCAATGGATCAAACCTACACTCTTCAACTTCAGGGAACATAACATCCTAATGACAGCCAACAGTTGGAGGATATATGTTTCAAGGAAGCTCTAACCATGATACAACAAAAGCAGAATCCACAAACTCCCACAAAATGACAGAAAAACGCTGTCAATATTGGTAGGTGTACATTCAAAATGTATTTTTTTCCTTTGCAACCAATTTGTAACATTTTTTCACATTTCAAAACTAGTCCTACACTATCGTCCTAATTGGTCTTACAAAGCGTTTGAGCAGTGCTCGAAGGACCAATTCTCTAGTCCCCATAAGTGGATGCTGTACTGATACTATGTTTGTAGATACTTTGTGTATCTATTCCAAATATTTCTACGTACCTACGTAACCCAAACTAAATACAAAACTTCTCCTCATCCAAACAAATCCAAAATAAACATACATACCTCCTATACGTATGTATCTAGATACATTATGATGTATCTCCATATGATGCCCTGCTATGTCAGAATTCTACGCTAATGTACATTTTCAGGTCATTAATTTTCGTTTTGAAAAAGTTTCGCGTTAGTTGATCCTGAATTTTTTAAATTTTGTTTTTGGCAATTTTTTCCTTGTTCGCCTGTCATGAATTGTCAAAAATGAGTCCTCATGACATCGCATCAGATATAAAATGAAATCAAAACGTGTATTATGTGTTTTGGTGTTTCTTTTCTTTTTTTTTTTTTTTTCAACACACTATGTATACGAAGAGTTTTTTTTAATTGAGTTTGTTGGATTCATTTAAAATAGTACGCGGGAGTTGGGAAGGACGAACTGATGCACGGTGAAAAGGAAACAAAAAAAAAAAAAAACAAATGAAAAACAAACAGAGAAGGACTTAATTAGGGTCAATGGGCTTACAATTAGGTATGTTTGGAATTTTAATTATTAAGTTCACGACTGGGTCGCATGTAGTTGTGGAAATATTATGATTTTGGAAAGTAAGGATATTTTTAAAAATGAATGTGGTACACATGCCTTAATCCACTTGACGATTGAACTACTGAAACTGATTTATTGAAGTACAACTGTATAGCTATGTACGAGTAGGTAAAGACGTTCACAACTCGATCAGGTTTGCCGGGATCCCAAGTTCGCAGATTGCCTTGTAGAACTGCGCTTCACAAGCTAGGATGAACAATAAGGGTACCTAGATGGCTGCCTTGTGGAACACAAAAAAAATAAAAAATCGGCCAATTTGTTACCATATCGGCATGAGCGCTATGTACCGATGCTTTAAACGCAACTTCCTCCAGAAGGGGAGATGCTCTACTACAGTCCATCCTTATGTATGCGGCACCTATATGGGCCAAAGTAATAACAATAAAGTCTTACGCAAGAAGGATAAACTTCTTCAACAGACTATGTGCGCTGAAAGCTGTGTTTTTCGGACGGTGTCAGACGAGGCAGTATGTGTCATCGCTTGTTAGCTTGATTCAGGAAATAAAAATTCAGGAACTCCAAGCTCCAACCATATATATCAAGCTGGAAGGAAGGCAGTGAAGCATTAAGGCATGGCAGGAGAGATGGAACCAGTCTTCAAAGGGAAGATGGATTGAGATTTCTACCTTAGCCAGCTCCTAACTGGACATAGCTGCTTTCGAGCGACGAATCTCCTATCTGTTCAAACTGCGGACAGGTCTCAGAAGGCACTCAACACGTATTTTTTCAGTGTCCACAAATTCATATAGAGCGCAGAGAACTAGAGGAAAGAATTGGAGAAATACCAACCCTCGATGGCAATGTGGAAGGTTATGATTAGCTCAATTGAACTACGAAGCGAGAAGTTCACTCCTCGAGAACGTCTGACAAACATTCGAGAGTATAATGTATAACTGTCATAAAAATAAAGCTTCCCAAACAAAAAGTCTACCTTTGGACAAATGGTTTGTCCGAAAATGATTGTGGAATTCTATGCTCTGCGTCCCATACTCCTGTGGCGCCAAATATTTTTAATTAATCAAATTATGCAATCTATCCACGTCCTAATTAGTCCTGATTATGTTTATTTGTTGCAGAAATGTTAATCCAGAGATTACAATTACTATGGTAATGATAACGCTTTCTAATTTGTAACATGCGGATTGTGGATTATGTATTGTTCACTTTGATTGACACTTCTCACCGATATATGTTGAAGTTATTGGGTGCAAAAGTTTGGCGAGGGTGGACGTGGACAGTTGGCCTGGTTGATTAATTGTGTAAGTATACGTTTGTATGTTTGTTTGTACCACCTCAGGTGGTGGAGGTATGCCATGTTGTTTTCATTAAGTAATCGCATTGTTTGGAAGGGAGGAGACTATTGTTTTTTTTTTTTTTTTTGTTGTTTTGTTTTTGTTTTAGAAGAAGTATTGAATGGAAGAATTTAGTGGACAAATTTGGTTCAATTTTATAGTGAGGTACTTTGAGAGAAGCTTTGAAACTTGAAATTTGTGGAATGTATAGTTGGTAGCTACAAAAATCTCTCGCAAAAACATAGAACCCTTTCACAAACTGTTATACTTGAAAGGAGGCTAATTTAAAAACCAAAACGAACAAACTCCACCCTTATTTCTTTGTTACAACCTCTTCATCAGTTCCTGCTCTTGCTTGAAGGGCCTTCTTCAATAAAAAAAAATCTATCTATTGAAGGGATTCCGTCAATCCATTTCTACATCACAATAGAAGTTGTTACTTCAAAAAAAAAAAACAAAAAAACTTGATCCCACCACATACCAACATAATAATTCCATAATTTTGTTGAAAACTTCAAAAACAATCAACCTTTTGTGTGTTGCGTTAACCCCTTCACTATATGGGAACCACACTTGCCATTTGTGGAAAGAAAAAGTTAATTTGATTCCGGATTTCATGGTTGCCACTTGTCCTTTGCAGTGGAAACACTCTCTCTCTCTCTACACTTTTACTGCGAGTCGATGGCAAATGTTTCAATTCAAAAGAATTCGAAACAGTACTCGTACACGAAGGGAAACAAGAGGAATGAGAAATAACAAAAAAAAAAAAAAAAAAGCAAAACAATTTAGCTTCAATTATAAATGCCATACATGTACATACATACATACATGTAAGTATATCCCTCCATACATAGAATACAAAAACAAACTCAAGAAGGATCCTGCTGAAGTCAAGTACACATTTGTACCGCTTTTACTTGTTTTAGCTGTCATCAGCATCTGTCGTGACGATGCGATTAAGAGTGTTGTATAGTTGTAGGTATTATATTGACAGGGAGTCGAATGAACGATCCAACCAAACGACCAACCGACCGACAGCCCGTGGAGGAATAAAGATAAGAGGGTGGTTTTTGGTGTATTCGAGAGACCCAGCCAGTAGTCGTCGTCGTCTTCACGCAAGAAATAACTTTGATGTTCACGTGATTTCATTATTATTATCTTCTACCTTCAGCATCATCGATGGTGGAAGTCAATTTTTTTGTGGTGGAACTTGGGTGCGTTGGAATCAATAAAATGGAAAGCTATGTTTTGTTTTTATTTTTTCTGCTCTGACTGAAGGATATACAGGACATTCTCAGACGATAGAATAAAAATAGATTTTTCTGATAGAGAAAGCATTTATGTATATATGTATATTTTTTTTTTTTTTGATTTCGAAACCATACCATGGGAAAGGCGGTTTTTCCACTCAACTGTCCTAAGTAAGGTACATGGCGCGTTTGGGACAATTTTTTAATGAGGTTCTGAGAACTTTTAACGCTTGTGTTGTGTACCTAAGGATGGATCTACACATATGAACGTTATGGTATACACGAGGTTTCTATGGAAACGTATGCTACTGTGATATGTTTGTCATTTTGGTTGGCTGTTTCAAGAGAGTTTTTTTCGCAGTTCCATTGAATGTTTCTATACAATACTCCTACTCCTTACTTCGGTCCTTCGGAGTAACAAATTTTGTTAAATTTATATGAGCCCGTCAGTGTTTGGAAATTATTTTTAATTGATTGCCTCAATTGCACTGCAAATCACAAGGATTTGATCGCTTATATTAGATATCACTGCGGCCACAGATGGGACTATTGTTTGTTTGTTTTTCTCAAAATTACAGCTTGCTTATGATACCCGAGTTAAGGTCCACAAACAGCCTCCTTTTTCCTGATCCCAGTACTCTGCATATTTAACAAGTTCTAAACGTCCAAACCAAGAATAAAACAACCGAATTGTGAGGTTAAACTCGCTTGAATCTTTTGATTGGGCGAATGTGGATTACGTTCTACATGTGTGGCAAGATTAGGGCTTAACGTGATGAACACCGGTAACACATCCACCTTCAGCCGACCCGGATATAGCGAAATGATCCCGGATGTAACTTTTGCGTCGGAATCAATATATCGATGTATCCAATACTGGAAGATCATCGAAGATTTCACCGGCAGCGACCACCAATACATCGCCTTTGATCTACAGACAGACAGCTGTGTTCCTTACAGAAATCAAAGGCGAGCGCCGAGATGGAAAGTAGATGGACTTAACGAAGAGGCCCTTACACGAACAATAGAGGAAGGGAAAAACGCGGTCCTGCAGATGTCAGACACTGCCGAACCAAAAGTTGAAGCCACAATGCGACTTATTCAGCACGCATGCGACGCCTCAATGTCCCGGGTCAGCAACTCAGCTGGATGCAGAAAACCAGTATACTGGTGGACTAATGAAATTTCTGCACTCAGAAGAATGTGTCTACACTTGAGACGCCAGGTCACCAGGGGAAGGAGAAGACAGGCGGAAACCTCAGAAGACGTCTTAGCCCAATACAGAAGCACGAAGTCAGCGCTCAAGAAGGCCATCAATACGAGCAAGAAACTGAAGTGGGAAGAACTCCGGCAAAATGTCAACAACGCCCCCTGGGGATTAGGCTATAAGTTAGTTATACGTAAGCTGGGCACACAAGCAACAAGCCCAGTAATGACTCCAGAAAAGATGAGGCACATAGTGGACACATTGTTTCCGATACATCCTGTCAGACCCCCTAACACCACTTCGGACCAACGAGGTGCTGAAGAGGAAGAGGAGCTGATTTTGGCGGCAAGTACGCTGCAAAATAAGAAGGCACCCGGACCAGATGGCATACCAGCCGAAGCCCTGAAAATCATCGCTAGAACATGTCCTCAACTACTGCTGAGCATGTACAACAGCTGCCTAAGGGACGGGATTTTCCATAAGAAATGGAAGACGCAGCGCTTGATTCTGATCAACAAAGGGAAAGGAGATCCGGAATCCCCAACAGCCTACAGACCACTGTGTATGTTGGACACAGCAGGCAAACTCCTGGAAAAGATGTTAAAGCCACGCCTCACAGCAGCAGTCCAGAGCGCAGGAGACCTGTCTGAAAGACAATACACGGATTCAGGAAAGGCCGTTCTACAATAGGAGCAATCGAAGAAGTGATTAAGACAGTCCAAACCGCTCAACAGGGCAATCACTACTCGAGAAAAATAGTACTACTGGCAGCTCTAGACGTGAGAAATGCCTTTAACTCAGCCCGGTGGGAAGATATGCCAGGCTCTCTGGAAAATACTTTCAAGATCCCGCAATATCTCTTACGAATAATAAGGGACTACCTTCGAGACCGGACACTGATATATGACACCACAGAGGGATCTCTAAGAAAAGTCATCACAGCAGGAGCAGCGCAGGGTTCAATTTTGGGACCTGACCTGTGGAACGTCTCCTACGATGAAATCCTTCGTATGTAGATGCCAGAAGATACATTCTTCGTAGGGTATGCAGACGACATCGGCGCTGTGATAACTGCAAAAAACCACGGAGGATGCAGAGAGAAGACTTAACCAAGTCATGAGACGGTTGCTTACCTGGATGACAGACCACGGACTGAGTCTAGCAACGGAGAAGACGGAAATCGTGCTCCTGACCCGGAAGCGAATTCCAACACAATTAGAGTTTCATGTTGGGCCAGATATGATCACCAGTAAGGATGCAGTAAAATACCTGGGAATGACACTGGACTGCAAACTTACCTTCTGGCAGCAGATTAAGTCAGCATCCGATCGAGCCGCTAAGATCACAACGTCTCTTAGTAGGATCATGGCAAACGTAGGAGGGCCAACTATGAGTTAACGAAGACTCCTTATGTCGATCCTCCTGTATGGCTGTGAGATCTGGGCCGACGCACTTAACAAGGAAAGATACAGAAAGCAAATGGTACAAGATGTGTTTTGTTGATTCTTCGTCCTCGTATGGGCTATTCCAATGCTTTGTGAACAGTGCACAGTGGGGAATCCTGTGACTATACGCATCTGACTTCTAATCAGACCTAGGAGTTGTTTTGTTCATGTAAGGGAGATGTTTGGCTGGAACATTTTGGCTTGTCTGTTACCTTCAGTTCTTCTTTTTTTTATACAGCATTGCATGTAAAAGGATATCAAGGATCGAAATTTCACACAAATCTCATCACAAATAGTTCACGCCAGCGACTTTCCTGGATATAGCAGGAGCATTCGGAATCTTAAAGAAATTACAACGAAGTGGGACAGCATATGCGGATGATATTGTCATAATGGCGACAGGTAAGTTCATACCCTTTGTATACCTATGTACTTTTTTGTAAGTTCATACCCACCGTCAACGAAGTACATACTTCAATCCGCCTCAATACCCTACACAAATGGGCGGAAAGATGTGGATTAAACGTGGTCCTCTTCACTAACACGAGATCAATTCCACAGATCGGGCTCTTTCAAATCTCAGATAAGGCGAGATACTTTGGCTGTCCGTAAGCTGACTTGGAAGGCATCCATAGCCTTCTATACATGCGGCACATTCTTTGGTAAAAAAATGGGACCCCAAGCCCGCCGTCATCCACTGGACGTACACAGCCATCGCTAGACCCATTCTGTCCTAAAAGCAGATAAAACTACGTAGCTCAGAGCTCTCATTTGACTGAGATCCTGGCTTTATCTATGGTTTTCATGAGATGACAGTTCCAAGTGAGATTTTCGTCCAGAGTTGGGCTCAGGTATTTGACTGAGATCCTGGCTTTGTCTATGGTTTTCATGAGATGAGAGTTCCAAGTGAGATTTTCGTCTAGAGTTAGGCTCAGGTGTTCGACTGAGATCCTGGCTTTGTCTATGGTTTTCATGAGATGAGAGTTCGAAGTGAAGTTTTCGTCTAGAGTTCGGCTCAGGTATTTGATTCTATTGCTTCACCGAAGTTCTTGTTTTTGTGAAAGCAACTACGGTCCTCTTTTTGAGGTTGAAGATTAGGCCAACTTTTGTTACACCAGCAACGAGGTTGAGTGGCCTCTGGAGAAGTTATGAGATTATTTTTTCGAATTGTGGTCTGATTAGGATCGTAATGTCATCAGTGTATCCTTGGACATAGAACCCGTCATTGCTGAGGATATTTCCGATGTTTTCTTTTGGAAACAAGAGGTTAGGCTTATAGTTCAGTATGACTTCGGTAGATCACTTGGTCTCCGACCTGCTTTGGGTATGAACTTGCATTCCAACTTTTTGATATGTAACCCCAGAAGCGGTGTAATTTTTACGATACCTTCTTGGAGGAGTCCTGGGAAGATTCCCACTTCACCGGGGAGCTTAGAATAGACCAAATGGATTAGTGGGCAATTTCATTTTGACTTGACTTGAAAGAATGAAATAAATGGCAGTACGCCTCGAAGCTACGCAACACCGGTGAAGAAAAAAATTTGGCTACGCCTCCATTCTGAATATTTTAAAAATCTCTCCTACACCACCCTATGTCTACATTTTTATAAGAACTTCCTCGTCACTAACCCTTCCAGATCAGTCTGGAAGAAGCATTTCCATGAAGAAGCACTTTTAGAAGATGATTCGATTCACATCCACACTAACGGCTCAAAAGAGTCTTAATCCTAAGTTCTCCTTCTGTCTTCCGAATCATTGTCTTGGCTTAAGGAAAACGTGATATCCGCATCTTTTCGGACAGCCAAGCAGCTATCAAATCCTTGTGCACTCTTTAGTAGTTCTAGAGTGCCAATCGTCTATCACGAAGATAGTTGAGCAGTTCAACATTCACCTTTGTCTAATAGGTAAGCCAGGCTGGGCTGTTTTGGGAGCGAATTTTGTGGAAGCTACATGGAAGAAGAAGAGGATTCCTCACTTTCTATGTTTCTGCCCAGCTCTCTCCCACAGAAGGAAGCTTCACTTAGGAGCCTTCTATTATAATGATTTAGGAGATCTGATATCAAGAGCCCCTTACTCTTCAACAGAAGTTCAAAATGGTTCAACGAGTAGGTAGAGATAAACTATCTTCTATGATCCACATGGTATCAAAATGGACCCATTGCTGTTCTAAGTGGCTTTCTGCAAACAAATCAAAAAGACATGCCATCTAGCAGCACTTATCTTTGAACAACCCTCAAACCCTTCACTGAAGAATCCTAAAAGTTGAATTCCACACAAATTACATCCGATTTTGGCGAATCTTGTCTCAGTTACACATGCACTTACTTACGCACAACTTTCATTCAAAACCCCTTCACTACCAGATATCAGTAGGTACCTACTGGCGTTTTCTCTCCTCCATAACCTTTTTCCTAATTACCAACGGACAGGAGCTGTTGATCCCTTCTCAAATGTATGTATCACTTCAAAAGGTTGAATAATTCTGACATATTATCTGACAGGCTGTGTATCTGTTTTGAGTTTTCCTAGAATCTATACCAGAGCCTCAAAAACACACCATTTTCGAGTGTTTATTGAAATTTTTCCAAATGCACTTGAACTAATTTAAAAGCAAAACAGTAAACCCTCCAAAACGAGAGGCAAACCAAATCCACAATTTTAATAGAGAAAAACCAATACCAATGGGATGAAGATGATGGACGGATATGGTTTACAGGTGCGCGTGCCGCAGAGGATAATCCTGATTAGGATCCTTTTCAAAAAAAAAAATTTATTCATATAATTAAATGTGGACCTACTTCGGTAGAAATGACCATCAAAGTATAATACGGCTATTAATTTCAAATACAAAACAAAGTAAACACCGATCATGTCATTTCTTTTGTGTGGATCTTGAGCCATATTAAGACGAATGTGGGATGTGTATAACAGTGGCTATGTAGGACTGTGTTTGTTAAATCTGTTTGTCGGTTAGGTTTTGTTTTAAATGGAAAAAAAATAAGATGGTCATTGTGATAATTAAACGAACAGCTGCTGGTATAGGTATGGTGGTTGGAAATTGATTTTAGTTGGGCATAGTAGTTGAAGATACCCCAAAAAGAGCTTAAAGTGGAACTTAAAACCGAACTTAAAACCGAGCTTCAAACCATTAATCATTCGAGTCTGCTTTCGTGTCGAAATGTCGTAGATACAACTGGTAATGTTGACTGTCTTACAAGGTAGTCGAAAGTACATGGAATCTATGAGTCTTGCTTTCTAGTTCATCTGAACTGCGTCTATACCTGAAAGGGTAGGCACATCCCCTTTCGTTTGAAAGTCACGCAAAAAAAAATAATCTCTTCTCTTCTTCAATTAAGGGTCCAAAGTTTTACCCTCCGACGAAGTATGTATATACAAAGTTACCACCACTCCCCACAATTCATAAATCAAGGAGGCGAGAGAAAAATCCTTGGAATTTCACTTATGTTCCACATGAAACTTTTTCATACACCAAAAGATACACATCTATCTTCGTACCCACTCAAATCAAATGTGTGAAACTAAGCCGGTGTTGAAAATTCAATTGAAAAATTCATTAAACTTTACACACTTCCCATTACACGTACCCACGTACTTGGCATCATGGACATAATATAGCAAAGCAGCGTCGCGCGCGTTGCACTGGCTATACACAGTGGTTTAGCGAGAGTGTTGGGAAGTCTTTTTCTAAACAGCAGCAGCAGCAGCAGTAAAAAAAAATAAAAAAATAAAAGGCCTGGGCTTGGGCACCAGATTCTGTGATTCGGAGAATAAAAGGAAAGGAAAAAAGAAATTATTTGTGAAAATGATTTTCCATCTCGGACCAATGAGCAATTATCCTTTGAATTGGAAATCTTTAACGCAAAAAGGGGGCTGATTGCTGTTCTCTGCAGCGTAGTTCTCTGTAGTCCTCTCTGTCGGTTGATGATGCAAATGACATAGGCCGACCCGACACAAGGGCGAAACGAGATGACAAATTCTGAATGGTGGTGATGGCGGCAGCTACGCTACGCACATGGAAGTTTCAAATCGAATTTTGTGTTTGTAGGTACGTGTAACAGCCCTCGATGATGACAACGATGATTGAAACTTACGATAACATTAATCGTCCTTTTATTCGTTTGTGTTCGTATCGTTCTTTTTTTTTTTTTGAGACGCGCGCTGAACCACCACCACCACCACCGCATCACGACGAGAGAGACCTGCTGCGCTGCAAGTACATATGTATGCACACTGCGGAACAGTGCCAAAAAGGCTAACGAAACATGAAAATCAACTTTTATTCGCTATGTCCTGTGTGTCCTCGCGTGTACACCGCCGCCGCCGCCGCCGCCGGCTTTAGAGGGCGGGAATGACCTGGTTTTCAATTAGGAAGCGTTTCCTTTCTGTCCGCTTGCTATTCACTTTGTTTTTTTTTTTTTCTTTTTACTCATCAACGAGAAAAATTTTTCTACACCGCAAGGAAATTATGTAAAAATAAAAGTCCTAATACAATAGAAAAACGAACGCCCGCTATAGATCCTTGCACCCTGTGTTCTGTGTGTGTTTTTTTTTTTTTTTTTGTTTTTCTTCTGTGGATGATGTGTGGATGTGTATGCATGGGTATAGCATTGATTGTTATGTGGGATTATCATTATGAACATTTGAGTGATTTTGAATTAATAAAAATTAAGGAAACAGTTGTAGTTCCTTTTTTTTTTTTTAATTTCGAATGTCCTTTCGGCAATAATACTGCTGCTTGCTGTGCACTGGACTGAGTGCAAACAGGATTGGCAACGCATTGTGCGAGGATAGGCGAATTCATCATGTGCGCAATGCCGCGCGACAATCGTTTAGATACTGTGTCATTAAGATTTAGGTTTTTTTTTTTTTTTTTATACTGTGTAAGGATTTAGCTAAAAAGTCCATTGAATGATGAGAGGGGGTGTTGGCGATAGTGGCATAACAGCTAACAGCTGGTGATTTAGATATTCGCTTTAGAGTTTCGAGGTGACTAAGGCACGTGGTGTGTGGATATAGTGTGGACATTTGTCAAAGTGGATTGACGACAACCATTTTATGTCGGAAAGGTCAATACTGACCTTAGATCCCTGTAAAGCCTGTAAAGGATTCGATTGAATTCCAGACGGCACAAGGAAAAAAATGTGGATTTTGAATGATTGGAGATATCGAAGAGATGATGTCTGTCTGTCTGTCTGTCAAAAGTCTTTTAGTCTGTTCAGGCAAAAGGATACATTCAATGGGAATTTCCCATATTACCACATAGCTTCCACAGAACCTGTAAAGGATTCGATTGGTTCGCAGAAAATTTTAGGCTGCACAAGGAAAAATGTGGGTTTTGCTGAATGATTGGAGATGTCGAAGAGATGATGTCTGTCTGTCTGTCTGTCTGTCAAAAGTCTTTTAGTCTGTTCAGGCAAAAGGACGCCTTCAATGGGAGTTCTTCATAAAATTTATTTAGCGCGACAGGTCCATACGTGATCCAGGGCCTAACTTGTCTTTTATGACGTGTTCGAAGGGCGAAGCTGTTTCATGACAGTTATACTCTTGGATGTTTGTCAGCCGTTCGCGAGAGGTAAGACCGTGAAAGAACTTTTGAATGTTATCCGGGAATCGAACCACGAATCGAACCTCGCTAGAGGTAGGACTGTGAAAGAAATTTTTAATGTCGTCCGGGAATCGAACCTCGCTAGAGGTAGGACTGTGAAAGAAATTTTTAATGTCGTCCGGGAATCGAACCTCGCTAGAGGTAGGACTGTGAAAGAAATTTTTAATGTCGTCAGGGAATCGAACCACGAATCGAACCTCGCTAGAGGTAGGACTGTGAAAGAAATTTTTAATGTCGTCCGGGAATCGAACCTCGCGACAGGTAGGACTGTGAAAGAAATTTTTAATGTCGTCAGGGAATCGAACCACGAATCGAATCTCGCTAGATGTAGGACCGTGAAAGAAATTTTTAATGTCGTCCAGGAATCGAACCTCGCTAGAGGTAGGACCATGAGACAATTTTTTGTGTGGTATCTGGGCATCGAACCCCGAACTATCGAACCTCAGTAGTCCGACGCACTTTGCGAGTCGTAGGTACATGCAAGTAGGTATCCGGGTACTATGTAGCCGGGGTACTAGGTAACCGGGGTACTAGGTAGCCGGGGAACTACGTAACCGGGGTACTAGGTAGTCGTGGTACTAGTAGAAGACTACACATCCTGTGGCACAACCTTTAGCTCGCTTTTTGGCATGGTAGAGACGATTACAATGACCGGTTAGACTTCATGAAAATGTATTGACTTGCGTTAAGATGATTTTCTATCTGATGTTGGGTAAGTAGATAGGTAGGTAGTCCTCGGATCAACAATATATCCATTGTGAACCACTGCCGTGGATAACCTAAAACGAAGGCAAAAGTTTGTCTGTAACTTTGGGATAGCTAAGCGACATACCTAAACCAACACGATATTCCTATAAATTTCAGGATGGTTGATGGTGGCTTTTCCGACAGATCGCCCAGTTCTTCGAAGTGGTGGGCTGTTTTACTATTTCTACACAGTCTTGGGCGTGTGCATAGGAAGTTCGATGTGCTCTCTTCGCGTCCGTGTCGCCACTCGGCAGAGGTCGTCAGTGTCTAATCGTATTGTTCTTCTGTGAGTCGGCAGGAGGTTGTGGATGTTAATAATCCCTGTGATGAGTGCTAAGTTGGGTCTGTTAAGCACTAAAATCTGCTTAATCTCGGCCTTGTCATGTTTAGTTAAAAGATTTGCTGGAGACACGACAAGATGAGAATGAGGCTCAAATCACATCAGCTAGTCTCGCAAAGGCTTGCTCTATATTGGATTTAACAAGAGCTAGGGGCGGTAGAACAGAGGTACCAACCATTGTTAGGTTCTGTCCGGACCCCTTTCTTATTAAATCGTCCGTCCGTTCGTTTACTTGTATCCAACCCAAAGGAGTGTAACTTCGTGGTTTGCTGTGAGTTCTTCACGACATCGTTTCGCAAGTTTGGATTTGACGACTGTGGATGCTATGGCCTTCACAGGTACTTGACTGTGATGTGATGTATATGTCGATCCTCTTTCTTGAGTGAAATTTCGTGGACATATCTTGTGTCGCTTCTGCGATTTCTAATACTTTTGCTTGGAACACACTGCCGTGGTTTGAAAGTCTAAGAGAGCGAGCAGTTTCGGGTTCAAATGAGTATATGCCGCAGGCTACACCTTCGTCAGTTTTTGACGCGTCAATCCATTATTCAATCCTCTCTTGAGGGACAGATTGTTTTAACGTTTAGGATGAAGTCATGGGATGTCTCTGTCTCTACAGGCCAGTGCATGTACTTGGCAGTAACCCAGTTCTGAAGGGATGTGTCTCGTTTTGAGCATGCGTTCTATGTTTTGTTGGTCCAGTGCCAGTCGTATGGATTCAGATTTTACTTTGTTGAAGGCTCCTTCTCTGTCTCAACAGATAGGCGTGATGGACCAGGGACAGTCACCCAGTTCTGAGTAAACGTGTCTCGTCTTGAGCATGCGTTCTATGTTTTGTTGGTCCAGTTGCAGTCGTGTAGATTCAGATTTTACTTTGTTGATGGCTCCTTCTCTGTCTCAATAGATCGGCCTTTTGTATATAGTAGACGTCATGGGTTGGGGACATATCCCTAGGACTTAGCTTGGAGCGAATGTTTAAATCTATTAATCTTTCAAGTGTCTTGTCTAGTAAGTCGTTTGGGCTAGTATGTGAGGGTTTAGTATGAAAATGACTTTGAATTCTCTCCAGCCTCGAGGAATTTATGAGAAATTGAGACAATTTTCGCTAGCACTACTCCTAGTGGCTTTATACCATCATGTGGAACATATCGTCAAGGCCGGGTACTTTGAAGGGGTGAAGCAGTCAATTGCCCAGTTGATTTGGTTTTGGTTCCTTCTTCTTGGAACTTGGGCATGAGTCGCCGAAAGGGATGACTAAATTGAAGTTGGATCAGAATAAACCTAGATAAGTTCCATTCTTCATTTTGAAATTTTGAAATAGACTGTGGATTGAGATCACTGGGGCTTGTATGATAAAGGGGTAATGAAGACGATTGAGGTTTCTTGACGTGATACTCGTCTCTTACAAAGTTGTAATAGAAGAAACTCGCCTGTGATATATGTGAGCGTGACATGTCATCCTTATATGCTGTCCTTATGATGAACGAAGGGAGCAGACTAATGGATCAAATGGCTACTCTCCACTACATATCCTAAATCAATATTCCACGATCTGTACTTGACATGAGTGTCCTTTATGTATGAATTCTAACGTAAATTGTTGCATTTAATTACATTCGATAGTTTGCAATGACTAGTCTGGTTGTTGTCGTTAGTCCCCCTCTCCTTTAATTTTATTACCAAATTAAGTGGATAATTCTTTCCTTGTCCCTGTCCCTGTTCCTTGCATTATGTTGGTAATAGAGACATTGAACATTTGTTTGAACATTTATTGTAATTGTTATCGCTTATTGTTCAGTTAAAAGTGGCAAGAGGGCAGTTAAATGTCATGTGCACACTGATCGTGTGCATGAAAAACACGACTGTATTGTCTTTATAGCGCCGGTGGCTGACATATAATGATAAATTAACTTGTATAACCCGAAATGTGTATGCGTTGGATGGTTTTTTTTTTTTTTTTTTCCATCCACAACCAAGTTCTATTAACTTTTCTACCGGGCGGCGACGGCGTCGTCCTCGTCGTCGTCGTCGTTGTCGTTGTCGTCATCGTCATCATTGGCGGTCGATGGTAGCTTGTTTCCAGATCAATGAATTGACATGCGGCACGTGTTGCAAGTTAAAATTTTCTAAGCCTTTATCTACTTATTGGGCATCAGTTGCTTGCATCGTTTCATCATTGAGTTTCGCTTTAAAGATGTACTATGTATGTACATACATATAGTCGATGGCGTTGCAATACATTGCCTGTCCTCAACAGATGAGAGGGAGAACAGGAGCTATTGCGGATGGAAACAATAGAAATATTCCCAGAACTTTAATTGGTAACAAGGACGAAGACGATGACGATGACGATGTCGACGGATGGTGATGGTGGTGGTGGTGGCGCCGCACCGCTGGATGGTGGTGGGCTCATATTATGCCATATTACTGCCAATTGAAAGGTTCTATTGTTGAAGGAGAGTTTATTATTGAGGCAGAGAAAGAAACCAGACGAGAAAGCGGAAAAAAAAATGCACAAAATTGTATTAAATTGGCACAGCCACAGAGTGTATGCGAGAGATTGAAATCAATCACAGAATGAGACTTTGTATTGGAATAATGGAATCCAGTTCCATTCATGGGGGTTGAGCCGCGTAATTAAATCGAACCGAGCACATGGTGTGATTGTAATGCAGTTTTTTTTTTTCTTCTCCCTCTTTTCTTATATTAGTCTGTTTAAAAAAAAATAAAAATTAAATAAAAAAAGAATTCTGTGGTCTTGAAAGCAATTATACAAGCGTGCTGTACGCTCGGAGTATTCAGAATGAATAAGGCGTGAAGATTAGGTAGACGTATGAACATAAAAGGGTTGATAGGGAAATGAAGTTCAATATCATGGAAATCACAGTCACAGGAACAAAGAGGACGAAGTGCAGTCAGTCAGTCATATGTAGAAAAATGGCGAAAGAAATAGGAGTATAGGATGACAGACAGATACCCTCGAACAATGAGCATGTTTGGAACGTATCTAGGATAATCATTGACTTCTGATTGGCTTCATCATATGCTTTAGTAAATAAAGTCCAAGACGGGGACATCGAGCCTCAAGGATTTATAAGATTGTTTCTCAGAGACAGGCATAGGTACATGGGACTCATACGACAATCAGAAGAATTGACACAATTTAGTTGCGAAGGATAGTTGAGATGACGGGCTTTGAAGTACCTAGTCTCATTAATCACTGCGACCTCATAGAGATCTTTTGTAATATCCCCTCAAGAGTGAAGGTTAGGATTGTTTGTTTTGAGGTGTTTGACCCTACTGCGACCGACGGATGAGACATTCACATAAAGTGTGTTCCTCAGTTTCAGTGTCCTCAAGGCATGGATTGGTTGGATTGGATTGGGTTGGGTGGTGGTCGCGATCAGTAGGGACAATCTTAGACCAAAAAGAAGGTCTATTGTGACACCACTATGGAAAGACCGGATTACCAGCACCGGAGATCTACATAGGGGCGTCCCAAATGGAGCAGGAGGCAGGACAACCAATTTCGGTGTAAACCCATGTCGACGAAGTATGGTTCGCCGTATCAAAAATTTTTATTTTGCGTAAGTCAGGCTTTTCCTTCTCCAAACCGATAGGGCAGGACAGGTACACAAAAAATGAGTCATAGTGTCCTCCTTTTCCTCGTCGCTACAGCTTCTACAGAAAGCGTTGAAAGGCCTTCTGGCATGACTGCCTACCAGACAGCCGACTATATTTCTTAGATTTGTCGGAAATAAGACTACTGGTCTTCCTACAATCCAGCTCTGCCCAGATATGCCCAGATATGTTTAGAAGAGAGACATGTGTTGATATTGTTCCACCTATTGTTTGCCATTCTAATGGCTGTGGAATCTAATTGGAATTTTATCGATTTTTTAACTTGTCCACTTTGCAATTGCGTGGAATATCCCTGTGGAACCTAGGATACGTCGCTTCTGACAGCGATCGAAGTTGGATCGAATTTTTGACGATTCCAAGGCTTTTATTGCAACTTGACTGTCTATGGAAAAAAACAATAGCGTTGGACTCTATCGAGTTAATCGAAAGTCTACGAACTGCTGTGACTTTTGCTTGAAATACACTACAGTCATCCAGCAGTCGTATGGTGATACAAAATAAATATAGTATCATGGCCGTTTGGGATGCTTGCATGGCCCATATTTCCAAGAGCCAGTTGCAAGGAGTCTTTTGTAAAATATTCGGTCCCATTTGCGTTGACGGGTTTTGGAGGAAGAGATTCAATGACGAACTATATGAGCTGTACAGCGACATGTCTTTTGAGATTGCTAGGACATGTAGATTGAATGGATACCAGTAATCCGGCCCGCAGAGTCTTCGAATCAAACAACGCATTAGAGTAAGACCTCGCCTTAGGTGGCGCTCACAAGTAGAAGTAGACCTCAACCAACTTGGAGTGTGCAACTGGAGGGAGTTACCTAAGGACCGGAGTAACTGGAGAGGCTTGTTGGTTGAGGCCCAAGTTCAACCCAAACTGTAGTGCCACCTTAGTAAGTAAGTAAGTAAGTTGGAAGGTTTCACTACTAAGATATCAATTCGAGAAGAACATGGAGTATCGTTTGTAGTGAAGCTGTAGGTAAGGCTTTTCCTGTCCAGTACCGTCCACCAGACTAGTACTTCAGTGACACTAGTACTCCAGTGACACAGTGGAAGTGTTCTAAGGGCGTCTGTTATACAGAAGCAATGTTGCTTCTCTTCTTCAGTGTCGTCCACTAGACTAATACTTCAATGATACGACAATGGTCTGACCACAGTGTCCCATGGCTTAAAAAAAAATAGCAACGCCTATCACAATATTGTCCTCAATGACCACCAAATTTAAATGAAATTTTCAAAGCTCTAGTTCCACTCTAGTTCCACAAATAGATACACATGATATATGGTATACCTTGGGCGTGTATTTTCTAATACATATGTTACAGGCTCTTTTTAAGACTTAACCTACATAACAGTGGTTATCTACTACTTCCACGATCCATTTTAGCCCGAGAGTGTCTCTGGATTTCTCCACAGTTCCTCTTTGGATTTGATTTCTTGTGTCAACGCTAGCATGTGTTTAACAGAAATTTGGTTTTCTACCGAGTGGCTCCCCAGGATCTCCCTTCTTTTGCCAGCTAGCGTCGGACATTAGCACAATATATGTGTGTGCTGCCGTCCGGACTTTCTCCAGGCATAGTTCATAGGTGTCATCCACTAGAAGACTAGGTGATACCCGAAATTTCCACTTACCACTCATTTCAGTGTTCTTCGCCCTAAGCTTAGAACTTCTTTGTGAGTGGTAACAATCGGCATTTTAATAGCCTAACCACCTTCTCTGGTGTTTCGTCGCGGCTCAGTTGCTAATTAGGTGCTCTACCATCCCTCTGCCAATTGCAGCAAATATCTAAAATTTCGGACCAGCGAGTTGACACAGTGATACAGTGAACAATCCCAGTTTGGACCTAAGGCCTTTCTACATAAATAGAGGGCAATCGAGGCCTTCCGTTGAGGCCCAGATTCACACCGAACTGTAGCGCCACCTACGTAAGTAAGCCACCTAATCGAAGCCTTCCTAGCACGGTCTTGAATATTCAGTTTCCCCTTGAGTATCAGTGATATGCAAATTGGAACTCAATATCCTTGAGTTTTGGTCCTCAAGGCATATGTATTCGACACAAGTCCGATTGGTTAATACTAATTTTCTTGAAGATGGTATTTGAGAGACCGTGATCTATAAATTGGGTTTTGCTCCTCAAGGCATAGTCCACACAGGTCCGATTGGCTTGTACCAATATTCTTGAAGACGGTATTTAAGAGACCAATGACCAATTAGGAGAAATTGATACATTTCTTGGCATGTCCTGAGTCAGCTTGTGAATACTAGCTTTTCTTTGTGTTCCCAGTGACTTAGCTCAAAGGGTTCAAGGATCTGACAAATTCGTCAGCATTCTTCATTGCCAGAGATGCCCATATGTATGTAAGTCTTTGGACCCATGCTAATGTGGATTTTATCAACCATGTCAACGGACATGAAAGTTCTTAGAGCTACTTGGCTGCAAAAAACAAAAAATACAAATTTTTAACTCGACAGATCCATGGAACCTAGGGCCTAGCTTCTCACATCCATTCGTGTCGTGCGTGTTATATTTTTTTTTTTTTTACACGAATGGAAGGCATTTTTATTTTGAGGAACCTTTGCATGTCAGTTTTCACTCTCGGATGTTTGTCAGACGCTCGCGAGAGGTGGGGCAGTGAAAGAAATTTTTAAGTGTTGTCTGGGCATTAAACCCGTCACTCTGTAGTTCAACGCACTAATCACTTGAGATCTGCGAACAGAATTCGATAGCAAAAGGCTCTGTTTGGACGATAGAAGTGGAGTACAAGTAGAGTCTCCAAAAATTCGAAAAAAACATATTTGAACTGTCCTCAGTGTACCATACAGATTGAGGTTGGATTCCATTGGTTTCTAAGTACAAGTTAGTTGGGTAGCTTTACATTTACTAAAAAGCTGACAATTTTCTAAAAAAAATACACACGAAACCACAATCAGACTCACGTCCTTCAAAGTCGTTGAATATCCTATTGGGTTTCGATGGTATCACGATTTGGACGTAAGTCCGATTGGCGTTTCGTGGTTCTTAAAAAAATTGTCAGCTGTTTTGTAGATGTAAAATTATCCATCTAACTTGTACTTAGCACCGACTGAAGTCACTGTCCACTGATAGAACAAAAAAAAAAAATAAAAATACAAAAATTGACACCTTTCACAAAATTTGATTAAGTGGAACCTAAGTTTTCTTAAAACACATTCACTGATCCACAATCTTAGAACATACTCAAATTATATGTAAGTATAAGAAAAGGTATAAAGGTCTAAGAAAAGGACCAGTCCGTGGTTGAATTATGTATTAAACCCCGTAGCAAGATCCACATAAGTACAGAGAAGCAGAAGTGTAGAGAAGCAGTTCACCCCGAACTGTAAGTAACGTCAGCTAAGTCAGTAAGTAACTCATGTCAAAGTAAGAAAAAAAAAAAAACAAAAAAGACGTTTTGTAATCCGATTTCATAGATCCCCATATCAACTGTCTAAGACTGGCACTATGCCAAACTATCAAAAATACAGCACCTTATCCAGTTGCTACAAAATCAACTCAAACTATGTATGTATTACTTCAAGCAGGATCATCAAACTTACCCTTAGCCGATGATAGAACAAGCTGTAGTACGTCCAGTCTTGTGCAAAAGAAAAAAACAAACAGAACTTTTTTTTTTTCTCGAAATTTCTATGTTTTTTTTTTTTTTTTTTCCACCGAAAACAAATCCAAAAAAACTTTTATTTTTCTTTTATCAACTTTTTTTTATTTTTATTTTTTTTTTAATTTTTACAATTAGCAAACTTTTGCCGGCGGTAACTCCACTTGAAAAACTTTTCTAAAACACCGTCGCCACACGCGTAGCACAACTCCTCCCGAAACAACAAGGATTATTCCAAGACAAACAAAAAACAACAAAAACAACAAAAAATTCTTCAACACCAAACCAACTACTAATAGTTAAGAGGATTTATATTCTATAAGAACCGGGGGGCCGTCACGCACTTATTAACGACTTCACGACTTCCTTTTTTTTTTTTTTCAAAAAATAATATCAACCCCAGTATAAGGTTTAGTAGGCAACTCTGGGTGTTCATGTGGTGCGTTGTCGTTTATTTACGAAAAACAACAACAAATAGAAATAGATACAAGATACAAGATACAAGATACAAGATACACGAAGACGAAGTTATACACACTGTGTATGCGTTCACTCGGTAGGTACTAGAGTCACGTCGCACTGTTAGCTGTTTGCCTTCTATACTGGAAATGCATAAATAAATAAATATTCATAAAATATATACACCAACGATGAGTGTGTGCGTGTTTATTAATTTATGAGGAGCACAACAACAACAACAACAACAACAACAACAACAAAACCCAACAATAACAACAATAACAACAAAAAACTGATACAAAACTCAAATCGAGAGAAATGACTGAAAACAAAACAGAACACAAACCCGAAGACTAGCCGTCAAAAGCTACTTGTTTCTGCCACTGTGCGGCACAATTATCAGTAAAAATAATATTCTGTTGGTATTTTGTTTTTTGTTTGTTTTTTTTTTTTGTTTTTTTTGGTTGGTTTTCTTTTTATATAAAACAGTAGTAGATCTCTCTGTGTTATACTAGAACAAGTGGCGAAAACTTGTATAAGAACGACAACGACGACGACGACAACGACTGAGAAGGCGAGCACAGCTTTTTTTTGAGCAAAAATTTTGTGAATGTAACCCTCAAAGTAGCACACCCTAACATCAACTAAAACATGCAGCCAAGAGGCCCCAACTGTGGCGATAGAGCATACTGTGTGTGTTTCGATTTTTTTTTTTTTTTTGTTGTTGTTTTTTTTTTTTTTTTTATATCGGGGGAGAGGTTTAGTATGCTTTTTAGTTGACGGTACTTGAAGGCACCTGCCTGCCTGCTTGCCTACCACATAAAAACTCTCAGACCAAAGAAAACAGCCACAAACAAGAAACAAAAAAAAAAAAACAAAAAAAAACCGAAAAAAAGAAAAAGAAAATGAAGATAGAAAAAAAGTTGAAGGAAAAAAAAAAAAAAAAAAAAAAAAAAAATGGAAGAAACTGGTCTTTGGACAGTGAACCCTCCTACTAAAGTTAATAATTCTACGCGCGCGGTGTGTATCGGGTGTGTATATGGTAGGGGGTGAGTGATAGAGAGAGAGAGAGAGAGACAAACGCCCAAGAGAGATACGTAAAGTTGTTGATTAAGTAATAAAAAAGTAGGTAAGGTAGTAAGAAAAAGGAGTGAAAAAAATTCTTCATCCTGTGGCAAGAAGACTGTTGACTTTTCTCACTTCACATACCTATACCTATTACATGTTCAAGGCAAGAAGTCGGCATATTTTTAGATTTGACAGGTAGCAGCACGTGTTGTTGGCAATGAAATAGATCGATCTGCAAGTGAAACGTTATGGGGGTGGGCGGCTAAAAGGATGTCAATGTACTTTGTAGGGTTTTTTTTTTTTTTTGGAAATAATGGGGCTTTACGTTTTTGTGGATGCCATTTGGCTGAGGTGTCTATGTTTTTGACAGGTTTTTGAACTGGGATTGGAGCAGCAGATGGGTTTGTCTGTGATGAACTGCTCATTGTTGATATTGGATCTTTGGTCCTTTAGGGAGAAAGTTTGGTTTAAGATTGGTAATTTAAGAATTTTGATTTTTGTGTTCTAGAGATTATTTTTCAATAGTCCTTAAGCCAAAGTCGAATTAGACGAATATACCAATGTCCACACACTACCTACCATTGACAAAGATAACATCTACTACTGATACTTCATAGAAGGACTCTGGTAAATCCCATTAAAATTGTGAACGGCTATCTTATCCTTGAGCCATCGTCTATACTACCTAGCATTGACCTACTATCCACGTAGCTATACTTCATACGCAAGCTTTCGTCATTTGCAGCTTGTTGCACGCTTGCTTGCAGCTTGCGTATAAACAAACGAAGATGTGTCCACGTAGCGGCAAAATCACATTTACGTAGTCTCAAGCGGCTTCTAATGTAAAAAATGTCAAACTTTGAAGATATGACTTATATATGTAGATTGCATGACGTTTCTTGGACAGTGCTTGCATACAACCCACAAATGATGCCGTCGTGGACAGTAGGCCTAATACTCTTGATACTTCATAAAAAGACTCTGGTAGCCCCATTAAGATTGTAAACAAGATCTCAGTTCAATTTGTTTGTCCTAAAGTAAGTTTTATCCTAAACCGAGGTTTAAAACTCAAGTCAGGTCTAATACCTAGAACCCCTCAAAATTTTTTTATTTACGGAATTTCTTTCCAACAAAAATTGGCTACATTTGAAGATTATAATGCTCTGATACTTGGGTTGGATTGTGTGGCTGTTTTCGCTCAGCAGGGACACACTTAGACCAAAAAGAAGGCCCATTGCGATCTTCCACTATAGAAAAACCGGATTACTAGCACTGGAGACCTATATAGAGACTTCCCAAATGGAACAGGAGGCAGGGCACACCAATTTCGGTGTAACCCCATGCCGAAGAAGTATGGTGACGAAGCATTTTATTTCGTTCCACACACTTAGACCAAAAAGAAGGCACATTGTGATAGCGCTATGAAAAACCCGGAGACCTACATAGAGACTTCCCAAATGAGACAGGAAGCAGGGCAACCAGCTTCGTTGTAAACCCATGCCGAAGAAGTATGGTGACGAAGCATTTTATTTTACTTAAGTCAAGTCTAGCTAGACCGTCAAAATCTTCGAAGTAGTACTCTCCTGGGGTTTTCCTTCCACAGTCGTGGTTTCCTCCTTTTCCTCGTCTCTACAGTTTCTAGTTAGTAGTACTCCCCTAAGGTTTACCTTCTCTAAACCGATAGAGTACAGCAGGTACACAGAAGATGTGTCACGGTTTGCTCCTATTCCTCATTTCTACAGTTTTTACAAAAATCATTGAAAGGCCTTCTGGCGTGTCTGCCTAACAGACAGCCAACTCAGATTTGTCCTATTGACGGAAATAAGTCTACTGATTGTCTTACAATCCAGTTCTGGCCAGATTTGTATAGAATAGAGACATGTGCTGATATTGTTCCACCTATTGTTTGCCAGTCTAATGTCTGAGGTATCTTATTGGAATTTTATAGATTTAATAGGTGCTGACGGTTTTTGTCCATTTTTAGGGAAGTTTCGATCCGCAACGTGGTGTGGAACCCAGCACAGGAATAAATCGCTTCTGACAACTATCTCGTTTAGATCCGGGGCACTGCTTCACTAGCTTAGATCGAATTTTTGGCGATTTCAAGGGTTTTATTACAACTTGACTATCTAGAAGAGATACATGTGCTGATATTGTTCCACCTACTGTTTGCCAGTCTAATGTCTGAGGTATCTTATTGGAATTTTATAGATTTAATAGGTGCTGACGGTTCCTGTCCATTTTCAGGGAAATTCCGGTCTACAACGTAGTGTGGAACCCAGCACAGGGATACAACGCTTTTCACAGCTAATCTCGTTTAGAGATCCGCGGCATTGCTTCACCAACTTGGAACGAATTTTTGGCGATTCCAAGGGTTTTATCACAACTTGACTATGTAGCAAACATAGGCGCAGCACGCTGATACCAAGCACTTTCATTTTGTGGAATATTTTGTTACTTGACCTCTTTAGCTTGAGCACCTTCGAAATATTGGCTTAACAGACCCGTGGCATTGCTTTACCAACTTGGAATGAATTTTTGGCCGATTTTATAGCAGCTTGACAATAGCCCTGCAATCTGTTACTTAGCATTTTCTTGTGGAATACTTTGTTACTTCACTTCAGTAGCTTGAGCACCTTCGAAATATTGACTTCATTGTATCAATTCTTTTACCAGCAGTGAATTATACATATCCCTGGACTCTATCTCCTATTATTTACCCGTGATTCCCTGGTCTTACATACATATATGTAAACTTTACTGAATAAGTTCATAATTTGCGCACTAGACACTGCCGTGAGGACAGATTTTCGAATGTCAGAAAAGACATAAACCTGTAGAACTCGTCCCTTAGAAAGAGAGTACCATCCAATCTTGTCACCCTTACATATTTCCTTGAGTCTCTCTAATTCATATTTAAACTGAAAATACTACTCTACTTAAGTTGGACTCAGATGAACAATGTTGCTTAAGAAATTTCAGGCTCATATAACGATGGGTCTGTAATGGGTCTGTATTGACCTTAGTGTGGTGTTGTGGATTCCTCCACTTGCCGACCCACGTACCGTACCTAACGAGCTCAATCTAAATCTAATCCATCCAAACTGCTTTTGGCTTTCATAAATCAGTCTCATCTTAGAAATACCAATGGTTAACTCACATCAAGCATGTTGTTCAATGTTTCTGGTAAAGAGGATAGCAATGGATTGAAAAGGCTCAACAATCCACACCTCAAAAGCAATCCATTCCATATCTACATCCCTATAGCTAATTGCTCTTTGAAGTGAGTAGTCAATATTCGGTTCATCTGTTACAGTATTCAAAGTGTCATTTGGGTTAATAAGGGTTATGAATGGACAAACCCTTTACCAACAGTTTCATACCATACTTAGTTCATTCTAGAGCTAGACTATTGCAACAGAGACTTGCGTTCCACAACTTTCTAAGGCTAATAGACAAGCCGAAAATGATAGTTTTGAACCTTTTCAAGACTCAGTGAACAAATTAAGGGAAATTGAAGAAGAAACCGATAGAAGAAACTACTTTTTACTACCTTTACCAATAAATCTGCGATGACATTCCATTACCACATTGGCATCACTCAAAATAAAAGAGCTTAGCACCTCTCTGAGAACTGCGTGACTGTAAATCCAAAAGGGGTAAGAATTTCACGATGAAGCCCCACTTGAGTAGGGATGTATACTATGGGATTGTAAAACAAAAAAACAAAAAAAAAAAATATAAAATATCAACCAACTAGTTCATTCTTTCCCTTTCGAACGTATACGCTGGGCAGCAGAGTCTATTAAAGCCTTCACTGTGTGTGGCACCCTTTTTCAAAATAACTTGTGTGTTTGTATTTATTTATTATTTATGTTTGTTTGCGTTTCTTTCTTTTTTTTCTTTTTTTTTTTTTGTTAAGTATTCGGATTTACTTTTATTAATTTTCTTACAAACTGGGGCTCTGAAAAATTCATCCATATACGTACGTACGTACGTATGGATAAAATACAAAGAAAATTCCAATACAGCCAAGGTAGAGCAACCATGTAAAGTTGGTAACTTTACTCGGCTTCTGTGTTCCCCTTACTAAAGAAGAAAGGTTTCACTACACACAGCCTTACACACAAACACACACACACACACACTGTGGCATGCAAAGATACTATCAGCAGAGCATTTAAGGGGAGCAAAGTTACCGCATTTTGTACTTTATGTTACTTATCTCTTTTTCTCTCTAAGAAATATTTTCTTTTTAAAAAACATATCCACAAGGGGATGTTTTTGGAGGCTAGGCAACCCATTGTTGAATGAGTAATGGGAAGGCGTTTAGTATTGTACCCTACTACTCTGTATGTGTCCTGTTTTGATTATGTTTAGAGTACGTGTAGCGTAGCGTATTTGGTTGTTGGTGATTGCGTTTATGGTCCTCTTTTTCTTGTGGTCGCTCTCTAATGCTACTGCTATTGCTACTGCTATTGCTACTGCTACTGCTATTGTTGAGTTAAAGAGGATAAGAGCCAGTCATGCTGTTGCATTGTTTTCGCCATTTTCTTTGAGACACTGTTTTTGTGTCTCTACCGGAAATTTTTCTCTGACTGTGGACATGTTTTCTTTGCTTCTTCTGTAGATAACGCATATACAGTGTGTGTGGAAAACTAAGTTGTACAAGTTGAGAGTTAAGTGGACTGCGGTTTAAATGGGTCAACTGAACATCGATCGATCGATCCTTCCTCTCAAATGTACCTATTTCAATTCTAAAGATAACTAGTGAATGTAATTGACATAAAGGTAGAGGAGAACGGGGTCAAAAGTAACATTTTTTTTTTACAGAATTTGAGGCTTCTCTTGAGGTTTTCCAAATTAGTCAGTCAAACAGGAACACAGTCCAAGAGAACCTTTATAAGAATTCTGCTACAAAGTTGTTAAAATTTGACATTTGACCTAAGAGTGGGGGAGGACGAGGTCAAAAGTAACATTTCCAAATTAGTCAGTCAAACAGGACAACACTTCAAGAGAATCTTTGTAAGAATTTTCCTACAAAGATGTCAAAACTTGACATTTGACACTTGAGTTGTTACAAATTATCACGGCTATGGGGTTAGTTGTCACATAGGTTGGGGTAAGTTGTTACAAAAATTGTTTTTAAGGACTCGCACCTTAGCTTCATAAAGAAGCTAACAATCTTTTCTGGACGAGTTTCCTTTTGGTTGAAGCTCTATTTCTCTCCTCAAGATGGGCTTACTTCTGTTGATTTCCCGTCAGAATTACTGACTTTCTAGTTTTTCGTGGTTCGAGCGAACAAGACTGAATGAGTGAAGAAGGATCTGGTTCCAAACTCTTTCAACTGTTGAATGTAGCTCTGAACGAGATCCTTTTTGGTTGAAGCTTTGTTTCTTTCCTCAAGAAGGGCTTACTTCTGTGGAGTTTCTATTAGAATTCTCGACTTTCTAGTTTCCTTAGAAGAATCTAGTTCCAAATTCTTTCAACTGTTGTTCCACATCAAGTGGTGTCTCATCAAGGTTTGTCGATGGTGGTCTGTCAGTAACAAAAAACTTGGAGTTAAGTGGTTTCTAGTTTTTTTTAAATCCATTTACAATGTTGGTGCGATTGAGGGCTAAGTGTAGAACTCCTTTGACGGAATGGTTCTGCCAGGGTGTTGCTACACAGTCAGGCTTGGCACAATATACTTTAAAAGGTCCATACACTCCCCGGTCTAGGGGTTATGATTATGTGATTTGGGTTTGGGTGCGTTGTCCCTCCGGGTTGGATTCCAAGTTTTTACAGACTGCAGCATTTGTGTCCATCCGTTCTACATGTCCTAGCCATCTCAATCGACTGATGCGTGATTTGTGGACTAGGTCGATGTTTCTGTATAGATCGTATAGTTAGTTGTTGAATCTTATCCTCCAAAGCTCGTCAACGCAAACCGAACCGGAGGATATCTTGCTTGCGTTTTCGATAAAGGCCATGCTTCAGCGCCATAAAGGAGGGCTCGTCTGGGATGATCAAGGTCTTTTATAAAATTTCCTTAGTTGTTCGGGATAGTTATGGAATATAATTTCATTCAAATGACTGGCCACTAAATGGCAGTAGGTCATCCTTGCAATCCAGTTTTTTAATACATTTTCGATGGTTTCAGTCCCTATTTCACGAATAGCTTCGACAATATTGTTCTTGAGTAACTGAATCGCCCCTAAATTGGTCGCGTTTAATGGGACTCCACAAAAAAAGTCCAACGGCGTCAAGTTTCAGCACCGTGCCGGCCAACCAATATCACCAAAACGACTGATTACACGATTGTTGAGCTTAGTGTACAATAAATCGATTGTTGTGGAACGTAGCTCTATCTTGCTGGAACCATAGCTCGTCATAGTCCAAATTCTCAATTTCTCGACACAAAAAATGGGTTATCATGCCTCGGTAGCGCTCTCCATTGCTAGTTTGGAAGAAACATGACGCAATAATGCCGCCACTCCAAAATCCACACCAAACAGTCACACGTTTGCATTGGCTTTTCTATGACTTGTGGATTTTCCGAGCCCCAAATATGGCAATTTAACTTGTTTAGGTAGCCGTCGAGATGGAAATGCACCTCAACTGAAAAGATGATTGTTTGGGCAAAATTGTCGTCTATTTCCAGTTACTGCCTCTAAAGCCCAAACAGAGAAGCGATAACGATTCCTGAGTCATTTGGATCTTGTAAGCGAATTATCCGAGATCTTTATACAAAATTCTCCTCAGGCTAGTGCAACTGATGTTCAGTTGCTGAAATCTTCGACCGAACGACCTTTGACCGAACAGGACGAACACGGGAATATGTTCGATTATCAATCAGCAAATTAGTCTCACGAACTTTTATCACAAACTTGCGGACATCACCTGTAGTTGGTGCATTATTTCGACCGAAATTCACACTATTTCAGCAACACAGGATCCACATTGAAAGTAACTTTGAAATATTTCCCCATTTCCATTTCGTACTGCTAAAATGTAATACTGAGTTCATGTCAATTGAGCATAAGAGCGCATAAGCTATCAGTGTCAAAATTTTGACCGAAATTTCCTTTCAAAATTCGCACTGTTTCGGCAAACACAGGATCCACTTTGGATGTAACTTTGCAATACATATTTCCCAACGTTGTTCAAGCGTCAATCGATCCACAATCGATGTCAATTTTTTGAGCGCATAAGAGCTGTCAATGTCAAAAGAACTTATGGTTCAAAAAGACACCAACAGATGGCCCATGTTATATATCTTTGTTGCTTTAAAAAAAGTAAAGATAGTAAGCTTGGCTCTGTGGTTAAAGCTACTGACTGTACTGTAGGTCCTTTCCATCTTAGCACCCACAATACGAATGTTGTTAGGAGAAGGGCTAGCTACATGGGTCTTTTGCAACAAATAAGTCGCGCTTAGGGCCCTTCTTACTTTTAAGAAAATCGATCAAAAATACAGGACCTTTAGCCATTTGCCTTTCACGGCACCCCACAGCTTACTTTTCTAAAACCACAGACAGCATGCTTAAAAGTCCTGTATTTTTCGACCGCCCGTCTTCAAATTTTCTTAAAAAAAGGAAGAGCCCAAAACTCGACTTAAAATTTTTGAAATAGGCCTTATTTCACTGCACCCGTTTGTGGAAGATGAATGTTGCCTTCCACCTAGAATCTAGGCTTGACCATTCTTGATTTAATTCTCCGAGTCACGATTCACGAGGTAGCTGGACAGATCTACGTATTGACGAATTCTGTTTTATTTTACCAAGATGTCGTGTCCTGCGAGACTAAAAATACAAAAGCCAGTTAATTCGTTTAGGACTAAGGCTTGATACATTCCACAGAAACTTTGTACATCCAATCAAGGGTTTTTGTTTTGTTTTATTTTTGAGAGAGCTTTTCCATTCCTTGGGGACCTCAACCGACTTGGAGCGACTGACTTGGAGTTCGCAACTGAAGGATGAGAGACTTGTTGGTTGAGGTTGAGGTTGAGGTCGAGATTTACCCGAACTATAGCGCTACCTAACTAGGCAAGTAAGTTTCCATTCCATCTAATCAAACTCTCAGAATAGGATCTAACTGATCCTCGACTGTTAACCACACTGTTAACGCTTCAAAAGCGAATCTTCAACTAATACAGTGAATCAGTCGTACCTGCATTTTTTACATTTTTCTACTCAAACCACCTCTTTCACGAGGCTTACTCCTCCGTGTCTCAGACTACTATCACATTTAAGCTTCTGTTTATCTTGTGTGTTATTTTTTTTTTTTTTTTCTATCGCGACATGCGATCAATTTTCAAAAATTCAAATCGTTTCACACTTTCGATTTTTAGGCTGCAGATGTGAACTGTTGCGCTTGTCATCGTCGTCTTCGTCGATTCTTTAGTCGATTTGGATAAATTTTCGACGTGGCCCCAGTCATATCGAATTTCAGAAGGACTCGCCTCAGACTTATTAATTATTTCAAACTATTTTGGAAATCATTGAGGCGAGATTAATTCTGTGTTTCTACCGAAAGTTGCCGCGAAGATTTTATTCTTTCTAATTCTGGTTTAGCGATGAATATCTCAAATTTCAGAGCCTCCTCATTGGTTTCAGAATGACCTGTGGACAGAGAAGAGAAATGCTCACTTTTCACGGTATGTCGCGTCGTTCGACGATCCGGATCAGAATTCTTGCATTTACACTCTGATTATAACTTGGACGTGTACCTTTTTTTTTAATTTGTTTTATTTTTGAAAAATATTAAGGAGAAACCATGTTGCACAATTCGCTTTGAATCTATTCAGCTTGGATGGACATTGACGTTCATCAGTTGCGATAGCGCAATGGAGCTGCGTTGCACGACTAAAGACAAAGTTGCCTGCTTAACAGTAGCATATACATACATATGTATGTATGTATGTCCTATTGATTTCTAGATAATGTGGTATGCTGCTAGTTGGATAGTGGTAGATACAAACTATAGGTTGGATGATGAAGAAGTTACTCAATTAGTTTTGAGGTTCTAGGTGTCGTTGGCCTATCTCGAATGGTTGAGTGATTCGCAATTGACTGCGGAGTTTGAGGTTTTGAATTTTACCACTTATAAGCATACACGCAGACGCATGCACGCACAAAGCACAATCAGTGTTATTATAGAATATCACATGACATGGCTTATGCAGGCAGTAGGAGTAGCATGAGTGTTGTAGCGGTTTTGAAATCAGTAGGTAGATACGACAAAGAATGGGTGTCGATGTGTGGTGGTGTAATTTAAGCGTAAAACGTGACAGTTTAAAAAAAAAATTACTAATCACTCTTGTTTAGCCTGAGAGGGAGTTGGTTTAAAATGATGGAATAAGTTGTTATGGAAGATTTGATTAGTGTGGATTGTAAGTCATACTTGGTCGGAGGCTTCATACAACTCTACCTGCATACAGGGTCCTACTGAATCCCATGTGTACTTACAAATTTACCAAAGTTACTAGGAAGGAGTTGCTTTAAGATGATGGAATTCGTTATTATAGAACATTTGATTAGTGTGGATTGTAAGTCATACTTGGTCGGAGGCTTCATACAACTCTATCTGGATACAGGGTCCTACTGAATCCCATGTGTACTTACAAATTTACCAAAGTTACTAGGAAGGAGTTGCTTTAAGATGATGGAATTCGTTATTATAGAACATTTGATTAGTGTGGATTGTAAGTCATACTTGGTCGGAGGCTTCATACAACTCTACCTGCATACAGGGTCCTACTGAATCCCATGTGTACTTACAAATTTACCAAAGTTACTAGGAAGGAGTTGCTTTAAGATGATGGAATTCGTTATTATAGAACATTTGATTAGTGTGGATTGTAAGTCATACTTGGTCGGAGGCTTCATACAACTCTACCTGCATACAGGGTCCTACTGAATCCCATGTGTACTTACAAATTTACCAAAGTTACTAGGAGGGAGTTGCTTTAAGATGATGGAATTCGTTATTATAGAACATTTGATTAGTGTGGATTGTAAGTCATACTTGGTCGGAGGCTTCATACAACTCTACCTGCATACAGGGTCCTACTGAATCCCATGTGTACTTACAAATTTACCAAAGTTACTAGGAAGGAGTTGCTTTAAGATGATGGAATTCGTTATTATAGAAGATTTGATTAGTGTGGATTGTAAGTCATACTTAGTCGGAGGCTACCACTCTACCTGCATACAAAGTTTGGAAATAACTGAAAGAGTTCCATAACTAGGTCATCATTGAACACCTTATGAATGTCAAAATTCCATGATACCGAATGCTGGCTTTAAGATTCATGTATGCTACTTATTTTTGAATCAAAAAAAAGACTAAGACATCTCTTTATCAAGTAAAATAAGTACTTAAGCCAGCCTCAAGCACGTACATATGTAGGTATCTTTTTTTTTTAAGAAAAAAAAAAAAAAAAGGATTTAACAAAAGACCTAAAAGTCATCACTCTCTCATGTCAATGATCTAACATGGATTTCGCCCCCCGAAGACATATCGAATACAGAGCATACAGAGCATACAGAGCATACAGAGCAGCCGTGTACCGTGTTCCTTTTTCTCAATACGCACAATAACATAATGCGATGCGGTTATATACAAAGAATCCGACTTTAGGTGAAAATCTGCGCACATACCATTCCATTTCATTCTCTTCCCCCTATATTCTGACAAATATGCGCGCTCTTCATCATCTTGTCCGGACTTACCACAAAAAGCATTCCAATTCAAACGCAGAAGGGAATCCTTTAACGGATTATCCTTTTGCTTTGTTGGAATGTTGCCAATTTCTGTATCGATTGGGGGAGTGCAGCACACCATCATCATCATCATCATCGGCATCATCCTCATCCGTTATTTCTCCAAGGAATTGTGTACTCTACTCTCTCTATATGTCTTTGAAACGGCGCACACAAGGATATGCGATTTATTGTGAGTAGAGGCAATAGTTAAAAGGACTAAAAATATAACATGAAGGTGCCACTTATAGATGATGCACGTTTGTAATCGTCAAAAATAAAAAAAAAAAACACATCATCCTGTGGGAATTTAGGTTTTTTTTTTTTTTATTGTTGGATGCCGCATCATGAGAGAAATCCTTTCGATTGTTGTAGATACATACATATGTTGCAAGATGATGATGATCAAACCCGACCGAGGAAAGGCACGAAAGAGGATTATCGGTTAAGGAATTCAAAGTTTTTTTTTTTTTTTTTTTATGCTTTCATATAGGAGTACATGTACATACATATGTATGTATGTATGTATATTGTGGGAGAATTTTAATCAAAATAAATATGCTTAAGTAATTGAGTTCAACTACTGGCTGCAGATGATGATGATGATGATGATGACGAACCATTGAATGGTTTCCCATCTACAATGTAGATCCATTCAAAAGGATTCTTGTTTCTATACAACTTGCCGTTTTTTCTGTTTGTTTTTTATTTATTTATTTTTTTTTTTATTCATTTTTCCTAGGATTCAGGAATATTTTGGAGTTTCACTGAATACACTTTACGATTTAATGAATTAAAATATTTATTCTATTCAGACGTACATCGTCGGTTGGTAAGCCATATGAAGAGGTAAAGACGGAATGGAATACTCTCCATTTAGAAAGTAACAAGTAACTTTTTTAGCCAAAAGCCAAACTCTATTTGTGGAAAGCATCCATTGAATGGAGGTAACAAGTTTTAAAACTAGTTTTCGTTATTCAATTGCGTTGTTGGATTGAAGCGTGTACTCTGAAAATGCTAATTTATATTACCTAAGTGAATTAAAAGGACTTAGGTAAGGCGTTTTGTAAGGAGACTTTGATTTTACTTCCTATATCGTTGTGTACTCAACTCACATATGTACGTATACTCCATAGATATGTTTGTATGACAAGCTCTTTCCTCACTTTTCCTGTACTTTATCGAAATGCAAAGCTTATCAAAATAAGTGTCTATTCGGATGTGTCTAGAATGTACTGATATATTCAGATACTAGCAGCGATTAGGTCTTAACTACTAGTTGCTCAGTGATTAGTGCATTGTACAACTGAGCGAGGAATTCGAGGTTCGATACCCAGACAACACCAACAAAGTTCTCTCATGGTGTCACCTCTCACGGGTGTCTGACAAACATGTGTATATACAAGTGTGATGAAAAAATGTTAGGCATCTTCCATTCGTGTGCAAGTCTGCTCTCTTATGTCGCGCCAAATAAAAATAAAGCGTGAGCCATCTATTGGTTTCTTTTTGAATCATATGTTATTTTGACACTGACAGCTCTTATGCGCTTAAAAAATTGACATCGATTGTGGATCGATTGACGCAGGAACAACGTTGGGAAATATGTATTGCAAAGTTACATCCAAAGTGGATCCTGTGTATGCTGTGTTTTGACAAAGACAGCTCTTATGCTCAATTGACAGGAACTCAATGTTACATTTTCGCAGTACCAAATGGAAATGAGGAAATATTTCAAAGTTACTTTCAATGTGGATCCTGTGTTGCCGAAATAGTGTGAATCTCGATCGAAATAATGCACCAATTGCAGCTGATGTACGCAAGTTTGTGATGAAAGTTCGTTAGACTGGTTTGCTGATTGATAATCGAACATATTCCCGTGTTCGTCCTGTTCGGTGAACGGAGAATATTGCAGATGTTGCCGAAGATTTCAGCAACTGAACATCAGTTAGATAATTCGCTTACAAGATCCAACTGTCTCAAGAATTGAAGCCAGAAATTGAATGACTACCCGTTTCGTTATCGTTGCTCTGTTTGTACTTTAGAGCAAGCAGCTTAGACAACAGATAGACGACAATTTTGCTCCAAGCAATCATCTTTTCAGACGAAGTGCATGTCCATCTCAGCGGCTACCTAAACAAGCAAAATTGCCATATATGGGGTTCGGAAAATCCACAAGTCATAGAGAGGCCAATGCATCCTGAACGTGTGACTGTTTGGTGTGGATTTTGGAGTGGCGGTATTATTGAGCCATTTTTCTTCCAAGACGTCAATGGAGAGCGCTACCGAAGCATGATAACCGATTTTTTATGTCGAGAAATTGAGAATTTGGATTTAAGCGAGCTATGGTTCCAGAAAGATGGAGCTACGTTCCACAGCGATCGATTTACTGCACAATAAGTTCAATAATCGTGTAATCAGTCATTTTGGTGATGTTGGTTGGCCGGCATGGAGCTGTGATTTGTTTCCGTTGGACTTTTTTTTTTGTGGAGCGCGCTCAGTGCACTGTGGATTCAGCCACTCAACAACAATATTGGTCAAGCTCCTCTGAAACATACGTAGCTTCAAACCCTTTAAGTCCTCAGAGACGGCTGAGATTCAGTAATTTGAAGATATAGGTAGAGCTCCCTTAGTTAAATGCCTTCATGTCGGGTTATCTGAATCTGGTCTACATTCCGAAACTGTGAACTGAGGTCTTCATACGTAAAACAAGAAAACGGACGCATGTGGAACCAAAGGATCTGCGACTCTTTCTTTATAAAAAAAAAACAGAGACTTAGTCCGACTATGCTCTCTGCGTCCCATCAAACATACATCATGGGCAAATCAGTCAAGACACCCTTCCGTTATCAAAAGATTAAAGGATCTTTTAAAAATGTCAAATCAAAGGCAATCACGGATTGCACTCGAAAATCTGTAAGTGAATACTTTGCTTGATGAGTGTCTATGACTCTATCGCTTACAGGCAGGATTTAGAACACAAAACCAATTGTGGAACGATTCTAATCCATTAATTGTCTAGGTATGTGGCAAATAGTAAAAACATAATTTTATTAAGTTCATTGGGCTTGAATCACCATCTGTCAGTCCCTTAACTCAACTTGTGTCTAGACATACGAGTATTTGTTACGTAGTTAGCTTGCATACCTCCCCCACTGAGATCAATGAACGTGGGTCTTCTAATGCAGACTTCCAGTCGAACATTCTAAATGTCATTTCTAAGTTCAGGGATAATGCTTTATAATAAGTATGCATGCATATGAATAGCATTCCCTGCTGTTTAGGACAAGGGTATTGGCATAACCTATTGCGGAGGAGTTACTCAACCTGTCAACTACGGTTCTGACTTGCGAATATTCCTTTATAATAAGTATCTACGCATGGATATGAACATTCCCTACTGTTTAGGACAAGGCTATGGAGGGGTTACTTAACTTGTCTCTGCATTATCCCCATAACTATTCATGCAACTAGTGCACTGGAAGCCATTACCTAACCATATTCTGGTTTTATTTAGCTCAATAGCAATGCATCGGGTATTGCTCTTCTTTATGCAAACCCTATTGCGTAGGTAGTGTGTCAATCATTAGCAGAGAATATCCACGCAAATATATTTCATAACTGAGAGAAGGGTCTCATCTGGATGGGAGTTTCACAAAGGATTTGTCTGTAAATTACGTAGGATGACCGGTGACGGTTCTAATATAGTTTTACCACGCATTTGCATAACTCTGATTTGAGTGCATGTTCTAGAAAGCTGCCAAGTAATGATATACTTACATAATAATAGAATTTGTATCTCATGATTTAGAAAGGTCGTAGACAATGTGTGTATCTGTCAGCCGTCTTGGAAGATGGTATGGGTATCATGACATTATCACTGAAAGCATCCAAAAAGTATCTTTTTAGAGAACACATTCCCTGAACATATATAGCAAGCTCATGTTCCACCATTATTTGACTCACATGAGTCAGACTTGCCCTGGCTTGGACAGCTATGACATTTACTGAGTATATTCAAAATTTAAAGTAAAAAAGCAACTGTCTTGATGTGAAGGTCATTAGAGGTTCTTATTGGAATTACATTCTGTGGAGGCGTCAAAATCCCTCAGCATTTCAGAAGTACAGATGATGGCCTAGTTCGAGTTTCAACCACGAATTTATTTTTTTAAAGGACAAGTTGAAGAAGATTCAAAAGGCAACTGGTTTTATAGTCTATCTGTCTTGAGACGGTTAAGGGTTAGGTCTGTAGTACCAAAAGGTACTTACCGACGCATGGTAAGAGTTTTGCTTTTGTCTTATGGGACTCTAAGTACAAATTTTTAATTTGTGGATAGTAATGTTAGTGGAAGCCCAGTTTCACCCCGAACTGTAGCGCCACCTAAGTAAGTAAGTAAGTGTGGATAGTAATGTACTCCAAATAAGCCCGAGGGTAAAGTTTCGTGGCTCAGTCTTAGAAATATTGATACGTATGCCATGCCGACGCTGGGACATAAGTGACTAATATTCCACCCCATCGGGACATAAGTTTGTTTTTTTTTCTTTTTGCGTGTAGCTGGGTGAAAATCGTCGAAAGACATCGCATGCGAGTTCTGTGATAGTGTGGGACTTTAATCCACTAAAAGCGCCCGGGGAAGGTGTGATTTATGTAGTCCTTCCAATTATTGTCAATAATACCAAAAAGAATGCGGACTTATGTTCCACCTAAGACCTGTCTAAAAAATTCTTACGAAGATCCTTAAGGAACAGTGAAGCGTTGTGGTTGCTTCATTCATATGATGTCCTATCTTCGATACAAAATTTGTGGACTTATCTCTCAATTGAGTGGGACTTATGTCCGTGAACACATGTTCTTAACTAGGATCTGTCTAGCTTAAGAATTTCACTTTCATTTTATGGCTATTTGTACTTGTGTAAGTCCACAAAAACAGAAGGTGCCCTTATGTTCCATCTAACCTATGTAGATAGGGAGCTGTCTAACAAATTCTTACGAAGATGTTTAAGGAACCGTGAAGCGGTGCGATTGCTTCATTCATATGATGCCCTATCTTCGATACAAAAAAAATTGTGGATGTATCACCCAATTCGGTGGGATTTATGGTTCTTAACTAGGATTTGTCTAGCTTAAGAATTTCACTTTCATTTTACGACTATTTGTACTTGATACTCGAAGCTCTTCCATGTTCGCCCATCTTTAGTCATACATTCATATGTATATCAGTAATTTGACTTCAACGACTGCACCTAAATGCTTCAACGACAGCTTCTTCAAGAATTTGTATTACTTGAAATAAATCTCTGTTACAATAGGCTCATCCAACAAGAGGTGTCATTTTAAATTTCGCATCGTTGTTGAACTGTCCGTACTTAACTATTGTTGGGATGACTTTTGATAAGTCAAAGCTAGGAGGTTATTAAATGTGGATTGAAACACACTCGCACAACGCCCTCAAATAGTGAAAATTCACTAGAAAAACCGGTGAAAATGATGGCGCTACATGCCACATAGCTGATGAAACTATGGCTCTATTGTGGGACATATTATCTGAGCGTGTGAGTTCTCGAAATGGAGACTTTAATGGGCCGCCGAGGTCGTGTAACTTAACACAATTAAGACTCTTTCCTTTGGGGTTATATTGAAAATATAGTCTACGTCAATGGTCCACCAAAGATTCATGGACTAAAGGAAAATATCAGAGCTGTTCGTTCGTGATTGTGTGAGAACGTTTGATCATCAAGTTTTTGCATAATCATGACTATTTGTAAGCAAAATTGAGGCAGGCATTTGGTTGATATTCCACTTCATGACTAACATCATCATTTTCCATAAAAATATTGTGCTTTCCTTTTGATTTAAAATGACACCTCTTGTTGAATGACCCTACCATATAGGGACCATCTGTGGGTTCTTTTTGAAAAGGCTATAAAAAAACCAGGTTCAATCTTTGTCAACGATTTTTACTTTATTGAAAGAGTAAAGGCTGGATTGGTAGCCCATCCTGTCATCTCAATTTCTTCAATACATTTTCGATGGTTTCGGCCACTATTTCACCAAACGCTTAACCAATATTGTTTTTGAGTGGCTGAATCCACAGTGCACTGAGCGCATTCCACAAAAAAACAAAGCCCAACGGCGACAAATCACAGCTCCATGCCGGCCAACCAACATCACCAAAACGACTGATTACACGATTATTGAAATTAGTTTACAATAAATCGATTGTTGTGGAACGTAGCCCCATTTTGTTGGATACCTTGATCTATATTGTTCGTATAGCATCGATCTTTAATGGCACTCCATTGCGGCTATGAAACATCACCAAAACGACTGATTACACGATTATTGAACTTAGTGTGGAATATATCAATTGTTGGACGGCTTGTGTGGTACGTAGCCTCATCTTGTTGGATACCTTGACCAGTATTGTTCGTATAGCATCTGATTACATGATTATTGAACTTAATGTGCAATAAATCGATTGTTGTGGAACGAAGGCCCATCTAGCTCGCCCAAGTTCAAATTTTCAATTTCTAGTCATAAAAGTCAGTTATCATGCCTCGGTAGTGCTCTCTATTGCCCTTTTGGAAGAAATATGGGCCAATAATGTCGCCACTTCAAAAACCTGCAAAAAGCTGCAAAAAGCTGCAGTATCCTCCATTGAGCGCACAGGACGAACACTACAATATGTTCGGTCATCAATCAGCAAACCAATCTACCAAACTTTCATCACAAATCTGAGTACATTAGTTGCAGTTGGTGCATTATTTCGATCGAAATTTCTTTTCAAAATTCGATCTGTTTCGGCAACACAGCATCCACTTTGGAAGTACCTACTTTTGCAATATTTCTCAACATTCTCCAAGTGTAAATCATCGATCCATTTCGTAACGATACTGAGTTTCTGTCAATTTTTTGAGTGTATAAGAGCTGACAGTGTCAAAATTTGGACCGAAATTTCTTTTCAAAATTCGCATTGTTTCAGCAACACAGGATCCACTTTGGAAGTAACTTTGGAATACATATTTCCCAACGTTGTTTAAGCGTAAATCGATCCACAATCGATGTCAATTTTTTGACCGCATAAGAGCTGTCAGTGTCAAAATAACATATGCTTCCAAAAGACCCCAACAGATGGCCCACCCTACTTATACTAGTAGTAGGTAGTCTTACTCGAATTCGAGATAGTCTTTTTTCAAGATACTCACGTCTATAGAGCCATGAGATGCTTGTGATCAAAAGTATCTTTTATTGTCTATCTACTCAAAGTATTCAGTTAAAGTTCATGATGTTATGAATTTATTGGAATTTAATGTTGTAACATTGTTCATTGAGAGCAAAAAAATAAAAATAAAATACTATACGTTCCATTGACTATCCATTATCATCGCAGACAACAAGTTTTGCAACAACACCCCCATATCCAGGTCTTTGTTTATCTCATCTGTGTATCTTTTCAAATACTATTATAAGGTAGATAGGGTATAGTGTAGTGTAGGATAGGATAGAGGGTAGGTAAAATTTCGAAACACTTTAAGAGGACTCCCTTCAATTGCACAATTTACCACGCTTAACTCAGTCTCCACAACTAACCCGTTCATTTGTATTAATTCCAACACAATACATACGGACAAGTTAAAATTCAGTGTGTGTGCATGAATAACTGAACCATCCGTTTTTTAATATCTCCTAATTGCAGCTGCAACATTCCGAATAATAGGTACTACCTACAACAAACTGAAATCTCTGAGAAATAATTATTCCAAAAATAAAATGATGAAAATGAAAAAAAAAATAAAAAATATAACAAAAATACAAAAGTTAAAAAATATATATATGTAGGAAAAATGTGTATTTAAATAATAACAATCGCATGAATAGCTTGGTAGAGTACCTACTGAACGTACTCTTTTCTGGGTGCTCCTGCTCCTGCTGCTGCTGGTGCTGTTGGTCCTGGGTGCTGCTGTTGTTGCTCGTTGGGAAAACGCGCTTCAATAAATCTAAAGAAAAATACATCCATCTTTTCATCCATTTATTTTTTCTAGCGAGTATACTTTTTTAATAAATTTAAAAAAGTGGAAACATATTCAAAAGGGAGCAACAGCAAAAAAACTGAAAAAAAAAACAGAAAAAACAGAAAAAAATGCTGCTGCTTCTCTTCCAATAATGAAAAGTGAAATTTTAAAGGGCAGCATCCATGGGGTTTATTTTATTTTATTTTTATTTTAGTTTTTTGTTCGTTCTTTTCTTAAATTTTTCTTTTCCGTTTTCTGTGCACACTCCTTTTGGTTTGCGTTGCAAGTAATATAACCCCACTATACATACATACATAACCACACGCACTAAAAGCACCAAAAATATACACGTTCCACGTGTGAGTCAACAACAAAACACACCCATTTTAGTCCAGAAATTTGCATTAATGTGGTTGGATCATGCGTATAAGGCTGATAGTATTTATTTTCGACCATTCCAGTTGGTATTTGTTGCCGCCCACTATGAAATAGATTCAAATTTCATGCAAGAAAGTGGGTGTGGCAATAATAAATTTGGATGCCAAGGGGCGTGTCATTGCCCCTCTCTGCGACTGTCAATTGGTTACAAACGGAACAGAAGACGCCATTATTATACAACCGTTTCGTATTTCACATTACCGACATGCCAGGCAGTTGTATTGAAGTAGGAGGTGGCCCTGGGGTATATCGGTATATAAATGCGCATGATTTTCATATGCAGAAGGTGAGTATGCGTTTGCGTGTGTTGGATATTGTATTGTAGCAGAGCACAGCTATCTCAACAAGGCGTGGAAATTATTACTCCTGAATGTGTGGAAATTTTTTCCTCATATGACTAAGTATGACCATTTGAATAGCGGGAAATATTTCTTATTTGAGAATATTATTGGAGAGAGAGGTTTTCTCCTTTTTTTTTTTTTTTTTTTGTTTTGTTTTAATGTGGTATAATAATTTATCTATTTGGTAGGGATCCTTTGAATTCGGGAATGGTTGTGAATTCGACTAAGATCCTTGGAGAAATGTTCCACAAAAAAACAGTCTAAGAGGATGTTGTCTTTGGATAGAGGATAGAGTGGGATCTGGGAAATGTTTGATCATTTGTCAGGTTGGGGTAGACTTTCACTCACAAAATGATTGCTTATCGTCTGACTAAGTAAAGTTGGTTAAGACTGCCACAATTTCTTCTAACTCCTTGTCATATTCATCCTTGTGCTCGAAGGCACCCTTAACCCACTTCAGTTCAGAATGCACTTTTTTTTTCGGAAACCGTGTCCTTTGATGAACTATAGTTAAATGACGCTCGAGAGTGTGATCATATGGACACGCTTGGCTGATTCGGTTTAAGTATTAAAACAGAACGTGGACAGAAGAACATAGATCAATATTCGACTGTATTCCCCCCATTGACAGAGGTTCCACGTAGACTTCTTGCACTTTTGGTAAGCAGAACTGGCGCTGCGGTGTGCTGTGTGGTGCCTAAATTATACCAAAGTATCTTCCTAAACCATGAAGCATCGTCAGCAGACAGCACGAATAAGAAATAAAAAATCATTTATTTAGACAAGGTATGTACATTCCACAGCTCAGCACATTTACAAGCATGCCACTGGCAATTTTACTATTCCAAAAGAGCAGATCATAATTTATCTATCGATTGATATAAAAAAACTTGAATTTCACTTAGTTTTTGTGAAGAAATTAACAATTCGTTGAATGCTTCATAAAAATTTATTCACATTCCACACATTATAGGAACGCAATCCACATTCACGCGACCCAAACATTCGCGAGACAATTCTTTTGCTTTGTTCTTGGTGGTTGGTTAGTGCTTGTAAATGAAAAGAAAAATTCGCAGATTTGAATGAAATGGTCAAAATTGTGAATATTCGCTTATTTGCATTCGCAGATCGCTGAGCTGTGAATGGCCCTGTAGTAGGTACCTAATGTAACCCAATAAAGTATGGATTTAGTTACCGATCCTCAACGTTTCTGGTTGTAGATCAGTAATAGCCTCTAACTCTGAATAAATTGACGCAGGAACATAAGTCCAAAATCGAATTATGGACGTAAGTTCCATCCCATAGAGACATAAGTTCTCAAAACAAGTGTATCACCTTATGTTCCACCTGACGTATGTACAGAGGCGCTTGTCTTCCAAATTCTTACGATGATTGTGAAAGAGCAGCGAAGTGATTTTGTTTGATTTACGTCCCAAAATTTGTGGATTCATGTCCTCCCGTCGTCAAAAATAAAATTTTGGACTTATGTTCCAATAGGGAGGATCACGCTGATCAAATTTGATTGACGATCGGTTTGACAAACCATCCAACTCAAGTAAATTTGCTGTCACATTCATCAAATCTAGGATCATCGTACTTATTTGACGAAGAATTTGATCAGTGTCAACTTCGCTAATGGGGTGGGACATACATATGTACGTAAGTCCATAACTCAATTGTGAACTTATGTTCCACTGAACTGTTGGTGGACTTATGTCCCTGCCCCGAATAGATAATAGTATCCACTTAGCTCTAAATACAGACCTTATGTACTTACATATATTTGAGATTTGCGATTTGGGTTTTTATTGAAATATCTACATACTTACATACATATGTAGGTATTGCTTAAGATCGGCCCTCGATGGGAAGATGCACTTAAACCAGAGGAGGTCCATTGTGCTGTATGTAGGTATTGCCTTATGACAATATTTAATTTGAAGATTTATTAGGGAAAAGTGGTTCTTCACAGTCTATCAAGCCTCAGTAAACGTTGATACGATCGGTACTGAGCTGTAAGATCTTTGCTGTGTCTTCTGCATTCGAAAACTTAAGCTTTTTTCAAAAATGGAAGCATTTCCAACCCAACTTTGGGGTCCCTCAAGAATTCAGTGGCAACTCTCTTTCAAAACACAAACACTCTGCAATGTATGTATTTATATACGCTTATGTATATATAATAATCAAAAAAAATATCCTTGCTTCGAAATACTTACCCTGAAATGCAAGACTTATTGCGTAACATCTTGCAACATAGCGTTAGCAGGTTGAATCTGTTGTGTTGCATACAATAGGCATCGGTACGTCATGTACCGAACTAGGTACATTTTGAATACTTTACCCCTTAGTGAGCACAAACTATTTTCCTTACTGTAATTTGGGGTTGTAAGACATGGTTACATCCATTCTTGATTTCAACCGCGGTGATGAGATTAACTAAACGAAAAAGAAAGAAACTGAACGAAATAGTTAGATGGCGCTATAAGTAAATGAAACTGCGCTTGATAATTTGTTTTTTTTTTTTTAAAGGAAGGTTTAATAAAATCCAGAATGATCAGGTGGATGGTAGTTTTGACTATCATCGTCTAGATTAAATGGTTCATTCTGCCTGACAGGTGGATGTTGGTAGTCGTCGTCGTTGTACAGTCTGCAGAAGAAGTTTTTCCATATTCTCGGCACCGACTGTAGCTCTACTATGAGGTTTCCTTCTTCATCTCAACGGGTCTTGTTAGGTGGTAAAACTTCCGAACATTATTTCTGGAGTATAATCTCTCAATTGATCTTTTTTCTTCTGTTGAAGAAGCCGATGTTTTCCTTGTCTCCTCTGCTCGTAGAGCTCATGAGTAGCCCTCGTCCTTCTTTGCAGCGCCACTTTGTATGCCCTTTGTTTAGCTGCATCTGCTTGCCGGCATTGTTCGGTGAAAACAGGAGTTTCGTGGTCAGTACATCAGTTGTGGCACTTCTGATGGCATGTTTGCAGCGTTGCCACTGGTTTTCGGCACTTGATGCTACAGGAATAGGAGAGATTTCGGAATACGCGTTCTTTTGCGATTGCAGCGTTTCGACGTCAAAACAGCTCACAGTAGTTCTTCTTAGTTGTGACGTTTAGAATATCCGCGTTCGTACTTTGACAGCAACAATGGAACTACGAATATGAACTACGGCCGTAGTGATGTTCGACAGATAAATAAATCGTAACAATCTGTCAGTTTATCGACCTTACCTACGTGACAGTGAACCCATGAAAAGTGATGGAACATCTCTTTGCCGCCATTGTCAGCTGTCATTAGTAAATCGTCAAATCCGGTTACAGAAGTTGTTAAATTGAAAATGTGAAAAAATAAATTGCGAATAAAGTATTTCAAAAATAAGGATGAATTTCCAAAATTAGGTGAGAATTGATTTTAATATATAAATATTGTATTTGTTTGGGTAGGGCATGAATATCTTTTATTTTTGTGGAACTTAAGATTATAAGCTCATTGAAGTGCCGGCGTTCCGCATCCGGTAATGGAATTTGGAAGAATTTTTTTTTTGTTCTAAAGTAGGTGGATTTAAATAGATTTTTGTGGAACTAAAGATTATAAGCTCATCGAAGAGCCGGCGTTCCGCATCCAGTTATGGAATTTAGAGGCTGTGGTCTTGGAGTTTACTTTAATTTAAAACAGGTGGATAGGCGGCTTTTTAATACATTTTTAGTTCTTTATCCTATTCTAGTGTTGTGATGCTGATAATAACCCGAGACCTCTTGAAGATTCTTCTATAGATACTGATTCACAAGAGCTCTCTATTTTTGTCTACCTGTTGCCTAGTTATAGCTTCTTATTATTTGAGAATGGGGTATGTTGCAGTGCGACCTATTGGTCTATTGTGCTCCCAGCTAACACCTAGGGGAGGTACATGCCCTCATTAGAGTTCCCCACGTTTTTGGATTCCTTTCGGAATTATTTCGAGGGTAAAGCACTCTTACTACGCCTTGGCGGAAGAAGTATGTCCTAGAGCTGTCTCTCTCTCTAATCCAGTTTCCTTTAAGAATCTAAGGATGAGAGCTGGTTCTAGTGACGGTATTTCTTCATCTGATAATTGGTACTTGCGCAAGTATTTCAGTCTTTTGTGGGTCAATGCCCCACAGGATCCCAGCACATGTTCCGGGATTTCGCTGGACTCATTGCAGAATCTACAGAGTCCTTCTTCAGATATACCTAGTTTCCTTAGGTGCTCCTTGAGTTTACAATGCCCCGTTAGGAAGCCCGTTAGGATACGGAGGTTATTTTTGCTCATGCTGATGCATGCGTCGAATCTTTTTCGACAATATATTGCCCTAGAAATTTCTTGGCTTACCTCATTCCATGGGCGTTGTTCCAGGTTCTTGCCCTGTTTTCCCTTTCTTGTTTCCTGAATTCTTCTTTAAGGGTATGATCCCCTATTCCGCAGAGTGGTTCAGGACCTATGTAGGATTCTGATGCTCCTTTTCTTGCTAGGGAGTCGGCCATTTCATTACCCTCTATTCCCACATGACCAGGTATCCAACAGAGGGTTACTTTGTTTCTACTGCCTAGTTCATTAAGTTTTTGCAGGCATTCCCACACAAGTTTGGACTTAATGATGTAGGAGTCAAGTGCCATGATAGCAGCTTGGCTATCTGACAATATAGCCAAATCAATCTGGACAGTCAACTGTGATATGGCTGTCCAGATTGATTTGGACACATCTATGTTTGACATAGATCTCAGCCTGAAAGATACTGGTACTTTTGCCCATGGATTCAGAGTATTTGGTTCTAGGCCCGAATACTCCTGCTCCAGTTCCTTTGCCAGTTCTTGATCCATCTGTGTACCACTTTGTTGTATGATTGCTCAGTTTGTAGATAGTGGATACATTGTTCCAACTTTTTTTTGTTACTGAACTTGACAACAAAGTACTTTTGAAAGTTAAACCTTCTAATGATGTCATCCCTGGGAAAAGCTAGGAGTGGTAGTTTTTTGAGCAGTGCATCGAATTGCTTAGATGTAATGCACTTGTCCCTTCCAATTCCTTCCTCAGCCATCCTTAGGATCGTTTTACTTGCACATTCCTCAACCACGAGGTGCAAAGGAGTCAATTCCAATAGTACCTCCATGGCCGCAGTTGGACAAGTTCTCATGGCCCCTGTGATACAGAGGCATGCCAGTCTTTGCACCTTGGTGAGTGTCTTGCCCATGCAATCGCTCCATATGTGATCATTGGTCTCACAATAACAATATACATCCACCTAAGGATGGTAGGGCTACATCCCCAAGATTTGCCCGCCAGGCTTCGACAGGTAATCAGAGCCCACGTGACTTTCTTGGTTATTTTTTCTGTGTGTTTTTTCTAGATGAGTCTACTGTCCATTTAGATACTGCGTTATTTACCCCTCTTTCGTTCTAGAGCTCGCACAATTGCTTCATGGGATGTGTTGTCGAATGCTCCTTCAATGTCCAAGAAGGCACACAGTACTATCTCTTTTGGTTGAAGAGCGCTTTGGATAGTTTCAGTCAGCTGGTACAGAGCAGTCTCTGTAGATCTACTCCCGCTCTGTAGGCATGCTGACGGTGATGAAGAGGAGATGTACGTAGTACTTCCTCTCTTAAATAGTTGTCCACAACCTTTTCCATCGTTTTGAGAAGGAACGATGTTAGGCTTATCGGTCTGTAGGACTTCGGTAGACTTGGGTCTTTCTTCCCCATTTTTGGAATGAACACTACCTTCGCCCGTCTCCACTGGTTCGGTATATAGCCCAGTGCCATACTACTTTTTAGTATCCTTGCCAGATGTGGAAGTAATTTATCTTGTCCCTTTTGTAATAGGATTGGTGTAATTCCATCTACTCCTGGTGACTTATAAGACTGAAAGGAGCCAATTGCCTATTCTAAGCTCTTTCCGAGGTCTCGGTATGTTGGTACTGTTCCTATTGTCTGTACTTGGAAGACTGCCAGGAAAAGGAGTTTCTAGTAGAAGTCATGCCCTCTGTTCCTCATTTTCGGTGAAGCTGACATCCGGTTTCCTTAGAGACGTTGGTATTCCTCCCGTTTTTGCCAGTGCCTTGTGCAATCTGGCCGCAACAGGAGTACTAGTAATTGTCTCACAGAATTTCCTAAAGCGTTCTCGTTTAGCTTTCCTTATTTCCTTGTTGTAAGAGTTCAGTGCCATTTTGTAGCTCTGCCAGTCTCCATTACTTACTTACTTACTTACTTATGTCCTGTATCCCCTTGTTGGGTCCTAGGGCCTCTACAACGCCTACGCGCCATCGTGTGCGGTTTCTGGCAATGTGCCTCAGCTCTCCCCAACTCTTTCCCAATTGCCGTGCTTCCTTCTCGACTGTTCTGCGCCATGTACTTCTGGGACCGCCGCGTATTCTGCCATTTTGAGTAAGCGGGTTCCATTGCATCGCGTGGTTAGCTATAGACCTGTCACCTTTTCGGAGAGTGTGACCAATCCACTGCCACTTTCGTCGTTGTATGGTTGTGCTTATAGGTTCATGACCCGTTCTCTGATAAAGCTGTTCGTTAGAGATACGGTTTGGCCAGAAAATCCTTAAGATGTTGCGTAGGCACCTATTAACAAACGTTTGCAGCTTCCTCGTGATAGTAGCGGTCACTCTCCAGGTACCACATCCATATAGCAGCACGGATTCAACGTTGGAACGTTGGAACAGTCGTAGCTTGGTGTTTAAGCTAATTGCATTACTACGCCAAATTGTGGATAGCATCCCAAACGCAGATTTTGCTTTCCCTATTCGGCTGGCTATATCCAGTTCGGTTCCGCCATCAGTTGAGACAATACTCCCAAGGTATTCGAAACTCTCTACTCTCTCAACCGTTTGTCCAGCAATGCATATATGAGTTGATGAGTTCGGTCCTAGGCTGATCATCATTTTTGTTTTTGCCGAGTTAATTTTCAGCCCAACGATGTTAGCTTCTCTCTCCACATTAGCTGTCATTTGGTGAAGGTTCATTATTCTGTGGGACAGTAGGCATACATCGTCGGCGTAGTCGAGGTGTTTGAGTTCAGATGTAAGAGTCCATCGAATTCCTCCATTTCCCGTCGATAAAGCCGCATTTAGCACATCGCTTATCACCAATAGAAATAATATTGGTGAAAGAATGCAGCCTTGCCGAACCCCACTTTGGACTTCGAATTCCTCAGACAGCCTTCCTCTGTGCAAAACGTGACATGTGGATCCATCGTAAGTAGCCTTGATAATAGCTATTAAGTCTCCATTACGCTTCGCTGTATTAAACAGTTTACGCGTTTTTAATCGGAGGTTTGACAGATTATTGCTCCACCATGGGATCTTATTCCCTCTTACATTTCTGCCTACTGGGCAGCTGGTTTCAAATGCAAATGTGATGGCACTTGTTATGCCCTCTACATTGTGCTTCTTATTTATAGTTATAGCTTCTAAGCTAGATTTCAGGCTCAGAAGCTCTGTGCTGTTATATTTTCTGTTTATAGTCAGCTCTACAACGTTTGGTTTCATCTCCACATTTGAAGTACCTAGTTTGACGTGGATCTCTGAACCTTTAACAGAAAAGGAGATGATAGGTATGTAGAAGCTCTCCCAAATTTTTGGATGCACGTACCTAGATACTTTTTTAAACGGTTTTACTTTTCTTTCATCTTCTTGAACCAATAAGTTACGAAATCATTTGAATCTTGTTGTTTCAATGTCCGACAAATTGTGGAATGTCTGTACTGCTATGAATATGACAACCCCTATCACTTAATTTCCATTCGATACCCTCTAGTTCCAAGGTCTTCTTATTTTATCTAATTCATATATCTAATGTATCGTTACGCAATTTTCACAGACTTGATAGGACTCCATCCCACATTTAGAAAAAAAAATAATTAAAAACAAACCAAATGTGTGCAATATAGCCGCAAGTTGTTTATTGGCTTTTAAACCAAGCCTCATTAATTTCAAATCAGTGTCAAATTTCACTTATGTAACACTCAAGTAGCATGCTGTTCAATTGCAATCAAAAATTAAGTTTCCTTGGTGTACAAAAAAAAAAAAAAAGAGAAATCCATTACCACAGTGTGCTTCAAAAGTTTGTAGTCTATCGGTCCTAAACTGACTGATGGCTTTTTATAATTGTTCGAAGGGTGTGGCTATACATGATAAATGCGTAAATAGTGTTGCATTATCATGCTTTGTAAGATCCTGTGAGGTGGGAAGTATGTAAAAAAAAGGAAGCAAACATCTCCAACAGCATGCGCTAGAAGAGGGTGCTCCCAACCAAGTTGGCGGAGTATTCAGTATTGATTCACTTTAAAGCAACAGACCTTCATATTTTATCAATTAGAAACCACTTTCCAGAATCTTAACACAAATTTTTGTATACTTTTAACACCCTATCCTAAGAAAGTCAGTCCGTGCGTCCGTCCGTATGTCCATCCGTATGTGCGTCCCTATGTGAACACTTCTTGGTCCTCAAATTTTGCTCTAGGACGATGAAGGCCTTTGAGAAAATACCCCAGTATACAAAAAATTTACTTGAAATCGAAAAAAATCATTAAGATCAAATATTTAGATATTTAAATTATCTACAATTCATCCATACATTGTCTATAGCCACGCCCACTTTTTGGGGGCGTTTTCTTTACTCAAATCCAAAAACCCCGATGTTAATGACATTTTGCGTGTATAACAGTCTCAAATGTTCGAAGTTAACATAGTAATTGAATAAAAAAATGTAGTGTGCCACGCCCACTTTAGTAGGGCTGACACCGAACGGATTATACCTAGTCTATATATTTTTTAATAGGTACCTGTATAACATAATAGGCTTTACCTAACCATAGGATAGGATAGCTTGTCTATATAGCGACTTCAAATCTCAAGATTAAAAATTTTCCCAAGAACAATCTTCCACAAAGTCCAGGAAAAAAAAGCTACACTACTTCTAAATTTTAATTTTTTCTTATCATTTCAGGACTCATTGTATCAGAAGACGTCCAGTATGGTACGGCGCGGGATATGTTGTGCTCAAAACTAATTGTTATTCAGTGTAGTTAGCGGCGCGTTATAATTCTAAAGCCCTCGTGTCCTCCATGAAAATCCATTATGTGCCATGAATCAAGTCCTTTTTCCTATCCTTTCTTAGTGCTTCAATTGTTTTAATAATTTTTGTGTTCGAAATACATACATATTTGTACGCCAATCGCGGGTGTCTCTAATGTTTGTGGGTCTAAAGTTTGTGTCTCTAAACTTTGTGTCTCTAACGTGTATCCTTCGTCTCTTAATGCCTCTCGCGGATAAAATTTGCTCCTTTACAAGTGTTGTTTGCTATCGTCATATATTTTAAATTCAATAGAAGAAGTGATGTTTTGTGTCTCCAATCCATATATGCCCCTCGCGGAAAAAAAAAAAAAATCTGTTACAAGTGTGTGTCTTTAGCAATCTCCCTAAAGCGAGTGTTTTTACAAAAGAAAATCAGTTCGTTCGCCATCAATATTCATCGAAATGCAACATCTAAAGGATAACTACAAAGGACCTCTCCTCTTTCTACAGGGTGAGTGATTTTTACGACTTAAAACAATTTTTTAAACTTTTCCCTTAAAATGTACAGATGTGCCCTTCTCTCATACAATAGTGCGTACTTTTTGATTCTCATCTTTTGAAGTCCTTGTCGGTTAGACTTTGATTAGAATTGATCTATCAATTTACAAAGGCTTAGGCGCTAGGATTTTCGAACTAACGTTGCATCATGACTGGGAATTGAATGAGCATGAACTAGACCCTCCATACAGTGTTGTTGTTGTTGTTTTGTTGGTGCAGTTCGGGGATGAAAAATTATTGGTGTTCATCTCAACTCAAATAGACTGTGAAGATAGACTCCTTTCACTATTGCCGGTTACTAAGACAGGGTCTTTCTTTCGAGCGTTATGGATCAGCTAGAATATTCTGATTGTATTAGGAGCACTGGAGAAAAGCGATTATATCCTGAAAGTTGCGTTAAAGTCCTAGGATTTGACTCGAATTTATTAGGTGGAGTTTAAATCCGGATAAATGGAAGCCGTTTTTACTTCTTTTAGTTGTGGATCTCAACTTTATTGCGGTTTGGTCTATATGCACCGCATTTTTACTTGAACGTATGTATGTACAAACATATGTACATATGTATATATAAAGGGAAAGAAGGCAACTTGAAAATATTATGATTGGGAAGTTAAGAAAAGTGTGTCTTCCAATTGTGGAAGACAACTTGACAATAGCATGATTGGGAAGCTAAGAAAATTGTGTCTTCCAATTCTGCTTGCCTGACCGGCCGCTCGACTGCAGTCTAAGCGGTTGAAAGGATTTGCTTCTGAGAAATATACGATATATGACTGTATATGGCGTTTTGTTAGGCCTCACGCATAAGTAGGACATTAATGGCAATCCAGAATTGTTTGTAAACGCATACAAAGTACACACTTTATTGTCATTTCACAACGAAATTTTTTTCATTTCCACAAGAAATTTAAAAGAATTTTCTGATTCATTACATGTACTTCCTCTACTTCATTCACATAGTGACTAATAACCATAACCTCAGTTCAAGATCATATCATAATTGACCACCAGAACCAAACCAGTTCTTGAGTAATAAAACGAAAAAAATTCTTTACTTTTTGCGTTATTCCAATGACTATCTATAAATGTGTGGAATCTTTTACCACTCACTGTGATATCAATCATTAACCTGTGTACAATGTTCAAATTCAAATCAAGACAAATAGACCAGAAACTGGTATTATATGTGGTGGGGCGGATGTTCACACAACTGTAATACCAACTGTAGGCAACTACAACTTGCTTGCTAACATTATATCATTAATCAGTTGTGAGTTCTTTTACTGTTCAGTTCGTGCAGAGACAGTTTGTGGCTAGAATTATCCACATATCAGGAAAGGCGGAAGTAACTATAAAAGAAGAAGATGATGGAGCAGCAGCAACTATTAGCATGTGCGCTTTGTGTAATAGTGGCATTTACCTCTATTGAATCTCGCCATCAAGGGATTAAGTACAATTTCCTGACACCCATTACTCCGGGTGGGGCTCTGTTGTTGAATCGAAGTCGTCCGAATCCCTTTCAGGTGGTTAACGAATGGAAATTTTTGGATTTTGAATATCCCACATTCCAACGCAGACAGGCGGCGATTGCGAGAAAGTAAGTTGTTAAGTGGGTTGTTCGTTCAGTTACTAAGTGTCGTTCCTTTAAATAGTGAATTCATCCCGCAAAATAACCTACCGCTTGGGATTGATGTGTATGGTAATAGAATTTTCGTTACCACACCCCGGTGGAAAGATGGTGTTCCAGCCAGTTTGAATTGGCTTCCATTTCCACCGAAAGAGTTGAGTCCAGCCCTGCAGCCATACCCCAACTGGGAAGAGCATGGAGATCCATATAATCCCGACTGTAACAAGCTTATGTCTGTGTATAGAATTTCAATTGATGAATGCTCTAGAATGTGGTTAATCGATGCCGGTGTGGTGAATGCAACAGTTAGTTTGAATCAAATTTGTCCACCAAAAATTCTTGCATACGATTTGGAGACAAATCAGAGGATTCTCTCATACGAATTGCCTCCAGATCAGGTCAAACAGGATTCGTTACATTCGAATATACTGGTTGACGTACGGAATAATCAGTGCAATGATGCACATGTTTATGTAACCGATGTGTGGCGATTTGGTATCGTTGTCTACAGTTTGGCGAAGAATCGCAGTTGGCGTGCCACGAATTACAATTTTAATCCAAATCCAGTCGCTTCGGATTTCAATGTTTATGGCTTGAACTTTCAGTGGTTGGATGGGGTATTTGGATTGAGTTTGTCATCACTGAATGAGTATAACGATCGTATTTTATACTTTCATCCGATGGCCAGTTATAAGGTAAATACATTTAAACGCCAATATTGCACTTTGCAAAGTGGCTGATGTGTAAAGTTTCTTCAAAAGGAATTCATGGTATCTACAGCTGTACTGCGCAATGAAAACAATTGGCCAGACAATGCACAACAAGTGGCCAAGTCTTTTAGTACGATCGGTGATCGTGGACGTGATGGGCAATCGTCAACTTCTGGAATCGATCGTAGTGGTGTAATGTTTTATACGCAGGTGCATCGCGATGCAATCGGATGTTGGGACACGAAGAAACCATACACAAGGGGGAATCTGGGAGTTGTTGCTTCAAATACATCGCTGATACAATTTCCAAATGATCTTAAAGTGGATCGACAAGTTGAGCAAGGTGTTTGGGTGATGAGTAATCGACTACCGATCTATTTGTATTCACAATTGGACTATGGCGATGTGAATTTTCGTATTTTGAGGGCAAGCGTTAAAGATGCAGTCGTCGGTACACAGTGTGATCTAAATGCAGGGCCTGCCATCACTGTAATTCCAGACTCAGATGAGTGTTATTGACGCGTTTACTTTATAAACCTGTATACCTTGTTAAAAGACAATAAAATTAGTCCCATAATGAAAACATCTATTTTAACATAATAATATATATGCTTTTATTTAGATTTAAAAAAAAAAATAATAATAATAATAATAGAATGAAGAATATATGTAGATAAATTTTGTTGGCTTGTGTTTCACTATAGTAATATTGTATTAAAAATATATTCATTGTGTAAATATACATTATGTTGCTCAGTTCATTTAAAAAAAAAAACAAACAAACAAACAAACAAACTTGCAGATTAATTTAGCTAAAAAAAAAATTATTAATAATATTAATAATAATAATTATAAGATGAAACGTTGAACGGATTCTTACCACTATCTCAGAGCACACACTTATGTATATTTTGCGCTGTAGACCGCAGATTTTTTTTTTTTATTATTTTTTTTACTTACGTTACTAATTTTAGAATTTGTTCAATTATTTATTTTTCTTATAATTTAAATATTTATTTTTGACAATTTGAGTATAATTTATTTTTAGTAGGTTTGATTTTTTTTTTTTTTTTTTTTCTCAGTTTTCTCTCAATATCTTCTTCATACAATTTGATAGGTTTTTGCCTTAGGATAGGATTAGTTGCCAAAAGTTTTGACTTTACTTACATGTGTACGCCTATTTTTTATTTTTAAAAATGTTCATCAGTTAGGACTAAAGTCCTTTAAAGTTATACACCCAGTAATGGAGTTAAAAGAAGGAAAGGTTGTAGGGAAGTTAGTATGTGGAAGGTATGAGCGATTCGCTCAAAAACGGCTGTAAGATGTAGATTTTGGTAAAATTTTGAACGGGTTACTTCAGTTATACACACATTACATATGTATCAGATGGTGTACAGGAATGACTGGTTTCCAATCCCTCATGAGATTGAATATATCATCATTGCACTACATTCCACATGTGCAAATAAGGCCTTTATCAGTGTCAATTACTTCACAGAGTCTATGACACTTTGTTACAAATACGCAACATTTTCAAAGTACTATCTATAGAAATCTGATAGGTCTGAACGGAATGGACAAAAATGGACGAAAATACCAATACCAATACCTAGTCATGTAAACCATTTCGAATATGAACAAACTTAGCAAAGGACGATTGAAAGAAAAAAACTAGCCAATAAGGACGGAGATGAAAGAGATCTATTAACCACCTTCAAGGGTTGGAGAAAAGGTTCATTTCGTTGGTATGACTTAGGTATTATTTGTTTCAAGATATAACTTGAATACATGGTGATAGTTTGCTGCCTTCTAGGTTGGTGATACATAGATGAAAGCAGTCGGATCTTGTTGCCGTTTCTAAAAAAAAATATAGGGCGGCTTTTTAACCCTACTTCTGTCGTCGTTTCCGTATGGCCTTAAATGAGGTTTTCAGACACAGATTTCATAGTAGTACCCATACTCGTGCCCCCGTGAGACTCTAAAAATCACCCTTATTCCGCGTGGCGTCGATTTTTAAGAGTTATTTCAGAAATTGAACGCCACAAGACGGCTTTATCGTTAAGTAGCTATACACTCCACATATGATCCACTCTTTAAAAAACGAAGCTCCTTAATAAAACGCCACACGGAATACGGTTGAATATCTACAAAATATAGTGTTTACTGCTCTAATTGTCTTCTCATGCTGTTGCAAGATCAAATCCCCCTCAAATGAAACACCATATTCACAACAAAAGCCGGACAGCTTAAATGAATTTCTTGTTACAAATGTATGTCCAAACATAGTCAAAACATGCAATTAATGAATTCAATCGCTGATACTAACCTTCTTGACAACCAATCCATCTCCAAGCGACAAACTATCCTTGTTTTATTTTTTTATTTCTCGCATCGCATTTTAAATATAATTTTAGAATTGTTTTTTTTTTTTTTTTTTTGGTTTTATTTAATGTATATTTAGAATATTCCCTGAATAACACATATATGATAAAATATTAATGCTCGGGAAGCGGGCTAAAATACTATTATTTTAATAATATATATATATATATATCATTTATTTAATTATGTATGTATGTATATGTATATACTTACGAGGTATATTTACAGTATGTTCAAATCTATTCTCTGAAGATGTCTTATTAGTTTTTTAATTTATTTTTTTATTAAAAACGAATAAAAATATATGTAACTGCTCTTTATCTTAAATTTATTATTAAAACTAAAATGGTAAAAAGCATTCAATGAAAAACAAAAAAAAAAAAAACAAATTTAATACTACTTGATGACTTGATTAATGTTTTAGTGCAGACACTTAATAAAAAATATGTAAACATGAACCTAAACTATAATAAGTTGATAAATTGATGAAAAAAAAAAAATAAAAAATATTGCAACAGTATTTAAATTTGCATATGTACCTATATTGTTTTGCTATTTAATGGAAATGACGAGTAAGGAAAACATAATATGCATAGATTTCATCGACGTATACACATAAACTACAGCAGAGAGTTGATAGAATGTCCTTCCTTCCTTTATTGTCATTAGTCTGTATGATACTTCATTTTACTGCCAAATTTTTTAAGACCTTATCTAAATAAATCAAAAAAAAAAAATCTGCTCACTTTTTTAAAAGGCAAATAACATTTAAGAGTAAAGAGACTCGGTTCGCCGTGGTTGAAAGTTTAAAGAAGACGAATTACTCGATTTAAGGACAACCTTTATAAAACAGAAAACAGGGAAAGGCGTTTTACTCGAGCTAATATTTGACGGCATCACAGGACGAAAAAAAATATTCGCAACTATTGAATAAAGTACGATAATGGAATAGAATAGCAGAGGCTGCTTTTTACTCGAGCGAAACTGCAAACGACGATCGCTTTTGATTGATATTTGACGGCATCACAGGATGAAAAAAAATATTCGCAACTATTGATTGAATAAAGTACAATAATGGATTAGAATAGCAGAGGCTTTGTGAATCAGCAACCAATCCTAAATGCAAACTCAAAACGATGACACCACGCATTACGTTCCGAAATGCATTGCTAACGAATATACTGCGCAAACAAAAGCAACCAGCGCATCATGAACTAACACGATGCAAATGATGTTTTTTTTTAATATATTTCGAGAATATTCAGTTGTCACCAACAAATGATTAATTTGTTACAAATTGCTTCAGATTAACAAAAAAAATGTGCGCACCACATTCCACATTCTGAAACCTCATGATTCACAATGCAACAGAATGCGCTTTGTAAAAGCATTATATGTTTATATCACCGATGCGAGGTTCAGTCAGTCAGTTCAGTGCGCATTTTGGTTGAATTTAGAAAAGCAGCCGAATTGTTTCAGATTAACAAAAAAAAAACATAGCATAACATTCCGAAACCTCATGATTCACAATGCAACAGAACGCGCTGTGCATCGTTAAAGCATCACGTGTTCTTATCACCGATGAGAGGTGCAGTCAAAATGCGCATTTTGGTTGAATTTAGGAAAGCAGCCAAATTGTTTCAGATTAACAAAACAAAATATAATAATGTACGCATCACATAACATTCAAAAACCTCATGATTCACAACGCAACAGAATGCGCATTGCATCGAGAAAGCATCACGTGTTCATATCACCGATGAGAGGTGCAGTCACAATGCACATTTTGATTGAATTTAGAATAGCAGCCAAATTGTTTCAGATTAACAAACAAAAATATAATAATGTACGCATCGCATAACATTCCGAAACCTCATGATTCACAACGCAACAGAATGCGCATTGCATCGAAAAAGCATCACGTGTTCATATCACCGATGAGAGGTGCAGTCACAATGCACATTTTGATTGAATTTAGAAAAGCAGCCAACATTCCGAAACCTCATGATTCACAATGCAACAGAATGCGCATTGCATCGTAAAAGCATCGTGAAAATAGCAAAACATCGTAAAATTTGCATCACCGATGCGAGATGCAGTCACAATTCGCATTTTGATTGAATTTAAGACACCACTCAAAAATATGTACATAAGTTAACTTCTGTTTGATGTTGACCTTGTCGTACAAAAAAAAAAAAAAAAGCTTCCCAAACACTTCTCGAACAAAATCTCAATTGACAAGATGATTAAATGAATACAGAAAAATGGTGAAAAACAAAAGAGAGAATACAATAGCACTAAAACTATTTAATGCCCATCTCCACAGATTAGTAGCAAAAGAGACCCACATGTAGAAATGGATTGACTAACACGATCTACCTACGATCATCCAACTTTATATGACTAAGTCTATAAGCCTAGTAAGTCCATATATGATATAAAACAAACAAAAAAAAATATATAATGGCATAAGGTTTAAGCATTATATCGTAAATATATGTATGTATAACAATTACCAAAAATAGCATTCACTGTCAACTCAACCTGAGCGGACACGACTTAAGAGTTTCATTATCAGCAAACATTCACATTGCATGGTTTATAAAAAATTTTTTTTTTGTTTTTAGTCTGTTTAGAATTAAATTTCTATAAAAAGAAACAAATAATAATAAATTAAACGCATTCTTTAAAACATAAAACATATTTTAGTGCTTTAAAAAAATTTTTCATCTCATCATTATTGTATTTACAATTTCTTTCTCTTTCTCTCTCTCTCTCTCTCTCTCTGTATATATATATTAAATAACTTAAATCGTTGCGTTTATTGTGCCTTTTTTTTTTTTTATGTTCAATAAAATATATATATATTTATGTAATATGTATAAGTAATGTACGTTTTTGTTAACTTCTTTCTTATGTGAAACTTGTTAAAATATCTTTGTTTTGTGTCTTTTGATTTATCTGTCCATTGATGTATGAAGAATAGAATCTCTTATTGTTAAATATTATTAAAAATGTTCACAGATTCTGTACGTTTTGTTGATTAGAATTTATTATAAAAAAAAAAAAAAAAAAAAAAATAGAAAAATCAGAAAAAGAGGTATATTAACACAAAGAAGAAAAAAAAAAAGAAAAGAAACGAAGAAATCACACATTCATATGCCCCCTGTCTTACTGTATACTTCATCGGCCTTCTTCTTCTTGTTGTTGTTTTTTGTTTTTTTTTTGAATTTATTCGCCCCAGTCATTAGCATTTGGTACATTATTACTACTGTTGTTAGTTGTATTGCATTTGTGCAAGTCACTTTCGGTATCGATAAACTCAACATGAGTAAAGGGAAAGTGGCCCTTTTTACCTTTAAGTTCGCCCTCCCATTGCCCATTGATATTTGTCTTGGTCACCTTAATAATGTCATCAACTTCTAGTTTAAGGGCGGTTTTATCATAAGCATTTGGTACTCGAGCTTGTTTCACACGAGCAAAAGCTGGTAATTTCCGCTAAATAAATAAATAAACAAAAAACAAAATCAAAGCAGTTTAGAAAATGATGAATTTCTCAAAGATGGTCATCCTGCTAGTACTTAGTTTGTTTCCTTCTTTTTTGTTACTTACATTCAAATCAGACTTCTTCAAGGCATTGCCTAATTGATGAGGATTTGGTAAAGTACCACCACCGCCTCCACTGCCACCGCTACTGCTGCCACTTTGTACTCTTGTTCTTGAGGTTGTGTTATTTCCACTCATTATGTTACCACAACCACTGCCTCCAGAGCTCGGACGTTCTATGCTATTATCTTCAATGTTTTCATCATACTATGTAGAAAAAGACACAGAAAAAACAAAAAGATAAAGAAAAAACCAAAAAGTTATTAAAATATTTAAATAACACAGCAGACTGTTTAAAATTTCTTACTTTTTGCACATAAGGTACTGGAATTTGACCGACTTGACCTAATGAATTTCTTGCCGTCCACCATTGATCCTCATCCTTACGTATGATTGATAGAATTTCCCCTCGACGAAATGGTAAATCATCTTGATCCTAATAGTAATAACCTTAATTCCACTTGCAATAAAATAATAATAATTAAAATGAATATTTGCCTGACTTACACTTCCATCGAAATCGAATTTTCCAATGACTTTCTCAAGTTTACGTGGTGCAGGTCGACGCAATGGTGTTGTATCCAAGTAATGTAATTTATAAAATGTTAACAGTTCGGGTAGATCTTCAAAAGATTGATCACCAATCCGGTATACTATTTGATCTTGTTGTTGGATTTTATTTATAATATAGTTGCTTACTTTGGTATCTTCTCTAAAAATTTTATTTTTTAAATGTTATTTGTTTTGGGATAAGAATTTTTGTGATGTAAAACCTTACCGTACGCATAGCACATAATCTCCATGAATTGAATTACTATCGCGGACTAGAAATACACCTCTTTCACGTTCATTCATTAAAACTTCGGTAGCATCTTGTCGGGACATTGGTCCAAAGTACCAACTAAAAAAAAAAAAAAATAGAAATGCGAGAGGTTTTATGCCAAGTGATATAGATATGATGAGTGTGGGCTACCTAGTTGTTTAGTTTTCCTTTGTTTTCTATATTTTTATAAGAAATTTCAATATTTACCCTTATTCCCAGTGGCGTGAGATTAAAACGTCGTCAAACGCCGTAAAACACCGATTGTCGTTCTTTAAAGCGCTTCGTTTTTGTAAGAGTGGATTGTATGTGGAGTGTATACCTACTTACAGACGAAGCTGTTCTGTGGCGTTCAATTTCTAAAATAACTCGTTAAAAACGAAATACCTCAAAGAACGACAATCCGCAATTAGTAAGTTAAGGCAATTTTAGTAAGTTAAGCCTCTGTTTACTGAGTTTTAAGCCCGAATGGTATTTCTAAACGAATGTAGAACCTAACAAAAATAAACAAACATCGCTGAATCAGTCTATAGTCTAATCGGACAAAAATGGGTGTGGTCCCAATATAAAAAAAAAAATTGATTAAACTTCAAAAAACTGTGCAAAAGCTAGTTCTTGACCCATGCACGGGCATGTAATAGAAAGTTAATATTGTTGACTAAACGATGGACCAGTTTAGTGGAACATAAGTTCACAATTTTGTTCTGTTGAAGACGCGACATAAGTTCACAATTTTTGGGAAGATAATGCTTCTCCTCGCTGATAAGTCCACAATGTTTGGGAAGAAAATACTTCTATCTGCTGCTTCTTAATGATTTTCGTAAGAATTTGGTAGGCAGGGGCCTATTTACATGGATTAGGTGGGACAGAACTTATTTCCCGATGGTGTGGAACATTAGTCCACAATTCGCCTGCTTAAGAGTCTCTAACTTGGAATCAACTTCTGAAAACTATTCCATGGCTATATCATGTAAGAAAACAAAAAGGTTTGCCCCTGCCCCTGATTGTTAGAAACTTCTAAACAATTTATGAAAAACTATCTCTAGGCTATATCGTGTAAGAAAACACCTAGTGGAACGTGACTCCCTTATATCCTTGTTTACACCCGTTTACGCTTGCCAAAGATACTATTACATAAGTAAACATAGTCATTGAGTGTAAAAATAATAAACTAGAATAGATATATAAACAGAATTCCTAACTTCATCCAAACCTGTCTGTCTGTCCACAATTTCTTTTGTTTATTTCGTTAACAAATAACAATAACAAACCCCACCTAACAGACCAAGTCTAACATTACAAAAATAAATAAATAAACAAATAATTTACTGAAAACTTACCTATTCCGATCGAAGACATCAAACGTTGCCATAGTTGTACACAAAAATCAATGAAAAACAAATCAACTATACGTCAATAGGTAGTGCTACGACTGTAATGTCCTTCACTTCACGAAAAAAAATAAAAAAATAAAAAACTTCATAAATTCACACACTTTTCCAGAATAAAAGGATATATCTGTTTTTTCTTTTTTTTGATTGAATTATATTTTTTCGTTTGATGTAAATTCTTCTGCTTGTTGGGTGGTGGATTGGTGTCTAGTGCTCCGCCACCTCTCCTTATAGGATTTTTTTTTTTCAATTTTTTTGAAGTGATCTCGCGTTTGTTTGCTTAAGGTGGAACGCCAGAAGATGACAGTGGAAGGTAAACTGGGCGTATGTTTAAAGTGATTATATGGGGAGATCTTTTCTTGCTTTTTTCCAAACCGAATCACCTTGTTTCGAGTTGTTTGTGTCTCGGTTGTTGTTTAACACTTAAAGTGCATTGAAACTCACTATAGAATGCGAACACACGAAATTATTCCTGAAAGCGAGAATATAACAAAAAACAAAAAATATATAAACTCGCAGTTGGACAATAAGAAATAAAAAATAAAAAATTTTATTTAAGGGAGACTGGGGTCAAATTGTCTTAATCAGCCCCCACATCACACCCAATACACACACGTAGTTGCAAATGAAAAATCTTGACAAATCTACGCTGTGTGTCTGGGAGTTCATTAGTTTTCTTGATTTATTTATTTTTATTAGTTATATGTACATACAAACCAGATGTTTATTATTCAACCAAAGAAGGAGCGACACTCACCTGACACCACACAGCGTGTCCGTTGTCAGTCAATCCAATCCCCGGAAAGGATAATTACTCTATCCTCATGTATACGTGCAGAGCGTGATTTTTTTTTTTTCTTTCCTTTTTTTTTTGTACAATTAATTAGAGAAAAACGCACAACATTTACGATGGAAAACTGACAGAATTCTTCTTAGACTTTTGTGTAGAGGAAAATTCTAGGAGGAAAATCATCGAAGGGGCCGCCGTTCTGTTGCGTTTTAGTTTTGTCTCCCTCGCCCCGGAATAGAACAGAAAACACCATATCACGAACTAAACAAGTCGTTTAAATTATTTTAAAGTATGCAAGCAGGATGTCAGACTTAAATTGGCAAATGCAAGTGAAACAATTATACGGTATAGAAGTCAAGGCATCCAAGAAAAATTCCCGGATTCACTAGTTTCCACAAAACCTATACGACGAACGGTGTCTGGAATAACTTTTTTCGTATCTTACTCTTTCCATGTTTTTTTTTTTTTTCATTCGACCGGAGCGGCGTGAAAAACGATACTTTAGTTAAGTCGTCGGGAAAATCCCATTAGTGTGAAGAGCACCAATCATTTGGTGTTTGGTTTCAAGGTGAATTGTGTGGGTGACTGGAAAATGCAGGAGGCTAATACCGTATGTTGAATGGGCTTCCAGTGTGCATTTGAAGGGGGTTTCTTTTTTTCATTATTCCCTGTATGCATTCATTTTGCTGTGTGCAACGAAAAAGTCGTGTTCCCGTAAATTGTTTATATTCTATTCTTCATTCTTCGGGGAAGTAAATTTTTTTTTTAATGAAGCCAACATCTTCTGTTGAGTAGGAGAATAGTTGCATAAATATTTTGCATAAAAGTCCCTAACATTGGCTTAACCTTTCGTAAAATAGATGTTCACCCCTTTTTTCTTTCCAAAATGCCTACTAAATCAATAGATAGCCCATAAGTCCGTCAGAAGATTAGAAGACATGACTAACTTTCGCTGAAAAGCGTGGAACAACTATTGTCTAAAGTAAAAAATTTGGTCTCCAGTTGTAGAATTTTCGCACTGAATGCACTCTCAGGTAGATTCTCAGGTAGATTTCAAGGATCTTTCCAATCGAATCGTATTTTGTTGTTATATTTCAAGGAGTTTTTACAGAGCGGAAGTTTATAACTCCTCTATAAGATCCAGTCCATACACCAAATTCTTTGTCGGTAGTTAAGGAGGAGCGAAGCGGAGTGGTAGCGGTAGCGGATTATCTTCCCAAAAATAGTAGACTTATGTATGTACGACTCGTTGGGAGAAATTTTGCTTCATTATCTTCCCAAAAATCATGGACTTGTGTTAGCGGAATGAAAGGTGAAGAAATTTTGCTTCATTATCCAATTTGCTTCATTTTTTGCCAAAAAATGTAGACTTACATATGTCCCATTGGGGTCAGACATAAGTTAATAACTCAATTGTAGACTTACATATACGTACGTATGTCCCACTGAACTAAAAACGTATGTCTCTGTGCCTGTCTTCCCTATAAGCTGTACCAAAAAATATCCTGGAATGTTTTCCTGTCTCTTGGAATGGGGCAAGCATTCGCCACTAGCCTTCGAAAAGTAAACCATATGAATTTTTTTCAACTTTCATCAGAAAGAAACAGCATTTGGAAGAATCATCAATTTTAGATCCCACCAGTCGGAGCTATTTACTTACTTAGGTGGCGCTACATTTCGATCACGTTAGAATAAACACAGCTTCCAATCTAGTGAGCAAAGTCTTTATTTTCTTTTAATGAAAAAAATTCACCCCAAATCCTCATAGACAACAACTATCGTAGGGAAATCCGTAAGGAATCTTATTATACGTGAGAAACATAAAACTTCTAGCGACAAGAAAGGTGCTTACAGAAGTATGACGTATGTTCCAAAACTTGCAGAAAGTTTCAAACACACCATAACCATCAGGGCTAAGGACGTACATCTAGCGTACAAGTTCAGTAAGGACGGAGAAGAACAAATGCATTGTTGTGGTCTAAGTATTTATAAGATCAGCTGCAGGTCTATGGGACCCAGGGTCTAGCTTCTTACAACCATTCGTGTTATATTCTTTACACGAAAAGAAGGAACCTACCTTTTAAAGCCGTTTCCAAAGGGCATTTTGAGAAGCATTACGCTCGCGAAAAGTGGGTCTGGGAAAAAATTGTCGGTGCTGTCTTGTAATTAAACCTCAAATCCCTCGATACATAGACCAATAGATCAACGCACTTGAGCCACGGCACCCATCTACATATAAGACCAACTGCCAAGACAATAACAATGAGATATGCAATTTCTGCTATATTGGTGAAACTAACCAGTTCTTGAGTCAAAGGATGTCCAACCATAAGTCGAAACAAAGGAAATATAACTCTTTATCTTATTAAAGCCATTAAGCTGTTGAAGACGTTCCACATAATTAAAAAAAATACAAATATTTGGCGCGAGAGGTCCATAGTCTATAGTCTTTACAACATTTTATTTGAGAAATTTTTTCATGACAGTTATACTCTCAGATGTTTGTCAAACGAGGTGAGGCCATGAAAGAAATTTTTGGTGTTGTCTGCGGATCGAATCTCGAACCCTTTACACCGTAGTGCAATGCACTAACCACTTGAGCCACGAAACCCAAACAACAGCAATAACATGAACAGGAAACAGAACATTTCAGCAATCTACAGTTCCCTAGCTTTCTCTATATCGTACGGATACAAACCTTGTCTTTTATAATTGCAGACTAACCTTCACAAGTAGTTCTAGTTCTCCTTGATAGTTTCAGTTAAGTAGGTCATCCTGTCAACCCAATTTTTCAATAGATTTTCGATGTTTTCGTCCTCTATTTTACGAATAGCTTAACCAATATTGTTCTTGAGTGCCTGAATCGTCTCTGGATTCTTCGCATAGCATCGGTCTTTAATGCTATCTCACAAAAAAAAACCTCAGCTTCGTACCGGCCAAGCAACATCATCAAACCACTAATTACACGATTATAGAACTTAGTGTGTAATAAATCGATTCTTGTGGAACGTAGCCCCATTAGTTAAAATCACAACATTTCTGCTCATAAAAAAAATTGGTTATCATGCCTTGGTAGCGCTCTCCATTGTCATCTTGGAAGAAAAATGGGCCAACAATGCCATAAATTTATTGTTGTGGAACGTAGCCCTATCTTGCTGGAACCCAAGTCCAAATTCTCAATTTTTGGCCATAAAAAGTCGGCTATCAAGCCATCACCTGAAAATATTGTTTGAGCAAAATTGTTATCAATTTCGAACTGTTTGCTCTAGAATCCAAACAGAGAGGCGATAATGAAGCGGGTAGTCATTCAATTCCTGAGTGAATTGGATCTTGAAAGCGAATAATCCGAGATCCTTATACAAAATTCTCCTCAGGCTAGTTGCGATTGATGTTCAATTAGTGACGTCTTTGGCGCACGTTAGCGTACGAATACTTTCGGTAACAACTGCAATATTTTTGTTGTTGAGTACAGAGAATGACGAGAAATCAGTCTCACGAACTTTCATCGCAAACTTTTGGTGTACGCAGTTGGTGCATGGTGCATAATGTCGCGTCCGTCGACAGATTGTCTAAAAACAATGGGTTCTTATGGGGTAAGACGAAATGCGACCTCATCATTTGGTCGTCGTTTTATCCTAAACCCTACTACAACGTCCAAGTAGATCTACTCTCTACTTTTGTGTGCTTTTGACAACTATCGGCTATCAGCTGTTTTATGAATTGTTCGATTCGTAAGTTCTTGTGTTGCATATTTGCTGCGAGTTTTTAACCTGTAATATGACTTGTTTTTTTTTTATGTTTTTTAATATAATTTAATGGTGTTAGACTATGTGGACATTGATTTTTTTTTTTAATTTCTTTATTGATATCGTGTATTTGTAAATCAAAAAAAAAAAGAGTAATATTCTACTCTATTTTCTGCGCCGTGTTTGTATATGGGAAATTCGAGGAAACAACATGATATTCTGTAACCTTCCTAACCTTCGATCGCACAACTGCCAGAAAGCAACATTTTATTTTGCAAACTTTGCATGCGTCTGTTGTAATAATTAATATTGTTAAGTACCTCCAAAGGATACAACTCAGACACGCACGCAACATTGTGATTTGGGCATTATTTCGATAGAAATTTCTTTTCAAAATCCACACTATTTCGGCGACACAGGATTCACTTTGGAAGTACTTACTTACTTAGTTACTTACTTCCTTAGTTACTTATTTACTTCCTTACTTACTTACTTACTTAGATGGCCCTATAATTTAGGATGAATCTGGGAATCAACAAACAAGCCTCTCCAGTTAGCTAACTGCCTCCAATTGCACACTCCAAGTCGGTTAAGTTCCCCTTCTACTTCTGCACGCCATCCAAGGTGAGGTCTTCCTCTTCTATGTTGTCCCTCCTGGTTTGATTCGAAGACTCTTCAGGCCGGAGCACTGGGATCCACTGGGTAGTGGAAGTAACTTTGCAATATTTCCCAACGATCTTCAAGCGTAAATCGATCCAATTCGTATTGATACTGAGTTTTTGTCAATTTTTTGAGTCCATTAGCGCTGTCAGTGTCAAAAGAACATATGATTCAAAAAGAAACCAACAGATGGCTCACATTACTTATAAATCTTTCTTGTTTTAAGAGAAATTAAAGACAGTTTTTGTTAAAAGGTAATCTTGGCACTCTGATTAAAGCTACTGTTTAAGGGTGGATGGTTTAAAATTCTTGCAAAAGAGCTGTCAGTGTCAAAAGAACATATGATTCAAAAAGAAACCAACAGTTGGCTCACATTATTTGTACATCTTTGTTGCTTTAAAAGAAATTAAAGACAGTTTTTAAGCTACAGTGGTTTAAGCTACTGTTTGAGGGCTTAGGGTTCTTGCAAAAGAACTGTCAGTGTCAAAAGAACATATAATTCAAAAAGAAACCAACAGATGGCCCACCTTTATACAACAATTTGGTAAAAATGTTATTAAAAACTTTTAAATCGAAACCATTCCACATAGAATTACTAAATTTTCTACACACTCTAACCATATCTTATTAGCTGAATACAACCATCGCGTCTATCTCGCTCTTGGAAAGTCTGTCACACACACGACATGCCTATTCGCTTACTCCTACAGAATTCAATGGCCCTGCGCGCACACACTGTTTGTGGTATGCGTTCGGTTCTTCTCTGGCCGACGAGGAGATAGTATTGAATAGTTGTGCAGTGTGGTCGCAGGTCGAATATATTGTCGTCCATACTCGGGTTTTTTTTTGTGCCCTGTTGTTTCCCGTATGCAAGCCAGTGTATCGCGCATGGATTTATTTGTACTATATTCCGGGATAGAAAAATAAAATTCTCCACAACTAGCTGGATATAATTATCGGGAATGAATTACAAAAATTCATACAATTCACTTCAATTCTATTCAGTGTTCAATTTCGTTTTGTGTATTTCCTTTCTCTATTGGTGTCAAAAAGTGGCTTGTAGCTTTGTCTCTTAATAAATGTGTGTAGTAGTAGAGTTGTGCGGTGTGGAGTGTGGAGTAGGATTGGATTACAGTTATACGCTGAAACTTTTTTGAAAATGTTCTCTCACTAAGAACGACGAAGAAAGGGGGCAAGGATCTCTAGTGTGTGGTGTGGTGTGGTGGACGTTTTTCTTTTTCGGGTCATACGCCCTCTCTCAGCTAAAAACAAACAAAAATTAATTTATATATTTTCTCTCATATATGTGTGTTGAAAACTGAAAATTCCAAAGAATGGACAATTAGGTGGAAACGACAAAAAAAAAAAAAAACCAAAGAAATAACGTGGGAGAGAGAGTAAAGAACACAAAAAAAAGGAAAAAAAAAAAAAAAAACGGGTACATCAGCAGGAGCAGAGTGAAAAATTCTCTTCGTTTTGTTTTCGACAAGGTTCCTCGGTTTTTTTTTGAAGTTTTTTTTTTTTTTTTTTTTTTTTCCCCTTGTTACCCTGTTTTTTTTAATTACGTGTTTGGCGGTGTGTGTGCGTGTGTCGTGTCGTCGTCGGTGTGTTGTTTCTGCGCCTTTAAGTATTTTCTTTTATAAAATCGGGTTTTATCCCATTTTGTGTCCTGTACGACAAAAGGAGAGAAAATAGCAAGGCACTAGTGCGATTGCACTGTTCTAATCCATTGTGCCTCTCGTGTTTCGTTTTGTTCGTGTTCGTGCGTGCGTGTTTGTATATATATATATATATATATGCATATGTATATGGATGTGTTTGAGTTTTGTGTCCGTTTTATTTGTCGTGTGCCGCGGAATCGTCGGTAGTGTGTTGAAAACAAGATTTTCCACACAAACACAAACATACACAGAATAAAGTGAACGCGTTTGTATTATATTTGGGTGTGCATTGTACTCGACCAGAAAAGAAAAGAACCCAAAAAACGAACGAAATAAAGGCCAGAAAAAACAAAAAAAAAAAAAAATAAGAAACGAGTGAATGAGTGAGTGAAAAACAGGAAAAAAAAAAAAAAAAAAAAAAAAATGTAAAAGGAAAGGAGATTGTTATTCCTTTTAGTAATTTTTTTTCCCAACAAATTCTTGGTCATATACAATTTTTTTTTATTTATTCGTACGCTTTCTGGCGAGGATACCTTCCTCCGAAGTTGAAGGATATTTATTCAGGGATACGTTCGTATTTTAATGTTGCATCACTCGGTACACGGACTAATAATAATGGTGTGGTGTTCGTTGTGTAAATAAGAAACACGAATTTCAACAAACAAATATTAATCGGGACGGACAAGAATTTCTACAAATTTCTACCAAAAAAAAATAAAAACTTCTTCTCAGCAAAAGGTGAGTCAAAAGTTTTGAATCCTTTTATCTTTTTTTTTTTTTTTACTTTTGCTAGTCTCATCATTTTATAGAAAACACATTTTCATCCTTTCGTACTATTTTCGTATATAGTACACTCGAACATTTTTCATTCTTTAAATTCAGATTAAATAATACACACAGTTGGTGCTGCAGTTGGATTGCCTGCCAGTCCTGTGTATAGTCCTAATTTGTGTGTGGTGATCCTTGTCCCAACAAAAGTGTAGGTACCTACACCTTATTTTCGATAATTGGCAAACGAGAGAAGAAACGAAAAAAAAAAAATGCATACTTCCCTTTGGTGTGTTTTTTTTTTTTTTTTTTTTTGGTTCAGTCGGGTGTTGAAACGTTGCCAACAGTTTATCCTTTTTTTTTTTGGTGCTGCTTGCCTCGAAGCTGAAGGAAGAAAACTGCCTACAAAAGTCCCCGTTTTGTTTCATGTTTAGCTGGGATAGGATATTACGCCTTAAAATAAGTGTACACTTGATGGGGAGGGGGAGGGGGGGGGCGTCGAAAAGAAGGAAGAACGGCGAGGAAAGAGCCGCGTTTGTTAATTAATTGAATAAATCATCCTTAGAGGAGGGAGGAGACGTCAGGAGAAAAGGGAGGTTTATGTGAGAACAAATCTAGGAACTTGAACTCTGTGCGAAGTATAGAAGGAGTGTGGGTAAATATGACTGTAGGCAGATTGAAATATTTCTTGGATGAGGAATTTTCTTTGGAATATGTATATTTTCTGTGAAAGTGGCGCTTCCATATACTTGAATTGTAATATCCTCTCATTGCAGACAGGAACTTTTGATTTCAAAAGATGTGTTTGCCTTGCAGACATTTATTTTGTGAGGATAAGTCAAAAACTGTTTGATGTACGTTCGTTTGTACTAATATGTATGTATGAACGTATTTAAATTTGGCATTTAAATTTAACTCTAATTAAGAGAATTAAAGTGTGCTCTTGTTCACTAATTAAACGGTAGGATTTTTGGTAATTCGTTAAGTTTTTTTTTACCATAAGCATGGAGGTTTGTAGATAGTCAAGCCATGTATGTATGTTCATCATTGTTACGTTATGAAGGTAGATAGACCTACCGCACACAGGTTTGTGGGACTTGTGGTCATAAGTAGTCAAACCGTGCATGTTTTATCTACCTACCGACGTTATGAAAGTTTGTAAATTCTGAGCGGTTGGCTCTTAATGCTTTGTGGATGGTATTTCTTAAAACCCAGATGTGTAGGGCAGTTTTTAGTCCTACTTGGTACCTGGAGCCTTTTACGTTGCACAATCTCAATTCTTTATAAAGAAATTGAAATTTAAATTGAAATTGTAAGTATCAAACATATATTCACACTTCTTCTGTGTGGCGTTGTATTAAAACGGGTTAAAACGCCGATTATCTAACAGTGGATTGTATGTGGAGTGGCGTTCAATTTCAGAAATAACTTTTAAAAAGCGAAACACCTTAAGAAAAAAAAAAAAACGTCAATCGACGTTTTAGTAAAACGACACACGGAATAAGGGTGATTACAAACATACATATGTATGTACATAGGAACATGTCAGGGAGTTCTCTGACAGGGAGTTCTCTCTAAAAAAAATGCAGAATTTCCAACAAACCAATTGGATTCCAATTTGTAAATACCAATAGGTACGACTTATGTTGTTGTCTGATAAGTCACAATAAAACGTTTTGTCTGATCCGGTGTGTTTTGAGCCTTAGTTGGGGATACAGTTCGCGGTGAACCTGGGCCTCCACTAAGAAGTCTCCGGAGTTAGCTCGGTCCTTAGCTAACTGGCTCCAGTTGCGCACTTCAAGTGTGTTGAGGTCCCTTTCTACTCGTGCGCGCCACTTAAGGCGATTCCTCCACTACTGCGTTGTCCCTCCGGGCAAGATTCTCTCTACAGTCTACATGTCCTAGTCATCTGAAACGACTGATGCGGAATTTTTTAACTAGGTCGATGTATAGCTCGAATAGTTCGTCGTTGAATCTCCTCCTCCAAAGCCCGTCAATGCAAACGGAACCGAATATTTTACGAAGAATCTTTCTCTCGTAGCGACTGAGGTCATCATCATCCGCAGGACTGGGATGATGAAGGTCTTATGCAGAACCTCCTTAGTTGTTCGGGATAGGGCTTTTCTACTCAATTGCCTTCTCAGTTCAAAGAAACAGTGATTGGCAAGAGTTATTCTTCGTTTAATTTCTTCTGAGATGTCAGAGTTTATAGCAGAGCTGAGGTAGACAAAGTCCCATACTACGTTCTGTCCAATTAGTCGATTTTGTGTGTCCCATCTTGTTGACAACATGTACTTGGTTTTGCATTCGTTTACCGGTAAACATATTTCGGCAGCCTCCGCTGTGTTCTACCAATTATGTCAATGTCATCGGCGTAAGCTAGTAGTTGCACCAGACTTTTGAAAAATTATGTCTCCAGGCTGGTGAGAGCCCTATGTGTTCTAACAATTATGTCAATAGACTTTTAAAAGATTGTGCCTCCTGTGTTAACTTGTGAGTTTCGCACAATCCTTTTAAGTATGGGACAGCGCGTCTCCTTGTCTAAATCCTTTTTTGCTATCAAAGGTCTCGGTGAGATCGTCATCGACTCTGATGGGACAGCGAGCGTTCTCCATCGTCATTCTGCACAATGTGACGAGTTTGGCAGGGATGCCTAAACTAGACATAGCTCTGTATAGCTCGTCTCTATAAATGCTGTCATATGCGGCCTTGAAATCCACAAAAAGATAGTGGGTATCGATTTGGACTTCTTGGTTTTTTTTTCCAGGATCTGCCGAAGTGTAAAGAGTTTTGATAGATTGTGGACTTTCCTTGTCTGAAACCACACTGATAGGAGACAATCAGGTTGTTGACGAAGGGCATTAAAATCGATGAAAAGATGGTGGGTATCGATTTGGTATTCTTGGTTTTTTTCCAGGATCTGCCGATGTGTGAATATTTGGTTGAATATGGACTTTCCTGGTCTGAAACCACACTGATAGTGGATAAGACTTTCATACAATATGGCAGATAGGATGTTGTAAGCGATGTTGAGGAGATGTTCTTTTTTGTGGATTCCATTCATTAGGCATACACTCATCTGACCAAATTTTAGAAACGAATTGGTGTATGCTGTCTATCAGGTCATTTACACTTGCTTTGAACAACTCGACTGGTAAGCCGTCAGGTCTAAAAGCCTTGTGGGACTTAAGTTTGGACGGAAGTTTGGTCTATCATCGTCTATGTTGAATGGTTCATTCGTCGCCTAACAGCGCGATGTTGGTCTTCGCTGTTGTTATACAGTCTGCAGAAGAAATTTTTCCATATTCTCAGCATTGACTGTGTGTATTGATGATATCGGTTATTCTGTACCAATATGTTCCAATACCAATGGTTGCCTGTCTACCTTTTAACCCTTGGATGCCTAGTGGTTCCAGTAACCACCGAAACGAACAATTTTCTCCTGAGTCACAGTGGTTTTAATGGGAAACCACTTTTTCACGTTTAATCCTGTCGATCATTGTGAAATTTTTTTGAGTTTGTATTTTACGATAAGTGGGGGTCTTTGTGAATTAGTTGTGGAACGAGAAGAATGCACGTGAAGAATGTAATAATTCGGGCAACAAATGGTTAACAATTAATTAGGCATACGCCAGCCTTAAACTCTATTGAAATCTCCCTAGTAGCACACATATCTGTATGTTTCCTCGGCATCTTCTCTAGGATAACACCCTTTTATCTCATTTAAGTTTGAATAAGTTGGGTGTTCCCCAATATCGTTAACCAAAAATTTAAGACAGTTTTTAGTCTAGTCCTCCAATTAATCCATCTCCTCCTTTCTATTTTAAGCACACTTCTACTGTATCAAACGATCCGGTAAAATATTAATTTTCCATTCGTTTCATCCTTTCAATCCGACAAAATTCAGTGCGAAAATTTTCTCTTTGATATCCTTAAACCTTTTTTGTTTTTTGTTTTGTTTTCTTATTGAAACTTTTCCCCAAAACAAATATCCTTTCATTCTATCAAAATAATCAAAATAAACCAGCCTCCGCCCACCACCCTACAAAATTTAAATACGTACTTAATTAGTTCTTTATCGCTTGTCATCAGTCTCTCTCTCATAACAAGAGTATTCATTTTGGTATCTCCACTTCAAGGACGAATCAAAAACAGCAACATGATACCTATCGCATATCGACGAAGTGAAGTACATAATTATTCCCTAAAAGTGGAATATTTTCTACTTTAACAAGTTTGAATATTTCGATTAATTACAAAAGTAAAGTCCAATATTTTCATTTTGAAAACTTTGTAGATACATACCTATAGGTACATGTGGATACCATTTACCTTTTTTTTTTTGTATAAAATATAGAAAATGAAAGAGCGTTTAGTTGGTACCTACATAGAATTCATTTTAAATAAGATGAAAGAATAATGCCGACGACTAGAGAAATGAAATATTAATTAAGAACCATGAGTCTTAAGATCCAATTTAGAAAATGAACTAATTAAGAAACTTGGGCCAAAGTGATTAGTATTTATTTCTATGATGAGCTCTTCATTCTATAGTAACCAATGCCGACTCCACCACTTGCAAGTGATGAAGTCCGACTGGAAGTAGTTAATATGTAATTAAAGACAAATTGTGCTTGAACTCCAACCTTTATATTGTCTATCGGTTAACGACGACGACGAACTCATCCATCCACTCAGTGAATCATCAGATCAAGAACCTTTCACTGCACTGGGGTGTGGGTATACTTACCAATTGCTTTGTTTTTTCCGTGTGGGTTTAGTGTTTCATTATTTTTCAGGATTCTTTTCCAAGATTTTTTCTCAATTATTCATGTAGGTGTCATGTTGATTATTAATATAAATTCTATTTGTGAGAGGTCCTTCAACTTATAGGAAGGAGTGTGTGTCCTTCTTTAAAGGGATAGTCTTGAATTTCATCAGAAAAATGAAATGTTGCTTCAAATATGATTGCAGTGATAAAAGGACATAGTTTCGTTCCAATCGTTCATCTTTTCACGGTCGTCGTTATAAATGATGATGATAGGGATGAAACTAGTCCTTATGTCCGATGCCTCGATATCATGCACATATCCTGCGATGTTATAACCAAATGTAGCCTAGTAAAATAATGTGGACATTAAACAGACAAACTAGAAGTACCATGTTCTAGGTATCTTTGACTGTAATTATAAAATAGCCTTTGACCAGCTCGCTGAAAAGCAGAAGACATGCTGAGTCAGTTCAGTTTTATTTTTGTCGCCTCTAGCTGCAACCACCTACCAACTTGTACAATAACAAAAAAATAAATAAAGTCTTTAACTAGGTTACACATATTCGATCCACAAATATCGTCACATCGAGAAGTTTCATTAAAAATTAATAATTGCTATAAAATATCCAGATACAGAGGAGGTAGTTAATCTAAAGATTTCAATCTATCTTTCAATCTGTTGTGCAGTAATTTCGTTGACTATAAATAATAAAAATTAATGAATAATGCATTCAGCGATTGGAGCATTGGATTTGGTCGATGTTGACCTTTATGAAGAGTCCATAACTGATATTAGTTCTTACTTACTTACATTTTATACTCTATGCACATGTGTATACATAATCGCAAACAAAAAAAAAAAAAAACCAGCTCTTTACTAACTTAATCTTGATGAACATTTTTATTACTATACCGAATCCTACATGAATTAGCATGAAGTTGTTTTTCTTTTTTTCTTTTTGTTTTTTTTATTACTTTACTAATTGGGAATTGACCTCAAACGTAGTCGTGTCGAATCGCCCTCCTGATGGTTTTTTTTTTTTGTTTCGTAAGTGTCCGTACTGTGTAACTTTCTATTAACCTAGTTCAACCTGGGAGGATGGTAGTTTGTATTAATTTTCGATCCTTTTATTGTTTTTGTGCAGTTTGTGCAGTTTTAATTGTTTGGATATTGGATCTTAAACTTACTGGCATCGGGTCAGATTGGGTTTTCTCCAATTAGCCCTGTACTTAGGTTAATGGGTTGATGGGTAGAGGTTGTAAAAGAATTAAATCTTTTGGGAGGTTTATTGTATTGAATTCATGTAGAAGTGATTTGAAGTATTTTTTTTTTAAACAAGATTGGGTTTTAAGAAAGGTAATTCATTATTCTTTTGAAGTCAGTAATTCATGTATTCAATTTTTAGCAATCACTGTATGGAATTCATTTTGGAAGTCAATTGAATTCACTTAATGTAAGTTGAAGTCAGCAGTGAAATAACTTGAAATCAGTAGAAGTCAGTAGTGAATTCACTTTGAAATCAGTTGAAGTCAGTAGTGAATCCACATATTTCATTGAAGTCAGTAGTGAATTCACTTTGAAATCAGTTGAAGTCAGTGAATAAAATTAAAATTATTTGAATTCATTTATATGTACGAATGTATCTACTTCAAAAACTTGAAAAATTTTTCACAAAAAATAAAGTTTTCGTTATGAAAATCATCATTAGACGATGCAGAGTATTGAGTCTCGTTGGCTTGGTTGAACAATTTTGCCCTCTTCTTTAGAAGAACATCAGAAACTCCTTCAAAAGAGTAATATTCACTCGGAATATACATCTCGTCCACATCTCATGTCTTATAATCAGACATCAACATCAATATGATCCACATCCTGAAATCAAGTGAATTAAAATTATTGCAGTTGAACTCACTAACTTCAACTAATTTCAAGTGAATTCACTACTGACTTCAACTGATTTCAAAGTGAATTCACTACTGACTTCAACGAAATATGTGAATTCACAAGTGATTTCAATTCAGTGATTGCTAAACATTGAATGCATTAATCTAATCACTGACTTCAAAAGAATGACGAAGAACCCGTACTTCTTTATTTCGGAAAGAAACAATCTTATGGTAAAAATCTCGCTTTTATTGCCGCTTAGTTGTCAATGAAGAAAGTATTATTAGCGTGTTGCAATGCCCTCATTGCAGCCTGTTTAGCAGCTGTTATCACTGCCAGGACTTCAGCTTGGCAAACACTGCTGTAGTGAGGGAGTCTGATGGAACTTGACATTCCGAGAATTTCGGAGAAAAGTACATAGCTGCTTCCAGTAGCGCAATTTTCTGGCTTTCTACTTGTACGCGCGATTTATGGAACGAATCAGGTCTTCTTAGTTTGATTTCTGTTGAGGTATTGTTTTAAGAACTAACAGTAGAGCTAAGGTATACAAAATCCTAACTACCTCCAAGTTATAGCTCACTTCATTCATCGATGGTTCGGCGTTCCTTCTTATTTAGAAAATATACTTGGATTTGTCCTTCCTCACCGTGGAATCCATTTTAGCAACTTCTATTCAAATCGATGACAATCCAAGTTCTGTCAGGATGGTGCCTCCGGTTTTGGGTTCAAAGTTTCGTACTGTCGTTTAAGTGTGATGATTGAATGGTTGTTTGAGATCAAAGGTCTCACATTCGGTGCTCGTTTTTTGACTTTTCCATCCTAAAACAGCACTGATAGGGTCCAATTAGATTCTTGACGTAGGTTTTCGCAAGTAAAGCGTAAATTGTAAACCATTGTCACAGTATGGCAGTTGAGATCTTGTACGCTCACGGGAGTGATGCCCTTTGTAATTGGCACAGTTGAGTGGGTGAGTCGCTTTTCTTAGATGTATCTCAAGCAAAGGACTTAGTAATTATAGTATAGAGTAGGTGGGTCTCTTTTCATATATGGATCCCGAGCTAAGGACCTAAGAAAGTAGAAAATTTCGGTGCGGAATGTGAGTGGACAAGTTGTTGAGGTCTTGTACACTGACGGGAGTGATGCCCTTTATAATTGGCACAGCTGAGTGGGTGAGTCTCCTTTCATATGTGGATCTCAAGCAAAGGACCTAATAATTATAATATGAGTGACTAACGACACTGACAAAATAAAATGCGTTTAACTGATCAAAGTAGAAAATTTCGGTACAGAATGTGAGTGGACAATTAAAATGCAATTTTAACGCACCTGATCCCTCTTCATGGTTCATTCTTTTTCTTCTTATGTGGAGTTACAGTTTGGGGTGAACCTGGCGCTCCAAAAACAAGCCTCTCAAGGTAGCCCGGTCGTTGGCTACATATCTGCCCCTAAAGTTGCACACTCCAAGTTGGAGTTCATTACTTAAAATGTAAAAATGTGTATCTTTGAAGTTGCTCTTTGCTTAAAATTCTTGACACTAATTGTCACCTTTTTTATGCGGTTTGCAATGTACATATTTGATAGAAAGTCCCTTTGTGGGTAACAAGTGCTTCCGACAACAATTGAAACTGACATCAAAGTAACAAAGCGTACATGGAACCATCCCATCAAAGAACCATCAAAGGGAACGTTTCCAACAAAATAATCATGACTTTACCTATTGTCACATAAAGTGAATAATAAATCTGAAAATCGTATGTCAAATAAATACTTGATAGGTAGCTTTGTTGTGGGCTCTGTGTATTTACAGCTCCTGATTCAAAGTATCATAAATATATAATATTAAATTTAAGAACATGATTTATCAAATTTATACACAATCCTTTTGTTGTATACCTTGGGAGGATGATACGATACAAACCACATCCGTAGAGAGAAAGATACATATAACCAACTTATGGTCCTGATAGCGACGACTTTGTATACTTCATCCTGCCCGATCCATCTGCTTATTTCTTGACTCCTTTCCATAGGAACCGAGTGCGCGCGGCAACCTCTTATAAATCTGCATATGACATGTGGGGTGGTGGTAGTCGGTAGTCGGAAAACCACACAAGAACTTAAAATTTGTGGTTAATACAGTTGTTGGTAAGGTTTTCCAAAAACCCCTTTGAGGTTGTCGATTTATTAAAAGGAGAAACAGAAACCAGATGCTATGGCAAATAATTCCCTCCCACACTCTGTACACTAAGTAGTATTTATTTATTTTTTTCTTCTTCTGTGGTTTATGTGTACCTGAAGGAGGACTGTATGTTATACATTTAAAAGCACAGGATGTATCTATATAATAAACTTCCCAAAGTGGAGTGTATGTCATCATCAAATTGAAATGAAAATGTGAAAAGTGTACCTACCTACCTCACTAACAAAATTAGTTGCATGTGTATTGTCTTTTTAGTTATATATGTACATAGTTTAGTTTGCTCTTTGCGCTTGCAAATAACAATAATTTGGTCAAGGTTTTTGTTTTTCCATCAAAAATTTCATTAAAAAAATCGGTAATTTGCGTAAAAATTTACAAAGAATGTTGTATATGTGTACGAATGGAACGCATTTTCACACCCATTTGCTTTATTTTGCTGTCCCTAAACTTTATTTTTCTTTTGATTTTGTTTATTATATTTGTTTGCCATTGTTTCAGAGTGAATTTTAGTTGTGGAACCTATCGATTGGCGGTGGTTTTTTCTGTGGTTTCGTATTACGAAGTGGGTACTATTAGCACATATTGTTGTCATTGCAAAAAAAACACAATCATGACTAAGATTGGTTTCATTGGGTAAATAACATAAATGTGGCCTATGACTGGTTAAATTCAATAAAAGACTCATCGTATGAGTTGCAAGATAGGTGTGACTTGATTTATTCTACTCTATCACTTTTCCCCTTAAAAAAAAATTGTCCTGCAAATGTTCCACACCAAGTGGAAGGTCCGTTTGCAAACAGATTGCACCACTTCTTGTGTCAGTATCTGTTTAAGTGTTACGACAATTGCTTCTGATGCAAACAAACAGTAATAATAATAATAAAAAAAAAAAACCCTTGTGTTGTCAACACTGTATTACATTATCTGCAGTACACGCAACGCGCACTCATAAGTACAACATTCCCGGCAAACCACTTGAAAACCACTTTAGTATGGTCTTCCAACAGATGGCAACAACTACTATTTTATTGGTTGTGTGGTCAAAATGACCTGATATTTGGAATTGAATTGAATTTTCTATTTCTTCCTTTTTTTTTTATTTGGTTTGTGATATTTACAAAGTTTTAAATCATATATTTGTTACCGGATGAAGTTTTCCAAAGATTGGACATATTTGTGTGGATTTGTACTGTAATCGTTCTAAGTACGTAAGTTGTGGTTTTAAGTATAAAATATGAAGAAAAAAAAAGTGTAATTTGAAACTCTGCAAGCCTGTTATGCACTTCACCTGTTTTTTTTTTTTTTTTCTTCTTTTTTTTGTGTTCATCGGCTGATGTTAACAAATGGCTAAACCGCTGAAAGGAAGCCAGCCACCCTGTGTCTATTCTTAAATTCGATCAAATTACACAACTGGTAGTATCGGTTTTTTTTTTTTTGTTTTTTTGCTACACATGTGGTTTGTTTAACAGTTTTGTAACATATGGACATTATGTACACACATGCAATTTATATAAAAAAAAAACTAAAAAGTTTAAGAAACTCGTAGGATAGTCAGTCCTTTTGGTAGGTTTTTTTTTTCTATAGAAAAACCTGTCCGTTGACATGAATCCTTCAGGATTTCAGTGGGATTTTCATACGAATATCCAATGTTTTACTTATCATTTACGAGTTCTGACCGATCACTAAGAAAAAATACAAGAATTGTGAGGTTAAACTCACGTGAATCGTTTGGTCGGGTTAATGTGGATTGCGTCCTACATGTGTGGAATGTGAATAAAATTTGACAGTTCACGACAGGGAATTGGTAATTTCTTTACAAAAACTAAGTGAAATTCAACATTCTGTATATGAATCGATAGATAAATTAAGCTCGGTTCTTTTGGGATAGTAAAAGTGTCAATGACGTGCTTATAAATGTGCTAAAAACGATTCCCAGTTCGCTGAGCTGTGAATGAAGTTTTACCTAGTCACTTCTACCAGCCAACACCGATTGTATTGAAGTTATTTTAGTGGTTACACCGCTTGCAAATATTTTAGTAGTACAAAAGGTGATGTCTTCCTCTACTGTGCAGTTCCCTTGACTGTGCTATTCCATAGGGTTGGATTCGAAGACACTCTGGACTCAAAAATGGATGTTTAGAATGATGTGTCGATTATTGATGTCGACATTCCTATGTTGATGACAATGATACATCCAATTCAACGCAAAACTGACTAAAGATCTGTGCCATGAAATAAAGTCCTATTGCGTTTTTAAAACTGTTATACTGTCTAAATTCTTACAAAAATCGTTGAGGACGAGTGAAGTTTATTGGCTATATCATGGTCTGATCAGATTCCTTTCGATCCACAAAATTGTGCGAATGATAGAAAAGAAATTCTCTAGCTACCTTCTTGTAGTTATAATGTCTGAATCCCTACAAAAATCGTTGAGAAGGAGCGAAGTTTATTAGATTTTGTATCATGGTCTGATCAGATTTCCTTCGATCCACAAAATTGTGCGAATGATAGAAAACTCACAATTCACGACAAACAAGATTCCTAGACATTGAAGGCGCCTTCAATAACGTCAACGCACTGAATCGATTCAGAAAGCTCTGATCCAACTGGGTGTGGAAGAGTTTATTAGCAAATCGATAGTGACTATGCCAAAAACTGGAATCATGCAATCGACCCTCGGTAACAGGAGTTTCACCATATCTGTCGTAAGAGGAACTCTTCTCTTCTTCTCTGGTAATCAACAAAATCTTGTGTAGACTTGACAGAGATGGAGTCAATGTTGTCGCGTCTATAGTATCAGGTTTGTTTCCTTTAGTAATCAGTGAGATTGTGGAAGATGTCTTGGACAAGATTAGCAAATGGGCCACTGGATGTGGACTCAGCGTCTCAAGCTTAGCAAAACTGAACTGATTATTGGTTGGTTGGTTGAAACCGACCTTCGGTGAGGATGCACTTGGACCCGAAGAAGGTCCATTGTGCTGCCGATGTGTATTGAATTGATTCCCTTTACCACTAAAACCAAAATACAGGCCTTTACGTCTCCACGGCTAAACAAACAATTACTCTTCTTATCCTTCAGTGCCAAGAACTTAGTAGGTGTGGTACTTGATCCAAAATTAAGCTGGAAACTCAACATTGAACAGCGGGTAAAGAAAGCCTGCGTGACTTTCTATAATCTTCGATAAGAAGTGGGGAATTCGCCCGAAGGTGGTCATATGGATGTACACCGCTGTGGTGCGTCCTATACATTTCCATTGATCGCTAGTCTCATGGCTTGCGTTAAGGAAAGAATACAACATCCAACTTATCAACAAAGTGGAAAGAATTGCATCTCTAGGTGCAACGGGGGTCATGAGAACATGTCCCACCGAAGCTTCATAAATAATTTGAGTCCCAGGTCAACCCCAGACATTTAGTAAAGCTTAGTACAAGCACAAACTTAAATTCTAGACTCCAAACTAACAAAGTTCCTTAAAATTGATAGGATTCCTTAAAACTATAATTATGAAGAATTATATTGCCACATTACCAGTCGATCTTCATATTCACCCTTATCCCGTGTGGCGTTTCGTATTTTAAGAGTTATTTGAGAAATTGAACGCCACAAAACAGCTTCGTCTGTAAGTAGGTTTACACTCCACATACGATCCACTCTTAAAAAACGAAGCTCCTTAAAGAACGACAATTGGCGTTTTACGGCGTTTTAATAAAACGCCACACGAAATAAGGGTGATTATGTTTTTATCACCATATAGTGCTTAGGAGGCCCAGGTTAACCCCGATATGTACCGCCACCTAAGAAGAAGAAGTGCGTTCAGATTAAGAGAAACAAGATGCTGATATACCAAACCTTATGGTCACAACAGCATCCTTGCTCTGTTACCACGAGATGTAGTAGCTAATCTAATCGACTTCCAGAATGAACTTCAGAAATAATGTCGCGGTCAGATTCCCAACCAGGGCGGAGTGACAAATGCTAAATGAGTTCGAAACAACAATTTTCACTGGATACCCCCAACATTTCCATGTCATACCGGCTTTCTTTAGCTAGACAGAGCACAATGGTTCTCTTCTGATCTAAGTGCATTCTCGTCGAGGGCCGATTATCGGCTTCCTGACTCGTGCAGCGTCTTCCTGCTGTATGTAAGGCTTGCCAACTACTCCCGCCACACCCGTAGCTATCCTCATTGACAGTCAGGCCGCTATTAAGGCTATTTCATGGTTGTGGCCTCGAAGCTAGTATAACAGTGCAAAGAAAAGAATGGGTCATCGTTTCAGAATCAGTTTCCTTTGGGTGCCGGGTGACAGTAACATTGAGAGAAATGAACGAGCTGATGAGCAAGACGGGGATCTGACCTTGATGGTTCATTTGCAAAGGCTAAGGGTAGAATCTTTTTGTTTTTTTTTTAGGGTTCACTGTTACCCTTAGGGAAATTGGGAAAAGAAGATAGGAGATACCAATGAACGTTGGTTTTAAATATTTGTGGATTCTAATGTGCGCACTATCTATTAAAAGCTGATAGAGATGGCAGGGGCGGCGAAACTGTGTCATATCCAGGCAGGTCTAGGTGCAAATACTACTTGAATAGAGCACAAGAGTAGACAGATATTCCAAGAGTTCTGACAAATAGTACTGTCCACTGGCTCAGCGAGGTTCATTTGGGGTCACCGCTGCACTATCGCTAACAATTATACCTATAAACCTGCAAACTTCCTTAACATCCACAATGTGGACTGAAGTCCCTGCAGCGAGATTGGCACCTGATAAGTTGGTTCATTCGTCTTATCGTTGAAGCTCTTTTGGTTTTGGAGAGTCAACAATTCCCAGACAGTGTACATTTCTGATTCATCTGAGGAAAAAAAAAAATTCCTAAGAAAGTTGTGGAACGTTAACGTTGTTTTTTTTTTTTCTTCATTCCAATCGCCGAACGATGCAAAATCCACAGATGAGAGATGCACTCCAGCGAAAGAAAATTACTCTTCTCAAGATTTATGGACATTCTACGCCTGTACACCAGTCATGTACTGACTTATTGACATTTTCAAAAAGAGGTACAAAAAAAAAAAAAGAAAAGAAACAAAGAAACACATTTCACTAATTATGTGTTGTGTTGTGTTTCATAAACACTAAGGTCATTTGCCTGGCGAAAAACCAACTGAAATTATTTTTATTTGAGACAAAGAAGAAAACACCATACCTACCAACCATCCAACCAACAACCAACGAACATCACCATCTAAGCATAAACCCTGCAAAAACACTACAAAACCAAGAAGAAGAAGTAGTATAGGGAGAATAAGAGAAAAAAAAAAAAGCCAACAAACACATGCACACACTTTTATATGTAATGATAATGAGGCACAAAAGTAACAAAAAAAAAAAAAGGTATTCACGCCACATGATGCCAGTGGAACACCTCTCCTCTTGAAAATTTCGTGTGCGTAATGCGCTTTCTGATCTCCTCTGGTCTTCTCTCATGTTCTTGGATTTTTTGGTGATTTTTCATATTTTTTTTTTTGTTTGTTCTTATACATAGGATACACAATACATTATGTAGTAACTCACTGTGCATGGATAAAATATTAAATATTTTGTAAAAAATAATTCATTTTAACTTGCACGCAGTTAGTGAGTACTGTCTATGCATGGTATGTCTATAAAAAAAAAAAATATATATGTATTCATTATGGTCATGCTTGAGCAAAAAGCCATCAACAATCGACCAACCGACCGACCCATCTTCTCTTGTGTATCCGTTCCGTGAATAGTCATTTCGAGATATTTGCTTACCGAAAACACAAAAGATACACAAATAGGTTTCACGTCGTATAAGATGAAGATGAAACCATTTGGTTTTGTCCGTTTTTTTTTTTCTTTGTATGTTTCTGTCGATGAGGCACATAAAGAAACAAACATAAAACTATATGAAACGACTACTATACGTCTAGACGGATAGTAGGTATACCCTATGGGATAATAATTTCGTAATTTTTATTTCTCCCTTCATAATAATGATGGCCATCGGTTTTAACGTTTTACGAGTATGAGAAGCCTTCAGGATATATACATACACTTGGGATGTAGTAATTATGTTAGGTTTTGTTAATTATTAGAATGAAGGAGTCATGAGAACTTATTATTAACTGTACGTGCGATATTTTGTGATGTGTAGCAGTGATGGTATGTTCCAGACTATCTGGAAGCGGACAGTGGATTATGTCTTCCGATATAGATTCATTTCATATTTTTGCTTTATTGAAAAGAGTAAACCTTCCAAATGAGATAGGCCATCCTATCTACACAATTTTTAAATACATTTTCGATGGTTTCGACCCGCATTTCAGGAATAGCTTGATCAATATTGTTCTTGAGTGTCTGGATTGTTTCTGGATTGTTCCCAAACCCCACAAAAAAAAGTCCAACGGCGTCAAATCGCAGCTCCCTGTCGGCCAAGCAACATTACCAAAACGACTGATTACACAATTCTTGAACTAATTGTGTAATAAATCAATTGTTGTGGAACGTAGCCCAGAACTGGAATCATAGCTCGCCCGAATTACACGATTATTGAACTATGTGTGTAGTAAATCGATTGTTGTGGAACCTAGCCCAGAACTGGAATCATAGCTCGCCCGAATTACACGATTATTGAACTATGTGTGTAGTAAATCGATTGTTGTGGAACGTAACCCCATCTTTCTGGAAATATAGCTCGTCCAAGTCCAAATTCTCAGTTTTTGGCCATAAAAAGTCAGTTATCATGCCTCGGTAGCGCTTTCTATTACCGTCTTGGAACAAAAATGGGCCATAATGCAATAAATTTATTGTTGTGGAACGTAGCCCAATCTTTCTGGAAATATAGCTCGTCCAAGTGCAAATCCTCAATTTTTGGCCATAAATAGTCGGTTATCATGCCTCTCCTTTCTTGTAACGTTTCTTGCATTGTCTTCTTGGAAGAAAAATGGTTCAATAATGCCGCCATTCCAAAAACCACACCAAACAGTCATACATTCACGATACATTGGCTTCTCTTTGACTACGTGTGGATTTTCCGAGCCCCAAATACTGTAATTTTGCTTGTTTAGGTAGCCGCCCGAGATGGAAAGATGATTTTTAGTAAAATTGTCATCAATTTCAAGCTGATTGCTCTAAAATCCAAACAGAGAAGCGATAACGAAGCGGGTAGTCATTCAATTCTTGGCTTCCACTGACATCCATTTATTTGTACAGCTCATTGGAGTCGCGGTTGTGTCTTCTCCTCCATTGGTCAATATCTGCATATTGTCTAGCACTTGGTTCCATATAGCAGGACTGACAGGATCAAATTCTTGTAGAGCATGCACTTCGTCTTCCCAGTTAGGAGTGTGGAACTTATTTGTTTCGCCAAACTTCGCCGAATATTTACTCCTTAACCACTTCGAAGTTTCTGTCGCAAACAGTGACATTTTGTTCTAGGCGGTGGACAGATACAAAAAAATGCAAAATCTTTGGCGCGACAGGTCCATGGGACCTAGGACCTAGTTTCTCACAAACGTGTTATATTCTTTACACGAATGGAAGGCCTCTAACTATTTAATGCCGTATCCGAAGGGCAATTTTTGTTTTGAGAAGCTTTTTCATGACAATTTTACTGTCGGATGTTTGTCAGACGCTCGCGAGAGGTGTGGTCGTGAAAGAAATTTTCAGTGTTGTCTGGGGATCGAACCTTAAATCCCTCGCTCTGTAGGCCAACCCACTACCCACTTGAGCCATAACATCTTCTATACGACGGTGGACAGATGCTTCTGTGATTTTGAGTTGACAACATATACTTGGTTTTCTTCTCATTTAAGTACTTTAAGGCCAACTCGTTTCGCCTCGTACTTCAATTGCCATAGAAGCCTGTAAGATGGTGCCCTGGGAGCGACCAATGTTATCGATGTCATCTGTGTATCCCAGCAGCTGGAAAGAACTGTTGAAAACAGTGCCTTTCGTGTTAATATCTGCCCTGTGGACCATCTGTTCTTGGGCCGATGTCGTCTGCGTATCGCAGTAGCTGGACAGATTTGTTGTAGATTATCTGTTCCAGCACAAAATTGAAGAAGTCACATGATAGCGCATCTCCTTGCCGAAATCCGGTACATGTTGGGAATAGTTCGGAGGAATTGGCTTCTTCATTGACTGGATGCAGGGGCTGCATTTCAAAACGTAGTACTGCAACATCAAACGTTCCAAAATGCAAACAAAAACAGTGTTGCAAAGGACCACGTTCCAAAACGCATCATGACTGAATCAGCTACGCAAATAGTCATCCTGTGATGCAAATGATTCTTCTCTTCTGTTTTTGATTGGGAAATGGAAGTTTTTGCAAATTATTTCACGAATTATCCTTAATAAATTGTAGCGTTCAATTCAGTGGAATTTTTTTACTTTTTATTGTTTCTAATTGACAAAAGCATCGTGTCGTGTTCCAAAATGCATCATGAATGCATAGCAGTGTCAAAGATTTTGCATCACCAAAGTGTGTAGTCACGATTCGCATTTTCGACATTTTATCACTCTATCACACACTATCACTCTCTCTACCTGATGCTGGAAATGCTGCTTAAACACATTTACTATTATCCGTGCTTCGGTGACTCCTTCATTATTTCGAAGAGCCTGCATTCTGGGCTTGAAGCCAGCTGCCATTTGTTCACATAGAAGTATGTCCTTCTCACATGCCTTCGTGTGGAACTTAAACTACTTGATAAATTTTAATTCATTTTTGATGTTTTTTTTTTTCCTCAAAGTAGACTGGATTGGTGGTTGCAAAATTCACATCATTAAAATGTCATTTTAAAAATGCGTAATGCGAAAAGTCGGCATGTCTGTATGCAGGATTCCAAGGACCAGACATAAATTTATACAATCTGTCAATCTGCTGTCATAAGATTTTTGCCAATTTTCATGTCAAAACGAAGGGTATTATTTTTGATAAGACATCTTTCCACATGTTAGGTTTCATTGTGACGGCATTACATCGTTGCATGTTACTAATTGAAGCTTGAGGTACTTGTCATCCATAAACGGATCATTCACCATTCACTCGGAAGGGTATATATTTAATTCCAATAAAATGGAAGTCATGTCGGAAGTGTGGTATGCAGCTCTACACATGTTGTGTCCCTAAATACAGTTTGTAGATACTGATTATTTTTTTAACGAAATGTAATTTGTCGATTGCGTGATTGCTGGCATACGTACACCACCACACATGTATTGATATCCTTCGCATGGTGTAACAAAAAACATAAAATTAACTCATCAAAAAAGTCCACTTGATGGAAATTCATAAATACATGAGTACATGTGGCAAACGAACAATTGGGATTCCAATGAAAAAAAAAAAATTCAAAAAAAAAAAAAAAACCCAAGGACTTGAGATAAAATAAGGATATACATGGGCCAGATATATGATATCCTCTTCAAATTGCCTATTGTGAAATGAAGCGGTTGGAAGTGGCCTACCACTTGAATGGGTACTTAAATTCATCCGGAAGAACAGCTGGAATCCAAGTGGGCTCTGACATGCTTAAGACGTTATTGATTCTGTACAGAAAGTGGATTTAAAAAGATTGACCTCTTTCGAGGGTGGAATACAGTGGTTGGGATATTTTTTTGTTAACAATAACTAGGTTCATGCAAATCAATGTCGAAAGGATATACAAATTGTTTTGAGTTAGGTAGGAGTTAGGTAGGCTTTTACATTTCAATATTTCCATAAAACCCATCTAAATATAAATTTTATTTTTAGTATTACTTACCATACAATCCACATCCACATCCACGTCCTTATTCCAATTCTTATTCTTTGAAAATAGAAAAGAATAAATATTATCTACCTACGTGGGGTGGTGTACCTACATATAATTACTGTTCATTACCATGGGTACTTTTTAATATGAAAAGATGTTAAATATAAGTGCACGTTATCCTTATGGGATAACGCATACAAATAAGTCTGTATTTTTTAACACATGTACTAACATCAAAGAACGCTTAAAGGAAAAAAATACAAAAATAAGGACCACAACCAAGGGTAACATTCGAATGGGGCAGCAGGGATATGCATACATATTTAGAAAAAAAAAAAACAACAACTCACAAGAGAAAGACAACATTTTGTGTGTTGTGGATGACAACATTTATTTTTTAAATGAAAATGTATAATTACTTAAAAAGCAAAGGACGAATGGAGTTTTGACATTTCGATTGGGGGTTTTAAATTTACATGTTCACCGTAAGCTGCTTAGTTTTGGTTTTACTCCTACTTTATGACGAGTAACGAGAGCTATTTTTTGCTTCAGCTTTTAATAATGGGGTGGTTCAGTCGTATGTAAGTCCTTTGAGGAATAATTCATTTCATATGACCACAAGAAAAACGTAATGTGCGTCCATTAGGATAACCTGGTGAGTGGTGATGTGTCCATTGTAAAGCGACAAGGGTATGACAAACAATTAGCCTTGTCTGACAGAGAAGTATGCGAAAGGCATTGTTTTGATTGACCTTAACCTTTTCATTATTGGATTGTCGGGATTACTTTCTATTGACCGACGTGGTTTTAACCTATCCAAAGGATATAACTGAGTAGCAGGTATTTATAGTTTTAAGGCACATGAACTGTTTCGATACCTAATGCCCATTAACTTGTCAATAGAGGAAGATGTGGATCATCTCATCACATGGAAGTTTCGCATTTTTCAAAACGCCAGGCCCTGACGGCATTCTGCCAGCTTTGCTGCAAAAGGCTTCAGTTGAGGTTGGAGGGAAGTGTGGATTGTATTTATTATACCCAACACACATTACACACATACATCGTCATTTGTGGCTGAACTACAGTCAACCTGTCCGAAGAGTCCACATCCATAATGGAAGCTATTGGAGCCTACATGAAATAGTAGGCAAATTAGAAAGCAACCTTTCACCATAAGGAATTCGCTTCGCACTAGCTGCCTCTTTACAGGATTTGAAGCTCAGCAATGCCTATATAAAGGGTAAATCGGTAGAAACAGCTCTACATCATCATTTGTGGTTGAACTACAGACAGTCAACCCGTCCGAAGAGTCCTCATACATAATGGAACCTATTGGATCCATGGGTGGTGGTTTACATGAAGTAGTAGACAAATTAGAAAGCAGCCTTCACCATAAGAAATTCGCTTCGCACTAGCTGCGTTTTTTAGATATTAAAGGGGCTTGTAGTAACATGTGTCGAGCATAGCATTACCAAGTCGCTTTGCAAGATACTCGTCACAAAAAATATCAATTCCACTCTCGGACATAGTTCGAAATAGAATTAGCCCTTAACAGGCTAAGAAAATTGGCTAAAAAGTGTGGACTCTAGTACTCTTTATACAGAAAATACAAACCACCACCCTTCAATTTGTCTAAGTTTGCTAGAGTGGAACATTTCCTCTCAAATCGCACAAGATATCTTGGTACGGAACTAGATAAAGGGTTGGCCATCTGTTGGTTTCTTTTTAAAAAGGGTAAACCTTCCAAATGACTGCCTCGATTGGCTTGGCAGTAGACCATCCTATCAACCGAATCTTTCAATACTTGAAATATTGTCCAATATTGTCCTTGAGGGCCTGAATCGCTTCTGAAATTCTTCGCATAGCATCGATCTTTAATGGTATCCCACAAAAAAAAGTCCAATGGCGTTAAATCGAAGCTCCGTGCCGTACCAAAACGACTGACTACACGATTATTGAACTTAGTGTGCAATAAAACTATTGTTGTGGAACGTAGCCTTAACTTGTTGGATACCTTGACTTATATTGTTCGTATAGAATCGATCTTTAATGGCACTCCATTGCGGTCATGCAACATCACCAAAAAGAGTGATTACACGATTATTGAACTTAGTGTGTAGTAAATCGATTGTTGTGGAACGTAGCCCCATCTTGCTAGAAACCAAGTCCAAATCCTCATTTTTTGGCCATAAAAAGTAGGTTATCATGCCTCTCCATTGACTGCAACATTTATTCCATTGTCATCTTAGAAGAAAAATCTGCCTTAACGTAACTTGATGGGTCCACTATTGTGTCCACTGCTTATCAAGAACTCATAAGTATTAAATCGCACCACACTCTGTATCAAGTTTAAAGCTTTTTTTTTTGTTTTCAGAAATATAGTACATGTAATTATTGGAAAACCCAAGATTTTCATTAGCTACTATTTCATAGTCATACCCCTTTCGAAACCCAGTTCATATGAGTTCACAAGAACACATGTTCCACAAGTTTCATATTTCGAACTCTTCGTTATTTATGATTCAATTTTCATTCTCAAAACTTTAAGTTAACATGAATAATGTGTGCAGTAAGAAACCCTACTCATTTTGCTGTTGCAGAATCATAAAATGTACGAGAATACATATTTAAATGCGCGCATCGAATTTAGTTCCAAGTATCGGAGCACGAACCACCACAAAGCACTGTGATGAGGGAGAGAAGAAAAAAATAAACATTAAATTTTTCCATGAATTCAAAATATACAAAAAAAAAAAACGAAAAAAAAGACTAGACAGGCGAGAGACAAACAAACTGAAATATGTTTGTAATTAGATTCTACTTCTGAAAAACCCATCCACTATTCGGTAGCCGCCTCTCACTCTTCTGGCAAGGTATCATATATCTGCCTGTCGTCTTGGATACTACTTGGTACGGTACGCTTCTACAGTGCTGCACCATGGAATAAATAAATAACCACATTTATGGAGTTTCACATATTTTTTTTTTTTTTGTTCTTTTGTTGGTCTTAGTCCTTTTTCCTGATTTTCCATGCATTTCTCATATTTCCTTACGTGCGTTGTGGCAGTGAACTATTTGTATGTGTATTAATGAAATTTTCCTCAAGTGGATTCTTGTTTGAGGTAAATTTTTGCCTTAAGGATATTTTTTATTTTTATTTTTATTTTTACAATGCAGCATATGAAGGGCTTCCTACTGGAGTTGGATTTGTTTATCAAGTGCAAAATTTAAATAGAGATGTGTTTTGAATCGATAAGAAGAAAATAGTTTGTAAGACTAATGGAGAGAGTGGGAGCTATTTTTAGGAGTTTGTAGAAATGAGCAGGGTCGACGATGTAAGTAATTTTCTATTAAGGAAGCTTAATATGTGTTTGGTATTCATTTTGCAAGTTGCAAGACTAGAAAAGTTACCACAACGAAGCACTTTAGGTACTTTAGATTAATTTTCTGATGAATGAGAGGTAGATAAAGTTTTTACGCACTGTAGGAGATTCATCTGATGTCTTGTGTTCAAGTTATTTAATATCTTTTCAAATAGGAGTCCTTTCATGGCTTCGCATGGGAAAGTTTTTAACAGGAAAATCATTGCACATCAAGGCAGAATGATTCCATTTTGCTTTTTATACAGACAATGGATGTATTTATGCATTGTCTGTACTGTCTGTATTGGAAAATCATTCCCGTAGCCTTAGACTACTACCAGCTAACTGAAATAATTCAAAGTGCTCTTGAAGCAAAAGATATACATAGAACTGTGTACTTTCCTGGACAACGAAGGAGCATTCGATAACAATTTTATAAGCTCTACATAGAAAGGGGGTAACCAGCACAGTATACAAGTGGATGTATGAACTTTTGAGCACAAGATGAAGGAAGACTCTTACATACATCAGAAGTTATAATCAGGATCAGTACAGCAAGAGGATAAACACATAGAAGAGGAGGAGTATCTCCCCTAATGTGGAACCTAATATATTGTTGATGACCTACGTACTTGAAAATTTGACAAAACATGGCATCAACTGTCAGGCATATGCCGATGAGGTAAATTTGAGGAAACTTACATAGGTTACAAAGCGCTACAGTCCAAGGTGGATCTGGGCAAGTTGAGGAAGCCCTTTGTGATATTATACAAAGGAGACTGGCAATAAGCTTGACGGGGCTAAGCTTGAACCCGACAAAAACTACAAAAGTACTTTTCACGAGGAAAAGAAAACTTGACCGACTGAGGCCAATAATAAGGCTGTCGGGTATAATACTGACACCAGTCTGGGACTTAAGAAGAGATAACCAGGAAAGCCAAGTGGAACCTAGCGGGCAAATCCTGGAGATGTAGTCCGACCATCCTTAGATGGATTTAAATATATTACTATTGTGGGACCAATGACCAAAGATCACATATGAAGGAATTGCATAGGCAAAGAGAACCTCAATAAGGTGCAAAAACTGGCATGCCTCTGTATAACAGGGTCCATGACAACTTGTCCAATTGGAAAACAGTTCAAGGAAAGACCAAAGACAGAATAGGAAGCAATTCGATGCACTACTCAAAAATATACCACTTTTGGCAGGAGGGAGACACTCAATAAGGTGGAAAGACTGGCATGCCTCTGTATTACCGGGGCCATGAGAACTTGCCCAACTGCAGCCATGGAGGTGCTACTGGAACTGACTTCTTTGCATCTTGTGGTTGAGGAATGCGTTGGTAAAACGGTTCTAGAAATGACCAAAGAAGGAATTTCAAATCGGATCAATGGCCTTACCTAGAGACGATACTATTAGAAGGTTCAACTTTCAAAACAACTTAAGTAGCAAGCTCAGCAAAAAAAGGAGTTGAAACATGGAATCCACAATCTACAAACTAAGCAATCACACAACAGAGTGGTACAGCGATGGGTCAAGAACGGATGAAGGAACTGGAGCAAGAGTGTTCGGGTCTAGAACCAAATACTCTGAATCCATGGGTAAAAGTACCAGCATCTTTCAGGCTGAGATCCATGCCAAACATAGATGTGTCCAAACAAATCTGGACAGCCATATCACAGTTGGCTGTCCAGATTGATTTGGTTATAATGTCAGATAGCCAAGCTGCTATCATAGCACTTGACTCCTATGTCATTCAGTCTTGTGTGTGAATGCCTGACAAAATCTTAATGAATTAGGTAGAGGGGACAAGGAGAATCGCTGTGGGATACCTATTCATGTGGGAATGAAGCCGAGCATCAAAAACCTTCGTATGTCCTGAACCATTCTGTGGAATAGGGGATCATACCGTCATAGAAAAATTCAGGCAACTAGAGATGGAAAACAGGCCAAGAACCTGAAATAACGCTCAGGGCATGAGGCAAGCCAAGAAACTTCTAGTGGAACATAACCAAAAAAGATTGAAGAGGACGTATCATCATGAGCAATAATAACTGACGGGCTTCCTAGTGGCAGGAAACTAGGTGTATCTGAAGAAGGTTTCTGCAGATTCGGCGATGTTTCCAGTGAAATTCCAGAACATCAGCAGGGATCTTCTGGGGCACTGTTCCACAAAATACTGAAAGACTTGGGCATGTACCAATAATCAGATGAGGAAGTACCGCCTTCCAGAGCCGATTCTCATCCTTAGATTCTTAAAGGAAACTGGATTAGAAAAAGTGCTCTAGGACAGATTTCTTCCACCAAGATGTAGTAAGAGTACATAACCCTCAAAAGGATTCCGAAAGTAATCTTAATGCGAGAGGAACTCTAATAAGGACACGTACCTCTGCAAAGTGTTAGTATATACAAATATACATATTATCAGAGAGATTCCGAACCAGACCACAGTATTGGGTCCCTTTTCATCTCTCTTCCACAATCCATCTTAGCCCGAGAGTCTGTCTGAATTTCTCCACAGTTCCTCTCTGGCTTTGATTCCTCGTGTATCTGTTTAATAGAAATCTGGTTCATCCTCTGGGTTTCTACTCAGTGTCTCACCAGGAACTTCCTTCTTCTGCTAGCTAGTGTCGGACATTGACATAATACATATATGTATGTGCTGTTGTCCCGACTTCGCATGTGTCATCCTCCAGAAGACCCATCTTTGGGTGATACCCGATATTTCCTTCCATTACCTATAGATAACGCTACCACCCATTTCAGTGTACTTCGCAGTGTACTAAGCTTAGAACCTCCCTGTGACTGGTGCCAATCGGCATTTTAATAGCCATTTTCGCTTGCCTGCTACCTTCCACGGTTGCCCACTTTCTCTTATGTTCCACCGCAGCCCAATTGCTAATTAGGTGCTCTACCATCCCTCGTGTCAATTGCAGCACATCGTTCCGAACCAGAGAGCTCCGAGGTTGACCCTTGCTTTGATGGAGAGTCCGCCTTTTCGTAGCCCTCAGTCCTTTAGTCTTACATTAGCTCGAGTTAACACTGAGACCAAACTTCGTAGCCCAAGTACTTACTTTATTCAAAGCATTTTCTATAACTTAGCTCAGCACATAACTTCGGTTCGTATACCCGACTACATCGATTCTTTCTGACTATGAGCCGTAGTAGAGGTGAAATGACACCGCCCTGAGGTGTTCCACTGCTGGGGAAATTTGGTTATACTGCTGTTTTCTAGTGTTGTCTGAATAATTCTCGTCCTAAACGTAGAAACGATGCATAGCCTTAGTTCCGTAAGGGATTTAAGAATTGCTTCAAGGCTTCTTCTATGTCATGGAAGGAGGCCTTTTTCTATAGTCCACACTACATGAAATGACTCATTTTTGTAGATTTTACTTTGAGGTACGCGTGCTGAGATTTGGAGAGGGATGTTTCTTCTAATCAGGTAATCTAGGACACGTTCGAGAGTCTTCAGTACAAAGAAGATTCAACTAATTGTCCTGAAATCTTCCACATTTTTACGACCACGTCTTCTATTTCTATTCGCAAGTGGATCGAGAGTCTTCAGTACCTACAAAGGAGGTTCAAGTAATTGGTCTAAAATCTTCCGAATATTCACCACTCTCATTCGTCTCCATGAATGGGGTAGAGGGTTGCTCCTAAAAATCGATGTGAGTCATGGAATCGCTAAATCTTGTAATTTTTGAAGCATAATGGGTAAAATGCCGTCTAGACCCGATTTGAAAGGAGCTTTGGAGGCAAATTGGATCTGTTCTACTATCTTTACATCCAGGAAAGTGGATGTTTATTAAGAGTTCTAGGAATCCTGCAGTTGACTCCGTCCATTCTCCATTCAACTTTCTCAGAAGAGATGGGTTGGAGTGTTCTGTGGATAGTATTTTACTGAGTCTTGCAGAGTCCTTTAGCAAACCGAATACTTTGCTCAGTGCTTAGAGCATTTTTCAAGGCTCAATTCCCAAACTATTTTTTCACAGTTGTACTATTGTTGTGGAACGTAGCCCCATCTTGCTGGAACCCAAGTCCAAATCCTCAATTTTTGGCCATAGAAAGTCGGCCAGTTGTACTGCTGATCGTAACTTAGTGCGTTGAGTTACTAATCGATGTTTAGACTGTCCATGGGCCTGTTACGGACTACTAAAACAACTGGAAACTACAATAATTTCAATAGAGTTCCCTTTTTCTCTGCAATTCCCACAAAAAAAAACCTTAAAATGTTGTTAAACACAAAAAATAAAAAAAAACCGCTTAAATAACGATGCGTCACACGCATTTCAGTTAAAAAAAAGAAAATAGATACAAAAAATCCACAAGAAGAACCGCCTGAAAATGTTGATACAAAGATGAGAAGGAAAGAAATTAAGAGAGCGCGCGGGTAAAAGGTAATACTTGAAAGGAAATATATCCAATATATCTACAACAAGAAAAACCTGTCAGATGAAGCATCGCCATAGCCACTACAACTATACTCATGTACTTTGTCTTTACAGCTTTGTGGCATCTACTGGGAAGAAGTCTGGCCAAAGCAGTCGTCAGTCAGCTAGCCAGTCGGGTTATCTACGTAACCAACCAAAACCAACCGCCAGCCGCCAGTAAAATATTTGTCTTTATTTTTAGTGTATGTTGTGTGTTTGGCTTCTCTCTCAATGCACTGCAAAAGTAGAATATCGAATTCCTCTTCTCTTGTTTTCATTTAATTTTTTTCTTTTTTCCCCCTTTTTCTTCTTTGTGATTATTATATTCTCTCTCAGTTAAGGTACATTCTTTGAAAGGAAAAAAAAAAAAATAAAGAAAAGAAAAGCGAAAAAGGTTATTTATTAGGAAATTATAATAAAGAAGCGTAAAATAAGAACAGCAAGACAATAACCAAATTCAGGATCTCTTGTGGAAGGTATACCTACTTCCGATATGGGTTAGCAATTATTGACTGACAGCACGTATGTACGTACTTGGATGTATGTAGGTAATGCATTTTTCGCACGATTTAGTTATGAATATCTTAGAGATTGTATGTCTAGTTTAAAGTTTCTACTCCCAGTAGAAAGTTAACAAACATGTTTACTCTATTAAGGAGTTATTAGTGGACCAAGGTGGATTAGAATAGATTTGACATTTGTAAACCGCGGTTTGGATATTCCTGTACATGCAGTCATGTCCCTCAAAATGAAAAAAAAATTAATAAAATCCACAAGGCTATAGACAGTCTTTTTAGGCCCTCCCAAGTTGGACCATCTTCAAAACAAAAAATACATATTTTTTGTCCAATAGGTCCATGGGGACCCAGGGCCTACCTTCTCACAACCATTCATGTCATTTACAGGAATAGAACGAAAGGAAGAATAGAACTAATGTCGTTTGCTGAAGTCAGTGAATTCAACTGAAGTCATTTGAATTCATTTATATGTACGAACGTATCTATTTCAAAACCTTGAACCATTTTCCACAAAAAAATATGGTTTTCGTTATTTAAAACATAAGACGACGCAGAGTATTGAGTGTCGTCGGTTTGGTTGAACAATTTTACGTCAGAATTTCCTTCAAACGAGCAAGATTCACTTTTCAAATACTATAGTATCTTTACTACTTCAAAACATGCATCTCGTCCACAAATGTTTTACAATCAGACATCAACATCAACACGATCCACATCCTGAAAAAGAGTGAATTCAAATTATTGCAATTGAACTCACTGGCTTCAACTAATTTCAAGTGAATTCACTACTGACTTCAACTGATTTCAAGTGATCCACATCCTGAAATCAAGTGAATTCAAAATATTGCAGTTGAACTCACTGATTTCAAGTGAATTCACTACTGACTTCCACTGATTTCAAGTGATCCACATCCTGAAATCAAATGAATTCAAATTATTGAAGTTGAACTCACTGATTCCAAGTGAATTCACTACTGACTTCAACTGATTTCAAGTGATCCACATCCTGAAATCAAGTGAATTCAAAATATTGCAGTTGAACTCACTGATTTCAAGTGAATTCACTACTGACTTCCACTGATTTCAAGTGATCCACATCCTGAAATCAAATGAATTCAAATTATTGAAGTTGAACTCACTGATTCCAAGTGAATTCACTACTGACTTCAACTGATTTCAAGTGATCCACATCCTGAAATCAAGTGAATTCAAAATATTGCAGTTGAACTCACTGATTTCAAGTGAATTCACTACTGACTTCAACTGATTTCAAGTGATCCACATCCTGAAATCAAGTGAATTCAAAATATTGCAGTTGAACTCACTGATTTCAAGTGAATTCACTACTGACTTCCACTGATTTCAAGTGATCCACATCCTGAAATCAAGTGAATTCAAAATATTGCAGTTGAACTCACTGATTTCAAGTGAATTCACTACTGACTTCCACTGATTTCAAGTGATCCACATCCTGAAATCAAGTGAATTCAAAATATTGCAGTTGAACTCACTGATTTCAAGTGAATTCACTACTGACTTCAACTGATTTCAAGTGATCCACATCCTGAAATCAAGTGAATTCAAAATATTGCAGTTGAACTCACTGATTTCAAGTGAATTCACTACTGACTTCCACTGATTTCAAGTGATCCACATCCTGAAATCAAGTGAATTCAAAATATTGCAGTTGAACTCACTGATTTCAAGTGAATTCACTACTGACTTCAACTGATTTCAAGTGATCCACATCCTGAAATCAAGTGAATTCAAAATATTGCAGTTGAACTCACTGATTTCAAGTGAATTCACTACTGACTTCCACTGATTTCAAGTGATCCACATCCTGAAATCAAATGAATTCAAATTATTGAAGTTGAACTCACTGATTCCAAGTGAATTCACTACTGACTTCAACTGATTTCAAGTGATCCACATCCTGAAATCAAGTGAATTCAAAATATTGCAGTTGAACTCACTGATTTCAAGTGAATTCACTACTGACTTCAACTGATTTCAAGTGATCCACATCCTGAAATCAAGTGAATTCAAAATATTGCAGTTGAACTCACTGATTTCAAGTGAATTCACTACTGACTTCCACTGATTTCAAGTGATCCACATCCTGAAATCAAGTGAATTCAAAATATTGCAGTTGAACTCACTGATTTCAAGTGAATTCACTACTGACTTCCACTGATTTCAAGTGATCCACATCCTGAAATCAAATGAATTCAAAATATTGCAGTTGAACTCACTGATTTCAAGTGAATTCACTACTGACTTCAACTGATTTCAAGTGATCCACATCCTGAAATCAAGTGAATTCAAAATATTGCAGTTGAACTCACTGATTTCAAGTGAATTCACTACTGACTTCCACTGATTTCAAGTGATCCACATCCTGAAATCAAATGAATTCAAATTATTGAAGTTGAACTCACTGATTCCAAGTGAATTCACTACTGACTTCAACTGATTTCAAGTGATCCACATCCTGAAATCAAGTGAATTCAAAATATTGCAGTTGAACTCACTGATTTCAAGTGAATTCACTACTGACTTCAACTGATTTCAAGTGATCCACATCCTGAAATCAAGTGAATTCAAAATATTGCAGTTGAACTCACTGATTTCAAGTGAATTCACTACTGACTTCCACTGATTTCAAGTGATCCACATCCTGAAATCAAGTGAATTCAAAATATTGCAGTTGAACTCACTGATTTCAAGTGAATTCACTACTGACTTCCACTGATTTCAAGTGATCCACATCCTGAAATCAAGTGAATTCAAAATATTGCAGTTGAACTCACTGATTTCAAGTGAATTCACTACTGACTTCCACTGATTTCAAGTGATCCACATCCTGAAATCAAATGAATTCAAATTATTGAAGTTGAACTCACTGATTCCAAGTGAATTCACTACTGACTTCAACTGATTTCAAGTGATCCACATCCTGAAATCAAGTGAATTCAAAATATTGCAGTTGAACTCACTGATTTCAAGTGAATTCACTACTGACTTCAACTGATTTCAAGTGATCCACATCCTGAAATCAAGTGAATTCAAAATATTGCAGTTGAACTCACTGACTTCAAGTGAATTCACTACTATCTTCAACGAAATATTTGAATTTACAACTGATTTCAACTTCCACCAAGTGAATTCAATTGACTTCCACAATGATTTCAATTCAGTGACTCCCAAAAATTGAATCCATTAATCACTGACTTCAAAAGTATGGTGAATTACTCACTGACTTCAACTGATTTCAAGAAAAAAATACTTCAAATCATTTCTTGTCTTTGGTCTTTCTATTGGATCAGGATACCTCATTTCTACTTTTAGTTTTACAGGTATAACCGCTTGTGGACCATACCCTAATTCAATTAAATAAAAAAAGGAAAAGGTCATTCTTAAAATAATTCTATGATGGCTCTCGTCATGGGATTTTTTTTCCAGTTGCACACTTGCTAAATTAATTAAATGAAAAAGTAAATAGCTCTATAGGGATGTCACCACATTTTAAAATAACCTCCGTGGGAAAGAAGCCTTCGGTACTAATGTGTGCAATTATTAAACTCCCCAGTTAATATCTATGTTAACGTAAGGTTGCACTTATCCATAATAGCCTTGATATTATGAATAAATAATTGTTTTCATGAGAATTTAAAACACATGGTTCTGCCTTTTAATATTTTATATCATGCAAGGACACCTGCAATATTTGCAATTACATAGTTCACTGTGGGCATGCTAGGACGTCATGAAATTTGTGATAGGGTTTCAGTCTATCCGGAGTCATTGTGTTTTGCAACTACATACATACATATGTACATATTTCACTGTAGGACGTCATGAAATCCTTGATAGGGATTCGGCTTATCTGAAATCATTTCATTCATCGACTTCGACATGTAACTCGTCTTCGATTTACTTGAATCCACCTCTTCTCGGTGCAGACAGTGTATTTCTTTTTTTTTTTTTTTTGAAGAAATTTGTCGTAGCATGGACTGGACACAGGCTGGACTTTTTATGAAGTCATAAAACTGCAGACACGTTATTTTCAAATTGACTTTCACCATTAAAATGAGTTTGAGAGTTTCAGATCTATTCTCTGTTCGTTCCACTGTTCATCCCAGTGAAAACTCTCTCAACGGGGATGCGGGTGGATCTAGGACAAAAAACAAAACAGGGCATGTACTCGGTTGATGGGAAGCTAAATAAGTTTTTGTTGACAAAATCGCTACGGAATATTGTCTTATTGACCTGACTATGGCGTTGTGGATTCCATCACTCGCCTACCCACGACTGTGGCTATGACATGCCATCATCATATAAAAAAAATTTATAAATATAAATCCAGTCAGTTCCACATCATAATGAAATACTTCAGACACAGAGTCAATGAATATTTATTGTTTTTTTTTTTTTTTTTTTTATGTTTATGGATACATACATATTTTATAGTCAGCGAAAGGGTGATGGTATGGTGCCTTACTGCAGCAGCATCCTTCTTCTAAAGCAAGTTCATTGGCAATTCGTTGTGTTCTATTTTCCAATAAATCTCAATAAAAACAAGCGAAAGAAAGAAAAACATAAACAAATGTGTGTTCGTCAAGATGAAGAAGAAAACGGCGGGGGGTGGAGGGGGGGATTATCTAAGAAAAGTTTAACATCTCATTATAGTTGAGAAGATATCTCTGGATTCATCATCATCATCATCATCATCAGCAGCATGATGATCATCGTGATTCTTTAATCCAACAAATGAAAGGTTAGGTCGGTCCCCCTTAAACGAAACTGTGTTTCAAACAAGAATGCAACCCAAAGACAACAACAAAAGACAAAAATATTTCTCAATCGAATATGTATGGAGAGAAGATATACAAAAAAAAAAAAAAAAAACCAGAAAACATAAAACAAGAATACAGTAAAGAAGAAGAAGGAGAAAAATAAAGACCTATCTACTCAACCCAGGAACGAATATTTTCGACTGGTTGTATGGTGGTTCTGGCTGTACTCGCAGTGTCTGTACTGCGCCGTACATACAAACACACCCAGTCAGTCGTCTCAAATGCGAGAGAGATAAACTTTTCAGGTACACAATGATTCTGAAACTAGTGTGGCCTATAGATGTATCTCAACACAAGCCTATAACACGGTGTATTATCATGGGATACAAAAAATTCAGGTTTATTTCGATTAGTTTTGATTTTTTTTATTTTTTTTTATATTCGTTCCTGTTTTTCTTTCTTTTTGTTTTTTTTTTTTTTTTTGTGTGTTATCCAAAATGCCGAATGAAGAAACGAAAAACCCAAGCATTTGAGTGTGGAATGAGATGAGAAACAAAAGAAGTGTATCTCGAAAATTTTTGCGTGTAGGTAGTACTAGATAGATGCTGTGGTGTGCTTTGGGCCTCCGGTATACAATATAGTAACTATGAGTGGCTTTGGAGAAGGTGACGATCTCTGAAGGAGAAAGTATTGTTTTTTTTTTTTTTTTTTGGATAAAACATTGTGGAACTCAAGGCTTGGAAGAATGTAAAGATTTTTTATAAGTTTCAAGAAACTGAAAAGAGTGTGTGTGGCTAAAGGTAGCTGCAGGCTACAGACTCTTAACATTGTGTGCACTATGGGGTCATACTCTGAGGCGAAATCGAAATTTCGATTTACTCGTAATAATGATTTCAAAGCTTGTGCACAGGGAGTATTGTGTTTGCATGCGTAATGAATCTGTTGAAATAGATAGTTTTGTGGAAGTTTATTATGGGGTATTGATTTTGAAAATGGAAGTTACCAACATTTATGTATGTCCATGTATGTTGGGAACTAATGCTGATTTAACTGAGTTCTGATCTCAGCGGAAGAGTAAGTCAACGTCAAAACATCGATGAATGTGGATACAAGGAATACATAAATATGTATGTATGCAAAGGGTTGTCCAATAAGCACCTAACAATTTTGTATCAAAACAAAACACAGAATGATTGAGATATCCGACTGAAATTCATTCCACATGTAGTACACATATTGAATTTACCACCTCGAGTACGTTTGCAGCGATTCATTATTGGAGCCAATTTTCTACTACTCTTCCACACATATGTATCAACCGGGATGTTGGCAATTTTGCGTTCGATATTGCTCCTGAACTCCTCTAAGATTGTTGGCTTGTTGACATAAACCAACGACTTAACGTAACCCGATAAAAAGAAATCCAACGGTGGCCATTTCTCGAGATTACACTTCCCCTTCGACAGATCAATTGTTTGACCAGTTGTGGGACATGTGACACCATCTCGTTGGAACCACACATCACTGGTCCATCCAATTCTGGCCAAAGGATCTTCAACGACGTTAAAGTCGCATGAGCGAGGTGGCCATTTCTCGAGATTACCCTTCCCCTTCGACAGATCAATTGTTTGACCAGTTGTGGGACATGTGGCACCATCTCGTTGGAACCACATATGACTGATATCAAGTCCATCCAATTCTGTCCAAAAATAGTCTCCCCGCATGGCACGATAGCGAACTCCATTGACCGTAAAAAATACGTTCCACACACAACTCCGGCAAGAAATCTACACCACATGGTCACTTTTTGTAGATGCAATGGAGTCTCTTGAAGCAAATGTGGGTTTGTTGCTGTCCAGTAACGCATATTTTATTATTGTCAAACCCATTAAGCCAAAAATGAGCTTCATCGCTGAAGATGATTTTTCAATAAATTTCAGGATTTTCTTCAAAGTTTTGTAGAACCTAATCGGAGAAGTTTCGGTGGTTCAAATGATCAAGAGGCTTCAGGTTTTTAGTTAATTTGATCTTGTAAGGGTGTTGGCCAAGATCTAAGGGCAGAATTGGTAACAATGTGGACTGAATGATGCCCACATTCCTGTGACTGGCGTGGAATCGACTGATTTGGCTCATTTTGAATTGAAGCAACCAACCTTACACCCCATCGGGACATAAGTCCAAAGGCTTTTTTTTTTGTTTCGAAGATGGGACATGATTCCACAATTTTTGCAAAGATAACAAAGCAAAAGCTGGTTCTTAACGATCGTCGTTAGAATTTGATAGGCAGGCGGCTATGTACATAGATTAGGTGGAACATAGGGGAACACACTTTTTTGTGGACTTATTTTTTTTTTTTTTGTCGAAGATATGACATAAATCCAGAATTTTTGCGAAGATAATGAAGCAAAAGCTAGTCCTTAACGATCGTCGTAAGCAGTCCTTAACGATTGTAGGCTGACGCCTATGTACATAGGTTATGTGGGACATAGGGCAACACACTTTTTTGTGGATTTACATCTGTATGATCCCGATGGCATCCCATACATGAGTCCATAATTCGCTTGTGGAATATATATCCCTCCAAGACTAAATTAAAGTCAATATTCTGCCAAGCCATTGACGTCAAACGAAATCTCCACAAATAGCCTAAAAATCGTCGTGAAACAGCAGGTCACCAGAATTTCAGAAAAGCAGCAAGACAGTCTCCTGACACTGCCCGGAAAGCGTTATTTTAACTTCGAAGCCAGTCTTTATTGTTGGCTTCTCTCACTACTACTTTACTCAACATCTATTTTATGAAAATACCTTTGAAAAGGAGTTCAGTGTTGACCAAGCCATTGTGGATTGTCAAACACAAATTACGACGTCAAACGATATTTCCACAAATTGCCTAAAAATTGTTGTGAAACACCAGGCCAGGCCAGAATTTCAGAAAAATAGCAAGTCTCCTGTTATAACCAAAGAGTATGTCCACTCACACACCGGCAAGAGAGTTATTCAAACTTCAAAGCCAGTCTTTATTGTTGGCTGCTCTTGATAGTACACCAGTCTCCACCGTATCCACCTTATCCACATACGAAAGGAGTTCAGTGAAGTCATCGGCATCAAGCGACATTTCCACAAATTACCTACAAATCGTCGTGAAACACCAGGCCACCAGAATTCTAGAGAAGCAATAGGTGTGCTGTCACAACCTCGGTTTCATATTCACTTAAACATATCCAAAGGAGTTTTACACACTTTGCAGTCTGACTCTCTGGCAGCTTTACTTGTGTTCGGAGTGAAAGCATCTCACTGGGAGTTAGTAAATCAAACAAATAGGACTCAGTCAGTCGCAATACTGCGTTCGAATGGATGGAATGGGTGTAATGTAGTCTGCTAAGCAAATTTATCAGGTTTATCCGTACAACACACGCTTACAAGAGCTGTGGAACTCACTATGTATTGGCAACTGGCTTGGCTAATCAATATAGATGAAGCACCCAACCTTTTTGATGGAAATCAGTAGTGACCCTCTTCAATCAGGTTCTTACGACTTCGTCCTACTGATGACAACAGGCAAACTCCTGCCTTCAAGTCTAAATGAAGCTAAGTTCTGGCAAAAATATTGACACCAGGCCCCCAGAATTTCAAGAAAGCAGCTAATCTCCTCTGTTCTCATGTTTACTTCTCCAAAGTAGGAGGTGTGATCAGGCACACACTGACAATTGAATTATTCACACTTTAAAGCCAGCCACGTTTACAAATCCACTTTCACATGTAAGTCAAGTCAGAGAGCGTATTCAGCAAAGAGAGATGTAGGAACACTCAACACTGAGCGCATTCATCAAAGTGGAATGTAGGATCACTTATACACACTGAGCGCATTCGTTAGCTGAATAGAAAGCTTAACAGAGGCAGCTTGGTCTGTGTCAGATGTTCTGCTTTTGATGTGAATTTCTACATCAGTCAGTCGGTTTGAAGGGTTCAAGCCTGTAATCTTAAAAGTTCGCTAAACGACTGCATAAAAGTATCTAATCGACGATCTCGCTGACTTGCCTGATAGATTTTAATATTTTAACAGTCAAAGCAGGTTTTATCAACGCAGTGACATTAAGTTCCACCTTCGACAAAAAAAATACTCTGGACTTTTGTCTGTCCCGATGCGGTGTGGAACGAAAAGCCCCAATTCAGCCGTATGAGGTTGTAAACTACACAAGATTTCAGCAACAATATAACGTCCACTTTACTTACTTACTTATGTATGTAGGTGGCACAACACCTCAGGGTGACATTGCTCCTCCACTTTCCTTCAACTTGAAGTCGCTAAAAATTCCTTTAAAGAAAACTGACAAACATCACCCGTCTAATGTCTCCCCATCCTAACTCCCATTACACATTTATGTATATGTATGTATCTGCCTCCATTTCAACTTCAATCATTGTTATTCCCGTATCAATATATCCCAAACAACGCGGGCGCCTTATATCGGATTAAAAAGTAAATTGTCAACTACTAAGCGAAGAAGAAAGTGACGAAGGTAGGATATGGCATATGGGAATATATTTTGACTGGATGCGCGTCTGTTAATTTACGATAGTATTTCCCTAAGGAATTTCCTTTCCTGGTTGACGTTAGCACAAACAGAGAAAACAGAAAAAAAATACAAGACTGCTCAAAAACACTTGTCCTAGATAGATACCAAAGAAATCCAGGACGGAAATTACATTACAGCAATCAAGAAAGGAAACGAAAAATAAGTCTTATGTGTGTGTTAAGGAGGGGTGTGTGTTTGCTAGTAATTGTTAGTGAGAAACAGGAAAGTATAAATCTTCAATAGGTAATTTAATGATTAATTTGATATACAGAGCACGTACGTCGTTAGTAAAATTCATGAAGGAGCATTACCCATGGAACACCCACCACCACCACCATGGGGAGGTGATAATATAAAATCAAATTCAAGAAAAAAAATTATATTTCTATGAAGTTTTATGGTCGGATCTACATACATGCATTGGGGTTTATCTGTCTATCTGAATTCAGTTACAGAAGGGTTTACGATATACAGTTTGTTGTACATACATATGGATTTGTGTGGAATGAGAGAAGCTTGTGGATCAAATTCCAATTCTGGGATCTTAGGATAGACAAAAGTTAGGTTTAGTTACAAGATGATAGAGTAAAGGTAAAGGTTGGAACCACAAATCCACTTACTTAAACGACACTACAGATCGGCTTGAATTTGAACCAACAAATCAGCTATTGTAAGCTTGTTAGCTAATTAGGTTCCACAATAAAGGTTGATTTCATAAAAAGTCCAGAAAAACCATAATTGCAACCACAAATCTGCTTACTTATTAAATACTTAAACGATGCTAGAGATTAGCTTGAATTTGAGCCAGCAAATGCTTGTTAGCATTATATATACAATTATACATTTTTGTTTCCGAAATAAAAATATTAATTTTCTTACTTGTTTCTTTCTTACTTTCTATTTCTAGACTTGGAAAATATTCAGGACATCAGTGGAACGAGATAAGAAAAGTCAAATGCTTAACATCTCTCATTCATCACTATCAACGTACTCTCATTGTTTTTTTTTTGGATTTTATACTTCTCTGCATACAAGGAAATAATTAATATGCATTGGTGAGTCTAGTAATATTTTTTTTTTTTCTTAAAGAATTTGCCATAAAATAGAATAGATACATATGTCATGTCATGTCATATTTGTAGAGTTAAGCTTGGGGTCTGACAGGACTGTCTTCTAAATCCACTTCTGTCAACAAATCGGCAAGAGTTCTAAAAGAATTCAATCTTTTGAGAGGTTAATTCTATTGAATTCATCTAGATATGATTTGAAGTCTTTTTTTCTAAGAAGATTGAGATTTAAAAAAACGTAATTCACTATTCTTTTGAAGTCAGTGATTCACGCATTCAACAATCAATGCGTTACAATCACAATTTTAACAATCCCTGAATTGAAATCATTTTGGAAGTCAATTGAATTCACTTGATGTAAGTTGAAGTCAGTACTGAATTCAAATATTTCGTTGAAGTCAGTAGTGAATTCACTTGAAATCAGTAGTGAATTCAATTGAAGTTTGTGAATTCAAATTCACATGTTAGGAGTTGATTAAGATAGAAGTTTACCTCACCGTGTTTTCTTCTTGCCCACTCTTCTATGTTCGTCAGCAGTTTCTATGTCCACTTGCCGTTTTCTGATGTGTTCCATCGCCATTGCCATTCTATTTCATTCAGCAGCTGCTCGGATGGATTTTTTATCCGCGTTTTTTGTCATTGTATGTGGATGCTGCCACTTTGACCTCCAGTTCCTCCAGATCCCCCGATACCTTTCTATATGCGTAGCATGTTCTTCACAGTTTATACTTCTCATGTACGAACTTGTCGCTGTTCCCGGTGACCATATAGGGTCTGCTCACTATCGCAAGCAGATTCCTTTTTGGCTGCCTTAGTCCTCCAATATTTGGCATTAGCCTTGGTATTGCGGCAACAGCCCGCTTAGCATTCACGCTTGGATATGTAATGTGCTCCCTGAAGTTGAGCCTATGGTCTCTAGCAGTATCCCTAGGTACTTTATGTAGGGCTGTATTACCAGGCGCTTCAGTTTTGTGGTTCACTAATTCCAGACCTTGTGAAACCATATCCATATCCACACCATCGAAACCATATAGTCACGTCTTTGATGGTGTTGTTGCAGTTTTGCATCATCTGTTCTAGGGTTTTAGCTACTACTACCACCCCGATGTCATTGGCGTATCCGATTATGTCCACATCTCTTGGTCTCCGTATGCATTGTACTCCATCATACATAATCTCCCTTATTCGGCATCATAAAACGCCGATTGTCGGCCTTTAAGGCGCTTCATTTTTTAAGAGTGGATCGTATGTGGAGTTTATACCATTTTGCGGCGTTCAATTTCTGAAATAATTCTTAAAAAACGAAACACCTTTAAAAAACGACAATCGGCGTTTCAGTAAAACGCCACACGGAATAAGAGTGAATGTTCCACAGTGCAGGGCCCAGTACTGATCCCTGTGGAACCCATTCTGTAACTTCGTCCGTGTCATAGAAGGACCCTCTTCTATATAAAATAATTTATGATTATTCGCAGGCAGGTAGTTTGGCTCTCATGATGAAGTTCCAGATGGCCGAGTGGAACGCATTCTTCACGTCGAGCGTAACTACAGCGGAGTACTGCTTTTTTCCTTTTTTCCATCTGGTGCCAGATATGGTTTCGCGTACAATTTCACATACTGGTTGTATAGCATGGGTGGAGTTTCGTTTCTTCCTAAATTCGTATTGTTGGTTGGAAAGTTCATTGTCTAGTCTATCAACAAATCGGACTGAAAGTCTCCGAATTCACGGGGCAGGGCTTTTAGGACTTCTAGGACTCGTTTGCAGTGAGTTTAGTAAGTGGATACTATGTGCTTTGAATTTCTACAAATCGGGCTGAAAGTCTCGGAATGCCTCGCAGGGATTTTAGGAAATGCATTTCTCTCTTCAAACATTACTATAACTCCTTTGCAGTGCGTTTTTATTTTCTCCACACTTCCCCCCCGTTTTCGATCAGTAAGTGGATACCATGTGTTTTGAATTCCCAGACGACTTTTATGTGCCAAGGTTTCTGCGTTCTCAATAAGAAGTCAGGTGACTTGACAGGAAATCAACCACTTGATGTGCCGACTTCTATGCAGTAAAGATGAGATATATCCTTTCAACGTGGAGTCATACCATTTGATGCCCCAGTACCAGTGATTACCTGCATTGTTATTATTAGAAGGAATACATACTTTGGCTATCGATTTTACTGCCTCCCCTATTTACACGAATGCTTAGCCGACATTACGTTGGCTACGCCCTTATAATGTCCATGTACTACTCTGCATAAGCAAAAAGATGTAGAGATGGTTGTTGAAAAGTGAAACTTGCTCGGTTGTTTGCTTTCCAGGCATTTGTTAGTCTAGTCGCACAAAAGTACATCTACTACCCATGTCGGTGGTATACATATGTACTTACATATGCCTGTTGGTATCGTTCGTATCCTTTCAGCATGGGTATGTGTAAATCTTACTATTTTTTTTTTTTTTTTTAAAGAGAACTCCAGACAAGTAGTATACCAAAAAAAAACTTCGTGAAAAATTATAACCAGAATAAATGGCATCCACAACGCGAGGATTAATCTTGGAATATGCTGACAAATTCATTACTAAAAAGAAATGTAAGAAAATTGCTTCTCGCGCTGTTTCTGTTTCTAAAATGAAAACAAAAGCGCCTGTAAAATAAAAGGAACTACAAATCGGTCCAACATGCATATGTGCATTTCATATGTAACTCCTCTCTCACGTCGTCCTCAATTCATATTTTTCACACACGAGCTGCCCTATTCTTCTAGCCCCCATATCGTCAGTTATGCGAGTTTGTATCCCTAAAGGGGTTGATGATGGTGATTTTTTTGCACATAAACTTAAAAAAAAAAAAAAAAAAAACGAAAAAGGTTCCATCTTGTATAAAGTAAAAGCACGAGCGAACAAAAGGTTCAGAGTAAAAAGAAATATGTATAGTATATGGTACATATATATATAAATTACTGTGAACACGTACGAAGAACACAGAAACGATACAATGATGCTTTTCGAAGAGAGTATGTGTACATTTCACCAACCCATGTTGTTATTCCTCCCTCGGGGGCCGCACAGACTGTATGAGAAGGTAGCAGCAGCAGCAGCAGCGGCGGCGACGGCGGGTAAAATGGTAAAATGGTAAAATGGAACCGTGCCGCCCATAGTGGGTGTTTTGCCTACGGTGGACATTTGTAGCCTTACCCACAATCACAATGACTATATACAATAGGCACACAATAGTGCGAAAGTATGTGGATTTTCATGGCAGCGCACTCCTCAAGTTGGGGGATCCTAAAAAAAAAAAAAATTCCACAAAAAGAAGCCACTGTTTCCACTTTTACCATAAAATAAATAAACATAGATAAACGTGAAAATATAGATCCTAACAGGATTAACAAAAGAAATCCACAACACTATCCAATGATTTTTGTGTACATTTTTTCCACAAAATCTTTGTCCTGCTTTTCCAAATAAAATCTCCATTCATTGTTCTTTTGTTGTTAGACAAAATGTCCTGTGTTTTGGGACGAATTGAATATTGTTTTTCCACATGTATTTGTGTGCTGCAGCATAGCGAGTTGAGTGCATTTCGCATTTGCCTCTGGTTTGTGTCACACAAATGCAAACGCAGCAAAATACAAAAAAAAAAAAACTTCCAGTTGCCTTGAGCAACACCACACAGGAGTAAGAGAGTTTCTATCACACCACACTACACCAGTTTCCCAGTATATACCACACAGGATGTGTGTTATCCGTTGAAAAGAGAAATTGTTTTTCAACTCTAACGGACACGTATGACACTTTATGTATATCATTGAAATAAATCGCTTTTGAGCAGATGGACAGGACAAAAAAAAAAAAAAAAAAACCTAAAAGCCTGTTTAAGCCTTTGGAATTTGATAATGAAGAATTTCCTTAAGATTCAGGATCCATCCTGAGAGAGAATTTTTGGTAAATTCCTGTGAAACTACTTTGTATTAGAGATTTGATGGTGGTGGTCGTGCTTCGTTGTCGTGGTCGTGGTCTTTATAGAAATTTTTATTAGATAACTGCGCTCTAGCCAGGAATGATTCGTGTGGATTTTATTTATTCCTGAATTTAAGATTTAAAATAGCAATGGTTTCGAGACACATCCGAATGTATGTACATGCATATGAATAATGGAATGTGAGTGTGGAGTGCGAGTGCACTTAAAAAGGATTATATCGAAAGAGTGGGATTTTCTGCACTTTATATTTTGTATACTCTGTTGAACTCTGTAAAAGAATTAAATCCTTTGGGTGGTTAATTCCATTGAATTCATCTTGAAATGATTTTAAGCCTTTTTTTCATAAAAGAGATTGGGATTTAAAAAGTTTTAATGCAACATTCTTTGGAAGTCAGAGTAATGCATTTAATTGCTAGTAATCACTTAATCACTTAATTGAATTCACTTGATGTAAGTTGAAGTCGGTAGTGAATTCACTAGAAATCAGTTGTGAATTCAATTGAAGTTATTTGAATTCATTTATATGTACGAACGTATCTGTTTCAAAACCTTGAAACATTTTTCAGAAAAAATTAAGTTTTCGTTTTGTAAATGATTAGACGATGCAAAGGATTGTGTATCACAGGCTTGGTTGAACAATTTTTTCCTCTTCTGTTACGTTAAGACATCAGAATCTCTCTCAAATGAGCAGTATTCACGTTTTAAATACCATGGTATCTTTACTATTTCAAAATTTGCATCTCGTCCACAATTGTCTTGTAATCAGACATCAACATCAACACGATCCACACCCTGGAATCAAGTGAATTCAAATTATTGCAGTTGAACTCACTGACTTCAACTGATTTCAAGTGAATTCACTACTGACTTCAACTGATTTCAAGTGATCAACATCCTGAAATCTAGTGAATTCAAATTATTGAAGTTGAACTCACTGACTTCAAATGAATTCACTACCGACTTCAACGAATTTCAAGTGAATTCAGTGCTGACTTCAACTTACATCAAGTGAATTGACTTCCAAAATGATTTCAATTAATCACTGACCTCAAAAGAATGGTGGAACTTGATTGCTTCAATCAAAAATTTGAATTTTTTTTCATGAATTCTGTGAATGCATTCTTTTACAGCCCTGTACATCGGGTACTATATTTCTTCATGCATTCCCTCAGTTGTTGATATGTATCCTAAACATTACTCCTTATTCCTTAAACTTTCCTTCCAATCTTCTTCCAAAAAAAAAACTTCAGCAATCAGTATTAAAGTCACGAAAACTTTTCAATATTAAATAAAAACATGAACCTCCTTTCAACGATTGTCATTCAAGGAAAAAAAAAAAAATAACTGCCCACCCAATGGTATGTGTATTGTTGATAATCTTAATTGAATTGCAAAATACTGAAAGTGGACAATAGAGGAAATATTTTACTCCTTCTGAGAGCTCGTTCTCACAATATAAACTATGAAAATGTGTGCCATTCCTATATACATACCTAAAGAGAGAGAGAGGTCCTTTTGTCATCTGTTAGGAATTTTCATAGATAATCCATCCTTTTTTTTTTTTTTTTGTTCTGTTTTGGATTCTTTTTTTCCGTTTTGGATTCTTTTTTTTTCGTTTTGAATGGTTGCCTGCCCAGCATGACTAAGTGTTGACTTGTCACTATATGCTGAGCGTGACCAATAACCAATAGTTCCTGTCGCATGCATACGTTATAGATGTATGTAGGTACATGTTTTGTATCTGAAATAATGATTAATGAAAAAAGCCAGTAGCTTTCTTAACTGGGATATTAAATACTTATGACATGATGGGATTTGTTCAACAATCTAATATACACGATTAGTATTGCCAAGGTTAAATATTTTTACACCAAAGCGGATGAATAGAGAAATCATTAATTGAAGCTAGCTAGCATGGTTTGGCATTTGGTGGGATAGGCAACTTGACCCAACCACCTATGATGAGTAACATTCTTCGATCATTAATAAACCATAAATGCAATGAATACAATTGAAGCTTGGTGACCCTGAAGTCTGAGTAATGAATAGACCCATAAGACTCGAGACTCATATGGTCATTAGAGAGGTAATGGAAACAAGGTATATCAATAAAATTTTATGGTGTCATGCAGCCTCACCCTATAATAATGATGTATAGATAGTGAAATATCGTGTAATATATTTTTGAAGTATTCAAATCTACTTTGATTGGTATTGCAGTACTTTGTATAAGAAATTGATTGTTGTAGCCATGTCTTCATTCATTAACAGTCGGCTTCCAATGAACTGCAAGGTTAAACCTATTTTCTTTTCCATATTAAGTTAAACAGTATATAATGATGTGAGTCCTGAAATACGTTCCTTTCGAAGATATTTTATTTTATTTTAATTTGACTTCACAGGATGTTCAGGAAAGTAGTACTCTCTTTTTCCTTAAAACGTTTCTTTTTATGTAATTTTGTTTTTTTTTTTTATCCCTTTTCCAATGACAGGATCGACAGCCCGTGCTCATAGTAGTATGGGATTTCTACCGACGAAAAGAATCACCATTCAAACCATAGCAGTGTCGTCTCCAATGTATGTAGCTAGCGCAGTGCCTTCTACATGCGAGTATATAATATTTAGATACAAAAGTGGACCAAATAAGCTTCCTTGCGGTACCCCACCCATTATTTCTTTAAATTCTGAGCATTCGTTTGCCTATTTGGTGCGGAATAGTCTATTCGTAGAATAAGTCTTTAAAATATTATACAATTGCTCGGGGAGGACCTACTTGTCGTAATTTAAACTTTAAGCCTTCATGGCAGACCTTTCCCACGAAAACAACCACCATTCAAAACAATCTTATTTATTTTTGCTGCAACTATGTTCTCGACTACTCAAGTGGTTTTTATTTCACGAAATAAGGACGCTTTGAATCTGGTGATTCTAGCTAAGGTCTAGGGTAACTTGCATGCCAAGCATTGACAACCCATTAGATTCCACAACATCAGTTCCATTCATTTTTCGTTTGACTACATTGATATTCGCTTCAGAGACAGGAGGACAGCACTTGGCTTTTGGCAAATTAAACTCAACTCGGTTTTTTGCACCCCAGTAGATGATGCCATCAATATTGGAGTTGAGCTCGGAAGACATACGTTAGACTCCCCAGCTTGAGGTCTCAGCTGTGGAGTCGCCAACGAATAAGCGAAGTCAAGAGTACTGTCATCCGCAAAAAAAAATAATTGGATTGCGAGTAAGAGATGGGTGATGAAGGTCGTTAGTAGATATTAAAAACAGTGTTGGAGAAAGTACTGAACCCTGGGGTACACCAGCATCAGTTGAGAATGAGGTAGAAGTGTTAGGAAAAGATGGTACCGACACCCTTAAGCTTCGATTTTGCTTAAGAGGGCACTGTGTCAAACTCTGTCGGTTTTGAATCCATTTTTCTGATAGGTACACCATAAGGTCTCCTGTGGAACGTAGTTTTAGAGATATCAAGGGTTTTGATTCCATTTTTCTGTTAGGTACACCATAAGGTCTCCTGTGGAACGTAGTTTTAGAAATATCAAGGGTTTTGATTCCATTTTTCTGTTAGGTACACCATAAGGTCCCATGTGGAACGTAGTTTTAGAAATATCAAGGGTTTTGAATCCATTTTTCATTTAGGTACACCATAAGGTCTCCTGTGGAACGTAGTTGACAGAAACCGTACTGAGTGTCATTTAGAAGACTATTTCTTTCGAGATATCTCATAAAAGGGAAATTTACAATGGCTTCCATGACCTTAGAGAGCACTGATGTTAAGGCTATGGGTCGGTAGTATGAAGGGGAGTTTTTATCGTCCTTTTTTGGGGATAAGTTGAACCATATCCACATATATTTTCACCTTTCAGGAAAGATGCCTGTAGAGTATGACAAGTGGAAGAGATTACGTAGAGGTTTACCCAGGGTATAAGAACTTAGGTTCCACCTGAACCTGAAGATTTGTTAAGATCTTTTGGCACTCGATCTACTAAGCGGGTTTGGAAAAATATTTGTCGTAATGCAGCGAACATAGCTGCTAGGAGATTGACTTTCTCTAGGGAGTCAGTGATACTTTGATCGTTGTGGACAAGAGGTGGATTGAACGATGACCAAAAAGATTTACTGCCTTTAAGACATTGCAGTATTGTTTTGCCTCATTTATGCCTTAGAACCTTAGACCCCTTTAGAACCTTTAGGTCTCGTAGAAACGTTTATACTGCCACTTTACGAGTCTATGTGTTGTCATCGATTGCAAGTAACCACAAGTCCTTGCACGGTTAACTAGTTGTTTTGAACTACTATTATCCTTTTAACACCTTTCTACAAATTATAGAAATTACTATCCGATAACTTTCTAAGTTTTCTTTTAATGAATGCTTTTGTCACAGTAATTTGAAAAATTCTATCGACAAAAACTTTGTATTAATTGATTTTATATAAGGGCAGCCAGTCCTACTTAATATGACACACATATTTAATATGAAACTATATACAACTCTAAATTGTGGCTACAAGTCCATTTAACCAGGTGAGCTAATGTTCTTAATTCTGTGTCGCATGTCACCACCCAACTTAAGTGGATGGTTGACGTCGACCGGCGCACCGTGGACGACTAATATTGTAACACGCAAGTGTTTTGTGGGCCCTCCGTGTACTATATTTAGGACATTTTATTAATAACAATGATAATGACGATGGATAGGATCATGCTTACGATAATCGTCATTAACACTTAAGTTGTGTGTAACACACACGACACAAAAAAGGAAAAAAAAAAAACAATTTTAAAGTTGATGAAAAGTGTTTCCTTCGCGCTTGTTGTCCTATTTCAATATTTTTTCCCTTCGTCCTTGCGTATTGTTCTCCTGGTGCTTAGTCGGAAGTACAAGATGTGTTGAAGCATTTACACACACACGCACACACACACACACACACACACACACACAAAAACATATGTATGTATGTAAGGATGTGGAACAACAAGAAATATAATAAATTCTTGTATTATGTTTTCTTGCCTGCTTCCTCAGCAAGTCCTACTTCGGTTCTTTACCGCAGTCGCACTTAATATTTTTGCTAGTGCAGCAGGCACCACATCCTTGGGTGTATTTTTTGTTAATTTTTCTTAATCGCAAAGAATACATGCATATGCGGATGTTTTTTAGTGGGTAGTGTGCGTGTGTGTTTTTGTTTGTGTGTGTATCAAAAGTTTTGCAAAGAACTTCCGATTTTTTATTTTTTTTTTTTAAATTGCTACTTCTATCCACACAATAGGGGTAAACGTAACAATGAGGACATGGTGGTTTTTCGTTGTTTTTTTTTTTCCATTTCCATTGTGGAAATGTTTAGTGGTCTTGTATCGTTTTGACATGTTTGACATGATTGTGAATTAATTGGATGAAGTTTGGTGGAATATAAAAGGACCGTCAATCGAGTGTGTAACAGAATGTCATCATCATGTGTTTCGGGGGTTCCGTAACCCGAATCCTTGTTTGAAATCCATATATTGCCTCTGACAAACATTGAAATCTCAATAGAAAGGACTAAAATGCATTAGTGTATCAAAACAATAAACGATGCACTTGGATAGAGTTCCTTTATTTGTGATTTCTTCGATATATTTCAAATGTTCCACACGTATCTACCGAGTGTTGTAAGTGTTACAACAAGTGGTAAGTAGAGTATGTCGGCATGTCGGCTTTCTACTCGCGACATCTATTGACTCTTCTAAAATTTTTAGATGTTTTTAGTTCATAGTAGTTCTGCATCGTTCTAGAACAGCGGTTCCCAACCAATTTTTGGTCTCGGTGCACTTTTGAGGAAAGAAATTCGTCAGGGAGCACCCACGTCTACGTCCGTATTTAATTTTTGCTAAATGTTATTTTATCGTAGTTTCTGACTTTAAATCTATTAAACATTCATACTGCTAAGATGTCAAAGAAACTGACTTTTCTGACGACAGAGTAGGTACACGTTTTCTTTAATATTTTCATGTGTATTCTTCCGGAAAATAAGAGTCGAAACAATCGAGTAAACTTAGCAGGTGAATGTGGAACGCATTGAAGATATCATCGGGAATGTCTGAATCTATTTCTTTTTTGATTTTGTTGACTATTTGGAAGCTGTTTAGGTTTTGATTTTTCATAGATTTTGCCATTTTTTTCAGATCATCAGCAATGTCTGAGTCTATTTCCGAATTCGTTGACTATTTGGAAGCTGTTTAGGTTTTGATTTTTCATAGATTTTGCCATTTTTTTCAGATCGTCAGCAATGTCTGAGTCTATTTCTTCTTTGAATTCGTTGACTCCATTTGAATCTGTTTAGGTTTCGATTTTTTATAGATTTTGCCTAAAACTCAATTTTTTGTAACGCTTGCACTTTGTCGCTTTTGCCATTAAAAATAGTGCTGGCCTTTCCCAGAAGTGATAGACTCAAATCATTAATTTTTCAAAAAATATTTGCTAAATACGACAATTTCAAAGGCCAGCACTCATTAGACAACCTGTCGCTTAAAGCAAAGTTGTCATCAATCAGGAAGGTTCTAACTTTAAATTTTATTTAGAAAAATCAAGTCAGAGTTCTTCCACGAGTAAGCCGCCTTACTACCCATGTCATCGCACATTACTTTGAATTGTATTATACCTTGTATTCTGAGGTCGTGCAGGATCTCTAGGGAGAGTGGCATTTTTTTGGCACATTCTCTGACATTTTGTTTCATTCTTGATTCTTTAAAGGTCATGGCACACATCCACGCAGTTAACCCATTAGATGTCAATGATTATGAAAAACTTGTCTATTAACGTTAAATTCAGCGTCAGTTGTGATGGTTAGCAACGGCTTGTAGAAAAGCAAATTTTTTTGAAAAGACTGCCAACCGTGCAACATCTGTAGATTCATCCATTTGTAGCGAAAATTTTGTGGATCTTATTCGTGAAAGTAAAGTAATTTTCACGTGCACTCTGCTAATTTGCTGATACATCGTGATGTATACTTTGCTTTTCCATCCAACATACATACATTCCACAATGGTTTAATTAAGTTTTCTGCGAATGTATGGGCTTCACCAAATTTTGTGGATTTTATTCGTGAAAATAAAGTAGTTTTCACCCGCACTCTGCTAATTCGCTGATACATCGCGATGTATACTTAGCTTTTCCATCCAACATACATTCCACAATCGTTTAATTAAGTTTTCTGCGTTTTTATGGGCTTCACCAGTTCGGAAACTTAGTTAGTAGAATGGTGGTAGGTTATAATTTTTTAAGACTTCGAAAGTTCTTCGTACTTTCTTGTGAAAAAAAATATCAGTCGATTTGTACTTGCATTCTGGATGAAGCCGCTCAAAGTGACGCCTCATTTTTGCTGGGAATATTGCACTATTCGGTAACATTTTACACATTGAAGTTTGTTGTCGCTGGTCTCAACAAATCCTTTCCTTTTTACTGTCTTTTTGTTTCCTATTATACTCTCGGATATTTGTCAGACGTTCACGAGAGGTGGGAACTTGTAAGAAATTTTAATTATTGTCTTGGGACCGATTCTAAAAGAAAAATATAAATCATTTCCTCTCAAATCCCTTCACACATGAATGTGGATTCTAATTAACAATTTAGCTCATCCCACGTACCCTACTTTTATGTGGGAGAGATAAATCTCTAGATGAAAGGACCCCCGACTATGAGTGGGCTATATCCGCTATTGAATTCGCAACTAATTTTGTCTTCAAGTCTTTTTCATAATCCCTGCTCGTAATGATTCATTAATAACAGCAGAGTATTAAATTTTACACCATAATCGATATAATCCTCCAGTTTCCTTTAATTAAAATAATATTCCTTTTTTTTTTTTTTTTTTTATTATTAGAAGAGACAATAACGCCAAATCCATTCATGTATGTACGTACATGTATGTTTCTATGGCCATACATCATGATATAAAAGCGCGCACATGTTGATATCCCCTTCGTTTCATCCTTGGTAATACATACTATGATGTTGTGAAGGCGTTTTAATCTCGAATTTCTATCGAATAATGTCCTTAATATCGAAGAACACTTGAGAAATTCTCTAGAAATGTTAACCCCCCCCCCCCCCCCCCACCCCACCCCATCCCCATCCCCATCCCCATGAACATATAGAAGAATAAATAAATGTTTCTTCTTGGAGAAGCAATAAAGCTTGCTACTTATAAAACACCAGATCAAGAGAGAGATGGAGTTATTTAAGTTATTATCTAATTGTCTGTCCTGTGTGGCATTTGATGGGATTGATATCCAAGGATATTCGCTACGTTTTGTTTATATTCTTAAAGCGCGCCGCCAAAAATAACTAAAAATATGTAATCCCCTTTAAGCGATAGAAATAGCAACCCCTCTGTGTTAGTATGGCATGTGTCAGTTTCGAATTTAGATTGTCGCCGGGCAACGCACGGCGGCATGTCGGAACGGGGTGGTTTGGTATAGAAAAAAAAAAAAAAACGACAACAACGACACAATGATGACTTTGTCGTCATCAGCAACATCCGCTCTTCTGCCGCACCTTTAATGGGGGAGGGTGGTTTCTACATGTGTGTGTGTGTGTGTGTTTGTGTTCCTCTCTTTTTTGGATAAGATACTTTAGGGGGATGATATTGTGGCATGAGCGTGGATGAGAAAGCCCCAGGTTTATTCGGTATTTCCTTCTTTTTTTTTCTTTTTTTTTTTATCGAAAACAATTTCCTTCCTATCTCCTGCATGTGTGTTTTGTCTCATTCATTGTTTTTTACTCCTGGTGGAAAAAGAAAAAAGGAAATTCTATCCTTAAACAAAAAAAAAAAAAAAGAAAAAATCTCATGCCACTCAACGAAATGGAATTTTAATTTATATCTTAATCACAGCGTATACCACCTACCTACATACATATATATGTATCTACACATTTTGCAGTCTTAAGTTGACAGTGTGTGTTTTTTTTGGTAGGATACACCCGGTGTTTTTGAGGGTATATGAACGCCGACATAAATTTGATTTTAATTGACTTATCCTGAGAAAAAAAAATAAAAAATAAAAATGTGTTTACGTTTATATCAAAGGTGAACTGAAAACTTGGAGGTTGGTGTCGAATTAACATTTTAATGTGAAGATATTTTTTTTTTTTATACTCTACACAGTGCTACAGCGCGCGCCTATATTTGGGAAGTTTGCAAAGTTACGAAATTATTTTAAGTGATTCAGGTTCGACAAACAAAGGAAGAAATCCATTTTCTCTTTGGAAGTTAACGAAATTAAATTATCAGCTAATGCTGTTTAAATAATGATTTGAATAACGTTTTTTAGTGAATTTTTTTTTAAAGTATGTAGGTATACATAGGGAATGTATTTTGTTTTAATTTCTTTTGATCTGATCACGGGTTTAATGGGTAGTCATAGGTAGGTATAGGTACGTAGCATACGTTGTTGATATTAAATTCTTTACTTCCTTACCTCAGCTCAATTTATTATCGATAATTCCAGGTAGTTATATTTTCGATAGACTTCAACTGATTTCAAGTGAATGCACTACTGACTTCAACTGATTTCAACTGATTTCAAGTGAATGCACTACTGACTTCCACTTACATACATTAAGTGAATTCAATTCAGACTTCCAAAATGATTTTAATTCAGTGATTGCATTAAAATTGACTGCATTAATCACTGACTTCAAAAGAATGCTGAATTAAAGTCATTTTGGCAAATTTTGCGTAAAAATCTTGGCCTACACCCTTACAAGATCAAATTAATTCAAAAACTGAAGCCTTTTGATCATTTGAAGCGTCGAAACTTCTCTGATTGGTTTCTGCAAAACTTTGAAGAAAATCTTGAATTTCATTCCATTTTTGACTTAATGACTTTGTCAATAAGCAAAATATGCATTACTGGACAGAAGCAAACCCACATGTGCTTTAAGAGACTTCAGTGGATCCACAAAAAGTGACCATGTGGTGTTGATTTCATGTAAAAGGAATGTGTGGAACGTATTTTTTACATTCAATGGAGTTCACTATCGTGCCCTGCGGGAAGACTATTTTTGGCCTGAATTAGATGGATTTGACATTGGTGATATGTGGTTCCAACAATATGATGCCACATGCCACATAACTGGTCAAACAATTGATCTATTGAAGGGGAAGTTCGGTAAGCTCGAGAAATTGTCCACTTCGATCGATGGATTTTTTTTTTATGAGGTGACGCTAATTCATTGGTTTATGCGAACAAGCCAACAACGTTAGAGGAGGTCAAGAAAAATATCGAACGCGAAATTGCCAACGTTCCGACCGATATTTGTTGATGCTTATTTACTTAGGTGGCGCTACTTTGTGGATGAGTGGTGAAAAATTATCTCCAAAGAATCGATGACTGCAAACCATGACAATCAAGTGTCAATCGGTGGTGCTTTGTCACCGAATTCATTGTCGGTACCTTCTTTGAATTCGACAAACTTCAATATTTTATGTAAAAGTTCCTGGCTTCAAATCTCTCGAGGAATGTGATGAGGTCTTGTAATTCCTTCCACTTACCTACTTACTTACTTAGGTAGCGCTACAATTCGAGGTGAACCTGGGCCTGAACAAGTCCTTCCAATTGGACTTTTTTTTTTATTGGAATTCGACAATTGTGGAATGTTTGCAACGTTGCTTCTGGTTCCTCTTTTCTCCTTGGAACTTTTTTTTTTCCGATCGAAACTATGGTTCCTTCCTGTTGACAAAACTTGAACATATTCTGATCGGTCTAGTTTTGAAAATACACTTAAGAACAGAAAGAGGCGATAAAAACTTATTTCGCCAGAGTCGATTACTTCAAATGGTGTTGGTTTGATGCTGCTTCTCAATTCGTCACTTGGTGTCCAGTTCCAGTCACTCTAGTCACTTGGTGTCTTCGTATAGGTTTTCTGATTAACGAGACTCATATCTCTCGGTCGCATTCGGGATAGAAATGACTTCTAATTGAGAATACTTTTACTGAAGAGGGCCCAAAAAATGCAAGAACCTTATCATTCATCAGCAAATTGTTGTAGCAAAAATGATACAGCTTCGAACTAACTTTACCCTTTGCAACCTTTTTGGCGAAAGATTCGTCGTACATATGTAGGTGTAGAATATGGATCTTGACGTTTATAGTACATTGATCATTGGTCGTGATTTTTGGACATAGACATGCCTCTTTAGATGGACATGGACATGCCTCATTAGATGGACATGGACATGCCTCATTAGATGGGCATGGACATGCCTCATTAGATGGACATGGGCATGTCGCTTTAGATGGACATGGGCATGTCGCTTTAGATGGACATGGGCATGTCGCTTTAGATGGACATGGACATGCCTTTTTAGATGGACATGGACATGCCTCTTTAGATGGACATGGACATGACTTTTTAGATGGACATGGACATGCCTCATTAGATGGACATGGACATGCCTCATTAGATGGACATGGACATGCCTCATTAGATGGGCATGGACATGCCTCATTAGATGGACATGGGCATGTCGCTTTAGATGGACATGGGCATGTCGCTTTAGATGGACATGGACATGCCTTTTTAGATGGACATGGACATGCCTCTTTAGATGGACATGGACATGACTTTTTAGATGGACATGGACATGCCCCTTTAGATGGACATGGGCATGTCGCTTTAGATGGACATAGACATGCCTCTTTAGATGGACATGGACATGCCACATTAAATTTGCGATACCTCTGTTTCAAAGTGTAAAAGCGTTCATTTTTTCTGAGATGCAGTTCCTTTTTACAAGTTTTTCGTGTGAGAGGTTAGCAATCGCCTGACTTTTTCTTTACTTCCTCATCAAAGTATTACAAATATCCTTTCGTGGGGGGTACCCGAACAACAGGGCTGTAAAAGAATGCAATCATTCCAGAATGAATTCATTGAAGTCATACTAAGAATTCACGCGGTTTTTTTTCAATGCAATGACTTCAACTTAGAAAATATAAATAATCATTCATTCTGAAGTCCCTATTCGGTGGTCCTAGTTTTTCTTCACTTGACATGGATAAGTCCCTAGTCTTCGAGTCCCTACTCGGTGGTCCTAGTTCTTCTTCATTTGACATGGATAAGTCCCTAGTCTTCGAGTCCCAACTCGGTAGTCCTATTTCTTCACTTGAAATGGATAATTTTTCTTCACTTGACATGGATAAGTCACAAACCATTCTACTGCATCGGTGTCACATCCGTGCTGGTATAGAAGAGCAACATGAGTTCATATAACATGGACTTGTGTCATTTTACCATACAGTCTCCTGAACTTAAATCGTTCTTCCGCAGCATGGTACATCGTATTAGTGATATTTTTCAAAGAATTTAAGCGATTTTCAGAAGAAATTGTTAGCAAAATACCACAAGATGTCACCATCAACCCCATTCCGACAAAAAGTGGACTTAGGACGTTTTTCCAGTGAACACTTCAATTAGGAATTTTTTTTTCGAATAATTATCTTAGAGCATCCACTTTGGAAGGTTCTTCGCAATATTTCCCAACGTTTTTCAAGCGTAAATCGATCCAATTCGTACCGATACTGAATTTCTGTCAAAATTTTGAGTTCACAAGAACTGTCAGTGTCAAAATGCCATATGATTCAAAAAGAAACCAACAGATGGCCCATTTTATATTTAGAACTGTTCGCATGAAGGTTTCTATACTAGTTTTGATTTCGCTCTGTTTACAATTTTTCTACATTTTTTGTTGCAGCTTGTGGATATGAGCGCAAATCGATCCAATTCGTACCGATACTGAGTTTCTGTCAATTTTTTCACCGCATAAGAGCTGTCAGTGTCAAAATGCCATATGATTCGAAAAGAAACCAACAGATGGCCCATTTTATATTTAGAACTGTTCGCATGAAGGTTTCTATACTAGTTTGGATTTCGTTCTGTTTACAATTTTTTTTACATTTTTTTGATGCAACGTGTGTCCTTGTGCTTATGTCCTTTCTGTGCCAGCCCCTGTCTTTGGTTTTTAAGTATTTTTTTTATCATTTGCTGGACTTAGGGCACTTTTTTCTATGTTTTTGGTTCTAAATTCTTTTCTGACTTTAGGTGTGTTTCTTTCAAAATTTGGTTGTATTTGTTTTTTTTTTTTTTTTTGTTTGTTTGACAGTTCCACGATTTCCTGCTTCTTTAAATAAGATTCTCCATTTATTTCCATGACTGCTTGTTTATTAGGATACATATTCGTGAATAACACCTATTAAACTGTTGTTGATGTGGTTAGCATTTCCTCTACAGACAGCCAGGTTATGGTTTCGATCTATCAAACTGTATTGTATGTAAAACCATTCCCCATAGTGTAAGCACTTAATCCCCCTCTATTGTCTGCATGTAGAAACTACCTTCTAATGGGGGTTGAAACGTAATCTCCATTGAATAAGCAAGTCAATAGTGGTTCAACGTACATCGGTGTGAATAGACGAATCGGTATGCAAGAGAGTATTAGGTCGATGGATTGGATATTTTCACTCCCACACTCATTTGTACCCCCACAATCATGTGTATCCTTATGGTTGTTGACCTAAGACAGTTGCACCTATTTTTATTAAATTCAAGGCTGTTTGGATATTGTTTGGATACATGTTCCACATGATGTTGAAATATGATGAAAATAGAAACGCCAAACGAAATCAATAACTATTCAATTAAATCCACAAATTTACTTCTCCATGCTAGACATACATATGTATGTACATACATTTCTGAATTTCATACCTTTGATGTATGAATTGTGTATATAAACAAATTTTAATGATGTTTACTTGTTTATATACACCGGCTTTAATCTCACCTTACTTACATTTAACATGCTATGTCGTGTCAGAATATAATAAGTGGGAGTTATTCTCACTTCACCTTTTTTGCATATTCTTTTTATATTTTAATACGGTAGGGTGGTGGTGATGGTGAAAAACTACCCCAAAAAGCATGTCCTGTGGATTATCTCCCGAACCTTTAATGGCAATTACATTTATACAGTAGGTAGTGATGAAAATTACTTAGCACTTCATCTGCCTAGCCTATAGCATCAGTTCCATCTAACCGACATTTTAAGTGCATACTTCAATGTCGGATTTGATTATCTCGATCATATTTAGTGTACTGAAGCGTTTCTTGTTTTAGTCGGAAATAAAAGAAATGTGTGCCCATTATGAATACTAAGAGAGAGAGTGGTGGCAGTAGCGTACTACGTACTAAAGTCAATGCCTGAAGTGTATTTATGTTTTCAGGGAAATGTACAAGGATTCCTTTAGGGTTTTTGGAGACCTAAGGCGTGTTTGATGTTCTTAAATTCGCTCAGAACCACTTTAGTTTGTTTGTGGGATGTGGTATTTCTTCTGAGGTTCGTTTGTGAGATTTCTCTTTGAAGATGGAATTGTGGACATTGAAAGTACATATGCTCAGGGGCTTCCTGCCTTTTCTCGCAAGATGAGCAATTGGGGGTGTCAAACAAAAGCATCCAAGTCCACTTAGACATGAGAAATACAAAATCCCAAAAACGTAGTAGGACACAAGACTGTAGAATAGTCGCAAACAAAATGGGATGCAGTAGACACCACTAAAATACATCTCGAAGGAATTTAGACGACTGAAGCGTCTTAGCATTTGAATTTCATTCAACACATCCGTGTGTGCACCGTATCCAGTCGTTATCCCGACGATGCATTCCAACGCTGTAGCCGTTTTCGTAGGCTGGCAGTTCGTTCTGCTTTTCTAAGGCCATTTGCTCCTACAGTTCATCTGATAGTACATAGGTCAATGTGGACCATTCCTGCAATGACATATAGTACCACCCTGCATCGCTAGATGTTGTGCGATATACACTACATACCCTCAAGGCACATAGTCGTTATGTTCTTTAAATTTTTGTTTCTTATACGACTTGGTTTTCATAGCTCTTACCCAAGATTGGTGAAGGATACAGGATTCTTTCCTGTCCTCTAAGGTCAGGTCTACAAGGTTATTTCTGGTAGGCCCTCAGGTCCAGCAGCCCTGTTGGATTTAAGTTTGGATATTGCTATACTCACTTCGTTTTGCTCAGGTGGGCTGAAGTTTTGCCTATCATCGCTTAGAACGATTTAACCGTCATACTTAGGACATTGCTCGTAAGTTTTGTCGAGGAGGTTGTAGAAACATTCTTTAGGGGAGTCGTCCTTATCTTCTGTTGGGGCATGAGCGCTTATAAGTGTCGAGAACATAACGCAGTAGAGGAAGACCTCGCCTTAGGCCACCTAAACACAAGTAGAGCACAACACAAGTAGAATCGGACCTCAACAAACTTGGAGTGCGAAACTGGAGGCAGTTACCTAAGGATCGGGCTAACTGGAGAGGTTTGTTAGTGGACATCCATGTTGACCCCAAACTGTAGCGCCACGAAACTAACTTCGTGAATTTAGCCTTGATGTGGATTGGATTATAAGACGCTCGCATAGGTGTCGAAAGTTAAAGACTTCTTGTCTAAGTCTGCCACATGACATGACATCCACATCCGAATAAGCGCTGTTTATGCTCTCTATAGCAATCACCGTGATATACATACATATGTCACAGTTGTTCATCCTCTTCCTGGATGACGGTGATGTGTCCTTTATAGCATTCTAGGGCATCTGCTAATTCTTCGGTTCCACGCGGTGTGTTAAGGATACGAACGTTCCACATACAGATCCGAAGGTTGTTGTCAGTGTTTCGATTGCTAGGATCAATCATCCAGAGACGGGTCGTCAAATCGGTATGATGATTCTAGATTTGTTAAATGTGAATGCAAATTTAGTTGGATTGTATGGTTTATGAGCTACATACTTCGACATATATATTTGAGTCCCAGGTCTTTGTCGATAATCTCATCAATCTGTACTGTAAGGAGATTATGGACATCAGCCTATAATGGATTTATATCTCAGTTCAGTGGGACATACATAGGACTTTTGCTACCCCAAAGGTTGATACTGTTAAGCATTCTATGAATTTACTATCAATTTTCTCAACTTTTTTACTAGAAAGTGAAAAAATTCCTCATAACATAAAGTATAGATGTTAACGTTCTCTCCAACTTGCCCATACATTATATAGACCTACGCCCATTTTTTAGGGGCGTTTTCTCGAAAAGAAAACGAGATTACACCCATAAATTCATGTACGCTAATGGCAGCTTAAATTCCGCAGATCTTTCTTCATGTTTCTTCCTATTTTTCTCCATTTTTTTACTATAAACTTAAAAAAATCATCATGACATAAAATATAGATATTTTCTTTCTCTACAACTCGCCCATACATTTTATAGAGGTAGAAAGAGAGCACTGTATACTTGTTGTGGTGAAACTGATGCAATTTTGCTACCACAAGGGATGATCCTGGTAGCAATACCATTCTATGACTTTTTGATTAATTTTCTCAACTCAACTTGATTTTTAGCATATTTAGGACGAATTCCCAAGTTTTCTTTCCTTAAATCCCTGTTTTACTGCCCAAACAGTGGTTTTCAAAATGGAGCACCATGCAAAAATCATCAACGTCATGTCGATCATTTTTTTAAGTTTTAAGCAGTTTTTGGTACGAAATGTTTAGAGAAAACAATTGAGATACTAATTAAATATGTAACAGCAACTAACTAAATAAAACTATGGCTAGTCTATCCTAAAACTACTTAATCTATCCCTTACCATGGTGCTCTCCTTGATAGAGGTTCTGGGGCTATCTCTCACAACATAGGGCCAGAGAGATAGCATTTGTGGACTGTGCAAACTTTACCGAAAATATCAGGCATACCTCGGGTTCTTCGCGAACCTTTACACTGGATTGATTAGAGAAAAGGGAAGATGAGTTAGAAAGGTTAGTTTTAAGGTAGCTTAGGTCTGGTTTTGGGTTTATTTATAGGCTTAGTTCGGATAGTTTGCATCTCATTTCCCCACTTTCTTCAGGGTAATGGCACGAGTCCTTAGCGACTACTTCTCCTAGCTTAGGTCGAGTTTAAGGTTTATTTTAAATTCTTAAGTTAAGCTTAGATTAGTTAGGCTTAGTTAGGATAGTTCTCGTTTTAATTCCCCACTTTCTCCAGGATTATGGCTCAAGTCCTTGGCCACCACTCCTCCTAGCTTAAGTCTAGTTTAGGGTTTACTTTAAGTTCTTTGGTTTAGCTTAAGTTTTTCAGGATTAGTTCGGATAGTTCGCGTTTTGATTCCACACTTTCTTCTGGGTAATGGCACAAGTCTTTGGCTCCTACTCTTTCTAGCTTAAGTCTAGTTTAGGGTTGATTTTGAGTTCTTTTGTTTAGCTTAAGTTTTTCAGGATTAGTTCGGATAGTTCGCGTTTTGATTCCACACGTTCTTCTGGGTAATGGCACAAGTCTTTGGCTCCTACTCTTTCTAGCTTAAGTCTAGTTTAGGGTTTACTTTAAGTTCTTTGGTTTAGCTTAAGTTTTTCAGGATTAGTTCGGATAGTTCGCGTTTTGATTCCACACTTTCTTCTGGGTAATGGCACAAGTCTTTGGCTCCTACTCTTTCTAACTTAAGCCTAGCTTAGGGTTTATTTTAAGTTCTTGAGTTTTACTTACATTAGCTAGGCTTAGTTAGGTTAGTTCGCGTTTTGATTCCACACTTTCTTCTGGGTAATGGCACAAGTCTTTGGCTCCTACTCTTTCTAACTTAAGCCTAGCTTAGGGTTTATTTTAAGTTCTTGAGTTTTACTTACATTAGCTAGGCTTAGTTAGGTTAGTTCGCGTTTCAATTCCCCGCTTTCTCCAGGGTAATAGCACAAGTCCTTGGCCATTATTCTTCCCAGCTTAAGTCTAGCTTAGGATTTATTTTGAGTTCTTAAGTTTAGCTTAGATCAGTTAGGATCGTTCACGTTTCAATTCCTCGCTTTCTTCAGGGTAATAGCACTACTCATCTATTCTATCTTTTTAGTCCTTCCACAGTCAAAGTATGGTTTAGCTTACTTTTCTAAAAGGTTCCGTGAGTTGATGTTATTTAAGGAGACTCTCTCAAAGCCTGGAAAGGTCTATAAAAATATCAAATCCCAGCCTACAAAGGCAAATTGTCTAAATCAAAGAAGAACCTCCGATTCCTACAAATTTTCCATTTAAATTCGTTTCTATATCTCCCTATGCGCCTATGTATGTATTTCCAATTGCTTTTTCCGTCTTCTCATCAATAGTATAAGTTTGAGTTGTTTTCTTAGTTGGTTGGGTGTCTCGCCGCCCCTCTCATTCTTCTATCATCAACATCAGAGTGGTTTTTTGTGTGGCTATAGCGAATGGAATGTTTCCTCTACTTCCCTTCTTTGCTTTATAAAATATGATGCATGTCTATGCATTTGCCTATTCTCTCTTATGTTATGCATGAGTATATGTATATGTATGTATGTATGTATGTGGCTGTGTGGATTGTACTAAACAAATATCAGAAATAAAAACTAATTTCTATTTCTTGTTTTTTTTTTTTTTTTTCTGTTGAATCTCACTGTGTGGACAATGATTCTTCCCATCGAGCTGTTCTTATCAGAGAGTTCACTTTTATTTGTTTAGTTTTTCTTCTTCTTCTTTTTGGTACATATTCTGTGAAAGAGCCGACAAAATTCTCAATCAATATGATCATCATGGTGTCAGTTTGTATTGCTACATATTATTTTTTATTTTCTATGTCAAACATAGAAACGGGAGACTATAGTTAAAGGAAGAAGAAAATCAACTAGACAAATAGTGAATGTGTATTTATGTAGAAGGAATGTGTGTGAGTCACCTTGATTAAATAATTTTACCTAAGAATCTGATTCGATTTATGATGGTTTTATGTACATACATATGTATGTGCACGCTCTTCTTTTGGACTCTAATGCAATTGAACAACTTGTAGAGTATTAATTTGAGGTGACCTTTCATAAAGCAAAGATGATGGAGGAAATATACGACAATCTCTGATGGGAAGACAAACGTTGACATTAAGTCTATCTCTGCATTTGATTGAACAAATTTATGCAAATATTTAATTATGATTATAAATTAGAACACAGTACATACAGATGTATGTCTTTATGTCCCTAGTGGCTTATGTCATAAGCCAAAAGATGTATAACTTCTTTTTTAGTTGAGTATTTCCCTTCTTGTCTTTAGCTGAGCATCAATAGAATCCACTAACTTTAGCTTGAGCATCTATAGAATCCACTAACTTTAGCTAAGCATCAATAGAATCCACTAACTTTAGTTGAGCATCAATAGAATCCACTAACTTTAGCTGGGCATCCATAGAATCCAGTAGTCTTAGCTGAGCATCCATAGAATTCACTTACGTTAGTTGAGTATCAATAGAATCCACTAACTTTAGTTGAGCATTTATAGAATCCACTAACCTTAGCTGAGCATTTATAGAATCCACTAACTTTAGCTAATCATCCATAGAATCCACAAACTTATAGGATCCTTATTAACCAAGTTATAATTGTTGTTAACAAGTATATAGATACATTATTTGTTCGGCAAAAGTAATAGTGTTGTAACTGCCTCGCTTGACCGGAATGAAGCGTTTCCGTAACCCCTTTCCCGAAAATCACCAATTACAAAGCCAACTGTAGTCCACAGTCACTGCATATGTATCTTTCGTTTCGTACCCACTGTTGTACTATAAGTAGATGGTTACATATGAATGATGAATATCTTATTACTTGACATTTCATATGTGTGCTTTATAGAATGGGTACCAACTCTTGTCGTACTCCACTTCTGGCAAAAAAATGTCTTTCCGCATCAAAAGTTAACAGCCAGATGAACACAGACAGTTTAACTCTGGCAGACACTAAAGCACTGAAGGCACTGAAGGCACTGAAGCGTTATAGTGTAGTATTAAAGCTTAATCTAGGACGAAAAGCGTGTCATGAAGAAAAAAATTCCACTATTAAACCCCTCTTCTATGGTAGGGTATGTATCTTGTACCATTCTTTCGGTTATTTTCAAAGGAATCTTTCGCTTTCTATTACAAGTATTCCAGTGGAAGCACGTGCATTTCCTTTTTTCTCCATTTTACATACATAAAATGAATTCGCCAAAGTGTTTCCTTAACTTGAGCCTACTTTTCTTTTTTCTTTTTTCATTTTTTTTTTTTTGTTTGTAAGAGACACACCACTCCCAGAGTTAAAATGTGAATGTATGTATTGTACATACATATGTATATAAAGTTGTAAAGTTGGTCCCATCATTTAAACGATCATCTTACCTGTAAAAGTCAGTGGTGCACCCAATCCCAAGCAATGCAGCACCAAGGGTCTAACCGCGAGCATTTTGAACTCAAGCACCAATGTTTTTTTTTTTTTCAGTTCGTCGTCGGTTCGTCGTTGTTGTCGGTTTCATCAGTGTGTGTATGGTGATTCAATATACGACAGCAGAGAGGTTACCTTTTTGGAAAAGATATAAAATGACTGTATGCCTACACAAGATACAGTGCAGCACCCATCTAAGGGCACACAAAGAAAGATGCAGAGGGATAAGACCAAACATAGAGGAAAAAAAAAAAAACTCAAAGAAAATTATCATGATGATAAAAAATAAATGAAGAAAACGAAAACGAAAAAAATAAAAAAAATCCATAATCACAAAATAGACAATGAGAGACTGTAGAGTTAAGAAATGGGCTCCTGTAGGAAATTTATTTGCGATGGATGTATGGATGTACTATACATGTGTTCCACTCGGTGCATTTTATGTTTTCATTTCTTTTTTTTTTCTTCTTTTGATAGCACCTTCTTCTCACCTCTTCTCCGTCTATAAATTCATTTTAAATAAAATTTCAGGGTCGCATTTGTTGAAAGGGGCCTTAGGTTGAGTAAAAAAGAAGCAGTGCTGCCTTTTTCCCTTCGCTTTGCTCGAAATCCTCAAATTTTCCCACAAATGTATAATTTACAAAAAGAAAACAGAAAATTTTTAAAACAAAAAATAGTTTTATTGAAACTACATAGTTATACAAAAAAACAGGAAACAAATGTTTTAAACATAGAAAGGAGCTTTAAAACTATCTAAGTTGGGTTTAGTGGTTGTCCCCGCTTAGTAGGGACGCACTTACACCAAAAGGGAGGTCCATTGTGATAACTATCTAAGTAACTAGTAACACAAAGATGTACATATGTACTAAAGGTACTACGAAGTACGTACCATTGACATTCAGGAAAGCCAAAACATGGATGCGACGCAATGGTACATTGTACTGACAGGAAGCAAAATCCAGTATTCCCCCACTTTACTGGAATTTCTCCAACTGCCAGAGAAAGACGAGCGTACATTTCAGTGATAATGGTGCTGCACTGAAGATCTGCCACCTCATCGGAGCAAAGGCATGACAAAAACAAACGAAATGATCGGATATACATATCATCGCCCTCTCCAGAAGCCGCACAGACAGTGATGTCTCTTCAGCCTTGCACATTAAGATGCTTCTTACGGGAAGGAAAGTGTCTCGTAAGAACGCCAATAAGTTGTCTACAGTCTTTTCTGCTGAGAGACGGCAATAATGCTGCTGATTTCTTATAGACGTTCGGACGCATATGTTTAGTCTGTCTGCATCTTGGAGAGCCGTGTCATACACAATTGGGTTCGAAGTTATCAGAACCCAATTGTCGAAATGGAGGTCCTAGATTCAGGTCTTCCTTAGCAATCTCTCTGAAATCTCCTCATCTCATTTCCCACAATCCCAATGCGAGCTAGAACCCAGACAAAAGTCAAAGAGTTCAATTTTGCGATCGAATTCAAAGGGTTCTTCCATTCTTAGACTATTTTGGAACGGGTTACTGAGTTGAGCAAGGTCTTAAACTGTTGCTGCTACTCCAAACTCGCCACATATTCTTAACAATATAATTCGACAGTCATTAGGATAGCATAGATATCCACTTGAAAAACAGAGGCATGCTTACCTAACGAGTAGTGAGGTCTAGTATTGTCGGTTTCCACAAATTAAAATTATTGCAGTTGAATTCACTGACTTCAAACTGCTTTCAAGTGAATTCACTACTGACTTCAACTTACATCAAGTGAATTCATAAATCGCAGTCTCCAATCAAAAATTTGAATTCTTTTTTATGAATTCCCAAAAGAATGCATTCTTTTACAACTCTGCCACGAAGACACCAGCACCGGACCCTTGACTAGTTTTGGAGTCATCCATAAAAAATTCGAGTACAGTCTAGTCAAGGCTCCGACTCTGACCAAAGCCAGTCCTGAACGCAAGGAAAGTCGACTCAAAATTTCCACAGCAGCCGAAGTTTCGGTGTCATTGGATCAGAAGGCATATTCATGGAACCAGTGTCGTAGAATAAATGTCGCCCAAGGTCATCGAAGCTCCAGTGGGGATGATACCAAAAGCCATCCCATCTAAGACGGTAGATTGCTTTGATAGTACAGCCCACGATGGAAGCATCAAGGGGAGGTAAATTAAGCACAGGATCTAGAGTAGAGTCAAGCGTACTCAGGATAGCGCCGGTGCAGCCGAAACCGACCATTCTTTGGAGTTTCGTGCAAAAGGCAGTCACATACGACGCATGAGCTAAAAAAACACTGCCAGACAACTGAGAACGCCCTGAATGTCTTCAACTTGACATGCTTTGCCCAAAGAAGTGTCTTATTCAGGATCACTCCCAGATATTTCGCTCCGTCGTCGATCTGCATAGTGACGTATAGCATCCTTACACTGTCAGGAAACTGAGAGCGCCTTGATTGTCTTCGACTTGACATTCTTTGACCAAAGAAGTGTCTTATCCAGGATCACTCCCAGATGTTTCGCTTCATCGTAGATCTGGATAGTGACGTATAGCATCCCTTACACTGTCAGAATACTGAGAGTGCCCTGAATGTCTTCAACTTGACATGCTTAGCCTAAAGTTTCTTATCCAGGATCACTCCCAGATATTTCACTTCATCGTAGATCTGGATAGTGACACCTTTTAGCACTATCTGAGTCAAATGGGTCACAATTCTCCTTCTCGTGAACAAAACAACCTCAGTTTTCGAAGGACTAACCAAAATTCCATTCCTAGCGGAGCATTCGTCGACCATGTCTAAGGCCAAACCGGTCACAATCGTCCTTCTCGTGAAGAAAACAACCTCAGTTTTCAAATGAGTGATTGAAAGCCTAGAGATATCACCTAGCTAGTACCATCGACCATTTCTAAGGCTATCTGCGCGTTAGCACAGACACTCTGTAGGCATGACCCGACAGAAAGTATGACAACATCATCCGCGAATGCCTGAACGTAGACGTTTGAACTATTGAGAGTATGCAACAGAGACAGAATGCCACCTTGCAGGGAGTCTCTGTTAACACTATCTACCTCCTATTCATCAGCATTGTCCCGATCCACAATACCAATATCTCATCTATCCCGTGTTGTCGAGCAGAGTCATACATTGAATCAAAAGCCGGATTCTCGAAAGCGTCCTCTACGTCGATGAAAATCCCCATAGCAGCGTATTCTTTCCCATCGAGCGTGCATGTAATTCTAGGAAAACTAGATTTTGAAGCGCAGTCTTACAGGGTTTTCCATGCTGGTATGCATGTTGGCTTTCAGATAGAGTGTGGATCCTGGCTTTTGCAGCAAGAAGCAAGACAGACTTGGGTCTATATGTATGAGTACTCATCTCTACCATGTTGAGTGATGTCTTTGTGGATTTCACAGTCTCACCTGATGTACTTGACACGTTTCATATCAAAGTTCTCCACAGTCCCCAATGTAATATGGCGAAATTGCAACAAAAACAGTCAACAGAGTTGCAATGAATTCCCACTTCGAAACCGGTGTATTGGAATTTTAAAATTCAATCATATGAACCGTGTGTGGACGAATGTAAACAGGAGAGACTTTTCTTTCTAGTTACCTACACCAAGTCCACCCCTGTTCAATCTAAAGGTTTGCTTCTTTGACCACAGATTTTTTATTTTTTTTATCATTTCTTCAACATCGTTGTCCACACCACTGGATGGATGGATGGTGGACGGTGTTGTTATTGCCGCTTCCTAAATAAAACCTATGTATACGGTGTATTTGTTTTTGGAATGGGATTTTTTTTTTCTTTTAAGTTTTGTTTTTCTTTCTCTTTTTTTATTGTTTGTCCAGACATTAAAAAAAAAAAAATACCTACTCATGCCAGAGTTCAGTATGTTCCACGCTTTTCTAATATTTTTATTACTTTTTTGAATTTAACATCATCTTCCAAGTAATTTTGTATGGTGTGTGTGTGTATAACACTACATTTGCTCTTTCCCCCCCCCCCTTTATTTGTTGATGTTTAGTATCGATTTTTATTTGGTTATGGTTATGGTTATGGTTATGGAAGGTGCCACAGCTTTGTAGAGCTGGCTGGCTGTGTCCCAAAGCATACTCTGTTCTAAATAAATAAATTTATTTGCATTATGTATAGATATGTATGATTGTTTGTATTGGATTTACATAGATGTTTCGATTAAATTTGCTTTTTTTTTATTTCATTTCAGATGCCATATCGCCGCTAACTACCAGCGTATACTATCAAAAAACATAACCTCCACTTCTTAAAGAGGAGCTCCAACATGTAAACTAATAATATTTAAAAGGCAAAACAAAAAAAAAAACCATAAGCAAAATATGCATTTTAAATTACGGATTTTTAAAGGAAATTCTTTGCCACAAATTGGCACCGTACCCATCGTCTCCATCGTCCTCCAACGAAGGGAAGTTTTGATCCTTTGGTCATCACTATCACCATCACTGGGGGATTCTATACAAGGGTATAGTCAAGAAAACTAAATTTTTGTCCAAGCTTAGTAACAAAAACAAATTGCTGGACAAGAGACGAGACAAGAAAGGGAAACAAAACAAAACAAAAAAAAAAAAAAAAAACGTACATTCAAGAGAATTAAGCAGAAGAACCCAATTTAAAATTATTTTTTTTTTTGTAAAGCGAGCGGGGTAACACATAGAAAACATTCAAGATAACAAACAAAACAATCCAAACATAAGCTAAACAAGTGAATTTGAACAAATATGTCGATTATTAAAATCAACTGTGATCTTAACAATTATTATAGTACTACTAGTGGTATAAGTCAACGGAGGGATGTGGCTAAAAAGCGTCTCAGATTGTTTGTGGGACAGCAACAGCAACAGCAACAGCAACAGCAACAGCAGAAGGATGATGAACAGCATGAGAATATATCCGATAAAATGCCACCAAACTTCAGAATACAATCCATAATGCAGGAATCTGCGACGACGACGACAGTAGCACGCCTCCAGCCATTATTAGAAGAGAAAGAAACGCCATCAAGATTAAAATCAACAAATTCGACTGCGACTGCAAAAGTGCTTAGCAACAAATTCAAAAATACATTTCATTTGAAAATCTTTAGATATTTAGGAAAATACTTTACATTGAATTTCTTTTTGATAATATTTATCCTAAACGAATTGTATGCGGTGCGGCCGGTATGTGGATTGTTAGTTGTGGACCCAACCGGTTTGGATGGTATCGCAAATTCAAATAGTGATATTGGTAGCAGCAGTAGTATTAGTAGTAGTAGCAGCGGCGGCACCAGCAGCAGCAATAACAATAATAATCATCATCATCACCATAATGGCAGCGGAAGTAGCAGCAGCAGCAGTAGCAGTAGCAGTAGTAGTGGAGGGAGTGGAGGCGGTGGTGGTCATTATTTAGACAAATTAGACAATTTGGAACGTAGTGTGGCAGCAGTACTAATAAAAGTCGCTTATGGTACAACATCAACCACAAAACGTAGTATACCCGATAATAGTTACGTGCCAAGTCTGACTACGATTGCAACACCGCCATTAACAACTTTACGGTAAGTTTTTTTTTTTTTTTTTTATCCCCTTTCACTCCACCATCCATTTATTATGAACAATTTTTAAAATGCATCCTCTTATAGCTATTTAGAGAAGTCCGCTCATCAACAGCAAATTAATTTGCATCATCGGAACTACGAATTAGACCTGGAAAGGGATCATGCTCTTCCGACGTCGGCACCAAACGCCGATATCTTGAAAAGCAATAGTAATCCAACTTATCCAAATCCAAATCGACATCATAACCATGACCGTGATAGGCATCGACACTTGCTGAATTCGACACCGTCACCATCACGTGAGTACAAATTTCGTTTTGATTTTCTATTTTCTAACTGATTTCATGTCATTCTGGCGATTTTATTGAATTAACCCCCTCCCTCCCTGATTTTATTTTTATTGTCCCACTTAACCTTCTATGCCTACAAACTTGTTCTTGAGTGATGGTCTTTCTTTTTAAGCCTCATAACAGCTGTTATTTAAAAAATAAAAAATAAAAAAAAATATGTCTCTTCTCAAACAATCATTTCATTAAAGTGCCGAACATCTTAAAAAAGAGCCAGCCAACAATTCCCATGTATCCTGGAGATATGCCATCGTATTCACCACCTGCTCGGTCGTTCTTTACACCGCCCTTACCTCCAGAGTATCAGAATCCTTTTGCCGATAAACCCACCCTTCGCGGTACCAATAATGAAGGTGTCATTGTGAACACCGGTACCTATATTAATCGGCGTCCAATCCCACCGCCAAGTCTAATGCCTGGACATGAACGAATACCATTTAGACCGCCAGACTTAAGTGGTGGCTCTATTGCAATGCCTAGTAATCCGGTTGGGGGTGGGGATTTTCCCGCAACGAGTCATAGGCCACAATTGCCACTAGACCAAGATGGTCAGCGAAAGAAAGCATTGAATACACCTTCACAAAAACTGGGCAATAATCGACTCGGTGCTGGAGTTGAAAATTATGGTGATGGTGCGGTTAATACTGTTCCACTTTCGGAAAACAGTGATGTTATTCATAATCCAAGGCAAGAGCATTTACCGAGCATTCGACGCATTTTATCCGGTTCGAATGGTAGAAAGGAGGACATTCCTGAGGTGTTGTTGAAACAAGTGACGTCTAGGCCGGCGTATAACCATCAACCTCCATCATCGCCGGTGGTGGTTGTACAGACCTCGCCAGAGAATGCGCCCGATGATGGCAGGGGTAGTACTGGCGGTGGTAGTCAAAATCCGAACATAAATCAGAGCAAGAACTTTGATCTTGCGGGTGGTGGTAGTAGTAGTGATACAAGTGATGATATGGATGATTCAAATGAACCGGATGATCTAGAACAGGATCAGGATGAACCTAAGACGCAACCGAAAACAAAAATGAGTACTAAATCAACGGATACACCTAATGCTGCTGGTAAGTGTTTGCTTCGTATTAAGGGGTGGTTTTTTCTCAACCCTTAGTTCTTGAGTGATGGAATAAATATTTATTTTTATTTATTTTTTTTTTTTTTCTTTAACAGGTGGCACCAAGCAGCAACAGCAGAAGCATCAACATCAAAATGTACCATCTTCATCATCATCATCCTCTTCTTCAACATCATCAACAACTGTATCGTCAGCAACAGCGTCATCATCGTCATCATCGTCCTCATCGACGAAGCAGAATACAGCCACATGGTCGGTGGCATGGAACGTTCATGTATATCTCTCGGTGATCCTCTTCACCATATTGGGAGTATATTCGATATTTAAAATGATTTTCTACAACAAGCTAACGCATCTCTTTAGTCAATCTTATTTTATTTGCATCCACTTGATCCTTATAATCATATGCACTTCGCGTATTTTCTATTTGTGTTACGACGCGTATAACATTCATTCCACTTTCCATATTTTCGTTTCTGAAATTTTACTGAATTTACCGGCAACATTTCTAACCATATCGTTTTCGGTTCTCATCCTGTTCCTGCTCATTAAGAGCCTCAATCACAAGAACAATCGTTATTCGGCCCTGATACGCCCATTAACCGTGGTCGTTGGTAGTGGCGTTCATGTCGTCCTCTGCATTACACTTCATTATGTCGAAAGCTACACAACCAGCCATAGCCAGCAATTCTATTATCAGCAACTATATCGAAATGGATTGTATCATCGTGCAGCAACAGCGAATTCAAATAATATGGTACTACAGCAGCATCATTTGCAGCAACCATTGCTGCATCATCATCACCAACTGACCATTCCACCGCCTCCACCACCGAGGGTGCTTTCTTTGATCTGCCAGATTATATATATTTTTATATGTCTGAGCCTTGGGCTCTTGTACTTGTACATTTATCGGATTTTAAAACGCATTTTAAGGAGTAAAAGTCAGAATTACATTCATGGTTTCCAGAATCTCTCGTATGCCATACACATAACCATAGCAACAGCTTTGTTATTTGTTCTACTGGCGGCGTTGCAAATCTTTGGCGCCATAAGTATTTCAACGACACGTCCATTAATAACGTCATCTTCTGAAATGGACTGGCTCCAGTGGAGCTATCAGTTCTCTTTGCGTTTAATTGAAATCGCAATAATCACCCTTATGTCGTGGGTAGCGGGTTTGAAAACAAGCGGTGGGGGTGGGGGTGCTGGTGTTGGCGTCGGTGGAATGGGTCCAGGTGGTGGTGGTATGCAGCGTGAAAAGAATGCTGATAGTGGACATAATGTTGCAGGTTTTTTCCTACCATGCACGTCCAGCTCAAGTCAAGAACAATTCGAAACGGACTATCCCGCCATTTGTAATGCAAATACAAATCTACACACCTATACGCTTCGAACGGGGAAACCAATATATGATGACACGTTTGCTTTGAATTCCTTGGGTGGTGGCCAAGGTTCAATGGGTGGTGGATCACAGCGTAACGATTTTCAATTGCAGTCTACGAATAATTTCGTGCGACCCTATGACACTGGTTCTTTGCAGTCGGGAAGTGGAATGGGTAGTCATATGCATTCTCGCCAACAGATCGACGCTCAAAGTGGTCATCATTCGGATTTTTTAACCGATACCCAGACCGATCATTACGAGAATCCTAACTTTGAGTTACGTTCAACAAGTAATCGTGTGCCAGAACAGCATCAGTATTCGGATAATTGCTATTCGGAACCACTTAATGGCGGTGGCAGCAGCACTAGTGGGTATGATTTCTCAAATTTCGAGAGACCAAAATTTGGAGGTGGCGTCCGCGAGACCAATATTCCACCAGATATGATGCTAGACCGTCCGATGTCTAGAAATAATGATCGAACTTCGAATTCGAGTCGCCATCATCATCGCTCGAATCTGGATCGTAGCAATTATGAGAATCCAGAGCGTCGAAGTTCAAATTCAACACATTCCTGCACCAGTGCACGCTATGCGACATATAATTCATTCGATCGACACGGTGTGGTACGTAAGAGTGGAACTTTAAATAATATTGGTGGGATAGTGAACGGCCGTAATGGTAGTTCATCATCTGCCGCCTCATCATCATCACGTCCGTCGGGTATTCAAACGCTTAGCACAGCTAATCATCATCCACGTGGAGGTGTGATCAATGGTTCGGGACGTGTCATTCGTACCGGTGTTGGTGGTGGGGCAGAACTTATGATGATAGATCCATCACACCCGCCGCATCATCATCATCAGCGTGATTCATCCGATGATCAGCGAGAAATACCGACGCATCCACATCGTGGTGGTCCAATAAAAGCGTCTAATTTCTATCGTGACTGTCAGTTGGAGCGTAGCAATAGCGCTGCCATGCAACAGTATATTCTACAGTCTGACGACGACATGGTGATTGGTAGTAATGCAGAGCGTACGAATTTGATTAATAGTAGTGGCGGTGGCTCCCGAAGCGGCGGGGTTGATGGTATGGGGCCAGTGGGCGGCGGTGGTGGCGGCGGCGGTGGTGGTGGTGGCTGCTCATCGTCCGGTATTACAAGTAGCACTAGTGGGGGAAATTTAACAGATAATGGAAGTGGGAATGGCGGTGTCGGTTTAGTAACAGGCGATCGTGGTGTAGGTGGCGGTTGTGGCACCGGTACCACCGGTAGCTCCGGTATGGGAAGTAGTAGTGGTGAAAGTGCCAACAGTGGAAGTATGCTAGTTGCAGAGCATGGTTTTGTTCGTTTTCGAGCATTAGATGATATAAATAATGCTCAAGGTGTCGGCATACATAATGCCTCAATACGAACTACAACAGCCGGCGGTAGAAGTAAAGAAAAGCAACGGTACGCTAGTAACACATAGTCGGAGTTAGTAGTTTTTAGTTATTAGTTTAAGAATTTTATTATTAAAATTTATGTAACAGCGCGGGGATAGAGAGTATTTTTATTCTTCTTATTTTTTTTTTTTTCTAAAAAACAAAAAAACAAAAAAACAAAACCACATGGAAAAGGACTGTTAGAGTGAGGTGTTCGGAGAGGTGTACTTTAAGTAAAATGCAATTTTCTTTTCTTTTTGTTTTCTTGTTTGTTTTCCGCACAAAATCTATACTAGGACTGATTTATCACATTTTATCCTATTTACCTGTCTTCCCTGTAACCTTCTTATATTTTTTGTAAATTATTTTTTTTTTTTTTTTGCCACACATTCTTTTGTATCATAGATTACTACTGACTAGCGTTTGAAGTTGTGTAATAGATGAGTGTAGAGATTTTAAGTAGGGGAAGCTATGCTATTAGATAAATTTCATAATTAGTCTGATCACAATGTAGTTTTTCATATTACACTATACATACTAAATTATGTATTTTTTTCTTTTTTTTTTTTTTTAAAGAAAAGTTAACTAGCATAGGCAGACAAAAAAAACTATATTTTACCGGCCTCTTGTACGTAACCCATTTGCACACCATTTCAGTTACTTCACTCGAACTTGCTTCTTTTTTGTTTTAAAAAATTTTTTTATTTTAATAAATCTTTGTAAATAGTTGTATATACTGCCTATATATATATATTTAAAAAAAAAAAAAAAAACAACTTTCCTTGCATTTTACATTTTTCAAAATAAAAACTTTGTTGAACCAGTGACATTCAGGTCAACACTTGCTTAAAATTCTTTGTGATGCAATGTATAAATATAAACAAAAAAAAAAAATACATATATCAGTATCATTGCAGTATTAACCGCCACAATATACCCGTTATTAAAAAAAAAAAAAAAATAATAATATTCGTCCACCAACAATGAAAATACATAATTTATTTATACAAAGAAAAAAAAAAAAACAAAAGTGAGACAGGGACAGATGTTGACAAAAAAAAAAACGGTGGAAAGAATATTAAACAAAAAAAAAAAAAAAAAAAAAAAAAACGAACTGATTAGTTAAGGCATCAGTATTTATGCAGTTCTATTTCCGTTGATTTTAAAAAAAAAAAAACAAAAATTTTCTCAAATAAATATTTTAAGAACAAATGGATGCAATTAATTGATTGATTTTGACAACATTTTATTATCTCTTATTAGTGAACAAAACAAAACAAAACAAATTATATAAGCATTTATCTTTTTTTATTAAAAAATGTGTTTTATTTTTAAATTAGCTGTGTTGTTATTTTATTTTAATATTCTTTTGATATGCATATACGTATAAATATATACATAAAAAAAAAAAAAAAATCTACTGCAAAGTTGTAAGTAAAAAAAATCTTCATTCATTATTAAGTGAAAACAAAATAAAATAAATAAAAACAAAACAATTTTTAGTACACAATTCGCTTTAGGTATAAATATTATTAATAAAAACAAAAAATAAGACAAATATATATATAAATACATTTAGTATATAAATAAGTTCTAAAAACAAATAAAGTAATAATATATTTTAAGAAAAAATTACGAGAACCATGTTCTGATGCATGGAAATCATCTTTGAAAATATATACATACATATATATATAAATATAGACATATATTTAATTTTATTTTGCTATGCTGTTGTGTAACACATTTTTTTATTTTATTTTTATTTAATTATGTTTTTTTTTTTTTTTTTAGTTTTCTTATCTGTGTAATGTAAAACTGGAAAAAAAAAAAAAAGAAAATCTATAGAATAAATATTTTATAATTTTTTAAATCAGCATTTGTTTTTTTTTTTTCCCCTCTCTTTATGTCTTTCTTTCTGTTTTGTATTCTACTTTTCGTTCCTCTGTTTTTGGTATTTTCTTTTTTTTGTTTTAATACATTTTTTCTTATATGAGTCGTTTTGTATTTATTTTATTTTTTTTTTCAGATTATTATTATTATTATTATTATTAATCGACGTGTTATATAGTTTGTGTATGTTTTTATTTTTTTTTGTATATAATATAAGACTATCATTGAGTATTGAACATAACGCTATATGCGTTAAGAATCATTAAATACTTAATGAAATGGCATGCAAATTGTGTCTTGAGTTCAACGTTGTGTATAACATTAGAATATGTCTTGTTATCTCAGATTTTTAAATATAGTTGAGGATCTTATGTCGAACTTTTCCCCTGGGCAAATTTTTGGGCGTTTTTTTTTTTTTGTTAATAGTAGGTTTACTGGACATGCACAGGCATGAAGGTGGATAAAGAAAAAACAGTATGAATCACATTTAAAGATGTTATGAATCGGAAACGCTGGTAGATACACTGTGATGTGGTAAGACTCATATTAACGACCACATTTGTACTTCAATCTATCACATTTCATTTATTAAATGTACATACGTACATACATTACATACATTACGTAGGAAAAATTCAATCAATGTAAAAATAAGGCGATTCTATTTGCAACACTAATGACAGGTTATTTCTTTTTAAAAAGTGTTTCGCTTTCTAATAGGAATATCAATGATGCATGCCAAAGAACATGATGCATGTGCATTATAAAACTTAAACTAACATTACGCCCAAAATGTTTTTTTCTTTCCTTTAAGAAAAAAAAAAAAAAAAAAAACCAAACAAACAAACCATCAGCCATGGGAAATAAAAAAATATAAAATAAACAAAAAAAAAAATAAAAAAATAAAAATAAAGAGAAATAAGCAATATATTTTAGCCGCATAACTACACCGAACGAATTTTATGTCTTTTTTATATGTAAACTTATACTGTTTGTCATGCATTTTACAAAGGCAGAGTCATAGTGTTAAGAAAACAGAGTGTGTGGTGTGTTATTAATAGAGATCTGTCCTATTACTCGTGGATATTAACAAAAAAAAAAAGAAGTTATCTGTTTAGTCGATTAGTTTTGCCTTGAACATCACGTAGCAATATTCGTAAAAAAAAAAAAAAAAAGGACATTCAACGATAAGCAAATATTTTTTTTAACTTAATGTGTATGTAAGCAAAAAAACAAAAAAGAAAAATCATATTTTTCATATCTCCCCCTTCAAAGGCAATACATTACAATTATTATGGATATTGTGTTCATCAAATTTGCCACTCTCATCGATCATAAGGAGATATGCAGAGATGGATACTTTGATTTTATTATCAAAATAAAAAAAAAAAAACAAAACCTAAATCAATCTGTAAGTATTATCTAATTTCAAAGTGCACATCTCTGTTACCAGAATTGGGATAAACACAAAGTCACAAAGTATATATATAACTGCCTTTTCTCACGTTAAAAACAAAACAAAACCAAAAAAAAAAAAAAAAAGAAATCCCTAAAATAGTTGCATTATTACAAGCATATAAGGAAGAAATCTTTAAATTTAAAAAAAAAAAAAAACAAATGTATATATACATATATATGGATAAACACACTCATTCATCATTTCTCTAATTCGATTGGTGAAATAGTCAATCAGATAAGAAAATTATTTTCTTTTTCAAAACAAAAAAAAAAAAAAAACAAAAACAAAATGAAAAAGAAAAAAGCAAACAATCTAAAATATATTGTACATATGTATGAGTATGTGACTTGGTTTTATTTTTACAATAAGACTCTAAATAATCCCATATATATACATACATATATATATAAAAAAAAAAACAAACATTTAATAAACAATATTAAAAATAACATTAAGTCTTTGAGTAACCTAGAAAGATAGATATTTTCAAATGTGTATTTAAAAAACAAAAACAAGATAATAAGTATTATATATAGCACAAGCACATGCAAATTCTTATTTCATATTTTTTCCCAATCGTCCGCCACATTTTTTGTACTAAATGGTAAAAAAAATATATATACATATATATATATCGTACAATAAATTAGTAAAAAAAAAAAAAAAAACAAATCTTTGTCTTGTACATTTCTAATAAAAAACAAAAAATAAGAATAAAGTAAATATTTTAAAAAGTCATGAATTTCATTCACTTGTTCAACAAATTACATCTAAAAAAAAACAAAAAAAACATTGATATATACATACATACGTATGTACACATATGTATATATCAAATGATTAATATGCGCTTTTTACATAAAACAAATAAGAGATATTTATTTACATATATTCTTGCATATAAATATATCTCCACATTTATTATTTATTTTTTCACTTGTAATATAAAAAAAAAATATATACATATATATATAAAATACAAAAAAAAAAAAACTATACAGAATTTTATATGATGAAAGCCTAAGTACCTACACTAAACTTTTAAAACTATATATATATATTTATTTTTGTTTTTAGGTGTACAAAACTGACAAAAAATATTTTTCTTTTCTTTTGATATAAAAAACAAACAAACAAACAAATACCCAAATGTTTCTCGTGTAAATAAAGCAAAACTAAAAACAAAAAAAAAAAAACAAAATCATTAGACATAAAGTATATATATATATATATATCTAATACAGTAATTTAGATTCTAACGTACGTACACAATTTTAATAATAAAAAACATAAAAAAAAAAAATTAAGAAAAAGAAAAACAAATGTGAAACAGAAAACAAAAATATATATATATGTATATACATATATATATAAACACATAATGGAAAAAAAAAAAAAAAAAAAGAAATAAAATTTTCCCTTATCCCTGTCTCTCTTTCTCTCTCTCTCTCTCAAACCCTTAAGTAAAAAAAAATAAATAAGAAATATATATAAACACAAAAAAAAAAAAGAATCTCTTTCTCTTCTTTATATATATATATAATGTGTATATATAACGTATGAAATAATTTATATATATATAATATATGTATGCAATATATCTTATATACATATAATATGTATATTATTTTATTTAAATTTTAAATTTTAGATATATTTAGGTAATACACAAACAAATTAAGAAAATGGATACGCTACGAAATAAATAAAAAAAAAAACAGAATATATTTCATAATAATAATAATAAAAAGAAAAAAAAAAATTTATCATAATTATATATTTCATTATTTTAGTTATTATGATTATTATTATTATTAATTATCAAATAAACATTTAAGAAACTAAGGATATAGAATTACATCAAAAAGTGAATACAAAACTTCAAGTTTAATACAAAAACAAAAATTATGGACAAAAAAAAAAAAAAAAAATGAAAGCAACCAACAATTAAAAAAACCAAATTTAAAACAAAACAAAAAAAAAAAAAAAATAAAAAAAAATCATGGGAGAGTAAAATAAATAAAAATCAATATGTGAAAAAAAAAAAAAAAAAAAATATGGTGTACTTGTTTTCTTATGGTTTATGGATGGTAAGTGGAATGGTAAGTATACGTCTTTATATTCAGGTCAAAGGTGTGATCCATTAAGCTGCCTAGATGCAGGACGAGTCGCAAAAAAAAACTGTGCACAAGGAATAACACATCCCAAAATAATGTATCTTCATCAAGAACAGACTGAGATCCTCTTTCCCTCTACATTTACCTCTATTCTTAGGCTATTTAGCACTTAGAGATCTAGAATAGCATCAAGCTGTGCCTTACGTCCTCATTGACTCGTATTTTATGAAATCATTCTAACCCTTATTCCGCGTGTTTTCGTCGTTCTACTAAAACGTCGATTGTCGTTTTTAAGGCCTTTCGTTTTTTAAGAGTTATTTGAGAAATTAAACGCCACAAAACGTTTTCATCGGTAAGTAGGTATACACTCCACATAAGATCCACTCTTTAAAAAAAAACGAAACGCCATAAAGAACGACAATCCTAACCACGTACATACATAGTAAAACACGCGGAATAAGGGTCTCTGTAAAGCCGTATAACGCAGAAAAATATGTAAATAAAAGTTCCTGAAAAAAAATGGAACAACACGTGTCGCCACAAATTGAGTATAAAATTTCATAAAACACCAGGCGACCAGAATTTTAGAAAAGTAGCAACTCGCCTGCCACAATTCTCTGAGTTGTTCTCATGTTTACTTCTCCAAAGAAGGAGATGTGATCAGGCACACCACTGACAATTGGGTTACTCGTACTGGCTGGCTTTAAAGCCACGTTTACAAATCCACTTCCACATGTAAGTCAAATCACTGAGCGTATTCAGCAAAGAGCGAAGTAGGAACACTCAAAACTGAGCGCATTCATCAAAGTGGAATGTAGGATCACTTATACACACTGAGCGCATTCGTCAGCTGAATAGAAAGCTTAACAGAGGCAGCTGTGTCAGTGACAGATGTTCTGCTTTTGATGTAAATTTTTACATCAGTCAGTCGCTTTGAAGCGTTCAAGTCTGTTGGGGGTCTGTGCGTGGCGTAGGGGCATATATCCATAACAGACAGTTTAGTGGAACATAAGTCTACAAGCGACTTTCATGAGAATTTCTACATCAGTTAAGCAGTAAGTCCTCTGTCTGTGCGTGGCGTAGGGGCATATATCCATAACAGACAGTTTAGTGGAACATAAGTCTACAAGCGACTTTTATGAGAATTTCTACATCAGTTAAGCAGTAATTCTTCTGTCACTGCCCCAAGAGCGTTATTTAAACTTCGAAGCCAGTCTTGATTGTTGGCTTCTCTCACTAGTACTCCACTCAACAGTATGTTGATTCACTTTGGTGAAAGGGAGGAATATCCATTTTACCCACATACTTGGATTTTATGAAAATACCTAGTGTTAGACCAAGTCATTGTGGATTGCCAAAATCCATCGAAGCCAAACGAAATCTCCACAAAAATCGTCGTGAAACACCAGGCCACCAGAATTCCAGAAAAGCAAGCAAGTCAGCTGTCACAATTAAAGAGTATGTCCACTCACATACCGGCAAGAGAGTTATTCACACTTCGAGTTCGAAGCCAGTCTTTATTGTTCGCTTCTCTTGATAGTACTCCAGTCAACAGTGTATTGATTCATCTTGGTAAGTGGGCGGTACCTTCATATCTTTAAGAAGGAGTTCAGAGTTTAGGCACTATGTGAAGCCATCGACGTCAAACGACATCTTCAGAAATTGCCTAAAAATCGTCGTGAAAAACCAGGTCACCAGAATTTCAAAAAAGCAGCAAGTCTGTTGTCGCAACCTCAGGTCTTCTCAGTTAGCTTGTACAAATCCATACAAGGTATCAAATATTCACTTAGACATTGGCAAAGGAGTTAAACACACTTTTGAGGCTGACTCTGTGGCAGGTTTACTTGTGTTTGAAGTGAACGCAACTCACTGGGAGTTAGTAAATCAAACAAATAGGACTCACTCAGTCGCAATACTGCGTTCGAATGGATGGAATGGGTGTTATGTAGTCTGATAGGCAAATTTATCAGGTTATCCGTATTTAACTGACTAAGAGGCTTACCTAATCAATTAAGATGAAGCATACAACCTCTGTGTTGCTGTATAACCTTTTTGATGGAACCTAGGAGAGGGTCTTTGAAAAACGTAAGTATTCCTATTCAATCAGGTCTCTATGACGTGTCCTACTGACAACAAGCAAACTCTTGCCTCCAACACTTAAAATGGCACATAACTCAGCCAAAAAAAAAAAAACGTCAACATCTCCGTGAAACACCAGGCCCTCAGAATTTCCAGAAAGCAACTAATCTCTTGCTACAATATCAGCTGTTCTCTGTTCCTTCTCCAAAGAAGGAGATGTGATCAGGAACACACTGACAATTGGGTTATTAACACTTTAAAGCGAGCCACGTTTACAATTTGACGTGTAAAGTCAAGTCACTCAAGGTATACGTCAAAGAGCGAAGTAAGATCACTCACGCACTGAGCGCATTACTGAGCGCACTCGTCAGCTAAATAGAAAGCTTAACAGAGGCAGCTGTATCAGTGACAGATGTTCTGTTTATCAGGAATGTGGATCAATCAGTCGCTTTGAAGCGTTCAAGTCTATGGGGGGTCTGTGCGTAACGTGGGACATAAGTCCATAACAGAGAGTTTAGTGGAACGTAAGTCTATAAGCGATTTGTAGACCTATGCCCCAATGGGGTGAGAATAAAGAATAAAGGTAAATAAAATTCCACGCTAAAACCTCCTTTGACTGTTAAAATATCTAAATCTATCAGGCAAGTCAGCGAGAACGTGGATTAGCTGCTTTTATCCAGTCGCTGTTTAGCGTTCGAAGTAAGGGTGTGGTTTAGCGAAGATATTTAGAATTTGCTGACCAAACTACAAGACGTACAGCCCCCTACCAACTACAACACTTCAAAGCGACTGACTTATGTAGAAATTTACATTTAAGCAGAACATCTAGCATAGACACACTCTGTTAAGCTTTCTCTTCAGCTGACGAATGCTCTGAGTGAGTGAGTGATCCTACAGTCCACTTTGATGAATGCGCTCAGTGTTGAGTGTTCATACATCTCTCTTTGCTGAATACGCTCTGTGACTTGACTTACATGTGGAAGTGGATTTGTAAACGTGGCTAGCTTGACTTTAAAGTGCGAATTACCCAATTGTCAGTGTATGCCTGATCACACCTCCTACTTTGGACAAGTAAACATGAGAACAGCCGAGATTTTAGCAAGCGAGCTGCTACGTCTCTAGAATTCTGGTGGCCTGGTATTTTATGAACAATTTGTAGCCAAATTTGTAGCCAAATTTGTAGCCAAATTTGTAGCCAAATTTGTAGCCAAATTTGTAGCCAAATTTATAGCCAAATTTGTAGCCAAATTTGTAGCCAAATTTGTAGCCAATTTGTAGCCAAATTTGTAGCTAATTTGTAGCCAAATTTGTAGCCAATTTGTAGCCAAATTTGTAGCCAATTTGTAGCCAAATTTGTAGCCAAATTTGTAGCCAAATTTGTAGCCAAATTTGTAGCCAATTTTTGTGCGGATTTTGGTGGTTGATTGGTGCTATGTCTAACAAAACATTCTCGTAAGTGGAAGCTCCAACCATTTAGAAATGTGTGTCAACATACTCTTGACAATCGAAACATCGCAATCTATTGATCCTTAATCTTCTTCCGTTTTATGGTGCATGCAATCCAGCCAAAGGAATACGCAATTTGACGTTCACTATACTGGACGTCCACCCATCAACCAGATTGAGAATTGTGCATTATGGAGAGCATATCACCGCTGTAGAGGCTGTTATCGCTGAGATCCCAAATTTATTGGTTTGGCGGTCGTATAAAATGAGGTCTTGGCCTAAATGCTTACAAGATTCAATTGATGCAAGACCACTATCATTCATGCCGTGATTTCAGACCTTTTTTTGCAAAATTTTCCTCAACGTCGCTGCGCATTACTGGCTTAATGGGTACGTATGTAGGTAAACCAACAAATTTGTCCCATTTGGAGTACAGATAACCAACAAGAGAATCATGAAATTACCTTTCGATCCACAAAAATGCACTGTTTGGTGCATATTGTACACTGGTAGCATCATCGGGTTTTGTTTTGTTTTAACCCTAACCTAAGGGTATATTGGGGCTTTCTCCATTGATTCTATCAGCCGTCTATATGCCTTACGACGCCAGTGTTAGCTAGCCATCCACAATTACGTGCTGCCTGGTAAAAAAAAAGGCTGAGCATGAAGGATGGGATCTACTCATGGGATAGCGACGCTAATTCACACCACTTGCAATGGGGAAGGAGCGAATTTGTCATCGAAAATAACTTTATTGTAGCTAATAGGGGTAGTGAACCTAGGTTAGGTTAGGTAGATGGGTGCCTTGTGACAGTGTCACTGCTCACTTAGACCACAAAATGGGTCCATTGTGCCCAATCATTTAACCCCGGAAACCTATAAAGTCCGCTATTGGAACCACCCAGATAATGATATGAATCTCAGGAGATCCGTCAGCTCTACGTTACCCAAGTCCTCCAAATCCGAGAAGAAGTAACTACCAAGAGTTCTCATTCTTCTGACGAATAGGGCAGGACAGTCACACAGCAGGTGACGAACTGATTCAATTTCTTCTTCGTCCCTGCAACTTCTACAGAAGTCATTATGTAGTACACCGAGTCGCTCCGCGTGGACACCAATGGCACAATGACCAGTAATTATCCCTGAAACGACCCGTGTTTTATAACGACTCAGTTTCACCAGAGAAGTTGATCTCTTCTTGCTGATACCCGGCCATAGGGCCCTGGCTGTTGCGCATGTTTTCAGATGAATCCAGCGACTATTTGCTCGACCGATGGCTTCATCCTCTATTTTCTTCTGTAAGGAACTGATTGGGGTTACTGCAAAAGAGAGAGCCCGCGATAGGTGCAGCGCCGACCCTTTCCTAGTAAATTCGTCAGCCCTTTCGTTTCCTACGATATCCATATGCCCTGACACCCAACAGATGGTCACCGCATTAGCTCTAGATATCTCATTCAAGACTGATTTGCAGATCTTCACAAGCCTTGATCTGATTATAGCGGAGTCCAGAGCCTTAACGGCTGCCTGGCTGTCTATAAACTCCGGCTCCCGTGCCAACGTCCATCTTAGAACCGTCGGTATAGAACGCCAACTCCTTCTTCTTCATGGTTCTTCGGCGCTTCCAGTGAACCTACTTTCGTAGTTAGAAATAGACAAGAAGAAGAGAATTGAAGAGTTTTGTGGGTCGAATCGTAGTCTGATTATAAAATTATTGAATCCCACCATAAAGGAATCCCAGGAAGGCTAATTGGGATGTCTTCCGTATGAATGTGACTTGCAAAGGCGGATGAAATATCTCCGTTTTGTGCCACATACCTCGAACTTCATGGCTCCATATTATTATTATTTGAGAATGGGGTATGTTGCACTGCGACGTGTTGGTCTATTGTGCCCCCAGCTAACACCTTGGGGAGGTATATGCCCTTATTAGAGTTCCCCTCGTTTTTGGATTCCTTTCGGAATCACTTTGAGGGTAAAGCACTCTTACTACGCCTTGTCGGAAGAAATATATCCTAGAGCACTCTCTCTAATCCAGTTTCCTTTAAGAATCTAAGGATGAGAGCTGGAACTAGTGACTTCATCTGATAATTGGTACTTGCCCAAGTATTTCAGTCTTTTGTGGGTCATGGCTACATAAAACTCTGTTGAAAACTTCTTCATACTTTTTGACCTTCCTTCCTAGAGCTGAATATAGTTGGATACATCAAAAATGTATCTTCTCATTTGTATTGCACATTTTTTTTTTGCATCCACATTGAGGGTATTTCATAGAAAACGTAGGTAGAACTGTTTAAAAACAGTCCACACACTTTAGTCATTGCACTAGAGCGCATCCCACGATGCATTAGCATCAGTTTAATAAATAATCCGCCCATTGTCCGCCAGACTTGAACAATCACTTCATAATTAAGTACGATAGCAAATATGTATCTAGAATCATTATTAAGAAAAGTAAACATCAACTGGAGGCGTTAAAAGTCGAACTTATGCCGGATTGATGTGATGCATTTTGGCCTTGGACGATGCAAGTGATTCAGAGTAGCATTTAATTAAACTATGTATAAGTGCGTATGCATAATTAAAAAAAGACTTACAGATGTATGTATGTAGGTACATAGAAGAATGAAGTCATTGATAGTATACAGTGTATCTACCTGAATAGATTTCAAACATACATATGTCCATCATAGGTACATCTACAAAAAAAAAACATTCTTAATTTGCACTTTACTTATGTAAGTATGTCTGTCTGTACATATCTCGTTGATGTAAGATGAGATACGATGTGTAAACAACATACACTTTGGATTAGATACTGTGAATGCACATTTTTTTTTTTTTTACACACGTTATTAAACAAATATACTAAATGAAGTTTTGTCTGTGCTTGTAACACCGGGTTGATCGTATTCCATAAACTGTGCTACTGAGAACAATAAAAAAATACAGAAAAAAATAAATAAATAAACCAGCCAACCCTACAATGCAAACAAACAGATGTACAAGACTATAAATGTGGCCAGGAAGTTTTAAGTCACTTCCTGTAGACCGACGGCGGCGGCGCGGTTAGTGGATACAATCGTACGCATTGTAGTTTCGTTTGAATAATGCCTCTTTACTTATCTTCAGAAACCATTTCGTTCGCAAATAGACACAAGATGTTTACACTTATATTGCTGAACGCACACACACGTTATGTGTAACATTTGTGAAGAGTTTTGCTGGTAATTAATATCTTTTATATGTTTACTCGTGGTTACTACCTTGAATTTGGGTTAGAATCTCTCAAGCACATAAGGCCAAATGTAGAATATCCGCTAACAGAGATGGAAATTGTCGTTTCACCCTTGGAGACATGACAATTCTATTTTAAGACAGAATGTCAAGGTTAAGTTTTTTCAATGCGATATGTGATTAAACATTGAAGCATGGTCGAGCTTTATGAGGCCATTATGTTTCATAATCCTTTCTTGAGAAACACTGGTATAGGTCCTTCGATTTGATATGAGATGAGGTGACTAAATTTTTGACACTCCATCTTATGACATTTAGTATTTGAAGACAATTTTGACAACTAGATACTTTAGATACCTTCTACAACGTGGATTCGGGAGGTTTAATGTTCGAGTATATGAAGCCATACATACAGGGTGGGCCATCTAGTGGTTTCTTTTTAAATCATAAGTTATTTTGACACTGACAGCTGTTTCCCGCTCGAAATCTTGACAGAAAGTCAGTATAATACCTCTGTGGAACGAAATGAAACATTGAAAACTTATTTCCAAAGTGAGTGCTGTGTAACCCAAACAGTTCCATAATTAAAAAGAAACTTGCATTTGGCCCACTCTGTATATCGCCATTAACCATATATCACCACGAATAGGTCCGTTCGCGTACTTTCTGCACCAAAACTCGTAGATTGTGAAATTTCAAAGGAGTGGAGGTAAAATTCTCTCAGAGAAAGAAAAAATTACGAAAAAGTAAACGAACGCGGAATCAACGAAAATTGTCCACTTTTTAGACGTCAAAATGTCAAACGCAGTGGCGTAGCTAGATGGAAAAGGCCTCTGGGCATCCTTCCAGACTTAAATCCTCTCGATGTACTCTCAATTCCAAAGAATTTGTTGCAAGAAGAACCATTCAATCAAATTTTGTCCAAATTAGACAACTTTTGTTTAATTTCTTATATTTTCTGCCCCGGGGTACTGATTGCTCCTCTTTGCCCCAAGGTAGCTAAGCCACTGGTTAAACGTATACAATTACCCAAGGGATTTGACAGATTTCTTGCCCCACAACTCGTAGCTTGGGGAATTTTTTTGCTCCCTCGTGAGTGCTCTCTTTTACGAAAAACGACGAAACTTTTGGGTACTCGAACAGGATTTCGTGAATTTTTGTCGATTTTCGTGAAAATTCTTTGCTTTGGGAGGGCAGGCGAACAGACCTAATATTAGCTTTCAGAGCGGCAATTGACATAGGCTTGCGACTAACCATACACATCCCAACAGTGCGATATGAAACCATATGCTTTCCAGTTAGATTTCATGCAAATTTTGCAAGCAAACAAGCACTGATCATTGTAACAGCTCCATTGACCTAATTTCTAAAGAAAAACACGCAGAAAACCTACAATCCATTTGGAACGGATTCTTTGACACTCTAACTGCCTTTTTGTGTAGCCACAGTGGGTGTGACATACTCTATATTTCCTGGAATTACAAGGATTACTTCAAGGTGGATGTTATATGAAAAAATTTTATTAAAATCGGTTTTTAATGATGAAAACGCCCCCAAAAAGTGGGCGTGGGTACACATAATGTATGAAAGAATTGTAGACAATCTGATTCTCTAAATATTTGGTCTTAATAAAATTTTTCGATTTTCATGTAAAATTGTGAAGTTATGAAGGAATGAGTGTGGAAGTGGGCAGATTTCAAAAATTTTGAAAGAAGCCCACATATGGAATTTAAAGACTCAAAAAGCGGTGACATACGTCCACACTTAATAGAGTCTATCTCGGTTGTTTTTCTATGTTACAAACTATGTGTCAAACTTAATATACCCTTAAGTCAGGTACATGGGTATAATAATAAGTACAGACCCATTATGACACCCATTGTCCCTTGCCCATTGGTGGACCCTAGTTCTCCAAATATGGTTCTTATGAACTAGCAAATGATGTAGTTCCAAATGTCATACTGAATACTTCTCCTAGGTCACCGAAGAAGTGTCGCCCTAGAAGTTTAAATCTAAGATGGATAAGACCCGGACAGTAACAGAGAAAGTGGATTGTATCCTCATTGACTTCCACCATCACCACATCCACCACATTTATCATGTGGAAGATTGTTCTGACCCGTGATAACTCCTATCAGGGTAGAAATGAATTTCCTATCCTTATCGAAACAAAGTCATATACTTCTTGTGATGGCACAGGTGTCTAGGGCTCTAATCCATGCTTCAAGCTTCAGTGAGCAAGGCGGAATGAACACCGATCTTTCGACTTGTTCCGATGTGGATTCTGAACCTATTTTGGCCAGGTCGTGGGCCTTCTCATTACTTGGTATATTTTCATGTCCAGGGACCCAGCAGAGTGCAACCTTGTGCTGTGTTTCAAGAGCCTTAAGTTCTTCACGACAGCACTGCACAAGCTTGGATTTTATTTCGATAGTTCCCGTAGTGGGAACTTTTATTGCTGCCTGGCTGTCGATGAAAAATTTGATACTTTCCGGTTGTATTTCCTTCAATGCAGTCTTACGGGCGGCTATTGTCACTGCTAGGACCTCCGCTTAGAAAACACTGCTATGGTTCGGGAGACGGACTGATTTGGATATATCCAGTGGTTCAGGAAAGATACCTGAGCCTAAGCCTACATCCATTTTTGATCCATCTGTGAAGACAGATGATGGCACCGCTTTTCCATTCTTCTCTATTCGGATACAAGGTTGTGGAGGATCTCTTAAAATCTACCTAGGTATGGAGTCTGGTAAACCGTGGTGGGAACATTTCCTAAATATTTTTTCAGGATCATAGAATGACCAGTTGTATTTGGTCTCGAACTGTTGGATTGACTTATTCTCAAGGCGATAATAGCTGCTAAGGCTTGAATGAAGACATTCAGCGAAAGTGGATTGAGGATAGCCTCCAGTCCTGCAGTAGGTGTGATTCTCATGGCACTTGTGGTGGCAATACAAGCCAATCTCTGTATCTTAGGCGGGGGACTGCCAGCATACAAGACAGCCATAAGCAAGAATAGTATAATTTTGGCATTTGGTCCCCAGGTTTTCCCAAACATACTACTTCATTCTTTCATCAATGTTAGGCCTTTAGTTCAGTTTCTTGTCAAGTACGAGGCCTAGTTATCTGGCACTGTCCTAGATTCTAAGGGGTGCCCCCTATGGAAGGTTGGTTAGTTGGTTTAAGACGGTGGGCTTGCGCTCTTCATTTGGACCTCCATTGGGGCCGCTGTGTTCCTCTCGTTTACTCTGTGGAAGGTAATGTAAACTCAGGAATATTCGTTTTGTTAGTAAATAATACCAGCTCGGTTGTCTGTCCACATTTCTTGGCCCAGGTGTCTAGAGTCCACAGCGCACCTTTCAATTGTTCACTTAGGGTATAACATCATCCACATAAGCGATTTAGTATCATGATCCATAGTACTAGGGAGATTACTCCCCCTTGAAGGGTACCTCTAGACGCGTATGCTTCCAAGTTCGTACCCTCGTGCTTCGTGTCTAATGTGTCTTTCCTCAAGAATTTCCACAATCCAATTGATCAGAATATTTTTGGATATTGAGGTTTGTGAGTATTCTACGCACCGCATCCGTTCTGACATTGTTAAATGCTGATTCAATGTCCAAGAATGCACCTAAAGCGTATTCCTCATCTTTTAACAAGTTCTCGATTGAGCTGTCTCGATATCTTTCGCTACGTCTCACATCCCAGTCTACTGAGACTGAGCAAATGCTTTTTGCATACGACCCAGTGTAGAGCCATCTCAATACTTTTTCCTTTGATGTAGGCACGTTGGACTGTGAATATATCCTCGGGGCGTAGCTTACTGCGAAGGTGAATGTCAGCTAGTCGCTCTTCTTTACTATAAAGGAGGTAAGGCTGATTGGCCCTAAGTCTTGTGATGTGGAATGACTTGCTTTACTAGCCTTGGGTATAAATAGCGGAAGATTTCTCTCGAGTGAAGGGAAAAATGAATAAGAAGGCATACAAGACAATTTTGTAAGAAAACGCTGTGAACTCTGGACGAAGGATTCGTATTTCAATAGGACAACGACCGTAAACACATGTCGAAACTTTGCCAAGCCTACCTGAAACAGAGGGAAGATGAAGGAATCTTACAAATCATGAAAAACCCTTTAGAGGTGTTGTGGAAGGAACTGGATACAAAGGTCCGGATTTAATACCCATCATCACGATCTACATACCTTGTGGAACATACTAGTGGATAGCTGGGGGAATATGCCAAGAATTGTAAAAAACAAAACGTTATCGAATGCAAAGGTGGTTTTTTCGACGAAAAATCGGTTTAAGACATTTTTGTTTTCCCTTCGCGCACTTGGGGCAGACTCAAACTTTTGGACTGCAGTGTTCATCTATGTGCCTACTATCCACGACGTCGTTGTTTGTAGCTTGCATCCAAGGCGTCATATCGCAGTTCCGACTGATTACACGATTATTGAACTTAGTGTGCAATAAATCGATTGTTGTGGAACGTAACCCTTGCTGGAACCATAGCTAGTTCAAGTCGATTTCTAATGGCATCCCACAAAAAAAAAAGGCCAACATCGTCAAATCACATTGTTTATAGAAAACAGTTCTCGAATCCGGCCTTACTTGTATCGAACTCTTAACTGGGGATTTACGAAAACTGCCTTACTAAGGCCTACTGTCCACAACGGCGTCGTTTGGAAGTTGCATGCAAGCAACTTATTTTGCATCTAAGCACTGTCTACGAATTGTCATACAAGCTTCATGCTACCTTCAAATATAGGTCATTTCTATTTCATTCACTGCCGAAGCCGCCGTGTTAAAAAGTAAGGTCCATGCGTCTTGCAATACGTTTGAGTATTGAGTCAAGTGGACAGCAGACCTAAGCTTTACATTGCTAAGCCAAATCCTTACAGCATCTGGAATCAAACCATTCGCGGATTTCTAACAAAAAGTTGAACACATCTTCGCAAAATGATTAACGTTTTGAGAAAATAAATACAATCTCTTCCTGTTATCAAGGGATATGTATCTAATCTATTTATTTAAGTGAGGGGGAGGCTTCATTATATAACAAAGATAAGCTACAATTTCGATGATCTCTCTCTATAACTCCTGTCTGACTGTCACGTACATGTGTCTGTGACTACCTTGATTCTGACCTGGACATACATATACACCATATATATGTACAAATACAATGTATATCATAGATTGTACACCTCCCCAAAGCTAGTAATTTATCTTTTCTGTGTACTTGGTAAACTCTTTACTGATTATCACAGTGGAATCTACAAAAAAAAAAAAAAGAAAAAAAAAGGTGATCATGAGTTGGTTACTTACATGATGAGGGAAACATTGCTTGGTGGTGTGTCAGTCATGCCTACTTATAACGAACGCAGAACACTACAGAAAGACAGACGACATTACTTTAATTTCAATTGTGATCACTGTCGTTGTTGCCGCGATCGCTGTCGGTCTTCCCGCGTTCGGTATCTATCCCTGCATGCGTTATCTGTCTCATTTGGAAAAAAAAAAAAAAAAAAAAAACAAAAAAAAAAACAAATAAAAATAAATAATAATAAATACATAAATAAATAAAGAACAACCCACACGATACGCAGCTGGCCAGTAGTGAACCAAATATAATCAAGACACCCGAGAGTGTCATTGCTATTATTTTGCTTCTAGAGTACACCAAGAGATTACACTTGGGGTACGCAACGTTCATGGTTTAAGCGCAAAAAAAAAAAAAGCTGAATTTATGTCCGGTCTTGAAGAGGGAGTTACAGATACATAATAGCCTCAAGTTTAAACTAACCTGTGCTCGAAGAGAAATGCTAATACTATCACTCGTTTGAAGGATATTTGAATTGAAGTTCATAAGTGACATAAAAGTATCTACAGTATCTAAACGCATTCTATCGGTTTAGATCGTTTTTTTTTTTTTGCTTTTTGGGCGGGAAGGACGTTCTTGAAAGTATTTTTTTCAATTAATTTTAGTTTTGTTTTAATTTTTTTTTTAAACTGTGAATGATGCAACATAGAATGTATCGTTGGAAAAGTTCATTATTTGTGAAAAAGGATGTTATCTGTTATCTTGGATTATTGGTGTTTTTGGATATATCCCTGAGAGTAGCGCATGGTGAGTATTGAACATTATTTATTTAAGATTATGGCATTCCACACGCGATCTTATCTGTAACAGCTATTTGTATTGAAGATACTTTTTGAGATAAAATAAATCTTTAGCGAAAGGCAGCGAACAGATAGTGGTTTTTTTCTTGTTTCTTGTTTGAACTGAGAAAAATAAACATTTGCGAAAGATTCATTATATTTCTGCATCTGAAATAAAGAATCTAGAAAGGTCTAGATTGAGATAAAATAGTTTTGGTTTTTATCCAGTTTAAGGTAATCTATATAAGATGTAGGTGGATCCAGTTTAAGATTAAGTAATATGATTGCAGAGGAAGGTGGAAGGGAAACTTGATTTTATTTGAAAGAAATTATAAGTGGAAGGTAATGTCCTTGAAGTAAATCCTTAAAGTAAATACAAGAGTAGGTATTTGTTGCACCTTAAGTTTAGTTAAAGATGTAAGGGACTCGATTTAAATGACGTTTTTAAGGTTTTTTTGCAACTAAGTGGGATTAGATTAAAGTTCCACATTTGTGGGTGTGGTATATCCCATACGGGCCTTTTGGTTAAGATATATGGAAATTTCCAAAGAAGGTGGATTCAATGAAGGCAAAGAACTTCTTTTCTAATTTTTTTTTTAAAGAAGGATAGCATTGTGGTACAAATTGGAAAGTTGTGTTACATTATATAGAGTGGACCGTCTTTTGGTTGGCCTTTTAAAAAGGCTATACAAAAAATTCTGTTCAATCTTTTTCAACGATTGTTGCTTTATTGAAAAGAGTAAACCTTCCGATTAAGTATGGAATATTATTTCATTCAAATGAATGCCTTTGGCTGGCAATTTCAATAGATTTTCGATGGTTTCGGCTCCTATTTCACGAATAGCTTGACCAACATTGTCTTTGAGTGACTAAATCGTCTCTGGATTGTGAATCTAATGGCATCCCACAAAAAAAAACCAAACGGCGTCAAATTGCGGCTCCAAAACGACTGATTACACGATTATTGAACTTAATGTGTAATAAATCGATTGTTGTGGAACGTAGCCCCATCTTGCTGTAACCATAGCTCGTCTAAGTCCAAATTCTGAACTTTTGGGTCAATAATGCAATAAATTTTTTGTTGTGGAACGTAGCTCCATCTTGCTGGAAACATAGCTTGTCCAAATCGATCTCTAATGGCATCTTACAAAAAAAAAGTCCAACGGTGTCAAATCACAGCTCTGAACGACTGGTTACACGATTATTGAATTTAGTGTGTAATTAATCGATTGTTGTGGAACGTAGCCCATCTTGCTGGAACCATAGCCAGTCCAAGTCGTTCTCTAATGTCATCCCACAAAAAAAGTTGAACGGCGTCAAATCGAGGCTCCAAAACGACTGATTACACGATTATTGAACTTAGTGTGCAATAAATCGATTGTTGTGGAACGTAGCCCATCTTGCTGGAACCATAGCCAGTCCAAGTCGATCTCTAATGACATCCAACATAAAAAAAGTCCAACGGCGTCAATTTGCAGATCTGTGCCGTCCAAGAAAAATTACCAAAACGACTGATTAGACGATTATTGAACTATGTGCAATAAATCGATTGTTGGACTGCTTGTGTGGAACGTAGCACTATCTTGCTGGAACCATAGCTCGTCCAAGTCCAAATACTCAATTTCTGGCCATAAAATATCGGTTATCGTCCCTCGGTAATGCTCTCCATCAACTGTAACGTTTCTTCCATTGTTGCCTTGGAAGAAAATTGGGCCAATAATGCCGCCACTTCAAAAACCACACCAAACAGTCAGATGTTCAGGATGCATTGTCTTCTCTATGATTACGTGTGGATTTTCCGGATGGTTCTCATCTGAAAAGATGATTTTTCGAGCTAAATTGTCGTCAATATGGAGCTGCTTACTCTAAAGCCCAAACAGAGAAGCGATAACGAAGCGGGTGGTCATTTTGAGACAAGTGGTCCTTGTAAGCGAATAATTCGAGATCTTTACGCAAAATTCTCCTCAGGCTAGTTGTCCAGTTTCTGACATATTTGGCACGTTCTTGGGTTAAGGCGCACACTTTCGGCAACAACTGCAATATTTTCCATTCAGCCCATATGTTTGCTTAGTCCGCCGCGTTCTTCTGCATAACTGGGTGAGTGGATTCCATTGCATGGCTTATTTCGCTATAGGACCGTTCTCACGCCGTAAGGTGTGGCCAATCCATTACCACTTCCTCCTCCGTAAGGTGACGTCTATAGGTTCTTGAACCGTTCTCAGATAAAGCTGTTGAAAATGCAGTTCATAGACATCTATTTCCGAAGCTTTGCAGCCTTCGATTGACAATGTTGGTAACCTTCCAAGTACTACACCCGTATAAGTAGTAGTATTGCTTCTAAATTGGATCTCAACATCGGTTTTCCAAATTTCTGATAGGATTCCAAAAGCAATTTCTGCTGTCCACATCGAGTTTGGTACCATTGTCGGCTGAAACGATGTTTTTATAGAAAGTTTTCGACTTTCTCGACCTGTTGTACGGTAATGATCACTTTGTTTGCCTCACCTTCCACATTTTGTGGAATTTGGTGGAGATTCCTTATTTTATGTTAACGTCGTCAGCGTAGACCAGATGTTTGAGGTAAGATGTCATTGTCCACTTCGATCCTTGGTTTCTTTCAGTTAGTCCTTCCCGAACTACCAGGAATAACACTGGTACTCCACTATGAACTTCAAAGTCAGCTGAGACCTTAGCATTGTGCAGGAGTTTTTCCGAGATACCTCTCCTGCGGAAGGCTATCTAGATAGCATCTCTGTTCAAACTATCGAATAGTCGTGTGTCTGTCTATTCGTACGCTCATCTGGAGCCTAAAAGCCTTCACGGATTTCCTTCAAACAAAAGTATAAATGTATCTAACCCACTTTCCATTTGAAATAGCAAACATATCGAATCACATAACACAATGCTGTACGGCTGGTACCAACTACGCGAAAAAACTCGGCCACTGCAACGATCACGAATACGAAATTGACAACATACCACCGTTGTGGCGTGGTCTTTGCCTATCAGCCTTGGGTGTTTGTTGTTCACGTGAGCAACAGCAGCTGCATTGTATAGCAGGACGTGAGGCTGCCAACATGGGTTCCAAATGCGTCGGTGATGACAAATACAACTCAGCATCGTATACAGATTGCTGCAAGTCCTGTCAAATAGGTTTAGCAGTATCTACTGGTGGTAATAACTGCAGTGACACTATTACTGATTTCTTCGCAAAGGACGACTCGTTTATGATATGTTGCAACCAAGCGAGTTCAATCACAGAACCAGAAGATGATGGTACACTAGTATTGGGTAACGATGGTGAGTATTGTTTTTGCGTGGAAAACTATTCTGAAACTGATTTGGACGTTTTCTTCTAGAGGACATCTGTGAAAAGTTTGGCACTGGTAAACTTTGCGAACAAATTTGTGAGAACACAAAGGATTCCTACATTTGTAAGTGCAACAAGGGCTATAGGTTGAATGAGAACCTAGTTACTTGTTCGAAGATTTCCACATCGGAAGAAGATGACTTTGAAGACGATGACTTTGCGGACTCCTTTGAGGATGACGAACTACCAACGCCAACGTAAGTTCTTATATTTTTTCTATTGCTCAGTCAAGTTGCAATCTTTTGTTTAGATCTTGTACAAGTGGCTTTGAGCAAGACAAAAAGACTGGAGAATGTACAGACATCGACGAATGTTTAAAGGGTACAGCTAACTGTCTGAACCATCAGTATTGTATCAATTCTCCTGGAAGTTTTAAATGTGTTAATGTCAAGACGACTAATTGTCAAACTGGCTATCGATTCAATACCAAGACAGAGGAATGTGAAGGTAAGTTCTTTACCAAGAATAAAAGGGTCTAGTACATCACCTGGTTGTTGGTAGATATCAACGAGTGCATCGAGGAGTCGAATAATTGTAAAAAGGGCGAGCAAACCTGCATGAATACACGTGGAAGTTACACTTGCCAGGATAAATTCTTACAGAAGTGTACTAAAGGTTTTATTTTCTTGGCCGAAACTGGAAAGTGTGAAGGTACATGTTTTCTTAGAATCCACAACTGAAAGGTACTCAATCTATGTATTTATCACAGACTATGATGAATGCCTTGATGAACCTTGCGATGATGGTTCTGTGTGTTTCAATTATCCCGGCCATTATGAGTGTCAAAAGAAGTTATCAGGATACAATAAGGATAATCTTGGACGTCCTCACAGGTTGTCAGCACAGAAAGCGGAGAAATGTGCTTCTGGATTCCGATGGAAGCACAATAAGTGCGTTGGTAAGAGTTGAATTTTATCCTCAAAATCAGTCTATTGTATCTAGAACGATTGTTATTTTCGGACAGATATCGATGAATGCCTAACCGACAAGAACGCATGCGATAGCAATCAGATTTGTACAAACGATATAGGAGGATACCACTGCGATTGCAAGATTGGTTTCAATATGGACACCACAATAAATGCCTGTGTCGGTAAGTAAACTACATACTATATGTGACGAATACCTTTATATGCGTTTCTTTAGATATCAACGAGTGCCAAATAAATAACCACAACTGCATGGCAACGCAACGCTGCGATAACACGATCGGTTCGTATACGTGCATTCGTCTTCAGAGCTGCGGTACTGGATACACTTTGAACGCCGAGACAGGCAATTGTGATGATGATGACGAATGCACTTTGAAGACACACACTTGTACGCCGGACTATGAATGTCGCAACACCAAGGGATCATTTCGTTGCGATCGCAAACGAACCACTACTACCACCACTACAACAACACCAGCGCCAACAACTGGTACAACAGCAAGAACTACAACTCTGGCTTCTGGTTTTCCAACAAACGGAAGCTTTCCAGTTCGTCGAGTTCCTGTGTACATATATAACCAAGAGACCAATCCCACATACGTATCGTCACAAACTTACAGTCAGCTACACAGATCTGTCCCTAGTTACTTACCGAATTCCTATACCGGCGGAGATCCTTCAGAGGCATCCTGTGGACCTGGATTTCATAGAAACTATTTAGGCGCATGTGTTGGTACAGTTTAACAGTTTTTTTTAAGAAGAAATTAAACTAACAAACAATTCTTCTAACAATAGATATCAATGAATGTCAAATACCATCCACGTGTGGAACCCATCAGCGGTGTCTCAATACTAATGGTTCGTACCGCTGTCAAAACCTCATCCAATGCGGTGGCGGCTATAAATCCGCCCCGGATGGTAAATCATGTGTAGGTAAGTCAACTTTGCTTTGTTTTATCAAATGGAAGTTGGATTCCATTCAATATTCTCTACAGATATCGATGAATGCATGACTGGTGAGCATAGTTGCGTAAACAATCAAATCTGTCGAAATCGCAACGGTGGCTTTATCTGCTCCTGCCCTCCAGGACATAAACTAGACACGAGCAACCGCTGTGTGGACATAAATGAATGCGAACATGAAAAACACCAAGTGTGCCCATCGAATGCCAACTGCATGAACACAATTGGTTCATTCTACTGCGAGTGCAAGACTGGCTTTCAAAAGCAACAGTTTAACGAAAAGGTTTGCGTCGATGTTGACGAATGTCAGGAGATTCCGGGTCTCTGCCAGCAGAAATGTGTCAACTTTTGGGGTGGCTATCGTTGCACTTGTAATCCTGGCTATGAGCTAAGCGCTGACAATCGTACCTGCAACGACATCGATGAGTGTGAAGTCCACAAATCCTACAAACTTTGCATGGGTTTCTGTGTCAATGTACCAGGATCTTACGAATGTAGTTGTCCACGTGGCTATGAATTGTCGCTAGATAAGAAATCCTGCAGGGATATTGACGAATGTGAGACGGGTAACTTTTGCACAGGACGCCATGATATTTGCACCAATATTCGGGGAAGCTATCGCTGTACTACTATACGCTGTCCTTCTGGTTACATCAATGACTCGGAACAAAAAAAGTTGGTTGGACGGACATATTTCCATAAAAATCTTTATTTCAATCTATTTCTTCTTTTAGTCGCTGCCGAATGGCAAATAATATCTGCGAAGGTGATGATTGTTTCACCAAAGCCTCATCATACACGTTCAACTTTATAACGTTGGTTTCAAAGCTGCCTATACTACCCGAAGGTAGAGTGCTCTTCACATTGCGTGGCCCACATTGGTATGAAAATATCGACTTTGATCTGAAAGTTTCAAGGATCCAGGCGGCAGCTAACATCGAAAAGGCGACAGAGAATCACTTTTCGTAAGGAATTTCATTCCCACTCAATGTTCAACTAATTTGTTTTTCTTTAATTCTTAGGACAACAAAGCGCGACCACCAAGTGGAACTTAGTCTAATGCGAACATTAGAAGGACCTCAGGATATTGAACTCGAACTGAGTATGACGGTCTTCATGAATGGCCTACCGAAGGGTAAAAGCATCGCTAAGATTTTCATTATTGTATCACAGTATTCATTCTAAGTCCAACGGTTGTGTGGAACACAAAAACAAACAAAAAAAAAAAAAAACAAAAAAACTAGCCATACAGCCAAAACTACTTAATAACAGAAGTTGCCTTCTTTTAAATTGTATTACATTAGATTTAAATAAAAAAAATTTAAAAAATAAAACAGAAAGTAATTAGAAGTAAGTTCGAAATAAAGTAGCATCGCACGGATTTGATCAGTCGATAGACAGTCCTTACAGCGAATATTGGCGAAAGACTTGTAGATACTCGCGTACAACCAAGCCCTATACATATATGCCAAGCAACATAAGTATGTTTTATTTATTTCAGTCATTTCAGAACAAGTATTGGGAGTCAAATCTGCATTGTTGTCTAATTCATACGAAAAAGATTTAAAGTGGAACCCACAGCTGTAGAATTGAAACTCCTTATTCCAAGGAAAGTAATTGTTCACTTTTATGGAAAAATATCCCTCGAACTCCTTGTACAATTCAAAAAGGATGTCATTACAGTGTCACAGGGAATCACAGTACCACTAACTCTGAAAATAGTATCAAAACGATACTATAGCATCACTCTCTGCAGCACTGTTCAATAGTGGAAAGTAAAAGAATAAAAATAAGTTCCAACTACCATGCCTGATGAATAGATGTCGCTATTTATACTGTTTAGTAGGTATCTGCACCCCTCTACACCTCACAGCAGTTGAGACATGAACAAAATTGAATACGTTCCACATTATTGTGGTATCTGCAATGAAGCCATCAAACCAGTGGTCCCAGATTCCATGATTTTTCGTATTTTATACGAATTTTTCTCTTTAAAACTTGTCCACGATTTTTCATCAAAAAAATTCAAAAATTCCACGATTTTTGAAATTTTTTCATAATATACCAAATTTCTTCTACGAATTTGATGTTTCCAAAAAAAGGCCCGCTTTTGCTGGTTCTTGACCTTTGCTGTAGTTCTTGACCTTTGCTGTAGTCAGTATTCCCAGATTGAGTGGAAAATTGCCTATTTCGACGATGTTTGGACACAAAAAGAAAAAAAGGAGAGCTGTCTTAAAAATACGATAAGTCAAGCGTATAGCCGTATATCTAATATTTTAATTTTGAAGACCTCGCCTTTAGTTTAGGAAGACCTCCCCTTAGGTTAGGAGCGCACAACTTGAAGGGGAACTGAACCGAGTTGGAGTGCGCAACTGAAGGCAGTTAGCTAAGGACCGGGCTAACTGAAGAGGCTTGTTGGCTGAGGCCCAGAGTCCTCCCGGACTGTAGCGCCACCTAAGTACGTAAGTAACTAACTCTTTTAGTCAACACCAGTACAAAATTCATATCCAAGAGCTATGGCTAATTGTCTCATAATGCAATTCTACTTTACAAGGAATTTTGACCGCTTTCGATTGTATTAATGATTTTAAGGATTTCTGCATGGAAGACGATATATGCGGTCATACTTCTGAGTACCTATAACTCTTTTCCTTGGGGTAGCGTCAAAGTATATTTCCATAAGGCTTTCCTAATCTTACCTACTTTCTATTTCATGCATCGTCCTATAAATTCCGTACGTGAATACGTGGTATGCTTTATCATGGTCAATGCGCCTTTGGATGGACGCATTTTCATGAAGGGGAAACATGAACAAAACGATATCCATTTCTTCTTACGGCATACCTCTTAAACCCTATCTTTTCTCCATGACCCTCCACAGGCATTAAAAAAAGTTTCATACTGATTTGAATCACTCTCTGGAGTTTAGAGCGTTCCAAAAATCGTCAAAATTTTGCAATTCTAAACTAATTGGTGATCATCATCCGATTCCATCGTGGAACTATCTAGAATATTTTGGAACACTGTACCTCTAGGGTAGGGTAGGTAGAAGTGGTGGTTCTGTTAATACAGAAAACCAATTAGCAAAAGTTGTGCCGTTTTGATACCACGACTCATGTGACCTGGATGTTTGTGTGTGTTGTTGAGGAGAATCTAGAGCCAACCTGTGGAGTTCAAAAAGAGGATTAGTTCACTAATGCTCTTACCAGAGATCTCCTCGAGTGAATTAAAAAAGGGTTTTCCTAGTGCTTGCTGTCTAGCCCTGGCTAGTGCTGGACAAGTGCACATGTAGTGGATGATGGTTTATTTTTCGGTAGCAAATTTGCAACTACGACAGTGTATATTGTATGGGATGCCTAGTTTGACTGCGTGATCTCCTATCGGCCAGTGTCTCGTGGTTATCGCGGTTATTCTGGCAATATCTTTGCGCGTTCTGTCTAATAAAGTGGTTGTTTTAATCTTCTTATAGCTGGGCCACATCTTTCTGGATATGACGCAACTCGTCAGTCTAGACCACTTAAGGTTGGCTTTTCTAAGATAAATTGAGGAGATGTTTGCCTTAATTGCTCCGAGCGGGGTGTGAACCAGTTCCGCAAGTGAACAGTGGAGGGCGTGTTCGTCAGCGTGTTCTTTGCCAACAACGTTGCTGTGACCTGGAACCCAGACTAGGGTTACACATTGATCATCTAGCGAGGCCAGCTCCTTTTGGCATTCTAGGACTAATTTGGATGATGTGGTTACCGAGGCAATAGCTTTGACAGCAGCTTGGCTATCAATAAAAATAGCGATTTTTTGTCTTGGTGATATGTTTGGGTGTGACTTGATTTGGCGCGACAGGCCTCGCGGATTGCGAGTAGTTCCGCTTGGAACACGCTGGCAGCGTCCGGAAGTCTAAAAAATTTTGAGATGTTTAGGGATTCCGAGAAAACACCCGCACCAACCCCACAGTCCATTTTTGAACCGATTGTTAGATCGAAATCCTTAGTCACCTGTCCATCTTGCCATTCCTTTCTAGTAGGAAATTGTACGTCGAAACGCTTTGTGAAGTTCATTGTGGGGATAATAAAGTCTGTTGGCGTTGATACAAGTTCTCTTGGTAGAGAATTCAGAATATCACTGTGTCCATAGGGTTTCGCAGTCCAGCACTTGGACTCTCTGAGTCTAATTGCGCTGTGCGCTGAAATGTTTATAATGTGTAGATCTAGGGGTAAAAGGTAAAGCAAGACTGTTAGAGCGTCTGACGGGGTTGACCGTAGAGCGCCTGTGGTACCTATGCACGCTGCTCTTTGTATTTTACTCAGTTTGGTTATGGTATAGCCTTTTTTAAGGGCCGGCCACCACACTATCGACCCATAGGTGAGGATTGGGCGTACTACAGCTGTGTACATCCATAGGGTCAATTTTGGATGCAGGCCCCATCGTTTGCCGAAGGTTCTGTTGCAGGCATAGAAAGCTATACATGCTTTCTTCACTCGCTGGTCTATATTTAATTTCCAGCTAAGTTTAGGATCCAGGATGACTCCTAGGTACTTAGCACTGGACGATAGGGAGAGTAGCTGACCGTTTAGTCTAGGAAGCGTGAATTCAGGTATTTTGGTTTTGGTGGTGAAAAGCATCAGTTCAGTTTTGTTCGGGTTGACTCCAAGTCCGCACTTTTTGGCCCATGCGGTAACTTTACTCAGAGTACGTTCCATGATCTCACTTATCATGGAGGGAAACAGTCCTAACACTAAAATCACCATGTCGTCCGCACATTACTCCGCCGACTACTTTAATTCTTTCTCTGTCTAAACATAAAAGGATTTTATTCATGACTATTAGCTATAGCAAAGATGAAATAACACCGCCTTGGGGTGTTCCTCTACTGGCGAATTTGGTTATGGTACTGTTTCGTAGAGATGCCTGAATAATTCTGGTGCTAAGCATAGAGACTATCCAGCGACTTAGATAGTTTTCTAAGCCTAGCTCCGTGAGTGACTCCAGGATTGCTTCAGTGTGTACATTGTTAAAAGCTCCTTCTATATCTAGAAAAGTAGCTAGAGTGTATTCCTTATAGTGTATAGATTTTTCTATTGTTTGCACTACTTCATGGAGAGCTGTTTCCGTAGATCTCCCTTTAAGGTATGCGTGCTGGGATTTGGAGAGAGATGGCTCAATTTTATCTCGCAGATGGTTATCTAGGACGCGCTCGAGGGTCTTCAATACGAAGGAGGTAAGACTAATTGGTCTGAAATCTTTCGCGTTTTCGTGACCGCGCGTGCCCACCTTCGGAATGAAGACCACTCTCACTCGTCGCCATGAGTTGGGTACGTGGTTATTTAAAATGCAGCTCCTGAAAATCGGCATGAGCCATGGAATTATCACCTCTTGCATTTTTTGTAGCATAATAGGTAAAATGCCGTCTAGGCCCGGCGATTTATAAGGAGCGAAACTGTGTATGGCCCAGGAATTTTTTTCCTCAGTAATAATGGGTATTATGCGTTCCCAGGATTGCAGGCATTGCGAGCTGTTAGGCTCTGCGCTGCTATCTTTACATCCGGGAAAGTGCGTGTGTATTAAAGTCTCTAGGGATTCTGCAGTTGACTCCGTTCAATTTCCATCCAACCTTTTCAGGAGAGATGGATTGGAATGATCCTTGGATAGAATCTTACTGAGTCTAGTGGAGTCTTTGAGGGTCTCAATTGATTGGCAATATTCTATTCAGGACCGTTTCTTGGCCACTCTGATAGCTTGTTTGTACTTTTTGAGGCAGTCTGTGTAAGGTTGCCAGTATTTACACCTGTAGCAGATATTAAAGATATCTCTGGTCAGTTTTCTGAGGCTAGAGAGTTCTTCGTTCCACCACGGAGGGAAGGTTTTTTTGCATTGCTGAAGGCTTTTTCGAAAGTCTTTACTTTTGTGTCTAGTTCTGCAATAGAGGTTATTTTTGGGCTGGGAGTTCTAATTAACTTGGTTTTAACGACTTGACTAAACTTTGTCCAGTCGATTCTTTTAGGGTTTCTGAAAGGTTTAGGAGTCTCGATCTCGAGATCTACATTGTACCTACACTGTACCTCTACTTAAAATTTTTTTGTGTACTTGACAGTTTGACACTATAAATGTCATTCAAACAAGATTTGGCAAAGCTACCAATAGGAAGGGTTTCCGAAACGATTTTTGAACTCACAAATTCTACACTAAATCGAAGGTAGAAATGCGAAATCTGTGTACAATGGTTACTTTGCAATCATTTTAGAACTCAACCTAGTTCAACTTTTTTATTCAATTTCACATACGATTTTCGAAGCCAGAAATTAAAATTTCAAACAAAATTCATCTGGCAACGCTGCATTTTTAGTACTCCTGTTCGTGTCCTTGATTTCTATTTATCGGCAATAATCTCAAAGCCATCTATCATTTGGATATGAAACTATTTGCATGCAGCAAAGGCATGGGACATTTCACCGGAAATACGCCATTTTTTCGTGATTTGTAACTGTGAATGAGGATATTTTCTGACAAATTCCCAATGAGAAGAATTCGATTTTTTGTTTTAAGGATTTGCCGATTTTTAAAATGACATTACTATGGTCACTGTTTTGCATTAAGTTTTTGAATCATTTGAGATTTTTTTTGGCATATACACGCGTGTGTACCTGCCTCTCATTGACATAACTCTGAAGAAAGAGAACCGACAGTGTCAAATCGTACGATGAGCTGAGGGTTTACTGCGTAGGAAGACCAAAATATGTTTCCTTAGAAATCGTGCAACTGCTTTTGCTTGTATGGGTCTAAAATCAGTCAAGGAAACGAAGACAACAATGTACATTTGCATTCAACAAGTATGAATTTGCATTCCAAGAAGAGACCTATGTAATCTTGGCACAGGGTCATAAGTCCAGTTCAGTGGGACATAAGTTCACAAAAAAAGTGTGTGGCCTTAGAGCAGGGACATAACTCCACAAGACATAAGTTCATAATGGACGTATCTCCTAGTTCAGTCCACAATCGCATTATGAACTTATGTCCCACATCCTAGGGCCATAAGTCCACAAAAAAACTGTGTGGCCTTGGCGCAGGGCCATAAGACTATAATGGACGTATCCCCTAGTTCAGTGGATCATAAGTTCACAATTGAGTTATGATCCCCATCGGGACAGAAGTTTACAAAAAAAAAGTGTGTGACCTTGGCGCAGGGACATAACTCCACAGCACATATGTAAGTCCAAAATCCCCTAGTTCAGTGGGACGTAAGACCACAATCCAATTATGGACATACATATGTCCCACCTCCTCGAAGCATAAGTCCATAAAAAAAAGTGTGGGACCTTGCGCATATACATAAGTCCATAATAGACGTATCCCCAGTTCAGTGGAACATAACTTCACAATCGAATTGTAGACTTAAAACCCAATGGGGTGGGTCCACAATTTTCGTGAAAATAATCTAATAAAACTACTTCACCGCTTCACAAGTCCATCATCAACTTATGTCCCTGCTCTCCGAGCTATCCTTATGGCCATGAACTGTGTACATTAAAAGAAATAGGTGACGGAATCGAAGTAAATGTATTTAAGGCTGTCCTTAAAGTGTTCCTCAACCAAAATCTCAAAATTAAGTCGCACAGCTGAAATCTTTAACTCTTGTTTGTCTCCCAGATCAGATTCCTAAACAATAGACAGAGGACGATTTTTCAGGACCTGATCCTGCATTAGGTATTCCCGCATCTTCAGTCGGAGCTTCCATGGATGGTTAGGGCATGACTTTCCAAGATGCAGACAGAAGAAATAAATGGCATTCTTACTGTCTCTCAGCAAATGTAGGAATGCAGGCAATTTTTTGATATCCTGATGAACCTCCTTGCGAAGTATGTACACTGATTAGGACGGAGTATTTTCCTCTACAAAAGAACAGGTCTTAAGTCTGATGAACACAAAAATTCTTTCAGATGACGGTGTTCCACAGTGAACAGGGAGTCTGCACGAGAAAAGAATTAAAAAGTAAGAAATCATTATCTCACCCTGGATCAAGGTAATCTTCCGATTATTGTATTAAGAAAGGATTCTTACAAAAAAGCTGGAGAGTCTCAAAGGAAGAAGACCTATCCATTCCACCGCAACAGATTTTTGACCAATTACCATTTCCTCCTTTCTTGATCTACAGCATCCAACACAACCACCTTAAGGAGAAGTCAGTTCAGACACCCCTTCACGACGTTGTCTCAGAAATCGAAAAAAGCCTTCACTACAAAGAATTCACTTTGATTGCCTTTTTAGACATAGAAGGAGCCTTCAACAACGTGACAGATAACTGAGACAATGAAAGCAACTTTAACCGAATTTGGATTAGAGACATGGCTCAAGAGGAGAGTAATCAACGCAGAACTCGGAATGAGAGTCGTAACAAGAAACGTTTACAAGAGGAACTCCACAGGGCGGAGTTACTTCTCCTTTGCTGTGGATTCTAGTTGTGAATAAAATTCGAATGACTTTCAAATCCAAAAGAACTTAGACAGTGGCATACGCAGACCGAGGTAGTAATCATGACAATATTATGGAATCTGCCCTGAAAGAACTAACCTCATGGTCGGAACTGAACGGTTCTGAAAAATAGAAAAATTCGACCTTCCAATGTTGAATGGAATCTCTGTGAATCTCTCTCTAGAAGCCAAGTATCTAGGAACTATCCGTGATGCGAAGCTCACGTGGAAGAGGAACGCAGAAGAAAGAATGAAGAATGGGCTTCCAACCGCCCATAATCTATTGGATGTATACTGCAATCATAAGATCCACACCTAAGTAAGGTACGTACGGTTGAATTGTATGATATGCTATGCTATGCTATGAATGCTAGCTATCTTGCTAATCTTATGAAGGTACAACGTTTACTATGTGTTAGCACAACAGGAACACAGAGATAGAGATCAACACCTCTAGCAGGGCTGGAAGCTGAATCTTAATCTTCCTTCTAAAGACGACTTCAAGCGAAGCACAGCTGCCAAAAGCGCGATTCGTCTTAGAGATGATTCTTAATCTTCCTCCCTCGGACGAGTTCATAAGAAGCACGGCTGCAAAAAAGCAATTCGTCTTAAACATTCAAGCACATGGAAGCAAAGCTCATATGGACACGGATCTACACTCCAAAGATATAGATGAATTGATCTGGACCTTACATAGACTTCTACAAGAAATACTCCATTATTTTACCCGACAGGCAGTAATAGGAATCAAACGTATTAACCACTGCACAGGACTTTCAGTTCAAAATGGACATAGAAACCAGCGCTGCAATTTTTTTTGTGAATCCTTCAATATCTAAGATTCATACAAACTCCCAGATGAATGTAGTATCCTTGCAGTCGAAGTCTTTGCCAGTCTTCGCCATACAAACTCCCAGATGACTGTAGTATCGTTCAAGTCGAAATCTTCGCCAGTCTTCGCCATACAAACTCCCAAACTCCCCATCTTTCAAGCCAAAGTCTTCGCCATTGAAGCACAGACTTGTACACACAAAGGAACTAAACCCATATAGGCTCACAATCTTGGTGGACACTACTTACTTACTTACTTAGGTGGCTCATAGTTGGGGGGAACCTGGGCATCAATCAACAAGCCTCTCAAGTTAGTGCGATCTTTGGCTAATTGCCTCCAATTGCGCTCCAAGTTGATTGATTGGTTGAGGTTCTCTTCCACTTGTGCTACAACTACGTTGTCCCTCCGGGCTTTATTCGAAGATTCTACGCGCCGGAGTGCTGGTGTCCATTCGCTCTACATGTCCTAGCCATTTGAAACGACTGATGCTAACTTTTCGGACTAGATCCATGTCCCTCTACAGCTGGTATAGTTCGTCGTTGAATCTCCTCCTTTTAAACTCGTCAACGCAAACGAGACCCAATATTTTATAAAGAATTTTTCTATCGAAACGATTGAGGATATCCTCATCTGCTTTCGTTAAAGTCCATGCTTCCACGCCATAAAGGTTGATGGTCTTATAGAGTCTCCTTACTACTTGTTCGAGATAGGGCCTTACTACTCAATTGCCTTCTCAGTCCAAAGAAACAGCGATTGGCAAGAGTTATTCTTCGTTTTAGAGCCAAGGTCTTCGTTTAATTTCTGCTAACTCGTCATAAGAAACAGATTTCTCATAGAACTGGGGGATGTGAAACACAAGTTCCACTCGAGAACACGATATATTTCATCAAGAGCACAAGTTGGTTTGACTCTAGATTAACCGAATACCAACCAAACTAGTACCACAATCAATAGGGAATCACAATTCACCAATAGACATATGCTGCACAATCTATTGTACCATACCAAGAAGTCATTACCAAATCCCTCTTATATCCTTTAACATCCACTTCCTTCCAAACCTAATCCAACCCAAACTGGACAGAAAATACGTTTTGAAGTAAGTACACCATTGCAGCTTAATAAGTTTAGGATTCCAAGAACCTTGATGAAGGGATACTAAGGACATTTTTTCAGGTTTAAATGAAAAGAGTCGAGTGGAATGCATTTATTTATTCAAATCACAACTTATTTAAGTAAAATTAGAGTTTAATTTAGATTGGAACTTAAAATTTATGCGATAGCCACATCTGTGTGTTTTGCCGTCGGTATTTTGACGCGACGGGAAAAGTTCCCAACCCAACCAAGATGTGTGTGGAGAGAAAACAATAAAGTCCTTTGGAAGTAAAACAAAGAATTTACACATACGTTCCAATGCATGTATATAGTTATACGTCTCACGATTTCTTTTCTTTTTCTTTTCTTTTCTTTATTTCTTGTCAAACAACTTTTGTTTTCTGTCGTCCTTGAATCAATCAAACATATTGATGGATTTGAAGAAAGAAAAAAAAAAAAAAACAACCCTCTCCTTGTTGAAAATTCCCACAGACTGCGCTAAATAGGTAGTATACCGGATCAGGGTAACAAAGCATAAAAACAAATCAAAAAAAAAAAAAAACCGAAGGGTTAACTACACGATTACGGCCATCAACTACTCGTTTCAGTGTTTCATTTTGCATCTCTCGACTACCAATTGAAATTAATGGACCATTTTAGGCGCCAGCAAGTACTTTAGTTTCTTATTAGTGAATTGCTTAATTGAGCATTTGATTGCCTCCCCAGAGAGAGAGAGAGTATTGACACTACCCCTACCCACTATACCCACTCACACACACACATTAGGCAACAGAGTGTCGGCCGGCGGCGCGGAGAAAATTAACAAGACTCATTGCTGCCCATACACTTGGAAAATCTAATTTTCCAAGCTTTTCTTTCAACATCGTGTGGATGGTAATGGTGAAAATAAAAATCCGATAATATTTTCTGAAATTCAATAATCAACATTTCCTTGCGCTCGACTTGAATATGAAAAAAAAAAAAAAAAAACATTCAGCCAGTCAGTCTATGTTTAAAAAAAAAAGGTCACGTGCAGTAGCTTGATGCCTGGAACCCCAACGTTTCAATTAGAAAACCAATCGACCATTATCTCAGAGTTTTTCCATTCTGACGTGTGTGCCTTTTTTTTTCCACCAAGGCAATGGTTACTGAAGTATAGTAGGATGTTCGCTTCGCGATGGTCTTCGACTTAACATGTGTGCGTGCGTGTGCAAATATTTAAAATAGAAAAATCCGACGAATAATTGCATTATTCCGACTCAGTGTAGTGAAAATATTAGTTATTCTCTGGTGCCTATACCTACACGAATGTTGCTTTGTTTCTAGTTTTATTCTATTTTTTTCTTTTCGTCTTTTTGGGTTGCTATGCGACTTACAGTTGAAGGGTAAATAAAGGTGTCCAACTGGGTTGTATGGTCTTGCACCTAAATGAAGGCAAAACCAAAAATCCGTTTAAAAGGACCGATTTTCTATTCTACTTTTCAAAACTATAAGTTTTACTCAGAGACCTTCCAAAATGGTCCTGTTTTCTTGTCGGGACTTCACTGAAACACTCAGATGTATCTTGTCCTTTGTATAGCCACTACAAAGCCTTTTTTCCAGCGTAGGAACGTCCATAGGCAGGCGTCTATGTATATACGTTAGGTGGAACATAATGTGGAACATAAGGCCACTCACTTTCTTTGTGGAGTTTTTGTGCATCTAATCCGTCCACCTGATCAAAACAAAGTGAGGATAGCAATATCCAAACTTAAATCCTACAAAAAAACTAGATGTGACGTCCTACCAGCTGGAAAAAACCTGGTAGAGAGCATACACCAACTCATTTCTAACATATGATAAGGCGAGTGTATGCCTGATGAATCCACTCCGGACATTGGACACATTGTCGTAGTGGGATGGCCTACTTAGAGAAGCTTTATTCGAGGTTGTAATGTGCAAAGAGCTAACAATTGTCAACAGAGGAACAACATAATTGACCTTTGTGGATGCAAGACGAAGGGAATTTGTAGACGTGACTCTGTGTAGTCATAGAATGCTTGATAGAATATCAAATTGGAAGGTAATGGCCTGACCACCAGAGCCATCTCATTTGATGCTCGATATGGATCTAAAATGAAAATATATCGAAAATATGTCAGGATTCATAGGAATACGGACAGATTGAAATAAATAAACTGAATGGGAGGGTACCACTTGGGCTGTAGAGTTGCAGCTGAAGCATTTGCAATCAACTGTTGAAAATGCATACCAAGAGGGTTGTACACCTACTTTTGGTAGATGAAAAGGACCCCATGGTGTAGGGAACTTGAAATTCTAAAGAAGGAGGTGAGAAAAGCCTTGAGATGAGTATAAAGCAAAGAAGAATGAAAGGGAGTCGTGAGGAGCACAGCTGGTGTCAATAGACTTCAAAAAATTGCTTCCTAGGATCCAGTTTCCAAAGTCGGATTCATTTGTGATAGAACGGGGCAGATTCTTAAGACACTGGATCGTATAAATAAGGTCCTCATGGAAATACACTTTCCGGGAAGCCTTAAGTCAAATCAGCCCTGGGCTCTGAGGAAACAAAAGTCCGCAAGAAAAGGCGGACTCTTTAACAAAGTAGACACGCTTTCCGTAAAAGTGGCAGGTGACGCGATGTGATGGAATCCGCTAAATCACGATGGCAGTATTCGCGGCGGTCCTAGATCCACATGGCGGAGAATAGTACACAAGGATCCACGGCAACTGGGAAAGAGCTGAAGAGAGCTGAGACACATTGCCAGAAACCGCACACAATGGCTCGTAGGCTTTGCAGAAGCCCCAGGATCCACATAGGGTTACAGGATCTAAGTAAGTTCTACTCAAACTAATTGTTACCAAAATCTCAAAGAGACTCTTCATGGGTCGGGAGCCCACTAGGGCTTTAGGAAGTTTAGGTTAGGTACGAGGGTAGGAGAGTGGAAGAATCCACAAAGTCACACTCAGGTCAATATAGACCCATTGTGATACTCATAGGGAGAGAACTATAAGAACCCACTCTGTTTGGTGGAACAATAGAATTGTCAAAAGAAGTCAAATACCTGGGCCTAACTCTAGATGAAAAACTCACATGTAACTATCACCTCACGAAAACCATAGACAAAGCCAGCATCTCCTTATGGACCAGCAGTCTGAGAGTAGCCTTAGAAGAACGCAGGGTTAACCCATAGGTGGTGTGATAGGTGGACAATATGCTGAACAATAGGGAGATAAATATTCAGATGCGAACTTCAAGTCTTAGAGGAAGGGTTAGCAGAAGTTGTAATGGAACTCTCTCCTGAGAAGACCTGAAGAAATTGGCATCCACACTGTGGGATATACCGATGACATAGCAATAATGACAAGATACCAAATTCTCTCCGAGTGGTGGAGCGGTGGTGTCAAGAACAAGGACTCTCCATTAATGCGGAAAAGATAGATCTAATTTTCTTCACAGGGAAGAGGAGAGATCTAGAATTGCAGCCGAGACGTTTGGCAACGTTAGGTGGAACATAACTCCATAATTCGGTTGTAAACTTGTGTCCTACTAAACTGATACTTATTTCCTTTTTCTCCCATTTGTGTGGGGTTTTTGTCGACTTTCAAGCTTCAGAGATAAAGGACTTAGACCTCGCAACATTAGTCCCAGATTTTTGCCACCTGATATCTGCAAAGGCGAAAACCGAAAAGTACCCTTAAAATGCTAGGAAACTTCGACCGCTTTGAATGCAATCCACTTGATTAAATAAGTTTTTTTATCCAGGTCACTTCTGGAGGCCTTTGAAATGAATGAATGAATGAATGAATGAATGAATGAATTGATTGCCATTGCGAGAAAGAAGCCCTCAGGCTCAGGGACCGAGTGGTAGTGGGCTTTTAGCTTATTTTAGTCGGTTTCCACTTCGGTTTCGAGGTTCTTTTCAATACATACTCGTAGTACGTTCTCAATTTTTTTCATAAAACCAATACTTACCCCATTGGAATGCATTCAATGGGGTGCATCAAAATGTTACGTGTTTTGTTTTTTGTTTAAACAAAATATTTTTTTTTGTTAAAACATCGACTGTCTATTTGCAGTCGTAGAATTCCTGTAGTGGTATCAACCAACTGAGGATTACATCCGGTATACAGGAGAGTGCTTCGGGGAATAATGCATATACTGATGTGATGCATAATCTGATAGTATTGTGAGTTCTTCGAATCAGAACAAAAAGAAAATGTGGAATGTAAAAAAATGCCTGTTTTTCACTTCTGGTGTTAGGTAAGTGGACTCACTTGCATTCACTGATGTGTTAAAAAAGAAATGAACATTTGGTATCTAGTTTGAAGGGAAGTTAACATTTACTTCTGATTTTTGGTGTATTTGGATTGTATTCATTTAAGTTGACTATGAAACTTGAGGTGGCTTTGGTTTCTTTCAAAATATTCCTCTCGTGCTCGTCTAAAGCATCACCACAGTGGAAGAGCTACAAATTGGAACGTAAATGCTGTCAACTTCCATATTTCCAAAAATCAAGGCATTACTCATATTCTCTATTCAATGAGGTACGTTTTGATGCAAAGTTGTCAAATCAAAGTGGATCATTTAATTTTTCAAATAGTCCCCAGGAGCAACCAGTGATTACAGAGAAAATGATGCAAACAAAGTAGGTACTGATGTACAAGCTCCACAGCGCACAAATTTTGACAATATGAGGTCCAACGCTTGCCAAATAGACAAAAAAAAAACAAAGAGGACGGTGATATTTCTATAAGTAAGTAATGTCTTACTGGATATGATCCACAAAAATGCAGAAAAAATAAGATTATGGTAAGTATTTCATGTCTAGCTTTGGCATCACTTTGGACACGTCTCCACCAAGCTCACCGAATTCTTTGACTTTAGCAACATTTTTGAAAGTTTTACAATCACCTAACAACTTGTGAATGTCGACGGCATTTCGATATGTACATACATGAGGGTTCTATCGCGCGACTTTGAATTCTATAGTATAGCAAATGCAAAGAGGTTTTTGTTGCAGCGGACCAGACCTTGTATATTGCAGCCAGATCAGAGAGGGCCGCAATATACAAGCCCCCTCTGTACATTGCATCATTTGAGGAAGCCTAGACATTTTACAGCATTCTTGGAGACATCGAATATGTGGTCGTTCCATCCGAGATGGTCAGGTTCCACAAGATCAGAATTTAATGAGCTTAAAATACGCTGCCGCTTCAGTTCTACGGTCGAAAAGCAGACACGTTAGTCTGAGAACGATGAGTCAGGGAACTATGAAAAGCTGTGGGTACTGTCGTCAGCGAACGTATGTATTGGATAAGAAATAATAAGTGTCGGCCTTGAGGGACGCCAGCATTTATATGGTGGATTGTAGACTTGAAATCGTCTAAAACTACTTGAATTGAACGTTCAGAAAGGTAGTTAAAGAAGATGACAAATATGAGCATTTTCGATAAAAGAGCTTGATGCCAAACTCTGTCAAATGCCTTTAAAATATCAATTGCAACGATCTTACATTCACTAGACTGATGCAGACACGCCAATGGACTAAGTCTGGTTCGAAAACATCCACTGAACGCCCAGCAATGCACTAAGAGATTATCAGATAGAAATTGAACTTATTAACAGCAAAAAACAATCCATCAATGGAGGGAAATGGTGCCGTTTTTGTGTGGACTTGGACCTCAACCAACAACCGCTTAGACAATTTTGTTGAGGTTCGCTGCAATTAACAACAATGGTTTCTTCCTCCTTCTTATTCCTACAGCTTCTGCTGAAGTCGTGTTTGAAAAGATCCAACATTTTGGCATGTTGGCCTATCAGACAGTTTCCAGTAAGAAGACCGATAACGTGGCTAATCTGTGATCCCTTCATCAACCCTAGACCAGATCTGTCTCGAAATGCTGCAAGTAGAGAGATTTTCCCATCTACAATTGGTTTTGCTTTGCTAAAAGCGTCCAACTTTTATAAGAGATCACAAGTAGGAGGAACCTGGTTATGCCCCACGAGCATGGATCGTACCATGTCTGTAGAGCTCGTCAGCCTTGCAATTTTCTGCAATGTCTCTGTAGCCTGACACCCAGCATAGGCAAATATTGTGCTGCTCAGTCATCCGCAGAAAAGACAAACGGCTTGAGACTTGAAGGCTTGTGAAAATGCTAATATCGCTGACTTCCTTGATCGACATGATTTCTGCCTGAAATACACTATAATTGTCTGGGAGGAGGCGGAAAGATATGCTCAGATTAAGCACCCCCTCATCAGTCTTGGAGGCGTCCCTGTAGAAGTGGACTAAATGCCATTCACAGCTCAGCGACCTGCGAATGCGAATAAGCGAATATTCGTTATTCTATATATTTACTTGTCATTTACGAGCACTAACCAATCACCAACAACAATGCAAAAGAATTGCGAAGTTAAACTCTCGCGAATGTTTTGCTCACAAGAATGTGGATTGCGTACTACACATTGTGTGGAACGTGAATAAATTTCATGAAGCCTTCAGCGAATTGTTAATTTCTTCACAAAAACTAATTGAAATTCAACTTTTTTTTATATCAATCGATAGATAAATTAATTTCTGTTCTTTTGGAATAGTAAAATTGTCAATGGTGTGCTTTTAAATGTGCTGAAAACGGTTTGTTTCTAGGTCGTTTCACGCTTCAACAATGTTACAAAATTTTAGACAATTGGTTCACAATTCGTTATTTTTTAATGTGAGACATAAGTCCACAATTTTTGGGACTCAATACCGATGGGGTGGGACATAAGTCCATTATGAAGCTATGTACATATGTCCCTGCACAGTCTGTAGTTTTCTTTAAGTCCACAATTCATGAAAGTGATTTACGTTTATAGCCGAAAGCAGCACCAATTTGTGCTTGATTCGTTCTGCTTTAATTCGTAAGGATACACTATTGACTGAGTTCATTTAGTAGCAGGAAACAACTCCTTTTTAAATATACGTACCTACCTTGTCGTTTCATAGTTAATTTGCGCAACATTTTATCGTGTTTACAAACAAAAAGAAAATCAAATTTATTCATAAACGTTACAGTAAACAACTGTGTTTCTTTCTCCTTCTTCTTCCGGAAAATTGACTTCAAGTACTCAAATATTTACCAGCAATTGTCGAGATAACCCCCTCTTTTCGCTATTCGGGCATTCTCAATATTTCTTCTAATAATGTTACGAGCAATGTTAATCTTCAATTTGTTGTTTCAATACTAATCGCAATGCAAATAACTCATAATAAATCTAAGCACACTAGAGAGTTGCAAATTTAAATTAATACGCTCGCTTGTTCATATTTTCAATATGAACATAGGGGTTGGCCCCGGACAAAACTCACCCCTAAAATCATATCATATTTAATATTCCACTTAAAAATCCTCTCAAGTGTCCTTAAGCCTAGGATTGAATATGAAATTCAATTTGTTTTCAACGACGACAACGACGACGACGATGATGACGATGATGATGATGATGATGATGATGATGATGATGAAGGAGGAAGGTGAAACTTTTAATGTTTTTGTTTTCTTTTACTTCACTTCATTACTGAGCCCCAAACAATGTTTCATTGTGTAACCTTTAAAATGGTTATATCAATTTCATACAGCTAACAGCTAACAGGCAAGCCCAAGCGCCCTCTTTCAGTTTTATATTATTGGTGTCGTTGCAAGAGATTATAACGATGACGATGACGATGACGATGACGACTTCGGACCGGATTAAACAGTAATAAATTTAAGAACTTGGAAAATATAAATACTCGCAGCAGTCTATCTTTAGATATACATATACATACATACATATGTACGTAATCCTGCGCCATAATTTTTGATATAGCATTTGAAATGAAATTCCACGGAAAATGAAAATCTCTATGAAAGACGCGAAAAGGGTTATGGATAGGAGTGCTGTTACACACGGACTGATATTGACAATGTCTGTCTTTTCGCGACATATTTCAGATTTTAAGGGTGAATGTCGTTAGTCAAAGAGACGACTCAAGTTAATTAATTGACAAGGGTGAGATGACAAGGGTGGCATCTGAAATTAAGCGCCTTTTAAAAGACACCTCCACAGTTCTCCACACTCTCTATCACTCTGTGTCGATATGGATTTTTGCCCATTCCACATCTCTCTCTCTCTCTCTCTCTCGGTCCGAGCAGCATCATACACACTTATTACACCTTTTTCGCAAAACATGAAAATATTGAAATGAAAATGACCAAAACACAAATGAGTGAGCACCAATGGAAGTGTAAACGATTGGTTAAAGTGATACACAAAACACAACATGCATGCATACATACTCGGACTCGTATAGATACGTTCCACTCCCTCTATAAATTTATAATCATGCGGATGCATGCATATGTGCACTCATAAATCCTTGCAGTCCTTTTAGATGATAGGAGACTGTGTAAAGGGGATAACGATGAGTGCTACTACAACAGTGTTGCATTTGAATGGGTAGAGAGAGAGAAAGAGATTGTGTACTTCAATACGCACACCTATCCATGGATGAATATTAAAAATGATAAATTATCGTCACACTGCGATTGAGGGAGGTACAAGTAGTTATTTCAAGAAGAGGTATGGTATGGTATGGTATGGACTGTGCTAAACGTTTAAACTGGTAAATTGATGGGTAGGTATGAAATAATTGAGAAAAGTGAGAAGAATTTATTGACAAGGATTTAATTTGACAACAAGAGCTAAGTAGTAGGGGTTGGGTTGCTAAACAAAAAATTCACGAAATCGTCTATACAAGACAATGGATGGCAACAAAGAGGGTGTATAGGGTAGGTGTTGGAGGTTATTCGCCTTTTTTGCTATGACTATACGACTGTACATATGGAATGGACCTACATGGACTTTAACTGCTTCCAGTTGTCTAAACCAAGCGCTCTTGCATTCACGATAGCTAGATCCTTAAAAACCGAGTTTCTGTCTTCCTTGTCGTCTCGAACCTGTGGGCTTTGATTCGAAGATTCTCTCTGCTGCAACATTACAGTCCATTCACTCTATGTGACCGAGCCAGTGGTGAGGACGTATTTCGGCTTTTTCGACTACATCCACATCTTGGTGGTTGTATCTTCTCCTTCATTCAACAAAGAATATTTCTCTCGAACGTGTTCAATATCTACTCTGCTTTCCTGCCTATCGTCCAGCACTCGGCTCTATATAGCAGAACTGGCAGAATCAAAGATTTGTGGAACATGCATTTCGTCTTCAGTTTCAACTTCCATTTGTTACATCAAACCGAAGTAGGAGCGATTTCCAAGGGTAGGCTGCAGAAAATGCAGCCACACTTAGGCCAGAAAAGGTCAATTCTGATACCACAGCATCTAGTGTCCACAACTACCCGTTGAACCAACATGAGCTTATTACAAAGCACTGGAGGCGGTTAATACTTATGTTAGCTAATTCGCCAAGATTGTCGAAGAAGTACTCTCCTAGATACAGTCTCCTTCGAGTAAGTATGTTCCGTCAACGGCAACATGATCTATTTGGCTGCATGTTCGACCATCTGATGACCGCCGATCGCGTCTTTGTGGATGTCGAGATGAGGGAATTTCCTGCTGCTTCCCACCATGTTTTCTCCAGCTACGAAGTCGATGAGCCTAAATGCGGTACCGGATGTGATCTCGTGTAGGCTGTGTTTTCCAATCATTTTACCAAAGATGCCCTCTTTCATTTTTGGGGCATTGCACGTAGGTTTCTTCGAGGAGCTCGTAGAACCATTCCTTGGTAGCTTCTTGATCTTTTATAAGTTTGTTAACATTATCGGCTTGTTCATCCGAGACAAATACTTGTTTCAACACAATAGGTTGTTCCTTTACACATTTTTTTGGGGTTAGATCTTCAGAGCTAAGGAACTAGTTCCTGAGAAGGTAACTCAGGTATCGTAACCCATGGAACCGATATGGATCCAACGATCGTCCTTAGTTAACCTTTCTGCTATCCAGCGAGCACAACTTGGAGGTGACGATGCGATTTGTCGCCCTATAATCTTAATCTATAACGTTGACATTTGGTACGCTAGCTTCGTGAAGTCCAGCACAGTATTGCCAAAATTTTTTTAAATATTTACGGCCACGCCAACTATTTAAAAAAAATCAATTTTCTCAACATTTTTACAAGAAAGTGAAAAAAATCTTCATGACATAAAATATAGATATTAACTTTCTCTACAACTCCTCCTTACATTATATAGAGCTACGCCTCCTTTTTAAGGACGTTTTCTACAAAGAAAAACCTCTTCTAGGGCATTTTCTACAAAAATGTGGATCGAAAAACATCCGATCAATCTCGTTCCTATTGACACCAAACCCACAGAGCCTAGCCAAAGAATCTATTAAATAAATGAATTGTATCATATCTAGAACGAATTCCCAAGTTTTCTTTCCTTAAATCCACGTTTTACTATCCAAAAAGTCGTTTTCAAAATGTGACATCATTAAAGAATCACTGTCATCCTGCCAATCTTCTTTTTTCAAGTTTAAAGCATTTTTAGGACGAAATATCAAGAGAAAACGATTGATTTACTAATTAAATAGATAAAAGTATATAATTGAATCAATTTTAGTTACTTTTTCCCAAGAAATATGTGTTTTTCGAAAAATTCACAAATTGACACGCGAAACGCCAAAAAATGCAGTCAAATGCTTAAGAACTTCAGAAGACTTTTTCGCTGAATTTGTGTCACTTTTGGAAAATCATGAATTTTGTGGATTTTTGTCTGGTTTTCGGGTTTACTGTGGTTTTTGGTGGGGTTTTCTGTATGAATTTTAATCTCTGGGATATGTGGAACGAGGTTCTCATAAGAAATTTGAGAAAAATCGAGGATTTGTAAGGATATGAGCCTTTGAAGGGGGGAAGATCCTTAAAACAGGTTTTTTCATAATTTCTCAGAAACGGTGTGAGATAGAAGAAAACGATGTGCGACACAATAAGAACTAGCTCAGAGATACTTTCGACTGTGGCAATGGAAATTCTTGAATATCCTTAATCTCAAGGATATAAACAAAATATACATTTTTATACTCTTAGCGTTGAGCTAGAATATTGAAATTCGGTTTGTGGACTTACTGGGGTACTGTTTAACAGTCGTGAATACGATTTTGAAATCCGCCCACTGCCACGCCCACTATTTAAAAAAAATCAATTTTCTCAACTTTTTTACAAGAAAGTGAAAAAAATCCTCATAACATAAAATATAGGTATGAATGTTCTCTACAATTCGTCTATACATTGTATAAGGCTACGACCTCATTTTAAGACCGTTTTCTCGAATAACGTGATTTCACCCTTGTAAATTCAGCTAGGTACCTAGGTGCCTCTGGTAGCCCACTGGCCCACTTTTCTACTTTTTGGTTTACGTGAGAGCAAAGGATTTGTAGTGAAGGGAGGTTCACTGATCACGAGAAATTCGGTATCTACCCGACCCCCTGTACATACTTCGATCATGTTCTTTGCATTTTCATTAGCAACTTTCCACTTTAAGTGAATCTTAAATTTGTGGATCTTAGATTTGTGTGCGAAGTAGGTGGGCCCCGGCCCATAATACAATTCAATTTTATTTAGCTTATCCGCAAAAGTAACCCTGGCAGCTTGTTTATCGAAAAACTTTCAGATTTTCCATTCAATTTACTTACAATATCTCACTATGTGTAGCAAAGTAGCAAAGAATAAGGTCAATCGTATTAATTTTTTTGTATCAAGCTACGTACGTTCATATGTGCGTGCTTTAAGTTGCACGGTAGGCTGTCAGGCACCCTTTCCCCATTTCGTCTTTTTTTTTTTTTTTTTAAGTTTTTATTTTTTTTTTTTTGTTTGGTTTCAAACAGAATCTTATCGTGTTGTGCCAGACGCAAATTTCTTAAACTTGAGACTGCTGCGAATCAGTCTTGCAAAATGTCGATAACAGAGAACTTATTGCTGATGTTTCTCAGAAAAAGCACACAAACGAGACAACACTGAACTGAACTGAACAGTTGTATCCTTTGAAGGGTATTTTCTGAATTAGAACACAAACCGTTGGGTATAATATGTAAGTGGGTAGGTCCCACATTATCGTGCCGAAACCACATTACATGGGGGCATACCGCAAAAGGGGTTGCACAATTGAGTAATTTCGTGAGAAAAGCCCACTAAGCAAACAACCGACATAGATACAGGGCAGAGCCATGAACTCGTACCTCACCTGTCTATCCGTCCGTCCGTTTCGTTCATTTGCACATATGAAAACGATTAACATGGCACACAGCGTGTGTCCAATTAAATGTCCTTGCCTTTGAGAAGAGAATCTGTTCCGACAATGTGGGGGAAATAAAGGATGTGTGTAAGTCCATGTTTGTTTAGGCCATAACTTGAATATAAAAGCGAGATAATTGTGTGGATTGGTGCAGGCATGCATGTAGTATGTCCTTTTCCCATCATCACATCAATTAAATCCTTTTTCTGGTTGGTTTCGGTCAAAGTACCCGGAATAATGGGGCGGCAACAAGCGAAAGACTAACATATTATTCAAATTTTAATGAAGACAGACACATCGGGGGATGGATCGTTGTCGTTGTCGTTGTCGTTGTCGTTGTCGTCATCTGTAACGACGGACGGCAGCGGCAGGAATTGGGTGGTTGATTCTATTTGCGCTTTATCAATCCGTTACGCCCAATAGGTTATATTATAGATTGTATCCCCCATAGGACTTACGATTCGTATCGGTGTGCCGGTGGACCCTTTTGTATCTAAAAACAAAAAGGGGGAAAATGCTGTCAAGAATTTCCGGGATGACACTTTATTCATATCGAATGGACGAGGGGCAACGGAATTTATTTTGTTTCCTTTCGTAAGGATGGACATTGGCGAAAGGACTTTTTCATAGTTTCAGCAGCCTCAAGTGGATTAAGTTTCTCTTCAATCCAATACCCGGGACGACCTAAGCACCATCACCATCATCATCGTCAATTTCAAAAGAAATTTCTTTACGTATCACTTGGCTCCCTTTTTGCCAAAATCACTATACAGATAGATATACATATAATAAATAATCGCACAACACCACGTTGTGTATAGTGTATTCGTATTTGTTTGAGATACCATCGAGCGAAATATATTCGGAGAAAGGATACAAAGGATGAGCGGAAAATCTGTTTGTTGTTACTCATTCAGCGTGTAAAACTTGATAGTAGTTACAGTGTGGCGGCACGTGGCTGCTAGCGGATGCCGTACGCGCTCTTACTTTGACAAGAGCTACACGGGTGGTGCTGGGACGAAGCTAAAGCAAAGCGTTATGTGCCAAATATTTAAGGATTTTTATCCTCCTAAATTGTTTTTGAATGTCTATAAATAACAACTTTATCGCCTGATGATGATTATGAGATACCTACTCGTTTATTCTTGCCTGCCTGCCTTTGCTTTGCTTGGCTTGGAGAATCATCGTTATTTGCTTTTATTTCTACTTCCTTCTTTTCAATGAAAATATTTCCGGAATTTATTTAAGTCGACGGGTGTTTTCAAAGTAAAAAAAAAAAAAATTTAGGTCCTGCCATGAGATGGAGTTGGTTGGTTGGTTTTTTTTTTTTGTAGAAAATATTCAAGTTGAAATATTTTCATTAGATCTCTGTTCTGTTTAGAGAAGGGGAAATCGATTGGAAGTAGGTAGGTATACAATTAAAAAAAAATAATAATACAACAAGGGCTAAGGAATTTATGAATTTCTTTAAATAAATTCAAGGCTTCAGAAGGATCTAACAAATTTCTTGTATCAAAGGCTATTGATTGTTAGTTATACATCTTAAAAGTCTTTCCTATGTTAGGGAGGGGGTGCCGATTTGGAAATAGAATACAAGTTGATGAAGGAGTTCATGTATTATGTAAATCCATCTACATACATATGTATACTCCCCACCTTCAAAAAAAAAGATCTTATGTCTTGAAAGAACCAAGTGTTGGGTGGATGAACCCATCCCTGTTGACTGGACTATGAGCTCTATATGCCCCACGGTCAAGAAAGGCGAAAGAGCTATCGAGGCATATCGATAGCATTAATGTCGCATACAAGAACCTATTCAACTGTGTGAACGTTTGAAGCCTTTCTGCAACACACTAAGTGGTACTTACCAGTGTGGCCTCCGACCCGACCCCAGATCGACGATCGACCAAATTTTCACATAAAGGGTAGACCCTGGAAAAGACCAACGAATTTCAACTCGAGACTCACCATCTCTTGCAACGATAGCCTTCAACGTCTTGAGCTCTACAAGGAGATGGCCAAATTCGGCATCGCGGCAAAACTCATCCAGTGGTGCAATGTGGAATTCAGAAACAGTTCCTCTGAACTATTCCAAACATTCACCTGATTCTGGCGAGGAGATGCGCTATCATGTACAAAAAAATACAAATATTTGAGGCAACAGGGCCATGGGACCCAGGTGAAATATCGTTTTTTTAAGAATGCGTCCTTAAAACGGTGGCGCAGCTCTATATAATATATGGACGAATTGTAGAGAACATTAATATCTAACTTTTATCTTAAAAAGATTTTTTTGACTTTCTAGTAAAAAAGTTGAGAAAAATAGGAAGAAACACGAAGAAAAATCCGCGAAATTTAAGCTGCCATTAGGGCACATGAAATTGGGTGAAATCTCGTTTTTTCGACAAAACGAGCTCAAAACGTAGGCGAAGCCCTATGCAACGTATGGTCGATTTATAGAGAAAATTAGTATCTATCTTTTATGTTATAAGGATTTTTTTGACTTTCTAGTAAAAAAGTTGAGAAAAATGGGAAGAAACACGAAGAAAAATCCGCAAAATTTAAACTGTCATTAGCGTACATGAATTTAAGTGAATTCTCGTTTTTTCGAGAAAACGGTCTTAAACTGTGATCGTAGGTCCACATAATGTATGGACGAATTATAGAGTAAGTCAATGTCTTTAATTTATATTATAAGGATTTTTTTGACTTTCTTGTAAAAAAGTTGAGAAAATTGAATTTTTTTAAATCTGCGTTACACTTTCGGAAATGTATCTAAACGTTAGTATGCATCTGTCTGCAGCCAACAAAGTATGAATGCTTTACCACAAACAGGACTACCACTAGTGGGGGAAAATATATATTTTCAAAAAATCCTTCCATCTACCGCAATAAAAAAAATTTAATACAATTCTATTTGACCCAGACCTGGCCGGTTTTTTTTTTCATAAAATGCTCCTAGCACGTGTATTTCAGTTAATGGAACGGAGATACACAATAAGACAGACAATTGGTCAAGCGTCAAGCCTTTGCAGTTTTTTTTTTTTTCAAATAGAAATCAGTATGTACACCCCTTTTTGCCTATGCATAACGTGCGTTCAAAAAAAAAAAAGGACGAAGAAAGGGGAAAAATGGTTAAAGGGAGATTACGTTGTAATTTTCTAGTTCTTCATGTGGAAACTAATTGCTGCATTAGCTCAGCTAGAGTTTGCTCTAAGTACAACAATGACGGTGTGATGGTGATACTGATTTTGTGAAAAAGGACTCGCAAGTCCATAGTGTATGTATGCGAATTGATTTTGCTTCTTTTGTGGTTTATTTCTTTTCATTTTTATAGATCAACGGTGGTCGGTGATAATGCGTAAAATTGTATAAAAAAACGAGAACAAATGTAAAACGTTTGAAGGCACATGTCTTCTGTATTCATGGTAAGTACTGATAAGTGTGACATTCCGGTAGCCTACAATAAATCGGTCGGTAGGATTGGTAAGATTCCTTGTGTATTACTTTTATTTAATAATTGCACAGCAGATTGCGCACTCGCGACAGGACATCAGGGCCGTAAATACTGATTTAAAGGTCGCACACATTATATGTATAGGTACACGTAAAGGAAAGCTATTGTTAAGCACTGTTAAGGATTCGTTGATTTCTATTCCCTTGCATTTCATTATTATTTCTTATTGCTATCCTTTCAATGTTCAATACTCTCAGAGAGAAAAAAAAATAAAAAAAAAAATTTGAAATAAGAAAGGAAAAGTGAGTGCAACTAAAAATATTGAGTGACAGGGGGACATCGACACCACATGCTGAGTGTACAATTGTTCCGTCTATTGTGTGACATTTATTGGCACATAAGGCAAGTCAAGGAAAGTAGATTTTTTTTTTGTGGATTTCATTTCGTTTTCTTGGGTATTTTTGTATGTGTTTTGTAATTTTAATGCATTTCGTCAATTAATAGGCAAAACTGAAGTATTCACATAAGTGGATTGGATCCTAAAGGGTCATACATACCCTATTCGCTCATTTTGGGTTCGAAATTTGTTTGGTATTTATGTTGTGGTGTGTGAGCGACTTTTGGAGAGTTTTGAAGGCATTGGATTAATCAATTAGATTGGTAGGATCGAGGGGTATATGTAGGTACCTCCTATGAAATGTCTATTTCTAGCAAATTGCCTCAAATAGTACCTAGGTTGCTTACTCTAGTAGTGCCTATCAGTTCAAAAATTGTCAGTTCAAGACGTGCTGTCGAGAAATAGTGGGATCTAGTGGGTATGAATGGAGTCAACCATCGATAGTCAAATTATTGCGGCCATAGAAATAGCCAAGTGGACTACTACTAGAAAATACCAATAGGTGTAGGTAGCAAGTAAAAATTGGTGATATTTTGGACTACTTGGCGAGTGGTTCGATCCACAGACAATATCTAAAATATCTCTCATGGTCCCAGCTCTCGTGAGCGTTTGACAAACACGGGAGAGTAAAACTGTCATAAAAAAACTTTTCAAAAACAAAAATTGCCCTTTGGACGAGATGTACAACACAAATGGTTACGAGGCTGACGAACTCATCAGAAAAGATACAACTCTAAGACTTCTGCCTACATTGCAAAACCTGCCTCCTCGCTACATGTTAGCATCTTCTAAAGCTGGAGGCTTTCAGAACGACCAACCACAGATGGGTAAATGGCTTAACGTGTCATATATCAAAAACGAGATCTGGCCTAAGCAGAGCAATGACATAAGTTCCACAGGACATCTGTAAGTCCATAATGGACACTTAAAAACTCAGCAAAACTGTTCCAATGTTGAGTGGAAGGATTTTTTGCTGGAACCGTATCTGAAATAAACAACTTCACCAGAAAACGGTTCAAAAACCTATAGGCACCTTCCATTTAACAACAAAAGTGTCAGTAGAGTGGCAGAGTGGACTTCGAAAGGAGAAGTTTGTACCTTTTGTGTTATACGAGTATTATAAACCACCTTTTCTGTTTTCTTGAATTTCTTTCTTGAAATTGCGGGCTATGTCCAACGAAGAACCAAAAAACCTAATCAACAGATAGTCACTACAATCTATTTAAAAATCAATTAATCAAAAAGCCCATCACGCTCCCTTTCTTGGAGCGATCTCGAGAAACATCCCCCTCTTGTAGCACTTATCTCCATATGTGTACCAAAACAATGACTAAAGGGTAGGTGTACCGTTTTGTTTTTTTTACTCATTATATCCCATTCAATCAGAGTCAGTCTCTCAAAAAGCGCACATATGCATCACTCAGTCTGGTGTGTGTATGAGCTGTTGCTCATGGATGGTGCTCTTTTAACTTTTCTCCAGCGGGTGGTCTACATATTTGACGCGACACTTTCACAACATGTCAATGATTTTGATTATGATTATGGTACTTTTAATAAATGTCATGCATTAAAACCGATGTTATTTTTAATTATACCTAGATGCTCTCTCTCTGACATAAACAATGGCTCCTTGGGTGTGCGCAGGGAGATGGCAATAGCAATACCCTTTATTTAAGAGGGGCGACTTAAAACAAAGCTCTTCAAAGCCACCCACTGTTTTTGATTTTGGAATATTTTTTATTTTTATTTTTTTGCTTTTACCAGTTGTGGAAGGTATTGAAATTTTCGAGTGTTTTATAAGGGTGGACTTCTTTTCGTTATTTAAAATTTTTTTTTATTAGCAGAGTTTGAGTATGTCTATGTAGGGTACAGGACCCCCTAAGCTGTAGCAACTAAGTAGAATTATTAGCTCTCATAGTTAGAAGAAACCCAGTGTGGAGGATAAGTTTGTAGGGATGAGATGGACTACTACTGAGCGGGAGGTTCGATTCACAGATAACATCAAATCAACACATGTATACGGATAGATAGAAAGAATTGACGGTTCCATTTGAAATTTCATCCATTCGAGGCTCAAAATTTACGACCCAAAGGATATGATATACAGACATACGTGACCAGAAAGAATTGGCACAATCGTCGTTAAATTAATGAGCTTGAGGCTGTCCAAATAGGGAGGCAAGATAAGAGGGTCCTTCCAGGATAGACTTCGAACACAAATCGAAGAAAAGGACATTGAATGATCTCAATTTTGGACACAAGAACTCGCTAAAAGGGGGACAAAGATTGACTGACATATTTTGATCACGTAAGGGTTGGATAATTCTTCGACCCACTGTTTGACAAAACCAAGTTATGAGTTAGCTTCAAGAATTATCTCATCAATGTGGGAATGCCAAGGTCGCGAAAAGATTAAGTTATGGATATAGATTGGCCGTGGAGAAGATAAAGCCGGGAGGAGGACTTACGTGAAAAGGTTATAGATTGACATTTGGCCATGTTGAGCTCTAGCCAGTTTTTGAGGCACCAGATCGAAAAACTATCAAGGTCTTGTTGAAGGAGACTATAGTCTGGTAATGATGAAATGAATTTCAAAAATTTGGTGTCATCCGCTTAGAGACAGACGTGGGAGTGTTTACTTACTCTCTCAAAATCGTTTGTAGCTCGAATGAAAAAAAGGGCAACCTAGATGGCTGCCTTGTGGTACACTAGAGATAGCAAAAAAAGGAGTTGAGAGGGCGGACCTGAAGGGGGTACTATAAAAACGGTTTCCCAGGTAAGAAGATATCCATTTTAACAATATGGTCTGATAGGATAGGATTTACGTGCGTTTATCGCTGTTCTGACTGATTTTAAGTTTATATTGTTGAAAACACCTTCAATGTCGAGGAATTCTGCGAATGCAAATTCCTTTTTGTGGAGCAACTGTAACCACTTCGTGTAGCGCTGTCTCTACTGATCGGTCCTTCATATAGGCATATTGGTCAGGTGAGACGTCCTTTGTCATGTCTTGTCTTGTATTTTTTCTAGGGTTTTGAGCATAAAGTATGTTTGTGTTCCGTGGTTGAAGCCAGCTTGCTTTCCTAAAAAAAAACATCCGGGTGTTGTTCCTATCGTGAGAATCTTTGATATCCTTGATCTAGGAGACTTCATTGGGCCTTTTTCATTTTGGCTCGATGCCTTCTTCTCGCTGTCCTTGTATTGCAACGCTTTTCAGGCGTACACATTCATCATCATACCAAGAACCTATAATCGTCTCAGGTACCTCTTCACAGATGTGTCGATATTGGTTCCACAGACTGTTGGCGTGTAGTGTATATGGTTATCCATAGCCCATATTAAAGTTGTGCTCAGTGGTCGGTGACCTGAAGAAGATGACGATGCATCGATAGTATTCTGGCATGTCCAGTGTGTTGCTTACTATTCGATTGCTTGAAGTTTTTTTAGTCTTATTGCTGAGCAGGCAGACAGTTTTTGGTGACGATGTCAATTGAGACTAAGTGGAACATAATTTGTGTTTTTTGTAGAAAACTACCTTAAAAAGGGAGCGCAGCTCTATAAAATGTATGGAAAAGTTGTACAGAACATTAATATCTCTCTTTTATCTTATAAGGATTTTTTTGAGTTTCTAGTAAAAAAACTGAGAAAACTAGGAAGAAACACGAAGAAAAATTCGCGAAATTTAAACTGCCATTAGCGTACATGAATTTGGGTGAAATCTCGTTTTTTCAAATAAACGGTCTTAAAATGAGATCGTAGATCCATATAATGTATGGACGAATTATAGAGAAAGTTAATATCTATATTTTATGTTATAAGGATTTTTTTCATTTTCTTGTAAAAAAGTTGAGAAAATTGATTTTTTTTAAATAGTGGGCGTGGCAGTGGGCGGATTTCAAAATTGTATTCACCACTATTAGACAGTATCCCAGTAAGTCCACAAAACAAAATTTCAATATTCTAGCTCAACGCTAAGAGTATAGAAATGTATATTTTGTTTATATCCTTGAGATTAAGGACATTCAAGAATTTCCATTGCCACAGTCGAAAGTATCTCTGAGCTAGTTCTTATTGTGTCGCACATCGTTTTCTTCTATCTCACACCGTTTCTGAGAAATTATGAAAAAACAATTTTTAAGGACCTTCCTCCCTTTAAAGGCTCATATCCTCACAAATCCTCGATTTTTCTCAAATTTCTTAAAAGAATCTCGTTCCATATATCCCAGAGATCATAATTAATACAGAAAACCCCACCAAAAACCAAAGTAAACCCGAAAATCAGACAAAAATCCACAAAATTCATGATTTTTCAAAAGTGACACGAACTCAGCGAAAAAGTCTTCTGAAGTTCTTTAGCATTTGACTGCATTTTTTGGCGTTTCGCGTGTCAATTTGTGAATTTTTCGAAAAACACATATTTCTTGGGAAAAAGTAACTAAAATTGATTCAATTATATACTTTTATCTATTTAATTAGTAAATCAAATGTTTTCTCTTGATATTTCGTCCTAAAATAGCTTTAAACTTGAAAAAAGGAAATTGGCAGGACATCAGTGATTCTTTAACGATGTCACATTTTGAAAACCGCTTTTTGCACAGTAAAACAGTGATTTAAGGAAAGAAAACTTAGGAATTCGTTCTAGATATGATACAATTCATTTATTGAATGGATTCTTTGGTTAGGCTCTGTGGGTTTGGTGTCAATAGGAACGAGATTGATCGGATGTTTTTCGATCCACATTTTTGTAGAAAATGCCTCTACAAGAGGTTTTTCTTTGTAGAAAACGTCCTTAAAAAGTGGACTCAGCCCTATATAATGTAGAAAGGAGTTGTAGAGAAAGTTAATATGTATATATTATGTTATGAAGATTTTTTTGACTTTCTTGCAAAAAAGTTGAGAAAACTAGTATGAAACACGAAGAAAGATCCGCGAATTTTTAACTGCTATTAGCGTACATCAATTTACATGGGTGACATCTCGTTTTTCAAGAAAACGGTCTTAAAATGAGATCGTGGGTCCATATAATGTATGGACGAATTGTAGAGAAAGTTAATATCTACATTTTATGTTATGACGATTTTTTTCACTTTCTTGTAAAAAAGTTGAGAAAAGCTTAGGCTAGTCTAGGAAGTCTCCACAACGCCACACTCAAGTCCATACAAACCCATTTGTGATACCCTTACCCATTGGTTAATCCTAGTTCTGCAAATATGATTCCTATGAACTAGCAAACCATCCAGTTGATTTGGTGTAGTTCATGATGTCAATAACTGGTCTGCTAGATAATTCTTGTAGGTCATAGGCCCCTAGGGGCCTTAATCCCTGGTTCGAGCTTCAGTGTGCAAAGCGGGATGAACACCGATATGTCGACATATTCTGATGTGGATTCCAAAACTCTTCTGGTCGATTCGTCGGGCCTAGTATATTTTCATGTCCAGGGACCCAGCAGAACGCATCCTTATGTGTTTTTTTCTCAAGAATTTCCACAATCCTATTGGTCGGGGTATTGTGTATATTGAGGTTCGATTGTGCTGTTCCTTCAATGTCTAAGAATGTATCATTCATCTTTTAAGAATGTCTCGATTGTGCTAACCACACAACCTTTTCCTTTGGTGTAGACGTGTTAAGCCGTAGATACATCTTTGGGTGAGATATCTTCTGAAATGCTTAACTAAAATTGATTGCATTAATATCAACTTCGTTGACCTACCTCTCAGGAAACCATGTTAGCTGGGGGTCATACAAAAGATTTGGACTGAAAACTTAAAACTTCGTAAAAAATAAGTTCAAAGAGTTTGGGTTTTACGAAAAACTTTGGCAACGGGGTGGTAATTAGTAACTTTATTCTTTAATCCTTTTTTTTTATGTTTCGGTGTTATGAAAGAAGTCTTCCAAACTTGAGGCGATTCTTCTTGTGAAAGGGATTGATGACAGAGCTTGGAAAGGGAAGAGGTTGGAGGAACAATTTTTAAGAAATATGACGGGAATACCCTCAGGATTGCTATCAATTAGAGATGGGTCAAAAGCTTGGGATAGAAAGAGGTCAGTGGGGAAGTTATGTATATAATTGAAATGTGGATGGATGGTGGATGGATTCGGTACAAAGGAATTGTCAGCAAAAGATTGTTTAAATAAGGTGGCAACAAAATTTGCAATGGTATGTGGATCGATTGATGACTTGTTTGTTTTATGAAAGTCATAAGAAGATAGAGCTACAGATGAAGAGGACTGGTGTTGAAGATTGTGGAATGCATTGTGGATGAGCGATAGAACGTTGAGTGATAAAAAGTTGAGGTCTAAAATGAGGTCTAATTGTCTGGTCATGTAGTTTGTGATCCCACTAACTTGGCATAGATTTGAATCAGTTAATCGATCTAAGAAGAGACATTCCTTAGACTAGTTGGTATTTGGAGCAGTAACAGAGAAGTGCTCATCTGATGGAGTCCACTGGAGTTGGGGCAGATTACAAAATATAAATAAAAAATACAAATATTTGGAGCAACAGATCCATGGGACCTAGGGCCTAGGTTCTTACAACCATTCGTGTTGTTCGAGAGAGAAGCTTTTTCATGACAGTTATACTCTCAAATGTTTGTCAGAAGTTTGCGAGAGACGACAGATTGAAGTCGCCAAAAATGAGGATATCTTTGAGGGGGTTGGTTAAAACCGGCCCTTGATGAGGATGCACTTAGAATAGAAAATTTCCATTGTGCTGCGGATGTGGAAGGTGGGTGGATTATCCTCTTACTCTGGGATTCAACCACTCCTTTGTATGAAGGAGCTAATCTTAGCCATGCAGGCCTTGTTGAGATCATTTAGATCTCTGAAAGATATTCACCAAATGTAGTCTTTCTGATGCTGGTGAGTGCAGGGCACGTCATCTTCGTCGCTACAGCTTCTACATTGGTCGAGTTGATGCCATCGATGGTAGGCATCATTTAGCTCGTCGGCGTTGATAAGGTATTTAGCTTAAGACGTACATAGGCTCCTCGATGTCGATGACGCTTATGCTATTTAGACCAGAGGAGCCTCGTCTATAGCCAGTTTGTCAGCCTCAGAATTCTTTGGTATGTCACAGTCAGGGTCAGATTGTACTAGTCAACTTTTTCATTAAGAGATACGCGGTAGTCTTTCACTGCCTTGGATCTCGTTGTACTGGATGCATGGGATTTGATGGCCTGACTGTCGATGTACATGACGATATCTGATGCTGATACTGCATTAACCGCCAGCCAGTCAACTGGTTGACGAATGACAGTGATTTCGGCTTGAAAACGCTGCAGTAGGTGCGAAGGTTAAAGGAGAGGTGGGTATGGATATTTATGTGGATTTTGTTTGTCTTCGGAGAAGACTCCAGCACCGACTCCATCCTCGATTCGTGTACAGGACATCCCATTGTGTCCATTCAGTTCTGTTTGGTTCAGTGGGCAGGTGGTCAGTGACCTGTGGAAGATGACGATGCATCGATAATATTTTAGTTTGGAACTTCTCTGTCTTATTGCTGAGCAGGCGGCCAATTGTTTGCTGATGACGTTGCTGACGTCGAAGAGGTAAGATGCATCGATTATTTGATCAACCGCATCGATAGCAAGTGGATAGGATTGGATAGATTGGGCTGGTAAAGAAGTCGAGTTTGGAAGAAGAAAAGAGAAGCGATTCAAGGCTATAGTGAATGACCAGAAGGATGCCTCTACAAGGGGAGCCACCCATAGGGTGGGTAAGATCATCGTCGCGGAAAATATGGAACGAAGGAGGAAATAGTTCCTGGCTCTTCATGTTGGGGATTGAATCATATGCAGAACTGTGCCAAGAAGGAAGCAGAACTACCACAATGTGATACGATTATAGCGATCAAACCACCTAACTGCCTAGCCAAGAGCATTATTCTACATAAATAGGAGCATTAACACGACTGTCCTGTGTAGGGATGGATGGACTTAGGAGTGCATAGAGTGAATCTATTGATTTATTTATATTGTATGCGCTTATATGATTAACAATGCGATAGATGCAGGTACTGAGTACTTGATATCCACTCAGAACTAAATCTCTTCCTGTGGAACGGAAAAAATCTGTGGAAACAAAAAAAAAAAAACTAGGCAGAATAACAGTTAAGAATAGTTAAAGAGAATTTCTCTGGTCATTGCCTTCTTGGGAAACGCGATTAGGATGATGACATTACAGAACTCCTCGGTGAATGCATTCTATGATAAATGCAAAACATAGGAAACGTTAAAAAACGAATTCCTGATTTTGGTAATTGCTTGAGATATAAATTCTTTATGCGATCAATACCATCTGATTTCTTTACCCTCAAACTGCCCAAGATATCTACAATGTCTAGTTGAGATACGTACTCATTTCGAGGTGTTTCAATAATTTCTGTATTTAAATTGTTAGTAATACTATTTACCAATACATTGGTGTTAGCATCACCAAGATGTTGGGATACGGTGTGATTTGCCATAAAAGTGGATGCAAAGGTATTGGCCTTATCGCTGTCCAAGTAAACAGTCTCACTAAGCCCCTGCAGACTGGGAATGCACCTATTTTTGTTTTTTACTATTGGGCTTTGCATTTTTATTCCATTCCCTATTCCTATGTTTTTTGTATTTCCATGGTAATTAGTTTATTGAGATATTGAACCTGTGTACGATATATAGGTAACCGGTATCGCTGCCATTGCCTGTTAATAGAATTTCTTAACCGAATTAATAATTCAAGAATATAACTCGGAATTTTCAAATGAAAGCTTTTCTGTAAAACTTTAGGAACACTCGCATGAGCAGATCTTAAAATGTTTTCCGAAAAATTATTCACTAAATTATCAACATCCTCCTTACGTTCCACACTTTCACATATTAGTTGGAATGTGTCTAATACCAGTACGAATAACTGGCAACAGAGAATGTTGAATTTATCTTATTTACTTACTTAACGGGCTCCCGGCCCGTGAAGAGTCTCTGCCTGAGACACAGCAGCCTTCCACTCTCTTCGATCCCGGGCACGCTGCTTCCAGTTATCTAGACCAAGCGCTCTGGCATCCGCGATAGCTTGATCCTTAAAACGGAGGTTCGGTCTTCCTTGTCTTCTCGAACCTGGGGGCTGTGATTCGAAGATCCTCTTTGCTGGAGCATTTATTGTCCATTCGCTCGATGTGGCCGAGCCAGTGTAGTCGACGTGTTTTGGCTTTTTGGACTACATCCACATCCTGGTACAGCTCATAGAGTACGCGGTTATATCTTCTCCTCCGACGAAGAATTTTTCTTTCGAAAGTGTTCAGTATTTGCTCTGCTTTCCTGCTTATCGTCCAACACTCGGCTCCATACAGCAGAACTGGCAGGATCAAAGTTTTGTAGAGCAAACATTTCGTCTTCCGAGTTAGGAGTTTTGACCCCATTTGTTTCGCCAAACCGAAGTAGCAGCGGTTTCCTAGGGTAAGTCTTTGTCGAATCTCCACTAAGTTGTCATTCGTGGAGTTGATATTTACTCCGAGGTACATAGGTAAACTCCTTAACCACTTCGAAGTTACTGTTGCCAACAGTGACGTTTTGTCCTAGGCGGTGGACAGATGCTTCTTTGTTTGTTGACAACATGTATTTGGTTTTGTCCTCATTCACTTCAAGGCCAACACGTTTCGCCTCTTCTTCAATTGCCGTAAAAGCCTCTAACACGGCACGCTGGGAGCGACCGATGATGTCGATGTCGTCTGCGTATCCAAGCCACTGGACAGATTTGTTGAAGATAGTGCCTTCCGTGTTTACACCTGCCCTGCGCACTATCTGTTCCAGCACAAGATTGAAGAAGTCACATGATAGCGCATCCCCTTGCCGAAATCCGGTGCATGTTTGGAATAGTTCAGAGGAACTGTTGCCGAATTGCACGTTGCACCGTGTGTTATCCAGCGTCACGCGGCACAGCTGGATCAGTTTAGCCGGGATCCCGAATTCGGCCATATCGCCTTGTAGAGCTCAAGACGATGAATGCTATCATATGCGGCTTTAAAGTCGATGAAGAGATGGTGAGTCTCGACTTGAAATTCGTTGGTCTTTTCCAGGATTTGCCTTAGTGTGAAAATTTGGTCGATCGTCGATCTGCCGGGCCGGAAGCCACACTGGTACGTGCCGATTAGTGTGCTGCAGAAGGGCTTCAGACGTTCACACAGTACGTTGGATAGGATCTTATATGCGACATTAAGCAGGGATATGCCTCGGTAGTTCTTACAAGACATAGGCGATCGCCTTTCTTGAAGATGGGGCATATAGAGCGCTGATAGTCCAGTCATCGGGCATGACTTCATCCACCCACACTTGGTTGATGACTTGGTGCATGCACCCTACCAAAGCATCACCACCATGTTTGAAAAGCTCTGCTCGTAAACCATTGGAACCGGCGGCGGCCTTGTAGTTCTTCAGCTTTTTTGACAGCTGAGCCAACCTCTTCAAAACTAGGAGGGCGAATGGATTCTTCATTGACTGGATGCGGGTTCTCTTCTTGCCTATTAAGTAGCTGCTGGAAGTGCTGTACATCTACTATTCCCTGTGCTTCGGTGACTAGGTTTCCTTCACTGTTTCGAAGAGCCTGCGTTCCGGGCTTGAAGTCAGCTGCCAGTTGCTTGGCTTTCCTGAAAAACATCCGGATGTTGTTCCTATCGCGGGACTCTTCGATATCCTTGAGCTGGGAGGCTGCGTGGGCCCTTTTCTTCTTACGCAGAATCTTCTTCTCCTCCCTTCTTCTGGTTCGATACTCTTCTCTCGCTGCCCTTGTTTTGCGTTGCAGCGCTTGCGCATGTGCATTTTCTGTCACCTTTTTCCGGCGTACGCATTCTATGGTGGTCTCTGCTACCCCTTTGATGATGTCGCGATACTGGTTCCACAGATTGTTGGCGTTTGTGGATGGTGAATGCACAGCGGAGAGTCTCTCACTCAGGCGCTCCCCCTGTAGGCTCTGGCTACTCCAGACGTGCTAAGGCTTCCAACGTTGAATTTCTTTTTCTGGGCGGTCTGCAGCTTCTTCTCATTGGATAGTCGAGCTCTGAACTTAGCTGCAACAAGAAAATGGTCAGAGTCGACGTTTGCCCCTCTGAACGTTTGCACATTCAGAATGTTGGATGCGTGGATCGCATCTATTAGCACGTGGTCGATTTGGTTGGCGGTTCGACCATCTGGAGAGCGCCAGGTTGCTGTGTGGATTCGTAGTCTTGGAAACCTAGTGCTACTTATCACCGTATTACGAGCTGCTGTCGGAATCGATTAGCCGGAAGCCGTTGTCTGTTGTCGTGTCGTGGAGGCTGTGCTTTCCAACTAATCCGCCGAAGATGTTTTCCTTACCGATTTTGGCATTGAAGTCCCCGAGTATCATACTCCGGACAGGCTCCGTAGGCTCCGTCCAGGAGGTCATAAAACTCCTCCTTGATAGAGTCTTCAGCTTCGTCGGTAGGGGCGTGTGCACATATTATGCTGATGTTTTGAAATGTAGCCTTGATGCGGATCACAGCCAGGCGATCGCTGATCGGCTTAAAGTCAATTATCATTGAGCGTAGCCGATTTCCCACGACGAATCCGCATCGGCCTAAGCTCCGAATATGTCGAAGTAGCCCAGATAAAGTGTTGTGCTTCCGTTTGAAGCTTTAACGCCACCGTTGACTCCATCGAGAGAGTTCGTCCGCTGTCGTATTTATAGTGCTGCAATTTTCTTTTGGTCAACACTCGCGCTTATAAGTTTAGCAAGTCGGGTCCGGATGGACACCAACCAGGGAGGACTTCAGCCATATGTGCTCGGCTCATACAGGTTAGCAGCCTGCTGCGCTGCGTTTCGTTGCTGCTCCTGCCTTCGCTGGTCTTTCATTATTGTAGTCACAGTGTCGTGCTATTAATCCAGGCGTCTATATTGGGTATCAATCTCTGCGTCCACCTGCCTTTGTCAGAGTGACACCATCTTTCCTGCCATTCTTCCAGACTTGTCCTTGGTCCTTGTCCTTCAGTATTGCGTCTAATCGTTGCTGTTGCCGTTGTCCTGCTGGCACGGTATTTCTGTTGCGCTTCTTTTGCAAGAAGGTCTATTGGTACCATGCCAGCCACTACACATGCCGCGTCGTAGGAAGTTGTTCAGCGCGTTGCTTCTGTAGACTGCCTCAGTCTTCTTTCTGTATGCTTTTGTTTTCACGGCACTAGCCCATATCTGGGAACCGTAGAGCATTATTGATGCGGCAACTCTTGCTAAGAGTAATCTCTTCTTATGTTTTGGTCCCCCGATATTCGGCATTATCCTTGATAGGGCAGCCGTTGCCTTTGCTGCCTTTTCAGCTGCATACTGCAGATGCTGCTTATAGGTTAACCTTGCATCTAAGGTAATGCCAAGGTACTTCAGCTCTGGTTTGGAAGCTATGACGTGATCGCCCACGGTTACCCTTATAGTCTCCATGACTCGTGCTGCTGCTGATGAGCACTACTTCAGTCTTTTCTTCTGCAAGTTGTAGGCCCATGCGTACTAGCCAGTCCTGGGCCATTCCAATAGCTTCATTGCAGTCATGCTCCAACTCCTCAAGGTGTTTGTTTACTACAACGATCGCTATATCATCGGCGAAACCAATTATTTTCGAAGACCTCGGGGTTCGAAGTCTGAGGACGCCATCATACATTAAGTTCCACAGTAGCGGACCTAATACGGAGCCTTGGGGAACGCCGCCTGTGACGTTATACTGCCGCGTTCCATCGTCGGTGTCGTAAAGCAGTATTCTATTTCTAAAATAGTCCGTCATTATCCTCTGCAGGTATTCTGGTACTCTCTTGGCGGTAAGTGCTCGCAAGATGTTTCTCCAGTTTGCGGTGTTGAAGGCGTTCTTTACATCCAGCGTGATGATTGCGCAGTACTGTTTGCTCCCGCCCTTCCATCGTCTTCCTTCTATGGCTTTTGACGCGGTATTCACGACTTCGTCGATAGCGTCGATCGTAGACCGTGTCTTACGGAAACCGTACTGGTGAGCTGCAAGGCCTCCTGCCTCATCGATTGCCGTCTCCAACCTGTCACTTATGAAGCGCTCCAGTATTTTGCCCATTGTGTCCAACATGCATAGAGGCCTATACGATGAGGGATTCTGTGGTAGTTTACTACCTTTTGGTAGGAGGACCAGTCTTTGTTTTTTCCACTGGTCGGGGGGGGAATACTCCTTCTTTTAGGCAAGTGTTAGGCTTGGTAGGCTTTTCCCCACGGATTTTGGTCGGCTTCGTTGCACAGTTCGATGAAGCTTCTCTTTTTACTGTCTTTAATTGCAGTTTTTAGATTTGTCCGGGCGGTTATGAATCTCTCATGTAGTTCTCCATGGTTGCTGTGTTCTCTGGACCGCTGGTACAATCTGCGTGACCTGTGGCACTCTGCGCGCAGTCTGGCGATTTCGTCATTCCACCAGTATACTGGAGGTCGCCGCGCGCTTGTTGTTTTCTTTTGCATAGATGCATCACAGGCGCGTGTCAATCCTCTTCTGAGCTGCTTCGCCTTGTCGGCGGCTGGTCCACTAAGGGATACATCTTCCATCATCAGCTGAAGTACTTCGACGTCCAGAGTATGTGGTTTCCATTCTCTTTTCCGCGGCTGCCTTCTCTGCTCTCTTCTATTTTCAATGGGGCTGGGTCGTAGCTGGAACTTGATGACCTGGTGGTCGCTGTGCGTATACATAGTGCATCTAGTCAATCCCCGTGTGTGTAAATGAACGGGATGGTGTGACTCGTGGAGTTGGAAGCATTCCCACAATCTGAGTTCTAGAGGCTGCGTTGAAGCGGTGGCATCGTACGCAGTTGTAGATGATTTGACGTGCTGCCGATTTAGCTTGAAGAACTCAGAACGACTGACGAAGAGTGGCCAATAGTAACTGAATTCCTTCATGTAGAGTTTTCTCATGAATATGCTTGATTAGCAATTTTGTGAATCTACTGTTGCGTATGCATATTTGCATTTTCAAGTCGACCTCCGACAACCAAGAGACTATGTTTATCTAGGCGTGGAACTAAGGCTAATAGCTTACTCTTTTTAGGTAGGCTGTCGCCATTCTGTAGGCACAATATTTCTTCTGCAAATTCCATTTGCTGAACTAGTTGGATCATAGCTCTTTGAGCTTCTTCCAGTTCCATTGTGGTTAAATCTCCAGTTTGGTTCGCTTCCTTGCTGTTCTTTACATTGAAAGCAAATCGTTTGCAGTAAGCAATTGATCGAATCAATCTTGTGTAGGAAGAAAATCGTTCACAAATGTTATTTTCCTTGATTGTAGATGTTACTGCAACTGTATCAACTATAGGATAGTCTGAAGTTGCTGGTGATTCCGGGTGTTGAGGCCAATGTACCATATCCATTTGAAGCCATGCTGGTCCACTCCACCACTGGTGATGATCTTTTAACTGAATTGGTGTTATACCCCTTGATGCACAGTCTGCTGGATTTTCGGCTGACCTTATATGTCTCCATGAAGTTGACTCTGTGTTTTCGTGTATTTGAGCTACTCGGTTGGAAATAAACGCCTTTTCATGGGATGATCCTTTTCTTATATAGAGGCTAAAACGATAATTGAATCCGTCCAGGCATAGACATTTTCTGCCGGAGTACTAAACACCTGCTTCATGACAGTCCTCAATCAACTTGACGTGCGAAACTGAAGGCAGCTGGATAAAGATCAAGCCGGTTGGAGTGGCTTGTTGGTTGAGGCCCACATCTATCCCGGACTGTAGCGCTACCTAACTAAGTAAGTACATATTACTAGTCTAATGAAAAAGTTCATTAACACAGTACAGGGAGGAACACCCACTTTCAAACATCTATCAATAGGCAAGCCCAGTTCGGTATATTTATTTTCGTTATGATAGTCCTACTTTCGTTCCACAAAATACATACAGATTACCATCGCTCTCATGAATCTTAAGAAGCGTTTCATTTTTTTTTTTTTTTCTCCCTTTGCCACCTTTAAAGGGCGCACTTTGAAATAAACAGTCCAACTAGTAGTAGTACCCATCTCCCCGCGTAATATATCCTCCTTTGGTGCTGCTTGCCTGTGTATTCACAAAAGCTTCAAACAGAGAGATAAGTAAAAAAAAAAAAAAACAAAAAATTTCAACTTCAAAAGACCACGTCGGTTAAGCATCGTTTTGTGTTCACTCAACTGATAATTATGCCTCCTCCGCCCCCGTACAACACAGTAGCCTGTGTGTTCTCCTTTTTGGAAGAGAGATAATCACAATCCATGAAATCCATTTCAAAAACACTCATCACCTCCTTTTCGTCCTCCCATCTTAACTCAACTCATTTGGAAAATGAAAGCAAATAAAATATCCGTTATTTCTTCTCTAAACTACATTAAACAGTAGACGTTAGGATTCGGATTTGGATTATTATAAAATAGAGGCAAAGCGTTTCTGAGAAAATTCAGGCCACGTTGGGTGTGGGTGGAGGAGGGGTTTGCTATTTGCTATATAATACTCAACAAACCTAATCCGGTTTTGAAAATGAAATTTAAGTCACAGAACGAACGAAAAAAGAAACACGTTCCACACATGTGTACTGCAAAGAAAACATCGAGGCAATGGGGATGTCATTATGTAAATTGTCCCTCGCCACCTGTCAAAATAATCCTGGATAATAGCGCATTATCTTAATTGGCCAAATGGAAACACTGCAGTGTATCGATTTTGCGCCATTAATTGTAGGGAGTAGGGGGTTCCCACTGAATGCAGGTGTGGTGGAAAGTGTTTACAGTCAAAAGCACATTACGAATGCCATAATAACCGCAGCACCATACTCACATCCTTACTATCCACACACACACACACACACACACACACACACACACACACACACACACACACACACACACACAGAGAGAGAGCGGTTTAAACGGCCGAAAATGACATGACATACGTTGGCAGGGAGACTTAGAAATATTCCCGGTGTGCGGGCGAGCAGGGAGATGCCACCACCGACCAACGACGACGACGACCACAGGCAGTTTCATTATTTCATACCTTTGGTCGAGGGATTGGTTGTGTTTGGTGTAATGAATTGTTGAAAGTCCTTTTCGCTTCGTCGCCATACGTACGTACATACATGCACCACATAGATACACTATGTGTGTCCTTTTGAAGCGCTAGCAAGTTTTTCATGTGAATTCAATCAGTAGCATCAAAACCAAAAGCATCGCATTCTCCCTGCTTTATACTCGGTCTGTGTATATCTACTGTAATGCAATAATCATCGACCGTCCGTCCACCATTTATCGATGCATACAGGGGGGGGTGTGGGAGGACAGAATAAAGGGGGAGAATAGCAAATTTGTGTGGTATTCGTTGGTGTGATTTTGATGGTTGGCTGGGGCTTGTGTTATATTCTTGTGGTTACACTGTGGTCATGTTGTTTGAGGTTGATGATAATAGGTGGCTTGAATAATAGCACGCACGCCTTTACACAAGTGGCTTAGTATAGGGAACGAGAAGAATTGTATTTACATACAAACATACATACATACGTATGTACACATGTGCTATGTGTTACTTGTGTGCAATGGCATGGATTGGTAACAAGACATACAATAGGATGTCGGTGCTGCATTCCAGTTATTACAAAGTCCAATTGTTTTAACTAACAGCAATGTACAGTGGAACAAACAGAAACAAATTGCATTTCGTGTCCTGATCCTTGGTTACATTTAGAAAGAAATATTTTAAACCAACTACGCGCTACAAGGAAGGCTGTTTCAAAATGACGACGGGTAGGTCTGTACCTTATGATCTTTGGAATGCACTTAGGTGGCAATACAGTTCGGGGTGAACCTGGGTCATTAAAGGAAATTTGAGAAAAATCGAGGATTGGAGCCATTTAGGGCAGGAAGGTCCTTAAAAACGTTTTCTTCATGTTTTCTTAGAAACGATTTTAGGTAGAAGGAAACTATGCAAGACAAAGTTATAGACCATTGGACTATGACCTCGGATATTCGTGAATGTCCTTGATTTTAAGGATAATCACAAAATTTTACTTATTTACTTACTTTTGTTGGCGCTACAGAGCGTGGTGTTCCTGGGCCTCAAGTAATAGCCCTCTCTAGTCGGTTCGACCCTGTCTCCAATCTCCCACACCAAGTCGACGGAGATCTCATTCTAACTGGTCATGCCATCAAAGATGAGGTTTGCCTTGGTTTCTCGATCCCTCTGGTATGGCGTTTGAAGATTTTGCGCTCAACATGACCCAGGCATCTTGATCGTGGCTTATGTCTCTGGACAGGACGTACAAGTCTTCTTTGTATCTCCTTCGTTTTGTTTGTCTAAACAAACAGGACTATAAATGGTGCATAGGACTTTTCTCTGGAATACAGCAAGGGAACTTTGATCTGACTGGGTAAGGCACCATAGCAGCAGGACAGCGTCTTTTTGGTCCTTCTCGATGGAGCTTTGTTCCTCAATTACATAGTCAGCTTAAAGGAGCAGCGATTAGCAAAAGTTATTCTACGTTTGATCTCTCTGCTTCTCACAACCATTCGTGTTGAATGGAAGAGTCCTACTGTTTAATTCCGTATCCGAAGGACAATTATTGATTTAAGAAGTTTTTCATGACAGTCTTAGTCTCGGATGTCTGATGATGCTGTCCAGATATTGAAAATCGACTACGGTGTTCCCATCACTATCCTTGCAGGTATCAGGGGGACTCGTGAATCCAGATGTAGGTCATTTCCCACCCCTTTTCTGCTGAAACATCTCTGCATGTCATCGACTTTACGCTGTTGGTGTTCTTTTTTCTTCCTCCTCAGCATGGATTTCTCATCCTTCCTTCGGTCAACATAGAGGTGGTGAGACACAACCTGTGTTCTTTCGTTTTTAGTTTACTTGTCTGAGCGCATTCGGAGTCAAACACTTCCGATGGAGCGTTTCTAATGACTTGTTGACATTGATGTCACTGGTCTTCCGCATTCATATTGGCACTTGTGGGATTTTTCGCAAACTCGAGAGATACTTATGTAGCCATTTACCATTGAATTTCCTTGGAGTAGTTGTTGATTGCTTAGGTATGTTAAGTTATGTAGGTTAAGTTCGACTGGCAGACAGCCACACTTGAGACAGAATAGGCCAATTGTGATACCACAGGATCTAGTGTCCACAACTACCCGTTGAACCAACATGAGCTTATTACAAAGCACTGGGGGCGATTAATACTTATGTTAGCTAATTCGCCAAGGTTGTCGAAGAAGTAGTCTCCTAGATACAGTCTCCTTCGAGTAAGCATGTTAAAGGAGTGTATTTCGTCAACGGCAACATGATCTATTTGGCTGCATGTTCGACCATCTGATGACCGCCGATCGTGTCTTTGTGGATGTCCACACGAGGGAATTTTTTGCTGCTTCCCACCATGTTTTCTCCAGCTACGAAGTCGATGAGCCTAAATCCGGTACCGAATGTGATCTCGTGTAGGATGTGTTTTCCAATCGTCTTACCAAAGAAGTCCTCTTTCATGTTTGAGGCATTGCTCGGAAGTTTTTCGTGGAGCTCGTTCATAGTAGCGTCTTCATTATCTTTTATAAGGGCATGTGCGCTAATAAGGTTGTCAACAATATCGGTTTGTTCATCCGAGGAAAATACTTGTTTCAACACAATAGGTTGTTCCTTTACATGGTCGGATTGTGTGGCCTGCACATTGCACAGATTTTTTGGGGTTAAATCTTCAGAGCTAAGGAACTAGTTCCTGAGAAGGTAACTCAGGTATCGTAACCCATGGAACCGATATGGATCCAACGCTCGTCCTTAGTTAACCTTTCTGCTATCCAGCGAGCACAACTTGGAGGTGACGATGCGATTTGTCGCCCTATAATCTTAATCTATAACGTTGACATTTGGTACGCTAGCTTCTTGAAGTCCAGCGCAATATTGCCGAAAATATTTTTAAAATCCCCTTACGGCCACGCCAACTATTTAAAAAAAATCAATTTTCTCAACATTTTTACAAGAAAGTGAAAAAATTCTTCATGACATAAAATATAGATATTAATTTTCTCTACAACTCCTCCTTACATTATGTAGAGGTACGCCTCCTTTTTAAGAACATTTTCTACAAAACAAAACCTCTTCTAGGGCATTTTCACACAAAAATGTGGATCGAAAAACATCCGATCAATCTCGTTCCTATTGACACCAAACCCACAGAGCCTAACCAAAGAATCTATTAAATAAATGAATTGTATCATATCTAGAACGAATTCCCAAGTTTTCTTTCCTTAAATCCACGTTTTACTATCCAAAAAGTCGTTTTCAAAATGTGACATCATTAAAGAATCACTGTCATCCTGCCAATCTTCTTTTTTCAAGTTTAAAGCATTTTTAGGACGAAATATCAAGAGAAAACAATTGATTTACTAATTAAATAGATAAAAGTATATAATTGAATCAATTTTAGTTGAAATATGTGTTTTTCGAAAAATTCACAAATTGACACGCGAAACGCCAAAAAATGCAGTCAAATGCTTAAGAACTTCAGAAGACTTTTTCGCTGAATTTGTGTCACTTTTGGAAAATCATGAATTTTGTGGATTTTTGTCAGATTTTCACGTTTATTTTGGTTTTTGGTGGGGTTTTCTGTATGAATTTTAATCTCTGGGATATGTGGAACGAGATTCTCATAAGCAATTTGAGAAAAATCGAGGATTTGTAAGGATATGAGTCTTTAAAGGGAGAAAGGTCCTTAAAACAGGTTTTTTCATATTTTCTCAGAAACGGTGTGAGATAGAAGAAAACGATGTGCGACACAATAAGAACTAGCTCAGAGATACTTTCGACTGTGGCAATGGAAATTCTTGAATGTCCTTAATCTCAAGGATATAAACAAAATATACATTTTTATACTCTTAGCGTTGAGCTAGAATATTGAAATTCGGTTTGTGTACTTATTGGGATACTATCTAATAGTGGTGAATATAATTTTGAAACCCGCCCACTGCCACGCCCACTATTTAAAAAAAATCAATTTTCTCAACTTTTTTACAAGAAAGTGAAAAAAATCCTTATAACATAAAATATAGATATTAACTTTCTCTACAACTCCTCTGTACATTATATAGAGCTACGATCTCATTTTAAGACCGTTTTCTCAAAAAAACGAAACTTAACCCAAATTCATGTACGCTAATGGCAGCTTAGGTTTTGCGGATTTTTCTTCGTGTTTCTTCCTATCTTTCTCAACTTTTTTACTAGAAAGTCAAAAAAATCCTTAAAAAATAGAAGATAGATACTAATTTTCTCTACAACTCGTCCATAAACGTTTTGGCTCCGTTTTCTTGAAAAAACGAGATTTCACCCAAATTCATGTACGCTAATGGCAGCTTAAATTTCGCGAATTTTTCTTCGTGTTTCTTCCTATCTTTCTCAACTTTTTTACTAGAAAGTCAAAAAAATCCTTAAAAGATAAAAGATAGATACTAATTTTCTCTACAACTCGTCCATACATTATATAGGGCTGCGCCCACGTTTTGAGTCCGTTTTCTCGAAAAAACGAGATTTCACCCAAATTCATGTACGCTAATGGCAGCTTAAATTTCGCGAATTTTTCTTCGTGTTTCTTCCTATCTTTCTCAACTTTTTTACTAGAAAGTCAAAAAAATCCTTAAAAGATAAAAGATAGATACTAATTTTCTCTATAAATCGACCATACATTATGTAGGGCTACGCCCACGTTTTGAGTCCGTTTTCTCGAAAAAACGAAACTTAACCCAAATTCATGTACACTAATGGCAGCTTAGGTTTCGCGGATTTTTCTTCGTGTTTCTTCCTATTTTTCTCAACTTTTTTACAAGAAAGTGAAAAAAAATGTTTATAACATAAAAGATAGATATTAATGTTCTCTACAAATCGTCCATACATTATATAGAGCTACGATCTCATTTTAAGACCGTTTTTTTTCGAAAAAACGAGATTTCACCCAAATTCATGTACGCTAATGGCAGCTTAAATTTCGCGAATTTTTCTTCGTGTTTCTTTCTATTTTTCTCAACTTTTTTACTAGAAAGTCAAAAAAATCCTTAAAAGATAAAAGATAGATATTAATGTTCTCTATAACTCGTCCATACATTACATAGGGCTACGCCCACGTTTTGAGCCTATTTTCCCGAAATTCATGTACGCTAATGGTATGTTATATTAGATACCAAATTTAGTTTGACAACCGGATTTCCTTTTGCAAAATTGCTTGTGAATCGGTTGGGCTTCCGCATCCGTTGGAATTTTTATATTACAGATACATTTTGTAAACGGCAGGCATTGTTAAAAACTTTTTGTGTCGGAATATTTCTTCTGAGGAAGCAGATGGACGGTCTTTGTCGGTTGACGGAGAAGGTAACACGCTTATAGCACCCTTTCCTCTTTCTCGTCTTTCTGACAAAACTTGAGACACTCTGTCTGGGTACATACATACATACATTTTCAATTAATTTTTCGTCGAGGTTTTGAGCCATGAAATCAATGTGATTAGGAGAAAAATCAAATTAATTTTTTTCGTCCTCTAAGCATATACCATACGACTACCTTTGTACCCTGTACCCCAAGTATATACATAAGTACAGGACCGTTTCGTACCCTACCCTGCATGTAGATACGTACTTATGTAGGGAGTACACATATTGCAAATTTTTCCACTAGAATGATTCGACAAACGATTTTCCATTTAAATTTTTTTTCTTTTTTTTTATTTATTCCTTTAGCTGGAAGCTTGGTATGGTACTACTGGGTAGGGTTGGTTGTTTACTTCAGTTGAGCCTTATGCTGCTGATGCTGATGGGGAGAGGGTACGGCCTTAGGACTTCACTTTGTGTTTTTCTGTTTCATATTCTTCTTTCATTCTTTTTGGGATATGAAGAAAAATACAATCAAAATATTTTTAACTTTGAAAACTTTGATCAAAAAAATTTCGAAAAAAAAAAAGAAAATAAAATGAAAAATATAAAACTATGTTACAACCATAAATTCCCACTTAATTACCCGGACAATAGTGTAAAGCCATTTGTTAAACGATGTCATACAATGGGTGACTAACACTATCATTAGGACACGATAAATATCATGTCCCCTTTTGTACTCACATTCGTGTTGACTGAGGGCGATTGAACAAAAATGCAGCAAGCAGCAAAGCAGCATCTGCAGTAGTAACAGCAGCGGTGGCCGAAATCAGGTAACAAAAAAAAAAAAAAAAGGACACCAGGGACGTAATGAAACACATGCAGCGTCAAAGAATACAAACACTGTACGTACTGTCGGTTGATTCATTCAATAGTGGCGGCAAGGATTCGTTTTTAGTGTCCTCCCCGTTCGATTGACACTTTTTTTTTTTTTCTTTCTCTCTTCTCGATTAGGTGTCATCGTGTTCTATTATGGGCTTCTGTTTGTCCATTGATTTCGAGGACCAGATAAATCGTTTCGTAATATTTCATCGATCATAAATAACACCTCAAGTGGCTTTGAGTGTGTGAAGAGGACTCTCTTTTGGTTCTGTTAAACGATATAAGTACTACAAATAAGTGGATGTGTGTTGTTTTGTGTGGAAGTAAATCGATGTTTGTTCTTCAGTTTTGTTGTTCTCCTTTTTGGCTTTGTTAATTGAGTAGAACCAATATATGTACATATGTAGGTATTTAAGGGGGAATTGATGTTTTAAGTTGTTGTTAAAATTAATTGCCATCATTTGATCTGGCGCGTTAAGTTGTATCAGCTTTTTAGTTCCACTTTCCTCTGCTAGCCATTTAGATATGAACAGTGTACACAAATGAACAAGGCTCTATTATAAATACTATGTAGTAATGATACAGATAGTAATAGTTCCGCGAAAGCCAAATAGAAATCGCCCTGATCGACTACAATTGGATTCTACAGGAAGTGTAGTTTTCAATTCTCTTCTCTTGCGATGATTCCATCGCAAACTTCTTTGCTAATTCCTACAGAATACCCAATTTTTGACAACGAACTTGTATCTGTATGAAATTGCACCGACATTTCATTCTTCTAGACTGGATCATGGGCTTTGTAAAAAAAAAACCTATATTTCAAAAAACTACAACACTAGTAACTATTGTTTAACTCACTTGTAACTTGTAAATTATGAGTAAAATTTGTATTTCATAAAGAATGCCAACTGACTTATAACTACAAGCATGCCATGGTTTATAGCTACAAGAACTCTTCTGTTTTAATAGGGAAAAAGTTATAAGTGACGAACTTGTAACTACAAGTGAATTTTTTACAAGGGCAGAGAGGCTTATAAAATCTAGTTCTACTGGGAAAATTTGGTTCATTTGTGGATCGAATTTTGCTTTAAAGGGATTTTTGTTGATCGACATGGAGAGAACTCAATTAATTGTATTATTGTATGTGACTTGTATTTTTGCTTCACAAAGAATGCCAACTGACTAATAACTACAAGAATGCCAGCTTTCATTTGTAGCTAAGTGAATAGACAACGAAGCCGAACTGTTCTGTTTAATGAAAGTAATTGGCGAGAAAGTTATTAGTGACGAACTTGTAACTACAAGTGCACTTTTCACAAGAGCAGAAAGACTAGTAATATCAAGTACTGGGAAAACTTGGCTCATTTGTGGATCGAATTTTGCTTTAAAGAGATCGACATGGACACAACTCAATTAATTATAAGATTGTATGTGTCCCGGCGACGAGATTGGAGGGTGTAGATCTCCCGGAAACAAATCCATGTAGAGATTCCAAAATATGTTCTTTGACATAAAATTCCAACTTATCTTTGACTATACTCTCAAAGAGCTTAGGATAGTTTGATAGTTGATAGTTTACAGATTCTCCTGTAGTTCTTAACTTCATTTCTGGAGCCAGATTTAAAAATAGAAATTAAAAATGAGACCTTCCACTCATCTAAAAAAAATGCCCAGTTTAAGTGATAAGTTAAAGATAAGTGGAAGGGGGTAACAGTGATGGAATTCCATCCACTCCTGCACTTGCTGATGGTTTTAGATTGCTAAGAGCCAGAGCGATGTCCTGTAAATTGAGACAAATGCAGACGAATATCCACTTTTTGATCGATTATAGTGGCTGGAGTTGAATGGATTAAATAATGGAATCGCCTCGAGTCTAACTGTGGACTTAACGTTTCCAATACCGCCGCTGAGGATCCCATATCTCTAAGAAGACCATTTGTCACTTTAATGGAAAAAAATGAGTTTTGTCACGTACGACTCATGTCGGTTGTACTATAGTGAATTGAACTACAACCTTCAGGATAAGACATATTTTCTTAACCAGAATTCAATTGGCAAAATAATCACTATTTTTAAAGTGAGAGGGGAGCTGATAAAACTGACCTTTATTTCAATTTTGTGCAGTCTCTGACTGTCTGTAACCAGAGAGTGATAGAGGACGTGCTACATATTCTAGGACAATGCCCAATTTTAAAGGATTTTCGCGCAAAAAGTCACCCTTATTCCGTGTGACGTTTTACTAAAACGCCGATTATCGTTTTTTAAGGTGTTTCGTATTTTAAGATTCGGTAACCAGGTATACACTCCACATACGATCCACTCCTAAAAAAAACGAAGCTCCTTAAAGAATGACTATCGGCGTTTTACTGAGTTTTAAAACGCCACACGGAATAAGGGTGATTACTACAGATCAGAGGTCCTGGCTGTAGACGAAGCAGTTAATATCTTGAACGGGGAACAAGGCTGTAAATGGAAGGAAAATTTTTACACCATCACCGTCTCATGATAGCTACTGTCCAAAAACGCCCAGGTTCAACATTGACCGACTGAGAGATTCCACAGTGCGCCAAGAACTAAGGGACCATCTTTCACGTGGAGTGGAAATAAACACCAGCTCACTGCCCGCCCACACACATCACATCAGGTGCCGAAAGGATTGTCGGTGGCTTTCTGAGGATACCTGTAGAAGGATCGACGAACGAAAACAGCTAAGAGCTCAAATTGCAGCAACTCCAGCAGCAGGGAGAATCGAGCTAGAGTCTCTATATCGAATAAAGATGAGAGATGTGCAGCGTAGTGTGCGACGTGACAAGCGGAATTACATCAACGCGCTGGCTACGGAAGCAGAAGAAGCAGCAGCGAGGTGCGACAGCAGAACCTTTTATAGAATCACCAAAGAGCTAATAGGTGGCCGAAGCTCTACTCAACACCCAGTGAAAGGCTTAGACGGTTCGTTGCTAATATTGGATAAGGATCAACTCAAGAGATGGAAGGAGCATTTTGCTTCTGTTTTCAACAGAGTATTCGCCAGCAATATGCACCCAAGTCAGACTGAAGTATCCGTGATAAGAAATTCCCGAATTCGCACCTCAAACCTCCAGTAAAGAAGAGATCATTACCGCGATCAAAGCACTGAAAACCATTAAGGCGGTAGGACTTGATGGCATACCCGCGGAGGTTTTTCGAGCGGCGCCAACTGCATTGGCTGAGCTACTATTTCCACTTGTTGGGAGAACATTAGAAGCCAATAGTTTTCCGGATGAGTGGAAGAAGGGAATGATCGTCAAGCTCCCTAAAAAATAGAATTATCCTGAAGCGAATCAAAGAACACCTCGAAGAGACACTCGACACTGAACACGCAGGTTTCCGCTCTGGATCCTCCTGTATCGACCACATCAACAACCTGTGGATCATCATCGAGCAATGCGTTGAATATCGATCACCACTACACCTGCAGTTCATCGATTTCGAAAAGGCGTTTGATAGTGTCAATCGGGAATGTATTTGGCTTGCCTTGCGCAGGAGAGGCATTCCTGATAAATTTATAGCTATTATCAAGGCTACAAACGATGGATCCACATGTCACGTTTTGCACAGAGAAAGGCTGTCTGAGGAATTCAAAGTCCAAAGTGGGGTTCGGCAAGGCTGCATTCTTTCACCAATATTGTTTCTATTGGTGATAAGCGATGTGCTAAATGCAGCTTTATCGACGGGAAATGGAGGAATTCGATGGAATCTTACATCCGAACTCAAACACCTCGACTACGCCGACGTTGTATGCCTACTGTCTCACAGAATAATGGACCTTCACCAAATGACAGCAAATGTGGAGAGGGGGAAGCTAACATTGTTGGGCTGAAAATTAACTTGGCAAAAACAAAAATGATCAGCCTAGGACCGAACTCGTCATGCATTGCTGGACAAACGGTTGAGAGAGTAGAGAGTAGAGAGTGGGAGTATTGTCCCGAATAGGGAAAGCAAAATCTGCGTTTGGGATGCTATCCACAATTTGGCGTAGTAATGCAATTAGCTTAAACATCAAGCTACGACTGTTCCGTTCCAACGTTGAATCCGTGCTGCTATATAGATGTGGTACCTGGAGAGTGACCACTACTATCACGAGGAAGCTGCAAATGTTCGTTAATAGATGCCTACGCAACATCTTAAGGATTTTCTGGCCACAACGTATCTCTAACGAACAGCTTTATCAGAGAACGGGTCATGAACCTATAAGCACAATCATACAACTAATAAGCTAATAAGCAACACTAAGCTAATAAGGCACACACACTGTAGTTTAAGAACCTCTCTGGTACAAAAGAATCTCAATCTGGGAATGGTTGCTCTATAATGTGAAAAAAAGTGCTTCCACATCCTCCACAAAGTTCAGATTTGAATCTTATAGACGGCTTGTAGGGGTGTATGGAGGAAAAAGTGAAGGAAAGGCAGCAAAAATGCACCCTTCAGGGTATATGGGCCATGATACCACCCGATGTTACAAACAATTTAGTAAATTCTATGAATAGAAGGCTACAAGCTGTTTTTGGAAATTTTACTACAATACTACAACTCTATACTTCACAAGTACACATTACAGCTACAAGTTGACAAATATAATAATTGTTTCAAATTGTTTCGTTCCACATATAATTCGAATTTGCCACGATACAAGTGCTGAAATCCTTTCATTATCAAAATACACTCTTTTTTCCACAAAATGACTATAAAGTCATTTGTTCTCCAATTTGTGTACTTTCTTCGCAAATAATTGTATAGATGTAGTTGGAGTCTTGTAGACATGTAGCACCTTATTCGTTACGCTTACAATTCGAGTTTGCCGCGCTACAAGTGCTGAAAAAATGTTTATGGAACACTGGAACTCCATACTTTACTTGCGCTTGTAGCTACAAGTTGACACGTACAACACTTTTAGTTTTATGAAATAGGCATTGTTTTCCAATTTGCGGTTGAAGGTACAAGTACACTTGTAGTTTTATGAAATAGGACTCTTTTGGGCTTCTAAATTCGATGTTATTAAGTTTTTCTGAATTCCTGAATTTGCCGCGCTACAAATGCTGAAAAAATGCTTATGGAACACAATACTACAACTTCACACTTTATTTGCACTTGCAGGTACAAGTTTACACGTTCAACACTAGTAGTTCAACACTGTGAGAAATAGGACCCTGAACTCTTTTGGACTTCAAAATGCGTTGTTATTAAGTTTTTGAATTCTGAATTCTTGTAGACTTGTAGCACTTTATTCGTTACACTTACAATTTTAGTCTGCCACTCCACAAGTGCTGAAAAAATGTTTATGGAACACAATACTAGAACTTCATACTTGATTTGCGCGGATAGCTACAAGTTTTCAAGTAAAATACTTGTAGTTCCATTAAATCGGCATTGTTTTCCAATTTGCGGTTGAAGGCACAAGTACACTTGTAGTTTTATGAAATAGGACTCTTTTGGGCTTCTAAATTCGATGTTATTATGTTTTTCTGAATTTTTGTAAACTTATTCGTTACACTTACAATTTGAATCCACAAGTGCTGAAAGAATGCTTATGAAAACTATAGTGTATGTAGTTACGAGTTTACAAGTAAAATACTTCAAAATGCTCAGTTTTTCTGCAATCCACAACTTACCTGTCTTTGTTTTTTTAAATGAATGTCTTTATCGAATTAATTTTAAGTCGACTAAACATAGAATCTCTCATTTAAATTCATCTATTGATCCTTGAGTCCAATGCTAAAATCTGTAACCCACTTGCAATTAACTTTATACTTGTAGTTAGAGACTTGTGGAACTTTCTTCAAAAAAATGTTTATGGAACACAATACTACAACTCCACACTTTATTCGCAATTGCAGCTACAAGTTTACACGTTCATCATTTGTAGTTTTATGAAATAGGGCCCTGGACTCGTTGGGACTTCTAAATTCGTTGTTATTAAGTTTTTCTGCAATCCACAACTTACCTGTCTTTGTTTCTTTAAATGAATGTCTTATCGACTAGACATAGAATCTCTCATTTAAATTCATCTATTGATCCTTGAGTCCAATGCTAAAATCTGTAACCCACTTGCAATTAACTTTATACTTGTAGTTAGAGACTTGTGGAACTTTCTTCGCTTCAAATATAATTCGAATCAGCCGCGCTACAAGTCAAAAAAATGTTTATGGAACACAATACTACAACTCCACACTTTATTCGCAATTGCAGCTACAAGTTTACACGTTCATCATTTGTAGTTTTATGAAATAGGGCCCTGGACTCGTTGGGACTTCTAAATTCGTTGTTATTAAGTTTTTCTGCAATCCACAACTTACCTGTCTTTGTTTCTTTAAATGAATGTCTTATCGACTAGACATAGAATCTCTCATTTAAATTCATCTATTGATCCTTGAGTCCAATGCTAAAATCTGTAACCCACTTGCAATTAACTTTATACTTGTAGTTAGAGACTTGTGGAACTTTCTTCGCTTCGCATATAATTCGAATCAGCCGCGATACAAGTCAAAAAAATGTTTATGGAACACAATACTACAACTCCACACTTTATTCGCAATTGCAGCTACAAGTTTACACGTTCATCATTTGTAGTTTTATGAAATAGGGCCCTGGACTCGTTGGGACTTCTAAATTCGTTGTTATTAAGTTTTTCTGCAATCCACAACTTACCTGTCTTTGTTTCTTTAAATGAATGTCTTATCGACTAGACATAGAATCTCTCATTTAAATTCATCTATTGGTCATTGACTCCAATGCCAAGGATTTAGTTGAAAATGCTTATGGTAATGTTTACTTACTGAACCGAATCTCCCTCCAAATGTTTCCAAACTCGAGCAAGAAAAACTAAAATACCACACACGCCGATACGTATTTATGTAACTCCTCAAGGACTATACTTACACTTTATTCTTAAAACAACTAACCAAGGGTGAGAAATAGAAATCTTAATCAAACTGCAAAAAAAAAAAAAAAAGAAACATAATCATTATGTAATTACCATTGCCGTCAACCCCAAGCAAAAAAGACAAGTCACTGACAGCAACTTGACATGAAGAACACTATTACGCTATAAACCGATATAATAAGGACATCCACCACCATCCAAACAACACTGACAGGCTTAGATACTCATAGCCGTAGCCGTAGCCGATGCCCGATGCCCGATTGCTATCTCCTCGTTGAACCCATCAGATGTTTCTCATTCATTTTTTTTTTTTTTTTTGTTTCTTATTAAAACTACATTCAGAGATTTTATTGCCTCTGCTCAGATTGGGGATGGTTATGAGGATGTCATCCTTGTCGAAGGGCGTGTGCATAGAGCGTGTGTGTACTTTTAATTTGTTCCATGTCATATGAGACTAGATGTGCATTTGCACAACTATCTCGAGATGGAATCTCAGCGATATGGGAATTAAATCGATTCAATGGCTGTCTGTGGGGGGTAGAATTATTAACAAAAAAAAAAAAAAAAAAAGAAAACACGCCGGAAAAATTAGTTTTAAAATACTTTTTTTTTTTTTGTTTTTTAATTTATTTTTCTTTTTCGGTTTTTTTTTTTTTTTTTAAGAAGTATTAATATTTTTTTTTTTTTTTTAGTTTGAGTGCTCTTACTTAGTTTAAAATACACAATAATCTTTTTTTTTTTTTTTCATTTCATTTTTATTTGAAAGTAATTTTTTCATTAACTATGGAGTTAAATTTTTTTTTTTTTTATGTATGGCAATTTATTTTTTTTTTATATTATTTTTAATTTCTTTCTTAAATATCTAAAAAAAAAAAAAAAACAAAAAACAAAAGAAAACAAATTTGATGTGTATTCTTGTGGATTGAAATATTGATTTAAACTCAGATTTTCTAATTTTATAGTTTTTAATTAGTTAGTTTGTTTTTTGTTTATATATTAAAATTTCGAGTGATACTTTTTACAACAATTACATTGATATAAATATTAATATGTAAATTTAACTCTAAAGTTTGTTTAATTATTTTTTTTTTTTGTTTTTGTTTTTTATTTTTGTTTTTTGTTTTATTTTTGTTTTACAAAACACATTTACTTTTGTTTATGCTATAAAAAAATTACGCTGGATGTTTTTTTTTTTTTTTTTTTTATTAATTTTGTTTTATTTTATTTTTAGTTACGCTTTGAGCATTTGAGTTTTTTTTTTTTTTTTTTTGAAAATAAATTAATTGTCCGAGAAGGGAAAGGAAACCGTTTCTTATGCGCGTATTAATGGCTCTATATTAAGGTACAAATTAAATACGTTTTTTTTTTTTTTTTCTTTTTGTTCTTATAGCATATTATGTGTTTTTTTGTTTTTTTCTTATAATGAGGAATTTTCTTTTTTTTTTTTGTTTTATAGTATTTGATTAAGTTTTTTATAAGGTTTTTAAGTTTTTGTTATTTTTTCTGGATTTTTTATTTTTTTTTACATACTCTCTACAATCGATATGTACATCTTTCTTAAATGGAAAATAAAAAAAAATTTAAACCCGATCCCTAGAACAATGTTTTTGTTTTGTTTCTAGTAAAATACAACATATAGAAAATATATAGAGAAACTATTTAAATGGTTTTTTTTTTTTTTGTTTTGTGCAATTATTTGTTAGCACCAGTATTACTGAGACTGCATTTAGGGGTGTGTGGAATGCAAGTGTGTCAGAGAAAAAAATAAAGATAACAAATTATAGATGTGGCAGTTAACCAAATCATACATATATACATGCATACATACCTATATTGTGTTCATTTGTGCCTTGCATGGAATTTTTCATTTTGCACAACCAATTTTCATTAAGATACATACAGACATATATTTTTTTTAAATTCGTTAAAACTTTTAATGAAATTCTATATTTTTTTTTAAACAAAAATCTTAGAATCGAAATTAAAATCTTAGTGTAGACGTTTGTTTGTTTTTTTTTTGTTTTTTTGGATCTTAAACCCACGGTGAGTAGAAACATGAGGCAAAAAATTGTTTACCTGTGCTATTGTTGTTATTGCCGGCGGAGGGATAGCCACTTGGTTGTACGGTACCTCCTCCGGCCATTTGATAACCCTGATGTGGACTACATGGTGAGTGGCGAGCATCACTAGGCACTGTTGGTGGTGGCGGCGGTGGTGGGCCATAGCCGCTTAGGCCGAGTGAATCATAAGCTGCTGCAGCTGCAGCGGCCGCCGCGGCAGCTGGATGTGGATGTGTTGGCGTTGTGGGATGTGATAGAGGAGGTGGTGGTATACCGGAACCTGGTGTTGATGAACCCCCGCCGGGAACACCACCACCTCCAGTGCCGATACCAGCGGAATGGTGGGATGAGAATGAACCTCCAACAGGTGGTGGAATGGGACCACGCAACGACATGTGACACTGATACAGTGATGGTGGAGTGAGATCACGTTGTTGTTGCTGCAGGCAACTAGTAGCCGATGCTGCTGATATGCCAGATGGTACTATGCCGATATTTGGCGATGACGGCATAGAAGTGATTGATGGATGTGTAAATGAGGACATCGATGTCATTGGACTGAAATTAGAAAAAGCAAAGACAGGACAATATCCAAAGGAATTGTGTTAAAGTCTACGATTGTCTAGAGATTCATATGAACATATATTTGTGTATGTAGATATCAATAAAGCTAACCTATATGAATCACTCATCGGCATTGGAGGATGATGAACGGTTGAGTACATAGCGCCCATTGTACTGCTAAATCCACTATTTAAATTTAAACGCGGCGATAATGATGGCACGGATGATAGATGATGACTATTGCCAATTCCCAAACTGGAGCCCAAAAGACCTCTGCTACCTTGCGACTGATGATCCGGTGTACCACCATTTAATGGAGGCGGTGTAAGATCGGTCATTGTGGCTGCATTACGACCAAGAGAGTAGAGTTGAAATGTTTGACTATTTGTTCTTAACTTACCACCGGTTGGGGTGCCATTAGTTCCATTACTACCTGGACCATTATTTGCCAAACCACTTGCACCACTCCCACTATCAGCACTTGTTACACCGATTGCACCACCATTTCCACCGCCGCCGCCGCCGCCGCCTCCACTGGATGATGTTGTATTAGGCGTACGACGTTGATTTCGAAGTTTTTCCTCTCTTCGCCATTTCGCGCGACGATTGGAAAACCAAACTTGAATACGCGCCTCTGGTAAGCCTATTTTCGCTGCTAATCGTTCTCTTGCAAACACATCTGGATAGTGGGTACGTTCAAATTCTAATGACGAAAAGTAGGTATGTTATGTCGTTTTTTTTTTTCTAGGTTGTCCTTAACATTTTTTTTATAGTAGTCTCACCTTTTTCCAAACTATCAATTTGATCATTCGTGAATGATGTACGATTCCGTTGAAGCTTTCGTTTTAGTATAAGTCGAGCTTGATCATCATCGTTGGCACCTAAATTTGAGCCAGCATTCGAATTGTCACCTTCCCCTGAGCCTGTTTCATCCGAATGATGACCATCGAGTTCTTGGTAAAATGAAAATTAAACGAATTAGACGTGAATTTAGGGGAGGCTTAGAAGAAAATGGATAAGCTAGGTTTTGTCTCCATTGTTTCATGACTAACATGACTAAGCTCAATTACTCAAAGAAAACTAACTACTTGTGATGTATCATGTCCCTTGGATGCCACACATTCTTAAATGGGACGTAGTATTGGCGAATTTTATTTACAAGACCTATGTACATAGAATCCACAATTTGGTGATTGTGATCAACCCAATCGTAACTGCTGAGATATTAGACCGTCCTATGTCCATTGTTTCTGAACTAGATGTTACCGAAGCTCAGTCGAAAAATCTTCGACGACTGACTCACAAAAAAAATTTCGATTTTGTAGAAAAATCCATCAAAAATCCACAAAAATTATGTCAACACTGATAAAGGCATCTTAAAACTAAGCCCTGGCTTTATCAAACAAGTTCTTCGATAAATTTTCTTAGAAAATAGAGAAATATCCTTCGAGTAGCCAGGGATCACGATATTTCCTTAAAGAAACGCATAACGCAAGCTCAATTCCCAAGCACTTCTGCTAGGAATCCTGGTTTTATACATACTTGACGTTAAAGTCCAAATAATGACAATATAGTCCGAATTACTAGAAATAGTATTATACCCGTTTAGGATGCTTGCGTGGTCCATGCTTTCATGAGCCAGTTCCAAAAAAAACTTTTGACTCACCTGGGTGAGTTATAAGTCCACAAACCAATTGTAAACTTATAACCCATCCAGATGGGCCAAAAATCCACACGAAATTTTTGTGGACTATTGACCCATCGATTGTGGACTTATATCTCAGTAAGATAAGTTTATTAGACCGTTGCACTATACTTCATAGATATGCATATGTAAGTCCACAATGCATAAACAGTGGAATATATATGTATGGGAGGTCATGTTGCCCTCCTGTAACCCTCCTGCTTGTGATCACTGTTGGATTTGAAGTAGGTGCGAGGTTGGGTATGTGCAAAGTTCGAATGGAAGGTACCTACTGTTTAATGCCGTGTCCGAGGGGCAATTTGAGAAGCTTTTTCATGACAATTTAACTCTCGGATATTTGTCCGACGTTCGCGAGAGGTGGGAAAGAAATTTTAGGTAATTTTCTCTGTGGATCGAACCTCAAAACGCTTGCTCCTTGGGCCACGACGCCCATGTGGATGTTATAAGCCTTCGATGAAATCTTTTCGAAAATTATTACGTGAATGAAGTATTTTTGAAATCTTGCGAATGCTCTGTGGATGGTAATTTCCCAACTCAACTATGAGTACCTCGTTAGAGAGACACTTTTCCATTAAGTATATCCTGCTGGTGGTACGTGGTACCTAAACGTTCTCCAAAGGATTAAATTACGTGAAATATCCTCCATAACCAACTGAAAATATTGAAAATGGCCCACAAGTCCCAGAAGTGTGAGAGGACACTATCTTTTTTATACACATACATACGTACATATATAAAGTTTTTTTTTTTTTTTAAATAAAATTATCTTAACCAGAAAAGGTTGCGCATCCTTATATCTCCAACAAATACACAAAATACACTTCAACATCGAACGATGAAATTTTCAAGGATGGAAGAAAAAGACCGACGACGACAACGACAACGACAACGACGGCAACAACCGATGAACACAGAAGGCGGAAAAGTCTAAGTCATTCAAGCAGAAACTTGTGATAAGAAAATGATATAAAAGTTTGTGCTGTTGTTGGCCCGTTTTTGTTTTCTTTTTTGCTCTCCTTTCCTTTATTTTTATTATTTTTTTTTCTTCTGTTATATAGGAGGACTATATATGTTATATTTTGTTTTTGTGTAGTTCATTTTCATTTTACGTTTTGTTTCATCGCTCAAAAGAGAACATTTTGTAGGAGTGTAGATGTAGGTATATGTATGATAGAGATACGCTGTTTGTGCATAAAATGGGAAAAGGAATATGTATAAGAGATTAAAGTATTAAAGGGTTCCCTAAAAATGAAGTGGAGAAACTGAGGTAACCAGTTTAACATAAATTTATAGTTTTTATCTGTAGCTTAAAACTTAGTAAGAGTTTAAAGGTGCTGCTATGGTTGTTATGTGTTTTGTAGTCAACTTTTAATAGACTTTCATACATATGCATGTAGAAGTCACTGTTTGTCGTGTCTAAAGTCAACTGATTCTAGGGAATGAACTTTTTTTTTTATGGATGCTTGATGCTCAGGTCTTTGATTTCACAGTTTTTCTTATAAACGACTCTCTGATCACTTACATTCCACACACTGCACACATGGCTTTTTAACATTTGAGTCGATGAATTTCGTGTGACTTGGTAAAGTAAAAGTAAAGTAAGTGTGACTTGGTGGAAAATATTTAAAAAATAGTTTAAAAAATTAATGAAATGTTGAAATTAATCTGAGACTAGATGATGATTGAGCGGGTGCTTCTGTGGACCGAGGCAATGGTGACTTAGGTTCAACTTGTAGCGAAGATGTATTTAGAGAAACACCTATGACCGATCCTTTTGTGTTTAATAAGCCATGCATCGTAGGAAATAATCCTGGAAATTACTTCCTCCGAGTGAGATACACAAATGTTTCTAAGAATATTCTCTTTCTTCTACTACCTGACTTTCTATTTATTGTGCTGGAGTTTAGGTTTAAGTTTAACTTTATATATGGCATCTCTCCAAAGCTACATACAAAAGATTGCCAAGATACATACATAATTCAATGAATATCGTTCCAATGACGATTAACATCACTTTTGTTAGGTCCTTTGTAAATGATTTTGCCAAAGAGATAGTTTTTCATTTCATGCAATAATTGTTGAAATTTTCTTCATACTATAACTGACATATCCATTCATTTCGTCAGTTAAAAATAATGAAATACACATTCTCTTCTTCTACACCTAATCACACAGTCATCCGCAAAATTATTGACGACAAAAATATATCATTTCCACGACAAAAGTCGTCACAAAACGCCTCACACAATAGCGACGATCGCCGTCGAAAAATACAATCCACATATCGACGACAAAAATATATGATTTCCACGACAAAAGCCGTCACAAAACGCCTCACACAATAGCGACGATCGTCGTCGAAAAATACAATCCACATATCGACGACAAAAATACATCATTTCCACGACAAAAGTCGTCACAAAACGCCTCACACAATAGCGACGATCGTCGTCGAAAAATACAATCCACATATCGACGACAAAAATATATCATTTCCACGACAAATGTCGTCACAAAACGTCTCACAATAGCGACGTTCGTCATCGAAAAATAGAATCCACATTCTTTCACATTTCAGAGGACTTTTATCGATCGGCGCCAAACAGTGGCGTCGTTTTTTTTTTTTAATCGCGGAAAACGACGACAATAAGGATGATTACTAAGGCGTTTGATATGGTTGAGTTTTTTTAAATAAATTCATATTTGAGTCTTATCTTAACGACAGATTACAATTTGTAAAAATTAAATTCAACATAAGCAGCTCAAAATTAAATAACTTTGGAGTGCCCCAAGGTTCTGTACGTGGTCCAATTTTATTCCCTTCTTTATTTCACTACCATTCTTGGGTAAAACTAAAGCCTTTTGCTGGCGACCTTGGAATTGCGTATTGTTTAGTCAGTTCTTTAGATTTAATAGCCTGGAACCCGTCGGGGGAAATGATTCACTAAAAATGAAAAATTTGCATCGTGCGCTGAAGTGAAACAAGTTAGCAATGTGAATGAGATTTATCGTGGAAAACGTACGGATTGAATCCCACCATCCACTTGACATCCGTAACTATTTCATTGCAGATTTGGTTGTTGTGTTGTGGGTTTTTGAAGGATTACCTCAAAAACCAGTCGAAAATATAGAGAGAATCTACAAAAAAAAGTCTAAAAACTTATTTTTCCCACTAGACTCTACAATGCTGATTTTAAGCAGCTCACAGGTTTGGAAATTCTACAGGTGGATCCTCAAAGCATAGGCATTTGCACTGAAATCCAGTGATGTCTCCCTTGAACAGATTTTGGATTCTCTATTTCCCTCCCAGTTGTTCCAAAGTTACACTTTATCTATGAAGCACACCACTAATAAAAAGTCTCATAAGAGTGACGAAAATCCTTTAGATTCCTTTAAAAATTCAGAAGTCATCGGACACTCTTAACTCGCTCACAGCTATCTTTAAGGGAAATGTGGATTTAGGAAGATGAAGGTGTCTTCATTCGCATTTATTTAGTAAAATGTATTCTTAAATTATCAGCACGGTATAAAGAAACTGTGAAACGAACACTTCCTAAATAAAAATACTCGTCGATAAAAAAGTTTATCCGACGGGTTCCACAATAGCTATAAGAGATTCACGTGAATCGAAAGTGTGAAGTGAATCTCAGATCCGTCGGGTTCCACGATAAGGGTGGTAAACCATGACGTCTTTTTACTAAGATTTTGGTTTGTGGAACACAGGCTTATTGTTAGTAACAAAACTAAGTTGATGTGATAAACCATGACGTCTTTTTACTAAGATGCTGGTTTGTGGAACATAGGCTTATTGTAAACTAAGTTGATGTATTTCAGTCTTACTGGCCAAGAGTACATCGACTTAGATATAGTATTTCACTACTAGACACGACCTGGAGAAGATTCCAAAATGGTAAATCATTCAAAAGAAATGCTGACTGCAGTAGTAACTGCTTGAAAATTGAAGGTGTAGATAGTTTTAAATACCTTGGTGCCACTATTGATAAAAATTTGTTTATTTTTTGAAGAAATATCTATTTTCCTTAAGACGTTGTTTTTTTGAAAAGAAAGTATTGCTCTTCTAACACTTTTTGAAAATGGTTTATCATGGATTAAGTCATTCAAGAGTCCAATATGAACTTTGCAGTTGGTGTGGAACTTATTTTAGTAAACCACAGCAATTAACTATCTCTACAAAAAAAAAATCTGCATTACGAAAAGTGTGCACCTCCCATTGTTTAGCTCATACTATGGACCTCTTTAGGGCTTTGACATTTATTGAATTGAATTCCCATCCATACAACGTCCCACATTCAACAGTTGCAAAAAAAACCTGGCAAAGGTTAAAATTTAATTTCCCTCAAAATTACATTTTCAAAATGAAATGCCATCCACAAATAGCAACTTTTGAACTCACTACTAAATGAAACAAAAAATAAATAAAAATCCATCCTATTAAATTTATTTAAAAAAAAAAAAAGAAATAAAACTTTATAGGTACCTATTGGTATATCCTCCATTGTTATCCTCTATTAAAACGTAAAAAAAAAAGGGATAAAAGACACTTATTTACCAACAAAGTTCGAACCAAAATTCAACCACCCGTAAACAATATCTAAAGAAACTTCCACAACACAAAACAATTTCGTGCCATTCGTATATGTCACGTTTCGGACCGGCATCATTGCTCGAAATCAATTCAAGATTTAAAATTCTAAATAATTTCTCCTCCCTTTCTTCTTACAAAGAGGACTTTCTTTGCGTTTTTTTTTTCTTTTTTTCTTTCATTATTGTTTCTTTCTTTCTTTCATTCTTATTCCTTTAAAAATTGAAATTATTTATTCAGAATGAATTTCTTTCTTTCTTTCAAAAAAAGAAATCAAATCTTTAAAAAAAAAAAAATAGCGATAGACGACGGAATACCGCTGTTTTGATGGTGATTTTATAGATTCACAGACGATTCACAGAAGATTCACAAGTGCGTGCGATTTATAGTCGTTGATTTGAAACAACCCAGGGGTTGAAATTAGAAGAAAGCCAAGAGAGAGTGAGAAAAGAAAAAAAAAGGCAAAATCTGTGTCTTTGCTTAGGGGTGGTGGTGGTGGTGGTGGTGGTGGTGGTGGTGGTGGTGGTGGTGACGGCAAGATGATAATCGAGTATTACCTTATGATGTAATTGGACGCAGTGAGCAAATGAGCAGAAAACAGCAGCTCTCTAGGGAGCCTTTCCACACAACCAACCGGGTGTGTTTAACTTTACGCCTTGGTTGTGTGGTTTTTGAAAAGTTTCACGGTAGGGGTGGATGGATGTTCTATTTTATTTTACCGCGTATTTGGCGCGTATTGTTTCAGAGGATATTTGAGAAATGGAAAATTTCACTTGAAACCCTTGGTGTTAGGGTTGAATGCCGTAAACGTTTGTCTTGTTAGAAATGTAGTTAAGGATGAATTGCCAGAAGAGCCTTTAGATACGTCGACCAAATAACATTCATATGTATCCAACTACGACATTCACTAGTCTAAACTTAGCCTCCCTCAGTCATCAGTCAAAAAATTTCAATGCTTTGGATATGATCCACATTTTAGGAACATGTCCTGGCTATCCATGACTATCTCACCAGCTGGAGGAAGATAAAAGACAATATGCACACCACCCACTGAAAGATTTGAAAAAGCCTTCCACATCATTCACCTTTTCAAACGAGCTACACAAAATTGTATGCAAAAGTATATTCATGATCAGTATCCACACCGAAACCATGCCCATCTGTTACCACTTTTTGGGCCTTAAATTTTGAGCTAGGACGATGAAAATGCATATGTGGACTTAAAAGAAGGAGAAGAACCTTTAATCGTATCCGGCGGCAGATCTCTGGTTCTGATGTGATCCTCGAGAGTCGTGAAAATTCCAGCAAAATAGGTAAAAAAAGGTCTTACGGCAGGTGACAATCAAGCCTCTGAGTTCATCAGATTCAAGCACGTACATGGGCACCTGAACAAGATCAACAGACAAGCCCACATTAAAGAGTGACTATACTCTTTATTGTGTATTAGGATACACATAGTGTATTAGGATACGTAGGTATCGAAAGAAATGTAACAGCTGACGAAATAACAACAAGGAACTGTTCAGAAAACTCAATTCATTGGACCACACTTTGGCTTGATATTCCTCAACTTGGTGGTTAAGGCCCAGGTCCACACCGGACTGTAGCGCCACCTAAGTAAGTAAGTAAGAAAGGCTCAGGAAATTACAACAAAAAAAGGAGTTAAAAAGAACTTAAACCTGCCTAAGTTAGCTACATACAGGAAAGCACAAACATATTCCACTTGAAGGTCCTAATCTCGGTGAAGGTTTTCATGTGTTGAACATGGCTCACAAAAACTCCAACAACTACCTGGATTCACAAATCATGGATGAGTTAAGGTATTCTAAATTCAATGAAACTAAAGGAAGGATGGTTTCGAGGTTCAATTCCCTGACAGCAACTAAAATTTCTGTTAAGGCCCCACCTCTCTCGAGCGTCTGACAAACATCCGAGTGTAAAATTGTTATGAAAAAGTGTCTCAAACTGCCCTTCGGATACGGCATTAAGAAATAGAAACCCCTTCCACTGGTGTGAAAAATATAACACGCACAACACAAATGCTTGTGAGAAGCTAGGTCGCGTCAAAAATTTGTATTTTTTTTTTTCGTAAAGACCTGGAAATGACCTGGTAGAGAGCATACACCAACTGATTTCTAGAATTTCTTCAGATGAGTGTATGCCTGATGAATGGAATCTCAGCATAGTTTGTCCGATCCACAAGAAACATCGCGCACAAGATCCTATCTGCCATATTGTGTGAACGTCTACAAACCCTTCGTCAAGAACCTGATTGACCCCTATCAGTGCAGTTTCAGACCAAGAAAGTCCACAGTCGATCAAATCTTCACACTTCAACAGATCGGTTCGGAGAAAACTCAAAAAGTCCAAATCGATACCCACCATCTTTAGATCGAATTTAAGGCCGCATATGGTAGCATCTATAGAGATGAGCTATATAGAGCCATATCTTATGGGATTAAGCTCCGTGCCGGCCAAGCAAAATCATCCAAACCGAACTGATTACTCGATTATTGAATTTAGTGTGAAATAAAAAAAAATACGATTGTTGTGGAACGTAGCCCCATCTTGCTGGAACCATAGTCAGTCCAAGTCGATCTTTAATGGCGTCACATAAAAAAAGGGCAAACAACCTCACTGAAACGACTGATTACACGATTATTGAACTTAGTGTGAAATAAATCGATTGTTAGACGGCTTGTGTGGCACGTAGCCCCATCTTGCCGGAAGCATAGCTCGCCCAAGTCCAAATCCTCAATTTGTGGCTATAAAATCGACTCTCCATTGCCTTGGAAGAAAATTGGATTAATAATGCCACCAATCCAAAAACCACACAAAACAGTCACACGTTCGGGATGCATCGGCTTCTCTATGACTATGTGTGGATTTTCCGAGCCCCAAATACGGAAACTTTGCTTGTTTGCATAGCCGTCGGGATGGCGATCATCTGAAAAGATGATTTTTCGAGCAAAATTGTCGTCAAATTCGAGATGCTTGCTCTAAAGCCCAAACAGAGAAGCGATAACGAAGCGGGTGGTCATTTCGCGTCAATTTCTGAGACAATTGGACCTTGTAAGCGGATAAACCGAGATCTTTATGCAAAATTCTCCTCAGGCTAGTTGTGACTGATGGTCAGTTGCTGAGATCTTTGGCGCGCACACTTTCAGGAACAGGACGAATACATGAATACGTTCGGTTATCAATCCACAAACCAGTTTCATGAACTTTTATCACAATCTTGCATACATCAGTTGCAGTTGGTGCATTACTTCGACCGAAATTTCTTTACAAAATTCACACTGTTGCGGCAGTACAGCATCCACTTTGGAAGGAACTTTGCAATATCTCGTTTTTTAATCATAAATCGATCCAATTCGTATCGATATTGAGTTTCTGTCAATTTTTGCATCGCATAGCAGCTGTCAGTGTCAAAATAACTTTTAATTCAAAAAGAAACCAACAGATGGCCCAACCTTTACAACGAGATTTTGTTTTAAAAATATGAATGAATACCGGCTAAACAGAGCATATCCTTGTCGCTACTGTTGATTCTATTCACCACTTGCATTTTCGTTCTTTTCAAATATGATTCCTTGGGCTAAGGGTCCTGCCATTAGCTGGAAACCACTCTAACCTAACCTAACCTCGACTTTCTCAATGAATTGGTAATAGCAAGAAAATATTGAAGTTGCAGTCCTCACATGGTCATTTTTTTGTCAGCTGTTCCATCACCTACTCCCTTGATGATATCCTTGTTTCTAGTATGTTCATGTATGCAACTTCCGACGGGAAATGTCATACATACCAAGTTAGTCAGAACACTTAGTTTAAATTCAAAATATTAAACAATGCCATTTGTACAAACCAAGGTCACATTTTAATCAACTCGACAACACACTTATTTGTAAACAAAGTCTAATTAAATACATTCCACCAAATCTACTTAACACAAACTAACCTTAACCACAGTTTCCGCTTACAATTAACTGAAAACCCCTAATTTTCTGCCACTTTGACAGAAATTTCCAACTCGATAGATATAGATACTTAATGCCATTTCTCTTCTCCACCCCGCCCGCCCGCTTGGGAAATTAACAAAAGTTGACAAAAACAGATTAAGTAAACTTAACCACATCCAAGGAACATAAAACTTCAACTGTATACCATGTCATTATTACCCCCGAAGAATGAGAATGCCCTAAAGGATATTTACACACGAAATTCCATTTAATCCTATCATCGTTTAGATTCGTGTTGTATAGAGTAAGAGCAGCGTTGACAGGCAGCACACTGATTTGGCGTTACACACAGAGAGAGAGAGAGGGAGCGCATCTTTAATTTCTATCCATGTCATTCTATTCCTATTTAGATACCTATCGCTGACAGATAACTAATCCGATATTTTTGTTCACTCTTTGTGGATTCAAAGACATACAAATTTATCGGGCTGTCGACGCGTTCCACTCCCTGCTCTGCCTGCCTGCCTGCCTGGCTTTGTATGTATGTACTGTACTGTACTGTTGCTGGGGGTTGAAATATTATATGTTGAAGGATTTCTTTAGCCCTTGGGTGACGAAGGGATACATTTTGTATAAGTATTCGGTTAATCTAATCTAAAAACATTGTTATAACCTGTAAAAATCTCATTTGTTAGATAAATACAAATGTATACAGAAGGATGTTTCAAATGCGATTACAATCGGTGGAATAATTTTGCTCAAGGGGTTTTATGGTCGACTGTTCATGAGTTAAAAAATCAAAGGCTAACGACCTTCTCGTTTGTGGGTGTAAATTTGGTTAGGCCAAAGGCGACAGAGAAGAGATGTAGTCAGTTACAGATGATCGGTGGAAATTTTCAAAAAGGGGTTCCGTTTAACAATGGTCGAGGGAACTTTAGGTATAATATTGTGGAGCGTATTTGCTTAGTTGAATTGAGGAATCTTGTTTCTATTCGATGTCGGTTACTCTGGAATGTCACATGCTCAAGAGTGGTATGCCGTCGGATATTGTTATTTTGTTTAATAAATTTTCTATAGATGCGAATCCAAACTTTGTGGTTTTCTTGACGAAGAATGGTGATTCTCACATATGTACGTACGTAGCACAGGCACACAGTCTAGAGCAACTTGTCACAATCGACAGAGCTGTAGATACTTAGCATGGACTATGGTTCGTTTCATGTTTAATTTCAGTACATCATGAAAGTTCGAATATCATGCAGTTCGTAATACAGTGGTAAGTAGCATTAGGTTTCCAAGACAGCGAATCCACCCAGCAACCTGGCGCTCTCTAGATGGTCGAAACGCCAACCAAATCGAATAGATGTGAGACACGCGTTCAATATTCTGAATTTACAAACTTTGAGAAGATCAAACGTCGACTCTGCCCATTTTCTTGTTGCAGCTCCACTATCCAACGAGAAGGAGCTGCAAACCGCCAAGAAAAAGAAATTCAACGTTGCAAGCCGTAGCACGACTAGCCAGAGCCTACATCCACAAACGCCAACAATCTGTGGAACCAACATCGCGACATCATCAAATAGGTAGTCAGGACCAGCGAAAAGAAGCTGCAAGCCACACAGCTCGATTGGAGTAGCCAGAGCCTACATCCACAAACGCTAACAATCTGTGGAACCAGTATCGCTACATTATCAAATAGGTAGTCAAGACCATCCACCACCCAGAAAGAGCCCTTGTTATGATGATGAGTGCATCCGCCGGAAAAAGGTGACAGAAAATGGACACATACAAGCGCTGCAGCACAAAAAAAGGTCAGCGAGGGAAGAGTATCGAGCCAGAAGAAAGGAGGAGAAGTACATCCTGGGTAAAAAGGATATCGAAAAGTCCCGCGATAGGAACAACATTCGGATGTTTTTACAGGAAGCAAACAGCCAGTCAAGCAACTGGCTTCAAGCCCGGAACGCAGACTCATCGAAACAGGAAAGGAAAGAGAACCCGCATCGAGTCAATGAAGAAGCCATTCCGTCTTCCAGTTTTGAAAAGATTGACTGAGCTATCAAAAAGCTGAAGAACAACAAGACCGCACAGGGAATTGAAGATGTGTTTCAATAGCGTTTCCAGCAACTACTTAATGGGCATCAGGTAGAGAGAGTGATAGGACAAGAAAGGAACCCGCATCCAGTCAATGAAGAAGCCAGTTTGGAAGAGCTTACCTAAACTATCAAAAAGCTGAAGAACAACAAGAAGCTTTTCAGAAATGGTACTGATGCTTTGGCAGGGTGGATGAAGCCATGCCCGTTGACTGGACTATGAGCTCTATAGGCCTCATGGTAAAGAAAGGCGATTCTATGTCTTATAAGACCTATTAGAATGCCCCATGGCAAAGAAAGGCGTTCCTGTGTCTTGTAAGAACTATCAGAACTTCAACAAAGTGTTAGCCATACCATGTGTGGATGAAGCAGTGCCCATTCACTGGACTATAAGGTCTATGTGCCTCATGGCCTCATGGTCAAGAAAGGCGATCCTATGTCTTGTAAGAACTATTGAGGCATATCCCTGTTTAATGTCGCATATAAGATCCTATCCAACGTACTGTGTGAACGTCTGAAGCCTTTCTGCAAACACACCAATCGGCACGTACCAGTGTAATGTGTGGTTTCCAACCCAACAGATCGACGATCGACCAAATTTTCATACTCAAGCCAAATCCTTGAAAAGATCAACGAATTTCAAGTCGAAACTCACCATCTTTCCATCGACTTCAAGCCGCATATGATACCATTCATCGTCTTGAGCTCTACAAGACGATGGCGCAGGGACATAAGTCCCAAAAGAAAAAAATGGCACTTATGTCCCTGTGCCGGCGGAATTCGCGATCCCGGCAGAACTGAAAACTACGCCGCGTGACGTTAGAAAACACGCTTCCTCCGAACTATTCCAAATATGTACCAGATTCCCACAAGCAGATGTGCTATCATGTGACTTCTTCAATCTCGTGCTGGAACAGATAGTGCGCAGGGCTGGTCCATTCTCTACAAAACATTGATCCTGTCAGTTCTGTGCTGGATGATAAGCAGAAAAGCATTCTTCGTCAAATTTTTGGTCCCGTATGCGACATTTACCGCTGCTACTTCGGTTTGGTGAAACGAATGAAAGGTAAAACGGAAGACGAAATGTATATTCCACAAATTTTTCAATCTGTCAGTTCTGCAAGATGGAGCAGAGTGCTGGGAGGAAAAAATTCGAGAAAAAAATTCTTCGTCAAATGGAGGAGAAGGTACAACCGCGAACTCTATGAGCTGTACCAAGATGTGGATGGAGTCCAAAAAGTCGAAACACGAGTAAATGGACTCCATAATACTTCAGCAAAGAGGTTTTTCGAATTACAATCCACAGTTTCAAGAAGACGACAAAGGAGACCGAAACTTCGTTTTATGGATTTAGCCATCGTGGATCTAGACGGATTAGTCAATATTTCAATTATGGACTTACGTTCCACTGAACTGTAGACTAATGTCCCTGCGCCGCTGTGTGAATGGATCTTCGAATCACAGTCCACAGATTCAAGAAGACGACAAAAGAGACCGAATCTTCGCTTTATGGATCTAACTATCGCGGATCTAGAGCGATTAGTCAATAACTCAATTGTGGACTTACGTTCCACTGAACTGTAGACTAATGTCCCTGCGACGCTGTGTGAATGGATCTTCGAATCACAGCCTCCAAGTTCAAGAAGACCACAAAAGAGACTGTACCTTCGCTTTATAGATCTAACTATCGCGGATCTAGTTAACTGGAAGCAGAGTGTCCGGGATTTAAAATTCTTGTAAAAATATTCCTACTTGTGTGCTTCCTCTACCATCCACTTTTTTATTTTTCATTAAAATCACATTCTATCGTACGTAACTGTGAACCCAACCCCTGTCTAGTCACCTTAAGTTCACCTTCTCGTCACGCATGTACAGCTGACACTTGCGATCATGGGTCAGAAAACTAATGACTGTAATTTGCAAAAACCCTGCAAAAAAAAGAAAAAAGAAAAAATATCGTAACCTGTCCAAGTTACATACATACATCCATGTGTACACATAGTTTTACTGTTTAAATTTAACCGGTAATCGGATACGATAGGGTTTTTCACGCGCGCCATTTTAACCGCAAAACACAGAATGAAATCAGAGTTTAATAAGTATTTTAGTTTTCTTTCTGTTGTGTTTCATGTTTCTTCTTACGTTTTGCGGTATTATTTGCATATGCACTCATATGTACGGGGGGAGTAAGGAGTAAGCTGACGTAATATACTCGTACCAACAGTTTGTAACCAATTGCTTAGATTTATTATAGAGAGACAAAGAGCGACTTACCCTTTTTTAAGTGAATATCTTCCGGTGTTATTGGACAGCTACCAACGCCTAGGACAGAGCCTACCGATGTACCACTTGGACTTAACGGCTGCAACGATGGAAACGGAGAACTTCCATTCAAGGGGGTCGAATACCAAGACGGTGGTGCCCGTGGCCAGCATCCAGCTGCGGCCGCTGCAGCTGCAGCCGCTTGGGCACTCTGATTGTGCGCATGCGTATGATGATGATGGTGACCATTTAGTAAACGTAATTTGTCGTATACAGAATCACTACCCACATCAATGATGCCGCTGCCGGTGGCTACAGAGCCTCCGTTACAGTTGTTGCTGCCCACACTGCCGGCGGAATTTAATGGAGTTGCAGTTTGTTGCTGTTGCCCACCGCCACTGCTGCTGGCTCCTCCGCCACCGCCGCCGCCGCCACTACCAACAGACACAGAACCTCCTTGATTACTCGAGGGATGTTGTTGCTGTTGTTGCTCCTTTTGCGCGGCTAAATTTCTTAGAACACGGTTTATTGATGAAACCTAGAAAAAAAAAGAAAAACAAAAAGAAAGAAGTTGATGAAAAGTCAAAAGACCTCTTTCCCTAATGATTACTTCCGTACAGGAAGACCATAAAATACACATCCCAAACGAGGGTGGTTAGCCGGCATCACCCATCACCCATCACCCATCACCCACCATTCACCATCCACCACCCACAAATGTGTAAATAATATTTTGTCGTTGTCGTTGTCGTTGTCGTTGTCGTCTCTTCGTGGTCTTTTGGAGTGTGACGACAGTTTATACACTCAGTTAACGACAAAAGAAAATGGCTAAGAAACTGAACCCCTCTTTCATTCTTACGACAAGGGGCTCTGCTCTGGCCGTTAGAGGTGGCGTAATGAGGGAAAGTATAAATAATTGAAACTTTTTCTTTTGGGGTCCATCAGCCCATCCGTCATCATCACCACCCATTTACTTTTATTTTGTTCTTTCTTTCCTTATTCAATCTTTTCTATTTTTTTTTTTTTTGTCCTTTTTGCATGAAGGGTGAATATATTTAAAATGCGGCACAAGACACAACTAAACCAAAGAAAGAAAAATCCTTCCATAGGCAATGAGAGCGGCGAAGAGACACACAAAAGGCGAAAATCAAACAAAAATGATAATTCTTCTCTTCGTCACCCTTGTCGTTGCGCCATTGAGTGTTGAGTGGAGCATCCGCCCCATCGAAAAATGGTAGACACATTATTACGTAATGATCGCACGAGTGAATTATATTATTCCGACTTTACACCCAAACTCTATGCGATTCCCATAAAAAAAAAAAAAAAAAAAAAAGGACAAAAATTTTCTTTTCCTTTTGTATTCTGGTGTGGACCGCTTTCCTTTTGCAACAAGAGGGGTTGGGGTGCAATTTTCTTACGCTTTTCTACATAGAAAACAGTATAGAAATTTTTCCAATTCATTTTTCTCAGTGTACCACGTCGAAAACGAGTGAAAAGAAAGCTTAAGCCAATAAACGGACAACACAAATTTCACGAGTGAATAACTCGTTTGCATTTTTCTTCCTTGGTTTGGTGGTGGTGGTGGTTTGTTGTCCTTTTTGGATTTTATATACTTTTGTAGGTACATACATAGATTTTTTTTTATTATTTTCTTTAACTTTGCTTTGTTGGAATAAATTTTGCTTTTCGCGCAATAAATGAGGTAAAATGAAATTTTAAATGTGTAGGCCGGCTGGCTGGTGGGTTGGGGTAGGGGATAAAGGTACCGAACCCAAGTAATGACAGTATACTGTCAAATTATGGAATTTCTTAATTTGGTTTGGTTTTGAGTTGGAGTTTGAGTTTTTGAAAAGTTTTCTTTTTGCACTTTGACAGGTGGTGGGAGTTTGACAAAAATTACTCATTATGAACACTGAGCTATGCTGATGACAACCACGCCTACCTTTCCTAAAAGAAATTACCTTTGTAGCTTATATTTGTTTACACAATCTTTCAATTGCTATGTTTCAGCAGCTGTCAAAGTTACCAATGACATCCACCTGTCAAAATATTCAGTAAGGTTTGCCTTTCCATTATGTATCGTTTCACGCTTGTGGAACGTGTTAAAACTATTAAAAAATATCGAAATTTCGGCTCAGTTGTAAATACACAACGAATCCGTGGAAAAGTTTGAGCGTGAGTACACCCTTGTGGATCTTAAGCCACCAACCAGACAGAGATTGGTGCGAAATGAAGAAAAAACAGCCCAGATGAAGAAAACGACTCAGAAATGTCGATTCGGCGCCGATTTGCGGTTGGATTTGGATATACATCCGTATAAGATTGTTAATTGAAGCCAGATGACACTAGGCAACGCCGTGAGTTCGCTACTTGGGCGCTGGAAATGTTGGCCGAAAATCTGGATTTTGACCAGAAAAATCATTTTCTCGGACGAGGACCATTTTTGGCTGAATTTGGGCCTACATCCGTCTAAGATTGTGCTGAAGCAAGCATTGAAGCCGGATGACCATAGGCAACGCCGTGAGTTCGCTACTTGGGCGCTGGAAATGTTGGCCGGAGATTCGGTTTTTGACCGAAAAAATCATCTTCTCGGACGAGGTCCATTTTTGGCTGGATTTGGGCCTACATCTGTATAAGATTGTGTTGGCGCAAGAAGATGACCATAGACAACGCCGGGAGTTCGCTACTTGGGCGCTGGAAATGTTGGCCGGAGATTCGGTTTTTGACCGAAAAAATCATCTTCTCGGACGAGGCCCATTTTTGGCTGGAATTGGACCTACATCCGTCTAAGATTGTGTTGGCGCAAGAATTGATGCAAGAAGATGACCATAGACAACGCCGGGAGTTCGCTACTTGGGCGCTGGAAATGTTGGCTGAAAATCTGGATTTTGACCAGAAAAATCATTTTCTCGGACGAGGACCATTTTTGGCTGGAATTGGACCTACATCCATATAAGATTGTGCTGACGTAAGAATTGAAGCCGGATGACCATAGACAACGCCGGGTGTTCGCTACTTGGGTGCTGGAAATGTTGGAAATGTTGAAAAAAATCATCTTCTGGGACGAGGCTCATTTTTGGCTCAGCGTCTATGTTAACAAGTAGAACTGACGTTAATAGAGTGAACACAATCCACAAGTGTTCGATCAAACATCAATGCATCCACAAAGATTTGGAAGACCTTATTTCTTTTGAAATGAGGAAGGAGACACTGTTACCATCAATGATCTCAGGTTTAGAGCGATGTTAACTGATTTTCTGTGGCCAGAGCTCGACAACATCGATATTTTCGAGCTGTGGTTCCAACAAGACGGCGCTACATGCCATACAAGCGACACGCAACGCTCGAAATTCGCCGCGATCATGCGACTGGACACCACTCGACTGTTTTTTCTGGGGCTAAGTTAAGTCCTTAGTCTACGCTAACGAAGTCAACCACTTTAGACGAACTCGAGGCCAACATTCGAGACGCTATTGCCGGAGTAATGCCGCACATATTGGACCGGGTCATCAAAAATTGTATCGACCGCTTGAAGCACTGCTAGCAAAGCCGCGGCGGCTTTCGTGATTATGTGGTCTTCCACATAATCACGAATGTAACTTCAAAATAAAGTCAGATTCAATTTTATATCCCACACCGTTGTTGATTTATTTAAATTTTTGATCCTATCGTTCTTATCTGGTTACCCTGACTGGGTATGTTAACGAAGAGCACTTTATGGCACTCGCTGAGTCTTGTGGAACATAATGTACGATGGAGTTCTGCGACTAACTTTGCCGGAATGAGTCAAAATTATTCACAAATGAAGCAATCTCCTGCCTTCAAACTAGTAACACCTGGTGTGGAACTTGAGGGCCTCCTTATAACAAGTCGAAAAGTTCCACAATACTTCAGACTCCGATTCGGTCCATTGTACTTCAAGGCAGATTCCCTTTTTTTGTGCAGTAGTTCGAAAAACTTTAATTTAATTTTATTCGTTTCTCTCACATGGTTTGATGGCTGCATTTGCTGTTCCCCACCCATTCAAGTTGGAATCAGCAAAATAAAGTCCGAAGACGCCATCAAATAGCTTGGTGTGATGATAGACAATAGGTTGAACTCAAGTAGCCATGTAGAATCAATGAATAAACAAAAGCCTCGGGAATCCAGGGAGAGCTCTGGATAGACCTGGCTACACCAGGCGAATTCTACTTTCAAGAGTAGTCAACTCAGTGCTCCTTTATGCGGCCCAAAGGTCATACGAAGTAAACTCAATTCGGTATATAGACTGAGAACTACAAGTGGATGTATGATACTACAATCTTAGATGAAGCAGCATATTTATGTCATAGCCTGAATGGCCCCGCAGACGAGATGCTGTAAATCTTTATATATAAGCGCCTGCAGCGACAACAATAAAAAAAAGAATAGAGATCAACATCACTAGCAAGCTGACAGAGCAGATGGGACAGCGCCACAAAAGGCAGTTGGACCTATAGTACAAACTTATACCAGAAATGGATAGCTGGACAAGTTGCAAACTGGGTGTGGATTAGTAGATGCCTAGGAGCATTCTGTGGAAGATTACTACATTCATTGGCGCATCAAAAAAAAAAGACCACTTTTGGAAGCAGTTAGATACGAAAGGATCTTCTACAGTTTTTAATAACAACACTATGGTTGCAAAGATTTCCCTACGAGAATACTGTACATAGAAAGATACTATCAACATTCTTGAGTTTTTTTTTTGAATTTAAATTGTTTTTTGTATTTATACTTACACTTGGTATATTATCATTTGTACACACTCCATCCTGTAACAATCTATCACGAATTTCCCATGCGAATATGCTAGGACATTCACGTTTGTACTGCGAAATTTTATTAACCACCTCAGCGGTGGCTACTCGCGGCTTTGAGCCACCTATCGCTCTTGGTCTGATACTACCCGTTTCATAATATCTGCAAACAGAAAGAAAGCAAACAAAATAGATTCTTATTAGATACTGTAACTCTCCCTAATTTTTTTATTTTTTATTTTTTATTTTTATCTTTATAAAAGCAATCTCTTACCTCCCAAGAATTTTACTAACACATCCATTCGAAACTTGAAGAATGCGTGATATATCACAAGGACGTGCACCAGAATGTGCTAATTCCACAATTTTTTGCCTAGTCGAGTCTGGTAATGGTCGACCACCAACAAATACACCACCCAGTTGATTTACTCCGCTATGGCCTGTAAAAGAATAAAAAAAAAAAAAAAAAAAACAAAAGAAAAACAAAACAAAAACACAAATTGAATTATAAATAATCTTGAAATCACATCTTTGACGGAAAAATATTTATAAGTGGGTAAATTGAATTGGAGGACAAGATAAGGATGAAATTGTTTCAGGAAATTGAATACAATCGATAGGAAGCAGTAGCGGTGTACACATTTCCCTTTATCGTACAAAAGCTTTGACAATTTTGAGATATAGGTAATGTACGTGACAGGCGTCTATAAAATATTTTTTTTTTTTTGTGTGGCTTTTGTTTTTTCGCTGGGTTTGTTGATTTTCTATTGATTTTGAGAAGGTTTTTCTATTTTTATTTTTTTGTGGGTGATTTATACTGCTTTCCAAGATTATGTAACACAGTGGAGTAGAACTGAGATTTTCGATAAAGGTATGGTGTTGTATGTTTCCTGAATGTAGAACACTTTTGATCAATCAAAGACTGGGAGCATTTTCAGACCACATCATCGATGGTTTTTGTGGAATCTAACTTGTAAAGGGGTTCTACACACCAAACAAACATTTTGAAAACATTTTTATAGTTTTCAGAACAATTCTTAAATGTTTCTGAAATGTTTTAAAAATGTTTTCACAATGTTTTTCGATATTTGAATGTTTTTCTATGTTTGGTGTGGACAAGCCTTAAATGTGGAAACGATGGATAATCAAGAGATGACGAGGAAGACAAAATGTGGGCCGTATCATACATTTTTCACCCAAACTTCGATTTAAGAACAATCGACTCTGTCTCTGTTTTAAAAATGTATTCCCAATGTTTTTCTATGTTTGGTGTGGACAGGCCCTAAGTGTGGAAGACAAAATGTGGGCCGTATCATACATTTTTCACCCGAAATTCGATTTAAGAACAATCGTCCCTGTCTCTGTTTTAAAAATGTTTTCACAATGTTTTCCGATATTTCAATGTTTTTCAGTGCTTGGTGTGGGATCAAGGAATGCCGAAGAAGAGGGCGAATCTTACATGTTTCCATCCAAACTTTGATTCAAGAAAAATCTACTTTGTCCATAGTTTTCACTTATTTCCGTCTGACATCAGAAACTATGCACTTGTAACAAACTATTATCGTTATTCCATGATTGATTCGACAAAATCCATGGAATGCTCATTCTTTCAAAACCCAAATGACTAACATTTTTGTTCATAGTATTCACAGGCTCTACTCAGAGGTGTGGTCTGTATATTGGGATTCCTCTAAAGTTGGTAGAGTTTGATACATTTGTCATGACTTTGATCTGAAAAGGGGAAACCATAGCTGACAGTACAGCATTAAATTTTAATCGTGAGAAGCTAGATCGTGTTTTTTCTTTGTATCCCTTTTCTTGTGCGCCCTCAGCAAGCCCTAGAAGCCCCAATTTTTGTACAAATAAAAATCTACAAACCCTATCGCAACACTGTACCTAGCATAAGCTTCTTGAAGAAGCGAACAAATCCGCGTTACCTATGAAAATCTATAAAAAAAATGAAGTCTAGTGAGTGGACAATTGTTCCTCGTGAATCTCCTGAGAACATCGATCTTTAATGGCAGCCCACAAAAAAAAAAGTCCAACGGCATCAAATCGCAACTCCATCCCGCCCAAGCAATAACACCAAAACAACTAATTCCATGATTATTGAACTTAGTGTGCAATAGATCGATTGTTGGACGACTTGTGTGGAACGTAGCCCATCTTGCTGGAAGCCTAGCTTGCCCAAGGCAAAATCCTCAATTTCTGGCCACAAAATCGGCTCTCGGCAATAAATCGATTATTGGACGACTTGTGTGGAACGTAGCCCATTTTGCTGAAACCCTAGCTCGCCCAAGTCGAAATCCTCAATTTCTTCCATTGTCGACTTGGAAGAAAATTGGATCAATAATGCTGCCACTACAAAAACCACACCAAATAGTCACATATTCAGGATGAAGTGGCTTCTCAATTTCGTCAATTTTGAGCTGCTTGCACTAAAGCCCAAACAGAGAAGAAATTCCTGAATTTACTGAAAAAAGGATTCCTCAGATGGACCTTGTGAGCGAATAATCCGAGGTCTTTATGCAAAATCCTCCTCAGGCTAGTGTGACTGATGTTCAGTTGCTGAGACCGCGTTGACGTTCTCGGAATATTGTGCGCAATATTCTCGGTTAAGCGCACAATCCGCAAACCAGTTTCACCAACTTTCATCACAAACTTGCGTACTACCAGCTGCAATTGGTTCATTATTTCGACCGAAATTTTTTTTCAAAATTCTCACTGTTTCGGCAACACAGCATCCACTTCGGAAGGAACCTTGCAATATTTCGTTTTTTTAAGCATAAATCGATCCAATTCGTACCGATACTGAGTTTTTGTCAGTTTTTACAGCGCATAGCAGCTGTCAGTGTCAAAATAACATTTAATTCAAAAAGAAACCAACAGATGGCCCACCACTTTACATGTTCTGGGATACAATTCAAAGAGGCTCATCTTAACACTCACAAAACTTTCCTTTTGAAAAATGAAACAGAATCCACAAGTAGGCGTGGTATTATACAATCTATTAAGGAATTGCATTTTCTATAAAAAAAAATCACCGATCAACGTTTTTAAAGTTTTTACAATTTTAATCATAACTCGATTCGTTTCCGTTTGGAGGTGGAGATTTTTAGTCCCTAAACTCTAAACTAAAGGCTGTACTTATAATTTGGGCATAACAGCGCCAGTTCTGCTTACCAAAAGTGGCCCAATGGGCACAATATATCACAACCTAAACCTTCATATCAAGAAAGGCGTTGGTAGGTATACGTTCCACACCTAGAAATATTGCTAGCCACCATCGCTATCGACTTCATGTTCATCCTGGTAATTGTGCGAAGATCTCTTCTTTCCACAGAATAAGTAAAATCTTAAGATTTAATCTTGTTACCTTGATTAGAATCCAAATTCCAAATAAAGGTAGAAACAGCTTGCATCTATAGGCATTTCAGAGGACGAGAGATTTCATAGGCCCAGCGAGGTATACTTACTTACTTACTTACTTAGGTGGCGCTAGACTTTGGGGTGAATCTGGCCTTTCACCTTAGCGACGTGTACAAAATTTATAAGTTCTCTCGAGTGTTTGTCAGCGGTTTAAGTTTTTTTTTTTGGTTTCAATATTTTGAACAGTCAATTGTGGGACAAAAATAGGATGGAATACAATAGAAAAAGCAAGCCCACATCGCGTATTGTCCAATCTCTCCTTCAGAGAGTATAACTGTCTTGAAAAAGCTTGCCCTTTGGATACGGGATTGAACAGTATGTCCCTTCCATTCGTGTAAAAAATATAACACATGACAAGCTGTGACTGTTGCGCCAAATATTTCCATTTTTTGTCCTTCATTCCGAAGGTTTTTTTGTTGACGGCATAAACCAAATGTTCTTGTACCCTCACTTCAATAATAAATTCGTTTACATTCGACTAACACCCCTTGGAACTCTATACGACGATGCTAAAGATTTGCCTGACCACATATTTACCTCAAACATTAGAAGGGAATAACTTTAAGTTGTACGACAAAGCATAACCAACAGAATCTAGTAAAGGAAACCAAAAAAACCCCAAATGGAAGCCCTATACTCCCGTGAGGTGTGAAACCACATAATAACTGACACGAATACAAGTACAAAAGACAGCTTGTAATCGCACTGTGTTCCTAAAGCAGATTAATAAAAAAAACAAAAAGAAATAAAAATGAGGAGAACCTGCGTTATGCATATTCCTTAAGCACACGTGTGCCACAAACAGCAAAACGATAATTGAAATGTCTGTGTACGCTTTCACACTATTTCTTCTTCCGTCTGTCAGTTCGAAGACGGGGAGTTTTAGGACCCCACAAGTTAAAAATAACAAATTTGAGGGTAGTCCTGCTTTCGGTATATGTATGTAAATAACTCCAAGGCAGTGATAAAGCCATTATCACAAGATTGAGTATTGAAAAAAAAATTGCTACGGCTTAGTTAACCTCTCAATCGGTTTCGGTTGAGGGGTGAATTCTATGTTTCGAGTATGTGTCACAATTCATTCTCAAAAAAAAAAAAAAGGAAAAAATAGAAACAAACAAAAAAAAAAAAAGAAATGAATGTATAGGGGATGTTCCTTGCAATAAATTCCTTGCAGTCACGCATGGGACAATAAAATAAAATAAAAAAAAAAAAATCGAAAATCGAAAATCGAAAGTGACAGGGACCAATAACCATCGACAAATGGATTATCCTTGTCATTAATTATTGTTGTTATTATGATTATATTTTATGAAAAAAAACCGACATTTTCTTCAATTTTCACACAATAGGACCGTCGGTCGTCGTCGTCCCTTTTTGTCAGTTACATTGCAAAAGGAAAGAGGATCTGTTTGTCGGCACCTCCTTGTTAACATGCAAGGAGTTCTTATAACAAACAATTTCTACATAAGTCCCCTGCATGGTTTACGAGTACACAACTCGATTATTGTAATAACTACATACAGTGGATGGGACCTATTCTTTGGTCCGATGTTCTGTGATGTCTCACTTTTGGCAAATAATTTTGGCAGTGGTCATGGACAGATGGTCAGACCGTTTGTTATACCTGAGAGGATTATTCCTCTGTTGGTGTTATATTTACATTTATTGGCTTGCTGCATGTCATTATTAGTGTTATTATCTCTGACAGTTGTTACTACGCATTCAAATACAAAGGATATGAAGGAATAAAAAGGACCGTGCGCTGACCACCGTGTAATTGATGTTTATATTGTACTACTGATAAGCTGGCTAACATGGGGAAATAAAATCTCTCTTCTTCTTCTAAATAATGATGTAGATAAACGTCATGAATCCTGCCACAGAAAAGAAGAAAAAAAAAAAAGAGGACAACCAACTGCCTACAGAGGATAGAGAGAAAAAAAAAAAACAACTGCAAGACCAGAGCGCTAACCACCCCACTATTCGCGCTCCACCAATTCCGACGACTTCACCGACTTCATCATCATATTGGTTGAAGTGTCCGCTTTACTGATTCCGTCTGTCGGTCGGTTGGGTATAATTTTTTGTTTTTCCTCTCGCTCGCCCTCGGTACAGCGCTGGAGTAATTTCCAATCAACCGAATAATTTGGTGTGGCATTCTTCAAAAAACGTCAACACGGATTAGTTAGCGGTTGAAATATATCTCGGGGTTTATACCGAGGAATCCCATATAAACTTTCTTCTCCATTCGGTCTGCCTGTCTATTTATGCACATATGGACGGCGGGTTGCACGTAAGGGTATGAGGATTGAATATATGTACGTTATATTGTGTTATATGTAGGTACTCATATGTACACATAACGTTAAGTATGGACATACAGAATAATACTAATCGTTAATTCAGATTATTGTGGATTGTGGATTGTGAAGATTTCATCTTCACTTATTGACCTTGAATTGGAATGACACACAGCTAATTGGGTGTTGCATGTATGTTTACGTTATTTTACTTTTAATTGCATTAAATATATCTCATCTCGTTAATGATTAAACCTATTGCTGACAAGATTACGAGTTTCTAACTTCAGAAAGGTAAAGTAGGTTTAAAAAGGTGTGGACAGTATTTGTATGCAAATTTCAAATCCTTTTACACGTTTACTCCTGCATACCAGGGAGCTTAAATATCACAGGGAGAGATATTCAATTGCTAGTAAGCAGAGATTACTTACTTTACTTTGCTTTGGTGGCCTTACAGTTCGTGGTGAACCTAGGACTCCACAAGCAAGCATAGATAGAAACATAGAATCTTTGAAGAAAGTTCAAAAAGATTTATCTCCTACCAGAGGCATGAGTCTTGTTATTTAGAAATGTACCACCTTGACTGATACAATCCACATCAAGAGCAAATATCAAGATATACTCGTATGCCTCCTTTCTCCTTCATGATGTCAGGAAGTAGAAGTTCGAAAAAAAACCAAAAATTGTTGCCACCCTTGGGAAATACCTTGTCACCGGAGAAGTTAGAATGGATATCATAAGAGAACTGAGATCAAGTGAATGCAATTCATTTTAAGGATGACATTCAAGATATCTGACCGTTCAGAGTCGCCAATATCGACTCGTACCAATTGCATGGTTACAATAAAAATACGAGTATGCCAACATTTTAACATTTTAACGTTTTGGTTCCAAAATAGATAGCAGTGGACGTCAACTAAAACATGATCCACTGCTGGGGGCAATTTTGATTCAAAAATAGAAGAAGTAGCACCAGTGGCCCAGGTTCACCCCGAACTGTAGCGGCACCTAAGTAAGTAAGCACCAGTGGACGTCAACTAGGTCATGAACCACTGGCGGCATTTGTACGTACAGTCCTTGTAGCTGATTTATAAGATGATAATGAGTACAAATAAGATACAAATTGCTACAAATTGCGTCCATGCGAGCAGATTAAATTTGCATAACTTTGAATAATGCAAAGCTAACAACTAATGAATATTCATGAATTCAATGTATTTTCATTACAAAAACTCCATAAAAGATTTTTTTCTAAGTTTGTCCTTGAAGATAGTCAAATGTCAAATACAATTGAGAAAACTTTGGATCTTAGACATTGGATCTAGTATGTCAAGTCAAAATGAATAGGATAAGATCTTGTCAAGATATTCGACATATGTATAGGGTAGGCCATCTATTGGTTTCTTTTTGAATTAAATGTTATTTTGACACTGACAGGTCGTATGCGATCAAAAAAATGACAGAAACTCAGTATCGGTACGAATTGGATCGATTTATGCTTAAAAAACCAAATATTGCAAAGTTCCTTCCAAAGTGGATGCTGTACTGCCGAAACAGTGTGAATTTTGAAAAGCTGGCAGCTGTACACAAGTTTGTGATTAAAGACTGGTTTGCTGACTGATAACCGAACATATTTCTGTGTTCGTCCTGTACGCTCCGAAATTGTGTCCCGAGAACGTCAACGCGCCAAAGGTTTCAGCAACTTAACATCAGTCGCACTAGCCTGAAGAGAATTTTGCATAAAGATCTCGAATTAGTCGCTTACGAGATTCACTTGACTCAAAATGTCCACCCGATTCGTTATCGCTTCTCTGTTTGGGCTTTAGAGCAAATTGCTCGAAATTGACGACAATTTTCCTCAAAAAATCATCTTTTCAGATGATGGCGCATTTCCATCCCGCCGGCTACATAAAAAAGCAAAATTGCCGTATTTTCGTTCGGAAAATCCACACATAGTCATAAAGAAGCCACTTCATCCTGAACATGTGACTAGTTGGTGTGGTTTTTGGAGTGGCAGCATTATTTTTCTTCCAAGACGATAGTGGAAGAAACGTTCAAGACAATGGAGAACCGACTTTTTATGGACAGCATTTGGACTTGGTCCTCATACCTTTAAATGGAGGTTCAGTGTTAGACACTATGTGGAACCCATCGACGTCAAACGAAATTTTTCACAAATTGCCTACAAATCGTCGTGAAACACCAGGCCACCAGAATTCCAAAAAATAAATCAAGTCACTCAGCGTTTTTGTCAAAGAGAGAAGTTGGATCACTTTCGTCAGCTGAATAGAAAGCTTAACAGAAGCAGCTGTTTTGTGTCTCTGCCAGATGTTCTGCTTGAATGTGAATTTCTACATCAGTCAGTCGCCTTGAAGCGTTCAAGTCTTGGGGGGCACTCCTACTTTTGGATTCTGTTTAAATTTTTTTTAAAAGGAAGGGTTGGCTATGACATCCACAAACTAAAATCTTTAAGTCCATATCCACAAAACCCAAAATCCACAATCACACTGCGTTGACATATAATCCTTCATAGAAAGTTTGAAATTACTTCACTGTTTGCTACGCTGCCACTCCGCTTTGTTGCTCTTACTTCACCACTCGCTCCGCTGCCACTCCGCTTTGTTGATCTTTAATGATCGTGGGGGTAACATGTGTATTATTCGTTTCGGTATTTTGTGTTTGGGGATCTTGGATTTGTGGATTTTTCAAAAGTTAAGGATTTGGTTAGTTTGTGGATTCTAATTTTGTAGATATCCCTATATAAGTGCTCAGTAGATGAAGCTCTATAAATTATATCTCGGTACATCTCTCATGATCGTATAGCAGGTATCGGTGATCAAATCGCAAGAGATCGAAAGTTGTGTAGATCAGTTCGAAAGGATGTATTGGTTGTTGGTTTAGATTGTGTTTTATTTAGGAATAAAAAATCTACATCGATCGTTAGGTATCTCTTCGCTGGTTTAGCGATAAATATCCGGTTGGACACCAAAGTTGACTGCGATTCCAAGCAGACTTATGCCTTTCTTAAGGTGTTTGCTTTGGCTTTTATTACACTAAACTTTGTTTAACAAGATCTTCATTTTAAAATTGCCTCCGAACCCAGGAAGAGCATTTCTTATGTTGTTCGCTTTGGCATTTATCACACTGAACTTTGCAAGATTTCATGTAGATCTTCATTCATTTCGATTGCATTTCCGGGAGTTTTGTTTATTTGGTTTAAGACGATCATTATTGATCTCCCATGCCAGTGAAATATTATAAAATTGGTATTAAAAACAGATGTGGTGAGAGAATGGAACCCTGAGGTACTCCAGCGTATGCAATTATTGTATCATAGAACGACGATTTGAATTCGTATATCTTGAGGACTAGCCACAATCCTTATGAAGCTAGCTCACATCTATAATAAAAAAAAAAACCTCCAAAGATTTTTTTTCATTTTTAAACAAAGTTTTATATTTCCATTATCCTTGAAACAGAGTATCAATATCTGATTTCAGAACAATATTAATTTTCAACTTTAAAAAAAAAAAAGCCTGTTTGTATGGTTTAACGTATAGAAACGTTTCGTTTTTTTTTTTTTTTTACTTTGTGAGTAAGAAGGAACTTCCTCACGCACTTTACCTGTATGCATAACGTACATACGTGTATCATATTAAAAAGAAAAACCGTTCGATCCTATATATGGCTTCGTGTGCCTTTTCTATTCTAAAGAATTCAGTCGCACTAAAAAAAACAGAAAAAAAATCATGTGGTGGACAACATAAAAAGAGTGTTACTGCTTTCATAATGACGACAAAAAAAAAAAAAAAAAAAGGACATTTCACTTTCCCCATACATATGTATGTGTGTATGTATATATCGAAGAAATAAAAAAGTATCAAGTTACTTGTGAGAATAGCGGACATGTTCAAGAAATATGCCATCAGGTTGAAGAGGGTGTGCGTTTGAAGTTTTTATTTTTTTAGTTTCTTATGTCAAACTGCGAAATCCTGTATAAGTTACCAGCTTGAAGAGCTTCTTCAAAGGATGTCTTGGTTTTTTTTTGTATTTTTTTGCGTATATGTATATGTATGTTTGTAGCTTTGAAATGCCAGCCTTATCCACAAAAAAAAAAAGAAAAGAAAACCCGACCGCACTTACACGCAAGATCAAATTATGTACAATCCCCCACAAAAGCCAATTGACACGCTAGTTCTGTTAACCGTAATCTATTTCATGGAACAAGAAGATACAATAGATAGATACCTACAAAAAAAAAAAAAAAAAACTAGGGACAATAAAAGAAAAAATAAAAGATAGTTTCACTTGACATCCCGACGACGTAAGAGTATTGACAAGGAGTTGACAGGTATATAGTTCGTGTACTTGAAGTGACTTCATTCCTTTTGCCTTCTGTCCACATTCACTTGAAATATCAAAGAGACCTACATATGACATACTACGTTATCATAAGGTCAATTTCCGACTGGGTTAGATACACATTGGTGTGTCGGATTAATTTTCTACCGGAATACACAACACAAAAAAATAAAAAAATAAAAAAATAAAAAATATCTGAAGAAACCCTTTTTACCTGTGTGACCAGGGATATATCTGAAATTTTAACACACCTGGTTCGAGATAGAAATAGATATGTTTTTAAGTATATTTTTCAATGGAAATTGATGGATGATATAATTAGCTGCTGTTGATTTATTTTATATTCAAGTATACCGACCGATCTATGTATATGTATGGATTGAAGGAGAAGATTATGTCACCCAACATTGAATTGTTTTTCATGGAATTTGATTAATCCAACATTTTGTCTTAAAAATTAATTTTAATATTTAATTGAATTAAATAAAATAAAGATAAACATACATTCATCATCGGTTAAGTGATAGTAAGTTGTCGCCGCAAAATATGACGACGATGATGATGATGATGAGGAGTGTGTAGGAGTAGAGGATGATTCCGCCGTTGTTGTATCCACAGCAGCTTTTCCTGTACCCATATATTGTAGATTTCTCATGGCAATGACATTGTCTATAAGTAAACAAATAAAATAAATAAACAAATGAACATATAACAATAATTTTTTTTAATATTATTTATTAGTTTTTTTCTTTTTCTTTTTTTTTTTTTTTTTTGTTTGTTTGGTTAGAAAAAATTAAAGAATGGAGTTTTATTTTTTTTTTGTATTTTTTTTTTTGGTTTCTTATAGCATAATGCCATTGCCGAAAATTTGTTATAAAAAAGTATTATTATTTTAAAGCCAAAGGAAATGGCAAGTGAAGTCTAGTAAAATAGGTAAAAAAAAAAAATGTTTTATTTCTACGAATTTTGGTACAAAAAAATAAAAATAAAGTCGGGCCTCGGTAATCAGTGGTCAATGTGTCAATCTTTTGTGACAATCTGTCAAATATTCGTGAATTTGTCTTTCGTATATTGTATTTATTTTAAATATTTAAATTCGTATATCGTACTTGTCCTGAGAAAGTTTATAGCGCCTGCAAAGATGTACCTTATTTTGTGATCAATGACAACCCTGGATATGTACAAATTTGTGGAGTGACAGGTCCATCTATGTACCTATCTACTGTCAATTGTAGATGTCAGAATTTTCAGAATTTTTCGTTTTAATATTTAATTTTAAGCGCGTATGACAACCGTGGATATTTATTTTTTTAGAATACGTTCCACATCTTTTCACTGATAATCGCGATTTTCTGTCTACTGAAAACAACATGAAACCTAATCATTAACTTCAGGATTGGACCTAAAACTTGTGACAGATATTTCGTACTAAATGAATCTTCGTAGTGTTAGCCCTTTCGGTTCAGGCTTTTAGCGTTTCAAATGTACAAAGGACATTACATATGAGGTGTGCCTACATATCCATCATATTAAGTTGAATTGCCTCAATATTATCTTCAAGTTTTCGACGTTGAATACTGGTATCATGGTGATCATCATGAGCATCATGAATCAGTGTTCTGTAGCCTAGATTTGAAGTTACAACTTGTTCATTAATATGTTGAATCTTCTTCAAGCTAGATTGTATCAGAAGAGCTTGAAAGGATTTGACACTGATTGCATATAGCTCGATAGAACTGTCAATAGATGACTTTCAAAAATCATGCACTTCTAACATGTACGCCTTGTTGTATACTTTGAGTACTTTTGACAGTTTGGGTACTTCTGTCAGTTTTAATCGTCTGATCAATGCGATCTTGCGTTCATATTTTGAGTCTATTTCTGCATTTTAAGTCAAACTTCAACAAAAAATGCTTGAAATGGTTGAATGAACATTTATTTTTACGAACTGCCAACAGAAATATAAAATTGGTAACGAAAAACCTGTCCATTGTACAAAATTTTAAATAAATTTCATTACATTCCACAACACATACTAGCCAAGAGATTCGGTCTACCTTCATACCCATCATTTCTAGTTGAATATGTGGAACACATAGTGTAGGTAAAGAAAAAAAAAAAACACAAATGTAGCCTCTTAGCGTTTCAAATGCCTTCATATCAATAATATCTAGCCTCAATATTTTCAGTATATCTTTAATTTTTGAACGATAAATACTGGTATCATGGTCAGAGATTGTTAACGTATCTAATATGAAGGAAAGCGAGTGTGGGTAATGTTCAAAAGTCCATGACAGCTAGCTTTAAACCTTGGATTCTATAGTTTAGTGGATCATTCAACTTAATACCATGTTCGAGAGGTTTCGTCAAATTTCTCCAAACCACCGATGTTTCCTCCGAGATAAAAGTATAAACGGAGATTGTTGACATTTGTTTTGTCAGCCACTTCAAAATTGACATTTGAAATGATTTCAAAATTCATCGAAACCTCGAAGTGTCAGCTTGGTGGAAACATAGCTTAATACTACGTACCTATCGAACGAAATCGCGAGGTTATGGCAAATTTATCCAAAATCTCTGAGGATTTCCATACATACGTATTCAGGGTTTCGAAACCTAGTGATTTCGACGAAATCTAATTGAAATCCCCTTGACTTCATCCGTTCGTGAGAGTTTGTCAAACCGAACAAGTCTACAGAGTGAACTTTGGTTTATTTTGGTGTCCATTTGCTACTGTCAGTTGTAGATGTCACAATTTTTTGTTTTTCTTTTCATTTTAAATCGGACAAAGGGCTAGTATGATATTTTGAAAAGAAATATTCTAATTACACAAAAAAATTAATTTTTTAAGCAAACGGAAAAGAAAACCAAATATAAAAGACGGAGATTGTTGACAATTGGCATAGTTCTTTCCGCCGTTTGACGTTTAAGCCGTCAGAGACTTCTGTAGGCCACGCAAATATTGTTTTCTACAAGAAATCTATTAAAAGTGGATCCAATTACACAATGTGCGATAATTGTAATTGTAATTGTTTACAGATACAAATGATATTAATCAGTTTAAGCATTACAATCCCAATTCATAGTAGTCTAGTGTCATGTTCATCATTTCCTTTTTTTGAAATGCTTTTGAAAGCATTTATCAAAACATCGGCTTAATCAATGGAAACTTTCTTTCATGTTTATGTCAATGTTTGACAGATCACCCGGAGAACTGATGTTTTACGCGACACTAAAGTACTATACAACTTAACCGGGATTTTATTACTAAAACTGATTAATAACATATGTATCTATCAATTTACATGTAAGAAACTTAAAAATATATGACAATTATCACACATCGCACATTTTGTAACTCGATCCACTTTTAATAAATTTCTTGTACAAAACAAAACAACGTTTGTATGGCCAACAGAACTTTGTGACAGCTTAGACGTCAGAACTTTGACAAGCAGATTGACATGTACTGACATTTGAAACGAATTTTAAAATTATATATAATAAAACCTCGAGGTTTTGGTTTGGTAGAAACATAGCATAAGACTCATTCAAAGAAGTGTGTCCAAGGAACCAAAATTATTTCGTCATCTTCTGTTTTGTTTCCCCCCTTTGTAGTTTTAAGGCATCAACTGTCAAGTTTTATTCGATTAAATGCTTTTTTTTAATTTTTTTAATTTCTTTTCCCAAGAAGCGGTGATTTTGGTTTTGAATTTCTGAAGATTGACTACTATTACTCTGAAAAACTTTGGCGAATCGTTCATGATTCAAAATTACTGCAATTTCAATCGATTGACTAGTTCGTTCATTCGATAATTGTATGTGATGCTTCAGCAATACTTCATACACAATGGGAATACCTATGTTTTTCAAGGTACAACCTTCTCTGTACAGACTCATCTCTATAGAAAATCGAAGACTTTCTGATTCCTCAGTGCACTCGATCGTAAACTGCATGAGAGTAACACAACAGCATGACAGAAACAAAATTGAATTCCACATCCCAATACTATTCAATGATGCAAAATGATTTGTACTTTAAATTATAAATCGATGGTCTATACCTGATTCCCACGCGTCCTGTAAATATGTATCTAAGGTATCCCTTCCCTGAAACAATTATGATTTGACGTTGTGGCCACCATTCATCTGATGCACACACGTCGCATCAACAAAGCATCTATACAATTATTTATTTTCGAAACTGTTACAACTTCAAAAATGTTCAAAAATAAAAGTGGAAGGTAAAACGCGGCCTAGTATCTACTTATGTACATAAAACAAACTCATATCGTAAGACATTGTGTAAACATTAAACCAAAATGTTTGAGCTGTGTTGTGCATCAACATCACAACGAATTAGTGATGCTTCATCAATGCCATTTGATGTTTTAAAGTTCAATTAACCGGGCAATATGCCGATATTTGATTTGCACATTTGAACCGCACTATTTGCGAAAAAAAATTTGCGCGTTCTCATAGGAAATTTGGAAAACAGAAAAATAAATAAAGTCTCGGGTCTAGATTCTGAAAAATTCGTTGGAGATTATAGAAAATTCGATTTATGGAGGTTTGACTGTAATAGCTTAGAAATGCCTTTCATGCATGCATGCCTTTCAAAAAGTGGGCATTTTTGTGAGAAGTTCATGACGTTTTAGTTGGATTGGTTTTGAAGTTATGGTTCATCTTTTTTTTGACTTGATAAGCAGTTTGAGAAGCTATTCAAGAAGTCAGCAGATACAACTATGTAGGGGTACCTTGGTAGCTATGTCAGCGGCTTAGGTCCGACTATTCAGAGAATAGACTTATTATATAAAGATTGAGTGTCAAGAATTCAAAATGCGCTCAAAAATATTGTAGAACACATAATTTTTGAGCTAGTTACAGTGTTAATAAAGTGTACGACTGGATGCCTCGCTGTCTAAGGATAGTGGGATCTAAAACTCTCCAGACAACATCGAACATTTCTTCCACAGCCCCACCTCTCACAATCGTCTGACAAACATCCGAGAGCACCTATAACTGTCATGTAAAAGCTTCTCCAAACTGACACGACATTAAAACTGTTGAACACTTCCATTCGTGTAAAGAATATAACACCGCACAACATGAATGGTTTTGACAAGCTAGGCCGTGGGTATCATAGACCTGTCTATGTCGCGCTAAATACAAATTTTATTGTTTTGCTGTTTTAGGATATGTTTATGGTGAAACAGCTTCTCACTTCACGCTACACTTTTTCTCTCAACAGCTTCATTGGAGGTGATGTAAGAGTTTCCAAGTTTTCAGTCCAGAACATAGAATTTTCACGCTAGGAACTATTTTGCTAAAAACTGAAAGAACGCGTTTAATTGCTGGTTACTGACGTTAAGGAGAAATAAAAATTCATTCTGGTAAAAGTTAGTAGAGTCTGGAAGGTGGTTCATGGACCCATTTTTTTCAAAAAGGCCAGATCTTACATGAAATCTCAAAACCTAGACAATTTGAAAGAAGTTACAAAAAACTTTCTCATTTGAAAGAAGTTAACTTTTTGAAAAGTTTTGTGTCGCTGTTCCAGAACGTCATATCTTTGCAAATATCGAAACGAAGCCAAGTATAAAATTTGATTGAGAACATTACAGTCGTTTTCGAGAAGAACTGTGAATAATTTTCTGGTTAGAATGCGAATTTCAATTTCGCCTCGAATTGTGGAACAAATGTGTCCAGCTGTTTAGGCCAAATTTACAGACAGATACACGGAGTGCTCTCGAACAGATAGTAATGCAAAGTGTCCTTATAATGTCGAGTTTGAAGAGATTTGTGACCGTTTTTTTTGGGAAAAAGTTCTAATTTTGTTTTGACAAGCTTGATGATGACAGTTTTAAGGGCCATTCACAGCTCAGCGACCTGCGAATGCGAATAGGTGAATATTCGCAAATTTTGACATTTCATTCATAGACAATTTTTATTTAATTCACAGCCTAAATTTAATCTGTGAATTTCATTTAGGAGCACTAATCAACCACCAAGAACAAAACAAAAGAATTGTGAGGTTAAACTCTCGCGAATGTTTTCGTCGCGGGAATGTGGATTGCGTGTGGAATGTGAGCATTCGCATTCTCCTATTCGCGGAAAAATCACCAAATTTTCAATTTCTTCACAAAAACTAATTCAAATTCAACATTTTTTAGATCAATCGATAAATAAATTAATTTATGTTCTTTTGGAATAGTAAAATAGACAATGGCGTGCTTATAAATATGCTAGAAAAGGTTTGTTCGCAGTTCACGCATTCGCAGTTCGCTGAGCTGTGAATGGACCTTTACTCTCGGATGTTTGTCGAAATCAGTTGCATCCGACTTGGAGTGCGCAACTGGAGGTAGTTAGCTAAAGACCGGTTAGCTAAAGGAACCGAACTGTAGCACCACCTAAGAAGAAAAATTTTGTCGAATGAGGCTGTGAAAATTTTTTACTAAATTATACTTCATGTGTAGACAGTCACAAAAAGTGTTGTAAAAGTTGCATCAAATCAGTCTCGTGGATCCCTTAACTCTACCTTCTTACTATTTAATGCCTACCGTGTTCGAAGGTCAGTTTAAGAAGCTTTTTTATGACAGTTTTACTCTTGGATGTTTGTCAAACGCTCGCGAGAGGTAGAACCGCGAAAATTTGTAACTAAAATACTAAATATGTCCTTCTTGTCCGATCCACCAAATCAATGTCACAAAAATTATATCCACTATCAAATCAGTCTCCTACCTTCCACCAGCCAAAACACATATCCACTTAATACTTAAGAGTAGTCCTTCGTGCTTATCTTGATAATAAAAGTGAACAACTTTCCTATCACAAAAGTGACACATATATAAATGAACTCAATGTACCATGAATGCCTAGCAACTACTTATGACTGCCCATCATACGTATATTTAAATGATGTTGCAATGCAATTGCTTATCATTTACATACATGTACAACATGACTGGTAACAAATAAAGATTATTATTCACTAACAGTCTCATCCTTTCGTACCTTTACCTTTATGCGGCATATCATCCAATGATGGTATCCTGTCGATCATTGAACCAGACCATGGAGCAACAACGGCCCCCATTGCCGGTGTTGGTTGCAATGCAAACATGATGTTATTCAGCTTCTGTTTTGTCCCGTTTTGTTTTATTTGTATTTTTTTTATTTATTTTTTTTTTTTTAAACTTTTGTTTTAACTTTAGTAACTTTGAACTTTTTCCTTTTTTTTTATTTTTTATTTTTTTTTAAATTCCGCTTAATTCACTTTTATTTCACATTATTTCAATTTCTTTATTTTTATTTATTTCACTTTAGTTTTACAAGAATTCTTGTAAAATATTATTATCTATATACAGTACCAAGAAATCTGTAAAAATTAAATATCCAAAATATTTAGTCAGTGTTTTGTATTCTTTTTTTTTTTTTTTGTTTTGTCTTTTGTTTGTCAAAAATAAAAAAATAAAATAAGAAAAAGAAAAACATGCAAATTTTTAAAATTTTCACGTGACTTGTTCTCTTTGAACTTTATTATATTTACAAGTCATTGGAAAATATAATTTAGAAAAAGTTTAGTAAAAATAAATAAAACTAAAACTAAGTAGTATTAGAAAAAAAAAATAAAGAATAAGTATGAAAGGGGATTCATATTAGATTTTCGAAACTACATTACTGGGTTTTTGACTAAAAAAAACTAAATTCATTTGGGTACCTACGTAAGTTAACTCGAATTACGATTTGCCCTGAAATGAATAAAAATAAATATTTGCCTCTGACAACTGACATTCCTAGACTGTTAATTCTCAATATTTCAGTGCAGATACATCATTCTCAACATCAGTCCAAGCTACACACTATCGTTTTGCACGTCAGTTTAAACTGTAAGTCCACAACTAATAGTGTGGAACCTATTTGAATTTATCGTTTTATTCTCGGAATTTTGTCGGATTTTTGTCGGACTTTTTCCGCGAAATATGGGAGCATGAAACCAGACAGAGATTGCAGTTTTGGGATCATAAATCGAGACTTCAAAGACTCAGGTCTTAAAACCTAATACTTGAAGCCAAAGTGTTCATTAATTGATTGGAGCAGTGAACAGAGTTTGGTGACCTCAACAAACTTGAAGTGCGCAACTGGAGGTAGTTACCTAAAGATCGGACTAATTGGAGAGGCTTGTTAGTTGAGGCCTAGGCTCACACCGAACTGTAGCGCCAACTAAGTAAGTAAGTAAGTCAAAAGAAGAGAATTCATTATCTACTGAACTGATATCCTTTGAAATTGGATTGAAATTGGAATCCTTTTTAACGCGGTCTAAGTTTTTAGAACGATATTGATACTGTGCAGTGGTTTTATTCAAGATTTAAAAATTTGTACGTCCGTCTTATTCTACATATTAGATGGTGTTGTCCACCTTCTTTTGGTAGATTTAAACGTTTTAATTTGGTGACGCTACGGAGTGAACTTGAAAGTTTTAGACCACAAAAATGTTAGACCGATTGTCTAACAGAATTAGTTTGGAAAGCAGGCGTTAAGTAATTGGAAAAGCACACAGGAAGCAACTGGCTACTAAGGTTAGTACTAGTAAGTAGCTCGCAAAAGTGCATCAGCAACTGGAGGAGTTAAGAAACCATATCGTAATCATCGAGGTAACAGTCACTCTTCGTAAAATTCATCTTGGACTTGGACTACTACTACGCATTGTACACTGAAAGCATTATCGAGGCATCATGTGGATCAAGTGATTAGTGCGTTGGACTACGGAGCGAGGGCTTCGAATTTCAATCCCCAGATAACACCTAAAAATTTCTTTCTTTTTCGCGAGTGTCTGACATACTTCCGAGAGTATAACTATCATGACAAAACTTCTCAAATAAAACACTGCCCTTCGGACAGGGCATTAAACTGTAGACCCCTTCCATTCGTGTGAAAAATATAACACGCACTACACTAATTGTTGGGACTACACTTGAGAATGGTCTACGAATTAACACCAGAGAGACGTAGAAGTAGAAGGGGACCTCAACCGACTTGGAGTTCGTAACTGAAGGCAGTTAACTAAGGACCGGTCTATAGCACCACCTAAAAAAGTAAGTAACACGAATGGTTCTGAGAAGTTAGGCCCTCGGTCTCATGGATCTATCACGCCAAATATTTGTTTTTTTGTTTTTTTTTTAAAAGAGCACTGAATTGTTGTTTGCCTTTCCAACGTTTAGTTCTTGAGATTCCACACAATTTTAAAACAGATTTACGTTTCCAAATTTTAGCAATTATGGCTCCTTAGGATGCTTATTTAATCGGTGTCACTGGATAACCCCAAAGTCTCTTGAAAATCATCGCTTTTGTATTGTTTTAATGACCTTACTCAAATTTGATACACAAAAAGTACCAACCAACGAATTACTAGACAAAAAACAAAATTAATTTTTAGGATTCCTTCCACATCTCGTTTTGAACTAACCAATGGAAATAAAATTGAAACGACAGTAAGATCTGAGACGTTCATCAACAGCAACGAAGCGAATACTTTCCAAATTCAATAAGAGCATAGGAGTTACATATTTCTAGAGAATTTTCTAGAGAATTTGCCCTAAAAGTTCACAGTTTGAAGTTCAAAAATAAATCCAATATTCATCCTATATCGGGCAACAAAAGGACACGTAAAAAATCAGTCATCACTTCATCAAAAATCAAGGATAACTTGCTATGTCTTGAAATGAGACTATTTGCAGTTCATCAGCAGCAACGAAGTGAATACTTTCCGGATGCAATGAGAGAGAAAATTTGCCCTAAAAGTTCACAATTTGAACCCTAATTCCAGTCGCTTAGGAAGTCGGAAAAATAAATCCAATATCCAGCCTAAGTCAGACAACAGAAGGACACTTCTCAAATCAAATTTCGACTGAATTCCAAAACCTCATCCCAAAAAATGCCCATCACTGCTTTGATGATGCAAAATCTTAATGCTTTGGCACTGCTATGCATTCATGATGATTTTGTTTTTAATTTCTGATGTTTTTTAACACTATGCGATGCTTTTGTCAATTGGAAACAACTACATGTCAATAATTCCACTGAATTGAACGCTACAAAGAATGCCCATCACTGCCTTGATGATGCGAACTCTTAATGCTTTGACACTGCTGTTAAATAAATTGCAGAAACTTCCATTTCCCGATCAATAACAGAACACTGGGATTCATGATGCGCTATTTGCGGGACTAATTCATTCATAATGGGTTTTAAAACATGATGCTTTGCAACACTACTTTTCTTTGCATTTTGGAACGTTTGACGTTGCCGAACTGCGTGTGGAATGTAACCTTCACTTCATCAAAAATCGAGAATAACTTGCTATGTCTTGAAATGCGAGGACTTGAAGTATAGAATTGGTAACAGAATTGCCTCAGAATAGGAATAGAATAGGATTGCCGTACACGGCGTGGTATTCATTGACTTAAGTCACATATTTTACGGCAATTTAGTTTCCCAAATAAGGTTGATGTTTAGGGCGTACAAATCTGTAGGAACTATGGTTTAAATAGTCTTCAATCGAGTCCACTATCGGTATATTTGATAAAAACTGATGCGATAGCACCAAAATCTAAGAATACGGCATTCGGCACGGCTACAGTTTCCGAGGCGTCAAGATCTGAAAACGCAGTTTTTGTAGTTCTCGAGGAAATAAGACTAAAATACAAAAAATTTAATTTTCAAATCTTGATATCTCCTAAACTAGACGAAATTTTTGTTTTATTTCATCGAGAACTACAAAAAATTGCGTTTTCAGATCTTGACGCCTCGGAAACTAGAGTATGGGTGATACGACGCGATACCAAAGTCTAAGAATACGGCATTCGTCACGAGAACTACAAATATTGCATTCCACAGGCAATCCACACTTTAATGGATAAAACAGGCTTATGGACAACTGGCCCACCTTAATGTTTGGACAACGTTAATGTTCAGAGTGTACAAATCTGTGGGATCTGTTCGAATAGTCTCCGATCGAGTCCACTGTCGGCATATTTGATAAACTGAAGCGATGCCAATGTCTTAGAATACGGCATTCCCCTCTATAATGGATTAAACAAGCTTATGGACAAAAGAAATTCTTCCTTACAACTGGTCCACCTTAATATTTGGACAACAGTTCATTTAGAAAAAATCGATCGACTGGGACCTACATTTGTGTCAAACACGAATACTTTATATTCTGGTTTAGGAGAACATTACTATTTCACCTGAGACTAGGTCACTTTTACTATTTCTTCAGGTTGTGTCGTGAAGTAGGTACTTAGTGGAAAGTAAGTAGAACAATCCTCCAGAGCTGGATACATTCATTTCGAATAATTTGATATCAACTTCAATTCGAATCGAACTAGATTGAAACTTTGGACTTCAAAAGTGGAGAGCAAGTAGAACAGTGTTGCAATAAGCCAATAATGAAAATGAACACATCTCCCACTAGAGCTGGATTCATTCATTTTGAACAATTTGATATCAACTTCAACTCCAAGCTCTGTTCCATTAAAATTTAATGAACCCACGCTTACCCAAAGTTGGGCAAAGATCTTGACGGTTGTTCAACTTGCAAAAGATACATATTGCTACGAATCTTGCACGAATAGTACGCGATGACTCCAAAGAAGAAATCTGTGAACTTCGAACTCCTATCATCTAGAACGAGATGATTCCAACCAAGAGATCTGTAAACTATGACATTACCATCTCCAACGAACAGAACTAAATAAAACTCAGTATCCCATGAAAAAATTAAATAAATTCTGTCCTGGTTCTCATTCAGAATCTCTTTCTCTGAATCCTGCATCTTTTCTTTTCAAAACGAATGATATCCTTTCACTTGCTTCCTTTCGATTGTCAGGACAACACCAGCATCGTCATGGTAACTTCAGAAATGAGAACCTATCAACCCAGTATAGATACTACAACAAGCTAATGCTACTATTTACACTAATCTACTTTCGAAAATCCAAACGAGTCCTTGAGTACGAGTACGAGTACGAGTACGAGTGTTTTCTCTCAGTTCTTGTGAATAGCCAATTTAATAACAAAACTAATTAGGAAACCCTTTGAGTAGGTGTATTAGGAATATAAGAAAACAAAACAAAAAAAATAATTAATCCGATCCGCACAAACAAAACATTTGGAGCACACAATTAAGGACGCGCGTCAGTCTATTGAATTTGACCGACACAAACACGATCCACACCCAAACCGCGCGTTATAATATTATTAAGGATACACACCAAACACACACCGCCGCCGCGCTCCGTCACCGACGACAATGACGGGCGACAAAAGCGAAAAACAATTTACGGGATTACGCTACAGGTGTTTGCACAGTTTTGTACAGCTCCCCAAGGATAATGTGGCGGTACATGAACGTTCATTAATCAAAAAAAAAAAAAAAAACTAAAATTTTTCTGGTTTAAGTGTGAACTTCACCAACTTTTTTGTTTTTTTTTTTAATTCTCGATAATATCCGACGCGGTCTCGGTACGGTACGGTACGGTACAGAAACTAAAGTTAATCGATCTTCTTAACTGAATTCGAGTGAACGACTATGACACGGCAAAACGAAGACAACGGACGACAACGACGATAACTACAACGACGACGACGATGACAACAACGAACGACGAGAACAACGACGGCGGCGCTGCTATTGCTGAATTCCAGACTATTATATCTATTTCTACACCGTTATTGCGTGTTGCGTATGATTTTGCAACGGGAATACTGATACGATACTGTTGTGCCTGTTGTGCACCATACCTCCATGACATGAGTGAGTGAAGTCTGCCAGCCGGAGTTCCGATTCGTTCCTTGGTGTATTCGTATTTAAATTCTCATTGGACATTGTGGCAATGAGTGAAGGAGATACCATGCGCGGGCATCGCCAGTGCGTTGGTAAGAGACGGCGTACCACTTTCATACCAGGGATGTTTCCTAAGGGGGCTTGGTTCGCGTGCTACTCTGTCTCTGTTATCGTTGCGCATATGTGCAACAGAGACACGTAGCTGGAACCAAAAAACATGGAACTCTGTTTACTATTGTAGACCAGGTCATATTGCATGCACGAATGAGTCGTTTTACTTTCCACCATTGGTGGGAACTGTTGGTGTTTATTTGTTTTCACAATTTTGTCGGTTCGGTTGGTTTTTTTTTTTTTTACACAAGAACGACAGAGACAGCGAGAGCCATTTGGGTTTGTTGCTCGTTTGTAGGTTGCCTGCCGGTCGTGTCGGTGGTGGTTGTTGTTGTTTTAAGAATGAGGTGTGCGGCGCGCGCTGAAGGGTGGCAAAGTAACGGGAAACATTTTAATTAGTGTTATTTTTTGGTCCCTGAATAAACTCAAAGGAGAGAGAGAAAGAAAAAAATAAAAGAAAAATGGCATTAGACATGCAAAATAGTTACAGACTTGGATTTCCGAATTGGGACTCTTTTCTTTTTGTTTTTCTTTTTTTTTCTGCTTTTTTTTTGCAAGAAGGCCCACAGACGATGATTATATGGAACATTTGATTGCATCGCGAATAAATTGGGTTATACATATATTGTAGGTGGTTGGCATAATGAGCTATACCTACGTAATTTTTCTTTTTTTTTTCTGTTCTGTTTGGTAGGTTTAAGGGGTCGTCGTCGTCGTTGTCGTCGTTGTCGTTGTCGTCGTCATCGTTGTCATCGTTGTCGTTGCTGTCGTCTTGTGATTATCTGAGTTAAGCTATGGGTCAAGGTTGTCCCACTCCCCTTATTCACTTGAGAATGAATATTGAAACTGAGAGGAATTTTTTTTGGAATAGAATAGAATGATTGTATTTTTGGTTAGGTACACACATTTACCAATCGATGATGGGAATGAAGGAAATATTATTGGAATTGGTATGATCAAGGGTTTTCTTGTCACACTACTCAACTGAACTGAGATGAGTCGGGTAGGTCCCAGAAGAATTGGATGGGAGAGATCCTTCGAAAGTAGGGTAGCATATGCTTAGGAAATTGCGATTGTTTCTAGAATGGTTTGAAGAATAAGGATGTTGCTCGTATTCAAAGGAGTTGTTTGACAAAAATTCATTATTTGACGGATCGTAGGTCAATTTTGTTTTCTGTGGACGTTTACAACAGAATTTGTCCATTTGCTCAGAGCTATCCTCTGATTCCAATTTTGTGGAGTTTTACAACAGAATTTGTCCATTTGCCCAGAGCTGTCCTCTGATTCCGATTTTGAGGAGTTTTGCAACAGAATTTGTCCATTTGCCCAGAGCTATCCTCTGATTCCAATTTTGTGGAGTTTTACAACAGAATTTGTCCATTTGCCCAGAGCTGTCCTCTGATTCCAATTTTGTGGACTTTTGCTACAGAATTTGTCCATTTGCCCAGAGCTGTCCTCTGATTCCGATTTTGAGGAGTTTTGCAACAGAATTTGTCCATTTGCCCAGAGCTATCCTCTGATTCCAATTTTGTGGTGTTTTGCAACCGATTTTGTTGTGTTTTGCAACAGAATTCGTCCATTTGGACAGAGCTATCTTCTGAACCAAAATTTGTGGAGTTTTGCTACAGAATTTGTCCATTTGCCCAGAGCTATCCTCTGATTCCAATTTTGTGGTGTTTTGCAACAGAATTTGTCCATTTACCCAGAGCTGTACTCTGATCACAATTTTGTGGAGTTTTGCTACAGAATTTGTCCATTTGCCCAGAGCTATCCTCTGATCAGAATTTTGTGGTGTTTTGCTACAGATTTTGTAGTGAATTGCAACAGAATTTGTCCATTTATTGGTATAGATTCATATGTACGTAGCTTACGTTCCACAATAGTATACCTACAGACTTACTCCATTTAAGAGAATTCTTTTTCCTTTTTCAGGAAGAAGAAGTTTTTACGAATATCCCTCATAAATTGTGTTCGGCTCTTAATGGTGCCTAGGTCGTTTGGGATAGTTTAGCTTCATAACCCTAACTAACCATCGCAAGTTATCGATATTTTTGTAAATCCATATTTATTTTCAAAATCCTAATCAGAAGTGGAAGATTCTTCTTTCTTCTATCCTTCACGTGTATAGACAACTTGGGAGGAAAGCATACTGAAGTCATGAGCTTACCATGGAAATCTGGAGATAGTTCTTGAGTTTAGCAATATATCGACAGAGTAGGCGATCTTTTTGGGTGTAAATTTGAAATCTAACAAGATTAACTGAATATTTTGGAAATATTTGGAGAAGGGCCGTTTACAACTACAAATTTTTGTTACAGCAATTCCGTCCAGCAATTCCGTCCAGCAATTCCGTCCAGCACAAGGACTTCTTGTAGCGTACCCACAAAATGTAGACGTTCTTCTTCATGCCAATGACCACTTCCAAACGGAATTTGTTATAGACCCAACCCATCAGTGTTTCGGTTCCATAGAGCTAGGGTCTAGATTCCCATAACCATGCCAGTTAAATCCGAATTTAAGGGATCTAAGGCCGTGAAGGCTAACGAAGGAAACGCTTTTTTATGACACTTGTACCGTCGGATGTTTGTCAGACGTTCGCTGAGGTGGTGTGTTATCCGGGACTCGGACCTCGAATCTCATAAATTCCTACAATACACATTTTTTTTCCCCTCAATCTATTAATTCTGTTGACATTTACAATGAGTGTCAATAGTGTTGTCCTACTGACACTCATTGCAAATGTGGAATCAGTAGTCCTTCACCTGGCTCTATCAGTTAAATAATGTGCAGTGCAACCAATGTCTTGTAAACCTCTGAAGTTAGCCCTGATTTCCTTTTGACGATTACTTATAATATTTTGTGTTCTAGTTGAAACACTCTTTTGATACTTAACCGTGGGTGTCGTGGCTCTAAACTGGAGCGTGGGGTTCAAGGTTCGATCCACAGACAATACCTAAAATTTCTTTCACGACCCACCTCTCGCTAGCATTTGACAAACATCCGAGAGTACCTAGAACTGTCATGAAAAAGCTTCTCGAAACAAAAATTACCCTTTGGACGAGACGTATAACACGAATGATTGCGAGAATCTAGGCCCTGGATTCCATTTTTTTTTATACTTAACCTTTGTGGAATGTCTTGAGTCGTAAGGTTGGCAGACTGCAGAAGGATTTGCAATTTAATGTTTACAAAACTCCGTTAACGAAGGAATTCGTGCAAGTACCACATTTTAAGTGCCAGTTCGTCAACTCGATTCTAGAAAACATGGGACGAGAGTTAACGAGGAATCTTTCAAGGAAATATGCCCATGAGGCGAGATGACTTTGTGAACAGATCAAGTGGATGTATATATTCGGGGCTCAAAGTCGAGTTATCCATGAGATGACAATGCATCCTTTGAAGCGGCTTTTAGGTCCAAGGCAAGAAGGACGACAATGTTTCAAGGAAATATGCCCATTAGGCGAGATGATTTGGTTAACAGATCAAGTGGATGTACATATTCGGGGCTCAAAGAATTCTCGAGTTATCTTAACAAAATCACCGTTTTATTAGGCTTTTAGGTTCAAGCTAAGAAGGACGACAATTTTTCAAGGAAATATGCCCATGAGGCGAGTTGGTTTGTGTGAACAGACCAAGTTGATGTATTTGGGGCTCAAAGAACTCTCGAGTTATCCATTAGAAATCAATGCATCCTTGACGCGACTTTTAGCCAATCGAAGTGATTGAGTGGAACGTATTCGAAGATTACTCTAGAAATGGAGTACTTTAACCATAAATGGTATTCGTTCCTGTTCCCTACTTTGATAAACATGGACAAGTGCTTCCAATAAGAACAATTTGCAAAAGTTGCATTAGATAGAAGGTTTATCCACATATGTAAGTACATGAATCAATTGAATTTCCATACAGTTCAGCAGTAGGATAATTCCAAAATTATGTGGATTGGTAGGTAATTATGCATATTTACAGCAAAAACTCAAATTTTCATTAAATCCACAATGTTCATGTACATACTCCTGTACGTATGTATATAATATACTTTCCTATGCATACCTACATGTATTCTATTCTAATTTAAAAGTCCTTTTCCCATTAATGTATGCACCCATCCACAAACATACGTATGTATGCCATTATAGCTATTAGCAGACATTTAACCCATTTTCCGTCGGCATAGTCTTTCATTCACAAAATATAACTGTTTTGTAAGATTTTTCCGAAAAATTCCTTCAAAACAACATAAACGACGACACAAACACAACACAAAAGACAAAAGCAAAAAAAAAAAAAAAAAGAAGGATTTTCCCTTTAGCCACCCGAATAACATCTGCTCTGCGACGAAAGAGATAACTACATTCACGCAATAGTGAGACAAAACACCCAAAAAGGCGTGGCAAATATTTCCCAAAAGTACTTCCTTCCTCTTTCATTGTGAATGTGAAACAGTGAAAAGAACACAACACAGCACACACACGCATTCACTCCTATAGTGTAGTCCACAAGCGGCGGCGGTGGCAGTGGAAGTGGCTTCCTGCTCTCAAATACAAGAACTCCGCCTCTTGGTACCTTTAACAGCTGCTAAATAGTAGATTCCCCAAAAGACCACCGTTGTACGCACGTACGCACGCTTAAACAAAAAATAATAAAAAAAACACCCTTCTTCTCTCAACAGAATCCATGAGGTTTTCATCGTCATATATATAAATTCGTATGTTCGAGCGAGCAGCGAGTATTACTTTTTGGTCGTTGTCCTCGTTTTCTACTCTATACCTGTCGCTGGTGGTATTGCTGCTGCTGCTGCTGTATGGATTGCTGTTTTAACAGCATCGCATCGCGTAGTATTTATCTCTGCAAAGGATGTGTGTGATATGCCCTTTAGGTGAAGAGATAACGTTTAAATTTGTAGTTGGTTGGTTTTTGTTTTTGTTTTCTTTTTTTGAAAAAAGGCAAATTAAATAATAATAATAAAAAGGATTTATCGTCCTTTGTTATGACGACATACAAACAATGTAAATGTTGTCAAATGTTCATTATGAACTGGTAGTGATTTAGGAGACCACTTCAGGAATCTGGCAAGGAGAAACACTGTGGATTCCATTGTCACATATCGTCTTTGCATATCTTAAAGTGCCTCAATATTTTTTTTTCTTAGTTTCTATCCCTATCGCTTGCTTGCACTAGATGTCCTCGATTGGATTTGGCCAAACTATGTCCTGTTTCATAATATTTACTACGGAGACGAAGGTATTTTCGGAATTCCAAACAATTGTTGCCTGAATTTTGCATTGATTCTTAGATCAAACCGTGTCCTTTAAATCATTCCACATACAGCAGTCAAGTGGATCGAAAAGAGGAATTTCAGAAAGCTACTCAACAACTGCTTTGAACTCTGACAGATTCTTCGCAAACGTGTGTTGTGTTGACTATAGTTTGTAGGTCAAAGTAGGACAGTGTAGGACAGTGATTCCTTCATATGACACTATCCACAACCAAACCATCACTGAAGTGGAGGTCTTTCAATGATTTCCCAAGAGCTGTGGAGGCAAATTCTATCATTTGTCTTGTCTTTTCAAATGCCTTTGATTATTGTTCCACTTATTAGTTATGGCATGGGCAAATCTGTATCCTCTTTATCAGCAGTTAGAGGATTCGAGATACAAAAAAAGAAAAACACAACATCATCCAAATATCCTCCATGGAAAGCAGTAAAACCAATTTTCCTTGACTTCCTCCCATTAATCGTCGTTTTCTGTGGCATGTGGCATCGTCTTATTGAAACCACATTTGCTCCAAGTCATCATTTTCCAATTTTTTTCCAAAAAAAGTCGTCAAAATGGTCCGATTGTGATCTCGATTCTCTGTGGCATGTGGCGTCGTCTTATTGAAACCACATTTGGTCCAAGTCATCATTTTCCAATTTTTTTCCAAAAAAAGTCGTCAAAATGGTCCGATTGCGATATCGGTTCTTGGCGGCAAGTATTCCACCAAAAAAGTCGCCAAAATGGTCCGTTTGCGATCTCGATTCTGTGTGGCATGTGGCGTCATCTTATTGAAACCACATTTGGTCCAAGTCAGCATTTTCCAATTTATTGCGAACTTGATTGAAGAAGAAGTTTGGAGCATGCAACCCGTACTAAACAGTCAATTTTTGTGGATCGAATGGCATTGGTTTGCTGATTTGGCCAAAGAAGGCGATAAAATTTGGAAAATAGCGTACATAACGATGTGATCTTTGCAAAAGCTGGTGAAACGTCAAACAAAACGCAGCTAACTTCACGGATAGTCAAGAAAATTTAATGGACAATTGGGTGTTCCAACTAAAAAAACCTTTTAGATGGCACATTCAATTGTTCTCATCGAGAATTGGAAGGACTCCAAGGACTGTCATCACATTGTTGTTTTCAGCAAAAGTGTAGGCATTGGACTGTGAAAACGCTGTTGAAACGTCAAACAAACCGTGTAAGGCATAGCCAAGATAACTTAATGGACAATTGGGCATTTTAATTGGAAAAAACCCTTTAGATGGCGCAATAAGTTTCTAAGAATTAGAAGGGAGTCCTGTATTGCCGTTTTCAGCAAAAGTGTTGTACCTAGTAGCTTTCTTTCAGTTTCCAGATTCACATTTGTATGGAGACTTTCTTTGAAAAATTCCAATGGACTCCCTTAAAACAGATTTTCCCAGACTTTACTCTAAGTTGTGGAATTTTGGTTCCAACTCCAGTTTTTGGATAGAAACGGCTGCTCAAAGTTGTCTTTGTGGAAATTACCAAAAATTTATCGCTTAAGCCTTGTCTACTTACTTAAATCCTGTCACTCATCGAGGGGCATAGGGCGTTAACAACACCTACGCGCCACCTTGTTCGAACTTCTCCAATTCATTTCAACTCACTCTAGCTCTTTCCCAGTAGTTGTCCTTCGCCATGATTGCTTAGGTCGCCTAGCTCTTCTGCGTGACTAAGTGAGTGGATTCCATTGCATGGCATATTTCGCAATTTGTATGACCAATCCATAGTCACTTCCTCCCCGTTCTCAGGCAGAGCTGTTCGTTGGAGATGTGGTTCATCCAAAAAATTCTTAAGACGAAGGTAAAGGTAGAAGCCTTCGAGTGATAATGTTGGTAAGCTTCCAAGTACTACACCCATATAGGAGTACTGATTCTACTTTGGATCTAAACATTGCTTCTACAAATTTTTGATAGCATTCTTAACGCAGCTTTAGCTTTCCTGATTCTACTGCCCACACTGAGTTCCATGTCACGGTCGTCGATCGAGGCGATGCTTCCTAAATATAGAAAGTTTTCGACTTTCTTGGCCTATTGCCTAGCAATGTTGAGTTGAGCGTTGGAGTCTTCACTTTGTTTGCCTCTTAGCTTGCACATTTTGTGCCATTTGGTGGAGATCCATTGTTTTATGTGAAAGGAGTCTAAATGTAGTCCAGGGCTTTGAGGAAAGATGTCATAGTCCACCATAATCCTTGATTTCTTTCATTTAGTGCTTTTGTAGGTAATAAGGAGTTTACCTACAGCAGCGCTAACTAAAAGAAACCAAGGATTGTGGTCGACTATGACATCTTACCACTTCGAAGTTACTGTGGGCAATAGTCACTGGATTTCTCCACACAAGCATTTATTTAACAGAAATCTGGTTCATAATCTGGGTTTCTATCCAATGGCTTTCCAGGAACTCCCTTGTTCTTCTAGATAGTGCCGGACATTAGCACAATATTTGTGTTGGCGTCCGGATTTCCTCCTAGTTCACAAGTGCCATCCTCCAGAAGACCCATCTTCTTTAGGTGATACCCGAAATTTCCATGACCTGTAGCTAACGCTACCACCCATTTCAGTGTTCTTCGCCGTAAGTATTGAACTTCTCTACCAATCGGCAGTTTAATAGTCATTTTCACCAACTTCTCTGGTGTTCCGACGGCTGGCTAGTTGCTAATTAGGTTATCTACCATTCCTCTGTCGATTACAGCAAATGGTTCCGTAGCCAGAGAATTTCGAGAGTGAACCTTGCTTTGCTAAAGAGTCCGCCTTTTCGTTGTCCTTGGAATCTTCATTGCCTTAATGCGGATCACGACCAGGAGATCGCTGATCGGCTTAAAGTCAATTATCATTGACGTAGACATAGCCAGTCAGTGTCTACACTATCTACCCCTACAGCATCCAGTCATTCCTATTTTTTCTATACACTATGTGTAAAGTCGTAAAACCTGCTCCTTTGTTGTCTAAGAATCTGGTTCTTCTTGCCGAACCATTGATGACAGGATTTGAAAGAAGAACTTGACACAGACATCTCAGACAAAGCAGTGGTGTTGCAGACATCTGATATAGAAGCCCATTGTCATCTACATATCATCCACATTGAACAATGAAATGAATGGATGAAGAACTTGCAATAAATGTGAGTTGATTTGATTTGACTTGATTTGACGCCCCCTGGGGGGCACTTTATTAAGCTTAGGACAAGCCAATCGCGACCAAACTGGGCTAGCATATTCGAGGATAGGTCTGACGAAGGTTACATAAAGTGATTTAGTGACGTAGGGGCTGAAAATTCTTCGGACCAACGTTTAACAAAGCCAAGAGCAGAATTGGCTCTGTTCATTATGTTGTCAATATGGGAACGGAAGTTGAGTTCCCTATCACAGATGACACCTAAGTCACGCAGAGATGAGACTGATGGAACAATCTCGGTCGCAGAGAAAGTCGTTCCTAAGGGGTGGAGGAAGGCGTTTACGGGAGTAGCTTATGGATTGACATTTGCTAACATTAAGTTCGAGATAATTCTTCTGACACCAGATTGAGAATCTATTTAGGTCATCTTGAAGCGGGCGAGAATCTGTGGGAGACGATATGTATCTAAAGATTTTCATGTCATCGGCATGGACTGAGAGATAGGAATCTTTGATAATGCAGTTGACATCGTTGGTGGTTAGAACGAAAATTAAAGGACCAAGGTGACTGCCTTGTGGAACCCCAGATGTGGCAAAAATGGGGTCAGCCGTGTGCGGGCTTCAAATTAGCGATACTGAGCAGGTAGTTAAGTTTGGCGAAGTCAGTTAAAGCTGTATGAGGACTGAGAGTGAATATTAGAATTAAAGTTACCGTGGGAAAAAGAAAGAAAGAGGGGTGGATGGTAGCGGTCTAGAGTAGAAAGAAGGTCAAGTTGTCTGCCGTGGCAATTAGTAATACCACTGATTTGATGGAGGCCAGAGTTGGAGAGACAATCTGTGAAGAGCACTTCTTTGAGATTGCATTTGAAGTGACAAAATAAGACTCATTCTCAGACTGAACCCATTTCAGATGGGGAAGGTTAAAATCCCGTAAGATTATGACATCATCACTGGGATCAATAACATCAAAGAGAGAGTCTATAGCATCTATAGCAAGCTGGTAACCTTGTATTGGTTGGGAGGGACGAATGTAACAGCAAAATAAGTACAGAATTTGATTAACGATGGTCATTTTAACGCAAATAAATTCAAAATTAGTAGAATGCGACTTTTTATACAACCTTGTGACAACCATGAGCTGAACGAGCTACGTATATAGCGACATCGACCTACTCACAAGAGTTCGAATGCAACAACTAAGATGCTTGGGTCATGTAGAGTGGATGGACAACAAGAGTCTAGGAATCCACCAGTAGATGAAGACCTCTCCTAAGGTGACGCGCACAAGTGAAAGGGAACCTCAACCAACTTGTTGTACGAAACTGGACGCAGCTGGCTAAAGATCGATCTGCCTGGAGAGACTTGCTGGTTGAGGCCCAGGTCCACTCCGGACTGTAGTGCCACCTAAGCAAGTAAGTAAGTATACAGACACCCCCTAAACGAAAAACACACAATTTTCGTGAAATTCCCCCAAACACGACCTAAAACCTGGGTCTCCCCTTAAGCTTCCACCTTCACTTTCACTTCACAAAAGCTGTTTCCCTTTTGTTAAGTTGGCAACACTCTCCCATTGCAGCTGTCAAAATATTTTATTTGTTGTGCGCAATTGGATTTACTGGTTTTTTTTTTTTGTTCGGAAAAAACATGAAAATCAATCGAAATTTTAATATTTTTTAATAAATTTTTTCGATTTTCATATAGTTTATAGTTTGCAGATTAATTTGATGTGTATTTTGTGTGGTTTTCTTTGGTAAATAAGTGTTTTTTTCGCGAGTGAACATTTTATTCGGAATTCAATCGTGTATTCGCTCGGTTTGTGTTTCAATTCGCCGTAATTTTTGATAGCTCGAGACATGTGTATGCCGGAGTAAGTAATTTTCTGTAAATTTTGAATAAAAATTTGTAATTTTGTTTAATAAACATTGCATAGCTGTTTAATAAACATTGCATAATCAAATTGCAATTGTCCTGGTCACAAGAAGTGGCAGTGATCTTCAGTAAATTTGGTTAAATGAAGGCAGTCTTCTGTGTGTCCTACCATGTGGGCTTCATTGGTATTAAGAACATTCTAGGCACCTATTCTGGGTCTTACTGGTTGTCATACGGCTTGAGGGGAATACTTCTGTTTGTCCTTGGCCGCAGCATGTTCCTTTTTGGTTGATACTTACTTGTGCAGCTTCATTTCTAGTTCTCACCTAGGCCTTCGCAGTCCCCCTTGAGTATCTGTCTTCTTTTTCACATAAGCACGCACTCTGTAACCCATCTCCTGCAATACGAGGTTTAAACCACAAAATGAGAAATTTTGAAGGCTGTGGCACAGATTTCGTTGCGTATTTTGGCCTCCACCAGCAAACTTCTTCAAGTTGTAGTAGAACCAATGTTCCAATCCGGAGATTTCCAAAAACCGAATCGAAAGTCACGACGTTACAGACGGTACAGACCTTAGTGATTAGCGTGACATTTTAGAAAACGTCTGTACCTACAACGTTGCGACTTTCGGTTCAAAAATCGGCGGATTGCATCATTGGATCTACTACAACTTGAAGAGGTTTGGTGGTGGAGGCCATTCCCTCGACGAGTTCTAGTTCGATGGTACTGTACAGCCTGTATAGTTCGTCGTTTAATCTCCTCCTTCAGATCCTGTCAATTAAGTGTTTTTCTCTTCCGAAACCACCGAGGATATTTTCGTCTATCTTGGATAGAGTTCATGCTTTAACGCGGTATAGCGCCTCACTACTCAATAGCCTTCTCAGCTTAAAGACACAGCGAATGGCAGGTCTTATGTATCCTTTGATGGACCTCTGCCGGAATGTGTCCCTTGCGTCTTCTAAGTTATAACGTCTTGGCCAATTCGTCGATGGTGAGTGTTGGCAGAGTGTGGTTGCACACGCTCTAAAAATGAGCAGTCTGTCGATGTAGTTGGCACCGCTTGCCTTCCACTTTATGTCTTTTAAGGGATCTGATAGCGGCTACTATCTCTGTGTTGCTGGGATGTCCTGTTCAAATTTTGGAATTCGTTGTAGCGGCCCTTTGTTGGACTTTGGGACTATGACGCATTCGTCTAAATTATTTAGTTTTAACGCAAAATATTCCCTCCATCTGTTGAGCAGATCCTCATCCGAAATATTGTTTAGAAATTCGACCAGTCACACCTGCTAGCTTCTTCTTCAGCCTTGGATGTCAGTGCGTTTTGGTATGAATGCTTGTCATGCCTGACACCACGCTGCACTTCCTTCCTCTTCGCACGATATTGGGGTTCTAACTTGGGTTTTTCTTGACTGAAATACGTTCATCGATCCGTCTCCAGATATCTGCTGATAACCATGTGCTGTGACTTTTCTACCTTTTACCGATGTAGGCTCCAGCTACAAGAACATTATTCACAGCATTCCAATGGTTATCCATGTCTTCAAGCGTTGAACTGAAGACTTGTTTGGAAAACACAAAATCTGTATTGAATCACGTATCCTTTCACTTGTGTTTACCCACAGTAATGTGGTTCTGTCAACTGGCTTCCATAGAAATGGTCGTTTATACAATTTTTTCACAAATTCTATGTCTTCGGTCGATGAAACGGTGGGCATTTTTATCTGACATAGAACCCCAGGTCCGTTCCTTCTCCTTTTGAATTTGCTGGAGATTGGAAGGTTTATGAGAGTGAGCTCCAAATTTTACTGATTTTGTAACAGAGGGATGTAAAGGCGGTTGTGGAAGTAGTGTGGAACTTAACTGCTAGGGCGTCCGAATATTGTACTTACAGGGATTAATCTTTAAGAGGTTCGTTAGCAAAGTTTGAGTAGATATATACTTATTCTCCCAAATTTGGAAGTGTCCTACAATGGATGCAAGGCTGGCTGTTGTGTACAAAGATAGGTTGTGGATGGAATTTTGTTCATACATCGTAAAGTCAGTCGGAAGATCTCTTCATTTCTGGGAAAGTAGATGATAACTATACTGTAGAGCCCCAAGTATGCACCTAAATGTATTCCATTTCTCCTAAAAGTGTCCTCTAATCACTTAAATATATCTCCGAGTTCAATGTAACCACGACATCCTTTCAATTTAATCGTGTAAAGTCCTTCTTCATTAGTCTGCCAAAGCACTTTCGACATCATTCCTATATTGTTTTGTTTGTTTGTATATAAACTGACTTCACATAAAGTATAATACACCTTTTGTTTATTGCATATACATATATGCAGCGAAATATTACTATTGAAAGACCTCACACACAGTCTACGGATATATATTCCCACAATCGAACCCTTTCTCGCGAGCGAGCGATATCTTATCGCAGGCTTTGGTATGTTCCTTTATTTTTCTTCATCAAGCGATGAATGCACTTCTCTCGCTTTCTGCCCCGTGGGGGGTTACATTCTCTCAAAATAGCTGCAAGCAACTTAAAAAGAATAAAAACTTGAAAATAAGAAAAAAAAAAAAAAACATTACATCAACCAACTGAGTAATGAATTGCTAGACTCCTGTGGATTTGATGGCAAAATCAAATTTGCTGATTAAACTTTACTGATTAGAATTTTTTGTTGTTGTTGTTGTTGTTTTTGAATTGTATTTTAGGGAATCGTTCGCACTTTGTTTTTGGTTATTGTTGTTGGGTAGGGAAAAACAACGCAACAGGAGGGTACGATTGTAAGGATTATAGGAATCTGATAAAGAAAAAGGATTCAAACTATAACTACCATTCCATGAAATCTATTCTAAGTGTGACTGTGACTGCTCTAGCTTTCTACGATTAAAACCTTGAACTACCGGTCAGTAGTTCGACTCACTAAGGCACGACATTCATAACCAGCCATTGTCTGCTGTTCCATCTTGTGGACAATTGTGGGTGGTATATCCAATTGAAAAATTTGATTTCAGAGTCCTATACCATTTTATCATCCACTTCGTTCAACCTGCTAAATATTGACTGCGACCTGAAGATCAGAACAATTAAATGAATAGTTCCTAACTGTCAGTCTTGCGGTATTCCAAAATCTATTCTAAATGTGACGACAGCCCTTAGTTCCTCAGTTCAAGTAGTAAAACCTTGAACTCCCGCTTAGTAGTTCTACTCATTAAGGTACGACATTCATGGTATTTCATCTTGTGGACTATTGTGGGTTCTATATCCAATTTACAAGTTTGATAGATCCATAGATTGTACCATCTTATCATCCACTTCATTCAAGCTCCAAAATATTGATTACTATCTGAAGATCAGAACAATTAAATGAATAGTTCCTAGCTGTCAGTCTTGTGGTATTCCATATTCTATTCATTTCAGTTCACTTCTTTAAGATCTTAACTGAATTTATAATGATTGTACCTGTAGATACATAGATAGGTACAAGGGACATTTCCAAGGGCCTTTTTCTTAGTGTTGCACAGGCTTGACAATTCGCATAAGAAGATGTGCTCTCTTCTGCTTACGTGTTGCCACAGATTCGGCAGTGGTCATCAGTGTCTAGTCGCATTCATCTATGGTGGGCTGCCAGGAGGTTGTGGACGGTATTTATCCCCGTGAATAGCGATAGGTTGGGTGTGTTAAGCGCTAAAATTTGCTTGATCATGTTTACTTATACTTAGGCTACAGTTCGGGATGAACCTGGGCCGCAATCAACAAGCCTCTCCAGTTAGTCCGGAGAGACTCCAATGCGCCTCTAGTTGCGCACTCTAATCCACTCGCACCCGCACTCCATTGAGGTCTCTTTCTACTTGCAAGCACCACCATAAGGCGAGGTCTTTCTGTACTGCCTTGTCCCTCCGGGTCATGTTTAGTTCAGATTTTTCTGGAGATGTGACAAGATGAGAGTGCGCTCCATCTCGCATTAGCTAGTCTCGCGAAGATTTGCTCTATATTGGACTAAGGCGGTCGTGTCCAGACCCCTTTCTTGCTAAATGGTGCTCGCGTTCATTTCTCTCAATCCCGCTGTATCCTGGAACCCAAAGATGTGTAACATCATGGTTTGCTGTAAAGGCATCGTTTGATAAGTTTAAACTTGACGACTGTAGATGAGATGGCCTTCATAGAGGCTTCAAGCCGATCTTCTTTCTTCAGTGCAGTTTCGTGGATAGTACTTATGACGCTTCTGCGATTGCTAATACTTCCGCTTGAAACTTACACTACTGTGGTTTGAAAGTCGCAGAGTGACCAGTTTCAGGATCAGATGGGTATATCCAGAGCCCCTCCTACGTCAGTTTTTGACCCGTCGTCCGTGAAAATCGAGATACTCGGGCCGTTTATCCAATCCTCTCTTGAGGGGAAGATTATTTTAATGTTTAGGCTGAAGTCGTGAGATAGGTTAGGTTAGGAGTGGAGGAATCCACAACTCCACACTCAGGTCAATACAGACCCATTGTGAGATCCATAGGGGAGAGATGTCCCTTGCCCATTGGTTAACCCCAGTTCCACAAATCGAGGTCTTAGGATGGTGATATATAAACTGTCTCAGTACCCAAGTGTGTCAATCTCGCAATAGTCCTCCTTCCAAAGGATTGCTCCAAACGAAAGGCACTCTTTGCAACTATTTCCTTTAGGCGTGCGCAGGGATCAGCGCAAGTATGGTTTTAAGGGCTGCAGTCGGCGCGGTTCTGATGGCGCGCTGGGTAGTCTCTGTACATGCTAATCTTTGTATCCTGGTCACTGCTATGAGGTACGAGGTCTTATCTGCTCCGGACCACCAAACTAGGCACCTATAGGATATAGTGGGTCTGACGATAGCTGTGTGGATCTAGTGGATGATGGCGAGCTCGGAGCCCCATTTTTATCAAAAATTTTGCTGAATGTATAGAAGGCTATATCTCAGGCAAAGACTCTTCACGGGAGCCTGTTAAGTAAGTAAGTAAGTGTGGAAGGTATTTTCTTTCCAAGTCTGCTTACGGTCGAATATACAGACCAAGTACCTCGCTTTATCTGAGACTTTGAGGGGTGTGCCATTGAGGCCCAAAGGCCTGGTCTGTGGGATATTTCTCTTATTAGTGAAGGTCCTCTTCACCTCTGTTTTCAAGGGGTTAACGTTTAGTCCACATCTTTCCACCCAGTTGTATGGAGTATTGAGGGTGGACTGATGTACGTATGTATTTCGGTGATTGTGGGTATGAACCCACCTGTCGCCCCATTATGACAACATCATCCACATATGCCACAACTTTGACCCCACTTTGTTCTAAATTCTTTAGAATTCCGTTCACGATCAGTATCTATCAATGGTAGAGGAGATAGGACCCCACCTAGTAGGGTGCCTCTAGAGGCCATCCAGTTCTGAGTTGATGTGTCTCGTCTTGAGCATGCATTCTATGTTTTGTTGGTCCAGTGCCAGTCGTATAGATGCAGATTTTACATTGCTGAGGGTTTCTTCTCAGTCTCAATACCCCACCTTGCGGGGTGCCTTTAGAGGCCAGTGCAGTTGATGTGTCTCGTCTTGAGCATGCATTCTATGTTTTGTTGGTCCAGTGCTAGTCGTATAGATGCAGATTTTACATTTTTGAAGGCTTCTTCTCTATCTCAACTGATCGGCCTTTAGGCGTGATGGGTTAGGTTCCTAGGACCTGGTTGGAACGCATGTCTTGAGTAGGATCGAGGTAAGGCCAATCGGCCTAAAGCCTTGTAGGCTAGTATGTGAGGACTTTGGGTATAAAATGACTTCTCTCCAGGCTTGTGGAATATATGTATGAGCAACTAAGACGCGAACTGTTATACTCCTTGTGGCTTTGTAGAGATACATAGATACTTTGTATCTAGTGAGTTCCAAAGTCGGGCTGTTCTATGATATTTTGAACACTTCGAGTGTAGTAACCAAAAGGGGGACAGATAAATTGTGTGTCTCTTCTGACAGAGTATGCAAGAGTATGTCACCCCCTGTGGTCATCTATCAAATGGGTTAAGTGACCGAATTGACTCACTTCCCTGCCTAATTAGGACCATTTTTTCGAATAACCATTGTACACCTTATTTAAATGACAATGTGCAGAGAAAAAATGCATTAAGAGCTGTAACAAGGTTCAGTTCAGTTGTGAATGTTGTGAAACCCCACCAACAACATAAACTTCACGAGAGAGCATACTCGTACATACATAAGTACATGATGACGATATTACAAAAAAAAAAGAAAAAAAAAAAAAAGGTACAACTCCAGGTACAATAGGGGCGAGGCCCTCTAAAGTGATTTTCTGATTTTCTGTGAAAGAAATTTTTATACCCACTAGTAGGATGGAATCCACAGGATATCAACGGCAGGCGATGTAATACCAATATCCCGTTGTATACGACGAGTTATGTGTCTTCAGATATATGCCGAAGTTGAGTTGACGTTTGAGTTTTAGAGAAAAACCAAAATATTCACATAACGTCACAACAATACCCCACAGTCGGAACAAAAGGGACAACTTCGTTGCAAAGGAATCTTAAAGAGCCATGCAAAGGATTCTAGAAATAAAACCATAATTGCATGTTTTCACACGAGAATAATGCTAAAGCGATATTTATACAATAATTTCGTTCGTTGTGTGTGCCCAGCCCAGTGTGTGCACGCGGTTGTTGTACTATTGTGTGCCAACTATTGTTTGACACTTTTTTTTGTTTTGTTCCACCTATTGAGGGAATTTTTGACTTTTAAGAGTTGCAAAAAGCGTTTTGTTCAAAACCGGCAATCGATTCGACCGAACGACCGAACGACCGATACAATGGGGTCAGGGAAGGTAGTTAAACAATTTGTTTGGTTATAGTGGGAACTTTGTATGCAAGTCGTAGGCATAGTCATCGTCATAGTTATAGGAAGGATATTCGAATTGAAAGATAGTCCTTGAACAATTTTTTTCAAATTGACAGTGTTTTGATGGTTGACGATGAGATGGTATCTTTATCCATTTCGCGAGGTGTGGGTGTTCTAATTCAGTTGGGAGATTGAATATACCTATCGAAGGACATTCGTGACAATCTAACTTTCTTAAATGCATATTTTTGTGGACTGCCACTTGTCAGCGATATTACAACAGAAGACAACTCCACTCAGCCATCCTATGTATCTAACCCTAATCGAATGAATATATTGAATTCATTCAAGGGTCTTGCCACACCTCTCTTAACCCACATTAGTAACCCGTAGGATTTGCGTAAATATGTTCCACAATTCAGTTAGCAATTTCAGAACAAACATTTCAACACAAAAAAAAAAAAAAATATTACAAAATCTGCCAATGTAATTTCACGCTTATTTTCATTCGAAATCTCTCCGCCGCCAACCGCCAACCACCAAGGACCACCAGTACTCCAGTCCTTGAGTCCTCCACCACCACCATCACCATCACCATTCAACCAACAACCCTTGAAAAAGGGGTTTAGCGCAAATCAAATTTTATACGCGACGGTGCTTAAAACCGGGAAACAACAGTGCATGATGCCAACAAAAAAAAAAAAAGAAAAAAGCTTGTGGATCCGTGAATCTGTGAATCTGTGAATCCTCTGAATCCTGTGAATCCTGTGAATCCTCAATGGATTAAATTTGAATTCGGTTTTTTTTTTTTTTTTTTGAATTTTGTGGGAGACGACGACAGTGCGCGCCCAATGTAGCAAAAATCGTTGTCGTCCTTTTTTTTTTTTTTTTTAAAACGTGGCTACATTGATGAATAACAAAATGTTATATTCCCTGGTAGACAGGATTTTTTTTTTTTTTGATTTTTTTGCTTTTCTGTGGGGAATTTCATTTTTTTTTTTATGATTTAAGGACGAACAGTAGTAAGTTCAAGTTTGGGTTGTAGGTGGTTTGTTTTACCTAACCACATACAGGAGGGACACAGCAGAGTCATGTGGTATTTGGTATAACAGCAGCAGTGGCAGGATTGGAGTCGGATGTGGGAGATTTAGTTGTTTTGACTGTGGTGTATTGCATGTAAAGATTTGCTCTTGGATAATATGGTGGGAGGGTGATGACTACGACAACGACAGCGTCGACGATGGATTTGGCGAATCGCTCACGCAGAACATCCTTGATAATATGCCAAAAAGAGTTTACACACTGGCATGTTAGAGAGGGAGTACACATACACACATCACATTGTGTTTTAGTATTAGGTAGTCACAGTCACCGGTGTTCCCCTACTCTCCTTTATTTTTGGCGAGGTGGTGTGGGAGATGTAACATTTTGTACCGAGAGATGGCTAACAAATGAATGTGTGTATGGATGCGAGTACATACAAATATGCACATATGAAATACGCGCACCAGTTACGAGTTAATGGGATGAAATGTGTAAACATTTTACCTTATAGCTGGTTGAATGAACAGATGACATGACCATCCTACTCATACCAAAAAGTCAGTGTCGCTGTCACCCTTGCAATATCCACTCATACTCGTATGTATGTATATGAGAAAGTACTCCATTGTTGGCAGGTGGTAGGTGGTAGATGGTAGGTACTGGAAGCACTTAATGGTTGCTACGTTTGTAGAGAATCATTTTGCATGCTATTCCCATGAATGACCTTATTTTAGGGGATGTGGGACCTTAAAGAACTTTATAGGGTCTTTATGGCATTTGTATCTAAACCGCTTTTTTAAACTTTGATTTCGTTCCACAGTACATACATAGTCTCATGGTTTTGTAGAAGAATTCTCTAAAGCTTCACGGTGGCTTAGAAAAATTCTCTAAACAAATCCAATAATGCCCAGTTATATAAAAATAAAACAGATGACTGACTTCAACTGATTTCAAGTGAATTCACTACTGATATCAATTTATATCAAATAATGTACTGAAGGGAGATGGTTTTCTTTGCGAATTGATTGATTTGCTGAGTGAATCATCTGCTAGAAGCACTGTTAGTAGAGACAGCCCACAAGGTGGCGTCCTATCCCCTCATCTTTTACTGATAATCTTGAAAACTGAAGGATCCGTTGCTATAGCAGTCTTTGGTAATCATCTAAATACTCTAAAAGAACTCCTGCAACACACTTTAAATAATCTAACCAGATGGTACTCTTCACTAGGAAATATAAAATTTGTCGTTATTTGAACCGTCCTCCCTGAATTGTATGAACTTAACTTTCTCTAACGAAGCTAAGATGGAAATCCATCATTCTAGGAAGAGTCAAACAGGCTACTGTTGCACTTTTCTCTTGCAAAAAGGCCTACCAATAGCTCGTTTCCGAAAACATTGACAAGACTATTTCCAAGTTAAGTTCTGACAAATACTTCCCAGTAACCATACCTTTTAGGACATTTTGGGAGGAAGAGGTGTTTGTGGAAGTCAAGTCAATTCGCTTTTATACCAACCGCGGGATCAAAAACTAAAGACAGGATAGGTGCACTTAATCTCAGCCTCTCCTTCTGTCTTCCTAGAAGCGTGTTTCACACGGAATTCTTTTTCTTTTTCTTAGGTCCCGTCAAGCAAACGGAACCGAAAATCTTACAAAGAATCTTTCTCTCGAAGCGACCGAGGATATCTTCATCCACTTTAGATAGAGCCCAAGCTTTAGCACCATAAAGCAGGACTGGGATGATCAAGGTCTTATACAGAGTCTCCTTAGTAGTTCGAGATAGAGCTCTACTACTCAATTGCTTGCTCTTCCCAAAACGACAGTGAATGGCAAGAGTTATTCTACGTTCCACACGGAATTAATGGCGATTGAAGATGTCCTATCTTGGCTCAAGAAAAACGTGCTATCCACTACCGATATCCTTCCTTGGAATTTTTCTCTAATAGTTCGGAAGTTGCTCTAGACAGCGGGTCGTCTGTCTTAGTGATGGCAGAGTAGTTTAATATTCATCTTTGTTGGGTGCCGGGGGAACTATTGTATCCATTTGACTAGGTAAAGCTACCTTAGGTGGACAAGTCTAAGTCTCTCAGCATAACGTGTCTGGGGACAAAGAAGATTTGGCTGATTTCTCTTAGCAGATTGCATATCAGCACTATAATAGGTGTCATAACTGGACATTGTCGAATAGGAAGACACGGAACTACGCTTTCTGGGCATTCGAACAATTTTTGAAGAAGCTGTAGTACATCTGGCATCCTATCTTTCACAAAAGAAAACTTCAATTGGGAGCTTTCTTTTTCAATAATCTTGGTGATCTTGGTGATCTTGGTGATCTTGGTGATCTTGGTGATCTTGGTGATCTTGGCGATCTTGGTGATCTTGGTGATCTTGGTGATCGTGGTGATCTTGGTGATCTTGGCGATCTTTTTGCAGAAACTGCAGAGATGAAGCTTCTCTACACCTGGCATCCTATCTCTCACAAAAGAAAACTTCAGTTGGGAGTTTTCTTCTTCAATGATCTTGGTGATCTTGGTGATCGTGGTGATCTTGGTGATCTTGGTGATCTTGGCGATCTTGGTGATCTTGGTGATCTTGGTGATCGTGGTGATCTTGGTGATCTTGGCGATCTTGGTGATCTTGGTGATCTTGGTGATCGTGGTGATCTTGGTGATCTTGGCGATCTTTTTGCAGAAACTGCAGAGATGAAGCTTCTCTACACCTGGCATCCTATCTCTCACAAAAGAAAACTTCAATTGGGAGCTTTCTTCTTCAATGATCTTGGTGATCTTGGTGATCGTGGTGATCTTGGTGATCTTGGTGATCTTGGTGATCGTGGTGATCTTGGTGATCTTGGTGATCTTGGTGATCTTGGTGATCTTGGTGATCTTGGTGATCTTGGCGATCTTTTTGCAGAAACTGCAGAGATGAAGCTTCTCTACACCTGGACTGCTATCTCTCACAAAAGAAAACTTCAGTTGGGAGTTTTCTTCTTCAATGATCTTGGTGATCTTGGTGATCGTGGTGATCTTGGTGATCTTGGTGATCTTGGTGATCGTGGTGATCTTGGTGATCTTGGTGATCTTGGTGATCTTGGTGATCTTGGTGATATTGGCGATCTTGGTGATCTTGGTGATCTTGGTGATCTTGGTGATCTTGGTGATCGTGGTGATCTTGGTGATCTTGGCGATCTTTTTGCAGAAACTGCAGAGATGAAGCTTCTCTACACCTGGACTGCTATCTCTCACAAAAGAAAACTTCAGTTGGGAGTTTTCTTCTTCAATGATCTTGGTGATCTTGGTGATCGTGGTGATCTTGGTGATCTTGGTGATCTTGGTGATCGTGGTGATCTTGGTGATCTTGGTGATCTTGGTGATCTTGGCGATCTTTTTGCAGAAACTGCAGAGATGAAGCTTCTCTACACCTGGCATCCTATCTCTCACAAAAGAAAACTTCAGTTGGGAGTTTTCTTCTTCAATGATCTTGGTGATCTTGGTGATCGTGGTGATCTTGGTGATCTTGGTGATCTTGGTGATCTTGGCGATCTTGGCGATCTTGGTGATCTTGGTGATCTTGGTGATCTTGGTGATCTTGGTGATCTTTTTGCAGAAACTGCAGAGATGAAGCTTCTCTACACCTAGCCTGCTATCACCCACAAAACAAAAACATCAGTTGGGAGTTTTGTTCTTCAATGATCTTGGTGATCTTGGTGATCTTGGCGATCTTGGTGATCTTGGTGATCTTGGTGATCTTGGTTATCTTGGTGATCTTGGTGATCTTGGTGATCTTGGTGATCCTGGTGATCTTATTAATACCGACATTAGGTGTCCACTTTGTTTCATTAGAAGCTCAAATTGGTTTCACGAGTACGAATGGAAAACTTCCTGTTAAACTTCGGCATTACTGTCATTCATGGTCTCATTTGCACATAACGACAGCTAATGGTAACCTACGTACCGACCTAGCAATTTTCCAAAGTCCTCACCACTAAAAATTTTACTTAATAGCTACTGACATGTAGGTAAACCTCGATCTGTCAGATTGTTATTAGTTTGCCTGCAACTACAACGACAGGATATACCTGGGTATCACAATGGACCCATTACTGGTTTAAGTGTGCTCACCTAACCTGAAATTGTGTCCTCATTAGTATTCAAAGAAATGCCCTGTCGTTTGGCTGAAAAAAAACAAACAATTGTCTGGACATTCATGGCCTCGTTTCCACCTAACATTAGGAAATGGTAACTCCGGTCACTATCTAGTAATTTTTCAAAATCCTCACCACTAGAAAATATACCTAATACCGATTGACACGACACGTACACCCCTGTCTATCTGGCCAGTTGTCCGATTGATTGTAGTTTCCCTGCAACTACAACCAAAGGATAATCCAAATTGCTTTCGAAAAAACCCAAAATTTATTCATGCAAAGTTTAGTACAAATTTTTGCTATTTTTTGCCAAACTTCTGGCATTTTTTCCACAAACTTTGACGAAAGACAACTTTTGAAGCAAAAGATAAAAAATATTGCACCACTTTGCTCCGCTTTATTGTTTTTCTTATTTTTTGCCAAATTTCTGTCACTTGTTCCACAAACTCTTCGTTTTAATAAAAATAACGAAAGAGAACTTTCGAAACAAAAAGACAAGAAGTAATTATTTGCATCAATCATTTGTACAATCTATTGCACCGCTTTGTTCCGCTTTGCTCCGCTATGTTGTTTTTGCTATATTTCGCCAAATTTCTGGCTCTTCTTCCGCAAACTTTAACGAGAGACAACTTTTGACACAAAAGACAAAAAATAATTGTCTGCATCGTCCCGTACAAACTATTCCAGTGCTTTGCTCCGCTTTGCTCCGCTACACTGTTACCTTTTTGAAGTCGTCGAAGTAAATTAATGAATTTTGGTTTTTTTTTTCTTAAATACTGAAATAATTGTATTACATTCCACCCCACCTCAGCACATCAACCACCTTGTTTACAAATTTCCAAACACCATAACCACTTACATACCACACTTCCGCCTTCCGAAACTTTCTTTCCGACTTACACACACACTCACACACATACCAGACATTAGGTGGGTAGGTAGACCAAAAACTTTGTCTAATCGAAAGTTTTGCCAAACTCTTCAACCAACTACAAGTTCGCAGATAATTTGAAGTTAAGTCTTCAAGTTCAAACCACACCGATACCAAACCGCATCTTTCACCCACTTTTGGGTGAAACTATTTAAATGTCTACTCCTCCTCTTCCTTTCATTAAACAAGTCACAGCGGACAGGACAGGATAATAAGGAACAATAATCCACACACAGAGAGAGAGAGCATACAACAAATCAAGGATATCCAGGACAAAACAAAGTTTCCCACTCAACCACACATTACAATGAAATCAAATAATTACTTTCGACCGACATATGCGAAAGGAACCCCAAACCAACAAAAAAAAAAAAAGAAAAAGGACATTTTGTGGACACATTCTCATTCTCATTCTCATTCTCATAGGAAAACATCGAATGAAAGAAAAAAAAATTTAAAATGTGTGAAAGAAGTGATTTAGCAATCAAACTCGAAAAATCTCGAGACCGTAACTAAAGTGTACAGTGTACAGCCCCTTGTGCCCATTGTTGTGCAATTTTTGTTATTAGCGTTAACATGGGGTGCTAAGTATATCTTTTCGAGCAAATTGTCCCCTCTGCTGTGCTTCTTATACATACGTGTGACACAAACACTTAAGAGCATTACAAATGATTGAATGAAAAAGGTCCTTGATAGGATTACTCGGTATTGTGAGTCGATGACACTTGGTGTAATTATTGTTTTGACCACGTAAATTTATTTTCATTGTACCTATGTACTTGGGATCGGATATACCATATAGGATGGATGGATGGATGCGCGATTAAAAATCCTTCATTACCACACCACCTACACATCAAAAGGAGGCGCTTAAAATTTTCCCACGTGCGTCGCTTAAAAGAACATCAAAAAAAAAAAAAAAAAAAAAAACAGAAGAGAAACCTATTCAATCATAAATATACATTGTGGATATGCCTCGCGTTCCACCTCACTTGGTAGGTATTTGTGGTGTAGAAATGCGGTGTGTGGGCCTTGTTGTGGTGGTGGGAGCAGAAGCTCTCTAAACGATGTTCGCTGTCGCTGTGTACTTCCCGATAAGAAGACTTTCTTCCACTCCTACTGTGTACATACATATGTATATTCGAATTTTGTTCATTTACTTTCGAGAAACAAGGATACAACGACAGGGACAGGGACGACAACGTAAACGACACAACGACGACAGTTTGAATGAAAGAGGTTAACAAGGATTTTACACATTCACGTCGCGTACAATTTTTGAGACCTCACAGGATAAAAATCTCAGTAATGGACGGAGAAGGGCAGGCAACGGGAAAATAATAAAAAAAAAAAAAAAAAACTTTTCATATACTACCACCCGTACACCGTTCGTTCCACATCCAGATTTCTCGTTTTTCTGACCCATCATGGCCATGCGAAAGCGTACGACGACGAGAATGTGTGTGCAAATGATGACTTCTTGTTCATTCAGTTGGAAATAAAGATACTGGAGGAGAGTGTTCGCTTATTCCTTGCTTGCTATGATATTGAAAATGAAAAACGACACAGGACACGGACACACAACGAAAACGCATAGCGCGAGTGCTGGCACATATACGAGTAAAAAAAAAAAAAAAAAAACAGAAAACAAAAAGAGGGAACAAAACCATCAGACGACAACAGAGCCAGAGGAGAGACAAAAAAAAAAAAATAAAAAAATGCATATATTCATGTACATATGTACAAACGTATGTATAATGGAAATCTCCTCAAACCCCTTGTTGGCGTGTATAAGTAAATAATGTACGTTGTATCGAAAATACATTTTATGTCCCGTAATTTAAGTGCGGCGGGATGCCATGGAAAAGCCATTACAACTCAAATGCGTTCACCTTTTACGAGGAGAGGAGAGAGAGCGAGAGTCCTTTTCTACGACACAACGCAAAGGCATCTCATTTGTGAAGTCGATGATGGTCTAGACACCAAACTGATACCTGAGTATGTCCTAGGTACGTTCAAACGTTCAGGTATACGAGGGTCCTGCACTAGGAATGGACTTTCGGTGTCAATCCTTTGAAAACTGAGGTTGTTGTCTTCACGAGAAGGCCGGTTTGACTTAGTTAGTGCTAAAGGGCGTCATTATCCACATCTCCAATGAAGCGAAATATTTTGGAGGGATCCTGGATAAGAAACTTCTTTACGCAAAGCATGTCAAGTCGAAAGCATTTAAGGTGCTTTCAGGCAAGACGTGGGGCTTATCACCGAAAAAGGTCCTTTCGTTTGTATGTGACTGCCTTCTGCACGAAACTCCAAAGAAAGGCCTGTCCCGGCTGCACGGGAGCTCTAGATATTCTGCTTGATTTGCCTCTATTTTCATCATGAGCGTACTATCAGAGCATGGTTCCATCGATATACAAATTTTGAGTCGGCTTTCATTGCATTCAGGACTGGCTTTGGTCAGAGTCTAAGCCTGGACGGGTTTGTAGTCCAATATTCAGAGATATGCTGGTTCCATGCAATGACACCGGAACTTCAGCTGCTGTACAAATTTAGAGTCAACTCTTCTTGTCTACAGAACTGGCTTCGGCCAGAGTTTAAGCCTGGACTGGGTTGTAGTTGAATATTCAGGGATAGCTTCAAAAGTGGTTGGTGCGTTGGACTACAGAGCGAAAGGTTCGATGTTCGATCCCTAGATAACACCTAAAATGTACAATGAATGAATAAATTCGTTGTAGCTACTAATTAGGGAATAGTGGAAGCTAAACCCCGGCTTAAAAGAAAAACAGCTTGCAACGAGGGTAGGAGTCGCAGTCCCTAATACGACTAGGGGCAGAGATTCATTACTGCTACTGAATAGGGAATAGCGGCAGCTAAAACCTGGCTTAAAAGAAAAACAACTTCTAACAAGGACAGGAGTCGCAGTCCTTAGTGCGACTACAAACGGAGATGCATTGAAGCTGCTGAAAAGTGGAAAGTGGCAACTTAACCACGGCTTAAAAGAAAAACAGCTTGCAACGAGGGTAGGAGTCGCAGTCCCTAATACGACTAGGGGCAGAGATTCATTACTGCTACTGAATAGGGAATAGCGGCAGCTAAAACCTGGCTTAAAAGAAAAACAACTTCTAACAAGGACAGGAGTCGCAGTCCTTAGTGCGACTACAAACGGAGATGCATTGAAGCTGCTGAAAAGTGGAAAGTGGCAACTTAACCACGGCTTAAAAGAAAAACAGCTTGCAACGAGGGTAGGAGTCGCAGTCCCTAATACGACTAGGGGCAGAAATTCATTACAGCTACTGAATAGGGAATAGCGGCAGCTAAAACCTGGCTTACAAGAAAAGTGGCTTCCAACGAGGATAGGAGTCACAGTACTTAGTACGACTACAAACGGAGATTCATTGCAGCTGCTGAACTGTGAAAAGTGGCTGCTTAGTCCTGGCTTTAAAGTGAAGTCCCTCTACTAAGTCAAGCTTAAAAAGTTGATTGATACTGACTGATCTGGTACGAAGCACCTGCGAAGCAGCTGACCTGAATACAGAATGGAATAGCGACTAAAATCGATCTACAAGATGCATTCTACTTCTACTAAGCCTGATGTAGGTTTTGACTGTTGCTTTAGGAGTTTTTTTTTAGTTTTCGAGGTTCTCTGAAGCATCCAAACAGTCATATTCCTTTCAGATGATGTGATGGAGGAGGCCAAAAGTTGAGGATGCATTCCATTGACTAGGAGACAGGTAAATTGTAATTTTCATTCTAAGCCAGGTTGGTGTCTTCGTGGAGAACGACAACACTAGACTCGTTAGGCAAGCATGCCTCTGTTTTTCAAGCGGAGATCTATTCTATCATAATGGCTGCCAACTGTCCTTCCTCAACCCTTTAACCCGTTCGAAATTAGTTCGAGAATGCAAGAACTCATTGAATTCGGTCGCAAGACTGATTGATTGGGTTTGGTGGTTGTCACCGCTAAGCAGGGACAATCTTAGACCAAAAGGAAGGTTCACTGTGATACCATTATGATCCCTAGACTGAGCTTCTTGACTCTTGTCTGGGTTCCAGTTCACACTGGGATTGTGGGAAATGAGATTTCGGTTGAAATTGCTAAGCAAGACTCAGATATTGACTTCTCAGGTCCTGAACCTAAGTTGAGTCTTACTTACTTACTTACTTAGGTGAGGCTACAGTTCAGGGTGAACATGGACATCCACTCCTCTACGTTGGGTCTACCTGCGTTTTTTTTAGGGCCTCCATTGACGATTGAGTTTCTTTTGAATACAATTATGTGAGTCACGGCTCTCCAGGATGCAGGCAGACAGAACGTATGCTCTCGAGCGTCTGTAAGAAATCAGCGTCATTTTTGCTGTCTGTCAGCAGAAAAGACTTACCTTTTGCCATGCATCTGAGTATGCTAGGCTTTAGCCGACTCTATTGTCGGCGACGCTTGTGGAGAGGGCGACGATACTTAGGACAATTTTCTTTGTTATTTGCCTGCTTTTGCTGGAATCATATGGCAGATCGGTGCAGATGTGGTGAGGGCTGATACTGTAAGCCCATCATCTCTCTTTTCTTTTGCGAAGCATCTGAGTATGCTAGGCTTTAGAGACACTACTGAGGGCGATCATACATTGGATCATTTCCTTTTGTTACTGTCCTCCCTTTGCTCGGATCTGGTGATAGATCTTTGGTGCTGATGTGGTGAGGGCTGATACCATAAGCTCCTCATCGCTGGACGTATATTCTCGGCTTTCTCCGAAGGTCGAAGAAATTCCAATAAAATGGGTAATACTGGATTTTGCTTCTTGGTAGTACAATAGATTTGTTGCGTTTGAGTGCTCCGACAAAAAGGAAAGAAAAAAAAAATGTCCTAGGTCGCTAGCGATGTCTGAAAAGGTTCAAAAAATAGCTGAAATGTCTTCAGAGTTCATTAGCTCATTCTTCGAAGCCTGTAGCTTCAAGCTTTGCTTCTTTGCATATCTAATCTAGTAGATATCTAGTACTACTCTGACATTCACAAATTAGGCACATATACTCATGTATAGGTTCGGAGGTTACGTCATCTTTTAGACAAAACCAGGATCATGTCTCTGATTTAGATTTTTAAAATGATAGAAGTGACCTTTGTGAAAAATGACTAGCTTTCTCATGGTGTTCTCAAGTAGATGTCAAGGATATTCTTGTCTTTTGTTAGGCATTTGAGGAAACTCATTAGCTTTCTGATGATGGTCTTGTGTACAGGTTAAGAATTTCCTTGTCTTTTGGATTGCCTAAGCACTTTGACAATCTTAATAACTCGAAAGGACCACCGCAGATAGGTTGGTTACAAATCATTGATAGTCAATCTCCCAACAATAAAGTTAGACATCACATCATTGAATAAATTGGAATAGAAACCGACGAGTACTCTTTGGCAATGCAACCTATTTACTGATTTCATTAAAGCGAATAGGGGTTGCGCATATTTTGTCCAGAGCTCGCAAACCGCTTTGCAATGAGTTATAGATTTCTCAACAGAAATCGAAAGATCACCCGAAAAAGGGACTTAAATGGTAAACTCCCATAGAGTCCTACTTTACTTTACTTCTTATGGCGCTACAGTCCCAGTTGGACCACATCTTCCCAGTCATCTAGTGAAATTCGTCGTTGAATCTACTTCTCCTACTTCTACTTCCACTTTTCCATCAATAAGTACATACGACACCAAAAATCGACTAAAAATTTCATCATCCACCTTTAGTAGAATTTAGAGTTGCTTTCTGTCGGTTCACCTATCGTTTGGACTATTGTGGAACCATTCTCTTAAAAAGTTTTTTTTACTTATTTTCTTCTTTACTTACTTTTTTTTATAAATTATTTACTAAATTTGTACTAAATTTTTATCAAAATAAAAGTTCTTTTTAGAACATAATTGTGAATTGGTCTTAGTACTAATTTATTCACCACAAAATATGGTTTTAACACACAATTTGACCATAACTTCCGGTCTCTCCACTGATTGGATCTGCATCTATGGGTTCACTGAAGAACTAACTCGGCAGTAATGCTTCGAACCAAAATCACTGAGCATGCTCTTTAATGTATTCTTTTTAACGAAACTAGTGACAAATCCTGGAAAACGGCGACAATGGTATTATTGTCTTGAACAATTAAGCCTTCTAACTACATCGACGCCACATCGTTTATAAGGACTGGTATGGTTTCGATAGGTTTGCTATATTCTTTCTAGGCAAGGACTAAGATGGTTTCGATGGGGATGCTATATTTTATCTATCGGAATCAACGACATGAGATTCAGAGGAACTAAGTCAGACAGAGTGGATTGTGGAACCTAACACTTGTCAGCGAATAACCCAACAGCGACGTCTGGTTATCAAGGAATGTAGGTTGTGAACTTAACTCTTTTTAGAATGTCTAGTGCTTGTTTCTAAGATTCAAATGTAGATGACTGGGAAAAAGGAATAGGAAAGAAAAATTTTAGTCCGGTACCACATTTTGTAGCGTTGTGCGAGGAGTGGTAAAGAATGGTAGTAGTTTGTGGGGATAGTATTAGAATTTCATTTCGTAGGGTATTTGGTTTGGTATTGGTTTCATCCTTGTCCATATGGTTGAGTTTGGGACCTTAAAGACCTGTTGTATCAAAAGGGAAATGTACCTAAAAGACGACCCACTCTCTTATGAAGGTAGTACATCCTTAGCAGAATAATTTTCCAACTCTTCTGTCATACGTCTTCCTTTGTGGATGACACGTGTCGTAAGGATTGTCTGAATAGTGATTTGTATTCTGCTGAATCCCATCATCTTATCGCACTTGGAATATAAAGACCCACCTCGTCTTCGAAAAGAAGGTCTGCAAAACGCTTTAGATATCAATGAACTCACGCTCGAGTTGTGGCTTGTTGCAGACCTTCTTTTTCGGAGATGACGAGGGTCTTCATTTTCCAATCGTTGTCCCTTGTCGATAGCCAAAGTTTGTTAACAAAGTATCAGTTAGTATCCGACCCATTGCGGCTGCGGTTCATTGGCCTAAAATCCACCGCAAGTAGTCCTATCGATTATTACGATGCTTTAATGAAATTTCTTACTATACTAGCTTGCTTGCTAGTTCCTTAATGTCCTCAAACAAATGATTATCTAGTAATTTGGTAGAGTCCTGCACAGTTGGACAATAAGTGGGATGTGTCTTCGTATAGCCCCAGTGTAATCCATCTACTAGTTGCCATAATGAGAATTTTATTCTTAGACACGTTTATGTCTGTGGTTGAAGAGTGGAATATACGGCCCTTTGTTCAGACGTTTGGTGGTTCAGTTAAACACCCTGGGCACAGGCGGATCTAAGACTGAAAGTGGGGTGGATTGTGCTGTCTTCTCTGAAAAATTCAGTCTGATCATCTCCTTCATCTCCCAGATCACTGTTGCTTTATTTTCACTGAGAGTCAAAAAGCAATCAAGTACCTGAAATCGTGTTCTTTCACGGTTGGAAGACCGCCTAGCAGGGACACACTTAGACCAAAAGGAAGGTCCATTGTGATAAAGCTGGTTTATACTGTCTTCCACGGAGATGATGGAGCAGATTAACATTAACTTCAATGCTGACGAGCCTGCCAGAGATTTTGCCTAAACGACTTCAAAAGAAGCTTCGGTTGGTTTCACTAGTTCTTGGCTAGCCAAAGTGGATAGATCCATGGGATCGCAAAGGACTTCTTCTGGTCTAAGTGTGTCTATATCTTGGTACAGGCAGCCACCGTAATCTGAGATAGGTTTAAGTTTAGAATAGGTGGCTATCCCTGTTAACGATAGGATACACTTGGACCAGGTAACATCCATTGTGTTACCAGTCGGTCATTTCGGTACGAGTCGGTCATTTCCATTACTTTTGATTTTTGGAATGAGCTTCCAGATATTCGAATTAGAAATACTTTTAACCTCCTCAAAGAAGTATTCTTCCAGAATCTGCTTCTTTTTCATCCATACAGGTGCGACAGAAGTCATTGGCCGGGATTCCAAGCCTAAAGAACCCATCAATAGTCCGACAAGGGTACCTATGCGTGCTCTGCTGATGAGTAACATACTTGTTGTCCTACGTCAGCTCAACTGTGGCCACATCTGCCTAGCATGATTGGATGTAACAATATTATGCCATCTTACATTTGAATGAAGCAGATCTAATGCTTGTATCTTACCGTTTCGATGGGTAGATGAAACCTCCCTTTAGTAGTCGAGAGATCCTGTTTACTGTCACTTTTGGCTAGATCGTCCTACATTTGAATGATGCAGAGCTAATACAGAGATATTGTATCCTCCCGTTTCGATGGGTAAATGAAGCATGTTTAAGGATCGCCGGTGCAATGCGAACGACACCAACTGCCGCTGGACTTATTTATAAAGAAAGCGGCGGGATCGACTGGACTTCATCTGCACCGGGATGCCAACTTGGCCAAATTGGCGCGGTACTATCTATGGTCATCATAGGAAAATCCTGGATCTTGTGAAAAACGAGACTAGGGAGTTGAATATGCCCATGGATGGAATAAAGAGAATGCGTGTCATAAAACTCTTATCGGGTTCCTTTCGGGAAAGAAGATTGGTGATATAATCATCTTTCTGGATGGATCCATGATAGGTGGCAGAACGGGGGCAGGTATGTTCTTAGAAGAACTGGAACTAGCCTGACATATTAGTGTGGGGAAATATACCTCAGTTTATCAAGCTGAAATGATTGCTCCGTAGCATGCATTGAATCACCTGAAAGAGGGTCAGGTTGAGGGTAAAAACATTACCATAGCTCCTGTCAGTGATTCAACGCATGGAGCAAACAGATATCAACACATCACTGGCATTGGAATATGTTCATAAGCTCATATCGAAATGAGATGACGCTTCTCTGGGTGAGAGGGCACGTAGGGACTGAAGGCAATGGAAAGGCGGACTCTCTAGCAAAGTACGGGTCAACCTCGGAGCTCTCTGGTCCGGAACCATTTGCTACAATTGGCAGAGGGATGTTAGACCACCTAAGTAGCAACTGGGCCCCGACGAAACACCAGAGAAAGTGGCGAAAATGGCTATTAAAATACCGATTGGCACCACTCATGGAGAAGTTCTAAGCTTAGGGCGAAGAACACTGAAATGGGTGGTAGAACTACAGGTCAAAGAAGAAGATGGGTCTTCTGTTAATTGGTTTAATTGGTGCAGTGCTCAGTTATTGCTGATAATGTGTGATATTTGTTTAATAAAAAATCTTTATTTGAATTTTTATTGGAAACTTGGAGGCGTTTCATTTTCCTTGAATTTGCCGGTAATACATGTCTTTCTCCAGCAAGAATCCTCAAAGTACTTACTGACATTCTTAGTAAACTATTGCTAGCGAATAAGTCTGTAAGAAAATTTGCTTTCACATCACTGAATCGCATTCAGATAGTCAACAATACGAGAGCAAGAAAGAAACTCTTCGGTTTGTTCCATACACATGACAATGAAGAATTGTTCCTCCTTGTTGATTCTCATAGTTTTAAGTCATGTGCATTTGCACATAAAATAAAGTGTAAAATGTAGTCGCTAATAGTTTTGAAGATATATGATCCACAAAGGTGTGCCTGTATATGATATATAGTGAAAATGCAATCGATTCAATAGTCGTTTGTCGAAGAATGTAAACAACTAGGGGTTTAAAGGATTTCCTGCATTTATTGAAAGAGGACTACTATTGTAAATCAATTTTGTGTTGTGAAAGAAGAATTTGTTTTGTAAACTAGACCTAAGCGTGGCAAGGTTTCTGCAGCAAATATTGCCTAAAATTTTGGACAAATGACAGATTCAAGTCTGTATGGGATATATTGTGTGAATGTCCGTCCATAGCTAGCAGAAGATTGATGGGCCTGGGGAGCCATTGGTTAGAAATGAAAAGAGGATAAACCAGATTTCTGTTAAACAGATGCTAGCGTTGACATGAGGAATCAAATCCGGAGATGGATCGTGGATAATCTCTCGAATAATATGTATATATGGAAGTCCTATGGCCCAGAGGCTAGTCTCATGAACTTCTCAGGATATATGTATATTTCTTACTGGTTTAAGAGGAAGCATTCCGAAGGAGGTGTCTGGTGTTGATCAAATTCTGTAGAGGTATTGTTTCAGAAGACACTGGTCGCTATGATTCTATAGCTAGATTCAATAGAGACTCAAATTTCTTGAATGGGATTACAAGGACATCTAAGTCGAAGTTGACATAATTTTGGTGTCTTCCCTATTAAGGGTTTTAAAAAAGTGTTCAAGTCCAATGAGTGAGTGACATATATGTAGTGTCGACTTTGGATAGTGAAACCAGGATTTTCTTTACGATTTCTAAATCAATTTAACTATCTATCTTCCAGAAGTAGTGTCGAGTTTAATGTTTGCCTGTTAGAGAAGATGAATATATGATAGATTTGTCATAGCTGTTCAGTTGTGTGGTATATTAAGGACTGCTTGGCAAATACATACATATTAGGCCACTTGAGGTTATACTTGAGGCTACACTATCTATTTTAAATGTTATCACAGGGATGGAACGTATGTACCTATTCCAATGGGATTAGGCTCAAATGGAGGATATATCCTGTTCTAACTCTTCGTGTTTGGGGTACAATTTAGGGAATCGTCTTGACATCATACCTACCATTCAGCTGCAAATCTAAATAAATTCCAAAAAAAAAAAGAAAGAAACACAAGATTTAATTTTTTTTTGTGGACATTTGCTTGTCCCAAATACTAGGAGGGCTGATTTTATTTAATTCATATAAATTATGTTCTTGATGATTGACAATATTTCCGGCACGAGTCCTAAGTCCCAAATAATAATATTTAAAGTTTTTTTTATATATATCCATAATAGTTCCAAGACATATAATATTATTTTGTTTTTTTTTTTAAATTTTGTTCACTTTTTGAGTTTTTTGTGATTTTTTTTTTGTTACATATTATATTTTTTATTTTTGGTTTGAACAATTAATCGCATAACTGTTTGAGATACATATGTAATGTGTTGGCATATGTAGTTTAAATTTATTTATATATATTTTTTTTTTTTGATTATTATATTATATAGGTACACATTCATGAGTAGTTTAGTTTATTATTTAATGCTTAAAAACTACTCTAATACTAGTATTTTAATTATTTACATATAGTATACAATTTAATGGATGGTTGATTATATTTACAGACTACTTGGTATAAGCGTTTAAGATCCTGATGATAAGGTAAATATCTGTGTATTTACCTTTTTATATGTACAAGTTTTTTTTTTTTGTCACCTATCCAATAATAATAATAATAATATATGTGAGATAGCATTTGAATGTTTGTATATATTTACAAAATTTATGTACAGTCTGGTGTTTGCGATATGATTATTCCTTATACTATTTCTTGTGTAATAGCTTTTTTTTTATTTTTTAATTAAACTCAAAAGGGATCGGTACTCTGCTGCGGATTTGGATGGAATTTTTAGTCAATTTCTTATAAGACTAGTATTTGAGAACAGCGCCATTTTTTATATTTTTTTTATAAATACATTTAGTTGAATATTTCTATGTGTTTAGGTGGGAGTAACTGATTCGGGGTTTGTCGAAGGCTTTCAAATTAGTAGTTTTAAACGTTTTAAATTAATTGTAATGTTGTGTCCGAATTGTTTTGCATTTGTAAGAGGCGAAAATAATATGAAATTAATGATTAAAAAAGTGTATGCACCCATTCTTGGATTTACACAGTTACTAGCTAACTTAACCGGAATTTGATGCACAAACTGGAGATATGGTTCAACTGATCCATGTAAAGTGATATACTTGAGAGGCTTTCATTCTTTCAAAATAATTGCAAAATATAAAAACCATTCTGAGAATGTTACGATCGTCTTGCTTCCTGTATGATCGATCAATTGATTCTATCAAAGATTAACTTGTCTAATAAATTGGTGATTGATCTAACGATTTGCTTTCTTTCAACCAATTAATGATCGTTTCGAGTGAAGGGTTTCTGATCGATCATATGAGATCAGATGAACTCTGCGATCATACTCCCCGACATATTCGTGTTTGACAAAAAAGTTACTTTCTGATAGATCAAATGATCGTCCTAAGTGATCGTTGAAAAAAATTCCTTTCTGATCGATCAAATCAGATCTACTAAGTGATCTACCGACACCAAATATTCAATATTCAGCGATCGGCTTGAGTGATCGTTTTCGATCTGCTATGCGATTAATTTGCGCAAAGTCGTGGTCTTGTTTTAAGATCAGAACTGCAGTTTAGAGTGATCTATCCACAGCCAATATTCTCTATGATCATTCAGCGTAAAGTCTTCGTGTTTCGCGAGATCGTTGTTTTCTGATCGATCACATCTGCTAATAACTAGTAAAACGATCAAATGGTTGTATTAAGATCAAAAGCTGCAGTTCAGAGCGATCTACTGTGTGATCGTCTTGAGCTATTATTTGCGATTTGCTTTATGATCATTCAGCGTAAAGTCTTCGTGTTTCGCGAGATCGTTGTTTTCTGATCGATCACATCTGCTAATAACTAGTAAAACGATCAAATGGTTGTATTAAGATCAAAAATTACAGTTCAGAGCGATCTACTGTGTGATCGTCTTGAGCTATTATTTGCGATCTGCTCTGCGATCAATATGCGCAAAGTCTTTGTGTTTGACGAGAAAGTTGCTTTCTGATCGATCAAATCTGCAATCAACTAACAAAATGATCGTGTTTGGTACTAAATTTAATTTTCTGATCAATCAAATGATCGTGGTAAGGACTTAATTTTGAAGTCTCTCAGCTGTGATCTAACTCGCTTCCTTTTAAGCCTGACTCAATATTTTTTTAGATACAAAATCATTTTCTCTCACTTATTAATATTTTTTTGTTTGTATTTCTTTCTAGGTGATCTCAAGAAAAAAAGTGCTTGTTCGATAAGTTTGTCGTTTCGGGAGTGCGTCTTGATGAGTCTATCTCTATGAAGCCCCTCGCGATCGTGATCATTTTGCTATTTTATTGAAATAAGTGTTTAGTAGTCTTAAAGTTCAGTTCAAGGTGGTTTCAAAATGCAAATAAAGCCTGTTTTTGAGTAATTGCTCGCGAGTGCTCGATCGATTTCTCTCTATCTAGCCCCTCGCGATCGCGATCGTTTTGCTATTGTATTGTGTTTAGTAAAGTTAAATGTATGTTCTGCCAAAAGTTGGTCCAAAAGTGCAAATAAAGCCTGATTTTGAGTAATTGCTCGCGAGTGCTTGATCGATTTCTCTCTATCCAGCCCCTCGCGATCTCGATCGTTTTGCTATTGTATTGAGATGCGTGTTTTGTAAAATTAAATGTTAGTTCTGCCAAAAGTTGGTTCAAAAATGCAAATAAAGCCTGTTTTTGAGTAATTGCTCGCGAGTGCTCGATCGATTTCACTCTATCAAGCCCCTCGCGATCGCGATCGTTTTGCTATTGCATTGTGTTTAGTAAAGTTAAATGTGTTTAGTGTAATTTGTTTTGTAAATCTATTTTTCAATTTCGGGATCGATCTGTAGTGTAGTCTGTAGTGTGTCAACAAGAACCCATCAAGAACTCATCAAGAACTCATCAAGAACTCATCAAGAACCCATCAAGAACAGGCAAGGATGTGAGTTTTTCTTTAGTAATCCTTACGATGATTTAATTTCTTGAATATGATTGCATTTTCTATCAGCATCTCTTCTCTGTTTTTAAGAATTTCCCTTATCGCAACAAGATTACTTGTAGGACTTTTCTACGGACCTTTAGAGGTATGTCTCTCTCTCTTTTCCCTTTATAATCTTCAATGTTCCTAGCCTTCATTGGCTCAACTTTGGTTGATTTAGTTATAAGCGTAATATCAGATATCATCTTCCGTATCATGCCAAAGACTTTCTTAACGTTCCAGAATGTCCTTGGAAAGATTTTCTCATTTCTTATAGGACTATTCTAGTCTTCCACACGCATAGAAAGTTGCTCTATCTTTGACTTATCATAGTAAGATGTACCATTTTAGTTCTTTTGAATGAAAATGAGATATGTCAAGGTTGTGTATGGGAGAACTAAGGATAAACCTTGACAAGAGTGTTAAGGGCTCTAGAATATATATTTTTGTTAGATGCTCAGGCAACGTATAAAGCGCTGATGTGCCACTCTATTCAAGTATGGCTTTGATCTTTTAAAAACACATAGATGTGTGCATAGTCTACAAGGAACTATAGTGCCAGGTGTCTAGCACAGTTCTGTGGCATTAATTGGGCATCTTGAACAGGATTTTTTAAGAACTGGGCACTTCAACGCCTAGCCCAAGATATAATGTTCCGGGAATCAGGCAATCCAATAGATTGGTCAGACCGTATACCTTTTTTTCAAACTCAATCGAGGGAACCATTTATAAGTTGGTTGGCTGCCTGAGATACAATCTTAATCAGTGAAATCTGTCGTCAGAAACTCAGAAAAAAATCCTCAAAGCAGATGCTTTATCAGTACTTCTGATACTCTGGCTAAGACGGCATAACTTCCACAAAATAATTGTGTGCTACAGCGGTTCTGATACTCTGGCTAAGACGGCATATCTTCCACAAAATAATTGTATGCTAGAGCGGTTCTGATACTCTGGCTAAGACGGCATATCTTCCACAAAATAATTGTATGCTAGAGCGGTTCTGATACTCTGACTAAGACGGCATATCTTCCACAAAATAATTGTATGCTAGAGCGGTTCTGATACTCTGGCTAAGACGGCATATCTTCCACAAAATAATTGTGTGCTAGAGCGGTTCTGATACTCTGGCTAAGACGGCATATCTTCCACAAAATAATTGTGTGCTAGAGCGGTTCTGATACTCTGGTTAAAACGGTGTATCTTCCACAAAAAAAATGTATTCTAGAGCGGTTTTCAAAAACTCCTCTGCTGTTCATTAGGAATGCGGTAAGCCTTCGAGTCTGATTTCCACCCTTGCCACTATAGGTCTTCCAAGACACCTTGTCTCACTTCAAAATCACATTTCCACAACATAAGCTCTTTTCATGTTCGCTTATCCGATGCAGTTCATAGTAAGTCAGCCGGAATCCGTGCATCAACTTGCATCAAAAATTTCAACCATGACATTGCCATACCAAATCGGCTTCAGGGGAGACTTCACTTACTAATATCAAGCCTCGGTAAACTCTAACTGTGTAAGTCAAAAGAATGGGTATACATACTAAATAAGTCGTTTTCAATTGCAATAATAAAATACTTTAAATGACACAGACCACCTGACATTGATTCGAGTATTAACCTTGCAGATACAACTTTAGAATTTCAAGGACGAAAATAAAGTAGCCATCTTTATAAATAACCATTTCAAGTTCCTTTTTCTATTTTAAACCTTTTCTTAACCTACAACTTCGTATGTGGGTCCTAATTATCTAAAAATAATATTTTTTTTGCACAACACAAAGCTAATAAGACTGGTAGTCATGCTATTACTATTTAAAATAAATCATAATCTAAATTTACTTACTATTACTAATAATTTAAATTTATTTCTATAAGTTTATAGTTATGCATATTTGAATATTTTCTTAAATATATAATATTTTTGGTTAATAATTTATTAAGTGGTTAATATAATTGAGTATGTAATATATTTTTTGTTGGTTAATATGTATTTGAATATGGTTGAGTAGTATATATGTTGCCTAACATGGCTTTGAATAAATAGTATATATGCCTTACAAGTATGAATATTTAACTTTTTTCTTAAGATCTATTTGATTATATTTAATGCCTCCATTTAACCTAATGCCTACCAGCAAAATTATAACAATAACTTGAGTTAAACAATATTTTAAATTGTTATTCCTATTGGTTTTATAATTTTTAGTTGAAAAAAAAAAATCTCCGATAAGAGGTGTTGATGCCAGTTGGTTTTGAATGTTTGTGGATGATGTTTAGATCCACTCTTGATTGATTAACGATTTTATAAACTAAAATCTAAGAAATAAAGTCTTTCCTTTAAAACTACCTACTCAATGGTCAGTGCTTAAGTCTTGGTTTTAACTTAACAGACTCAGCTTGATTCAATCGATTTTCTCGATTTTTCTCCCTAACCTCTTGGTTAGAGTACGAAAAATAATTCGATCTGAATGTGGATCATAGAGTTATTCTCGTCTAAATCTTTTTCGCTTTTCTCTCTAACTTCGGGGCTGGAGTACGAAATACAGTCTGTTGTGAATCTATGTGGATCAAAGGCTCTTCTTGTCGAAGCTTTGATGGGGATAAGCTTGACTTTGTGGATTTTCTCGATTTTTCTCTCTAACCGTGTGGGTAGTGTGCGAAAAAATGTTAAAAAACCTTCAACCACACCATCCATAAAATTAATGCATATACACACCCTCTTCATCTAAAATCCATAGTGTTTCAAACTCGGCACGTATTTTGTGTGTTTTAAAAATAAAAATATCTAATTGTTTTTTTTTCCCTTTAATTTCCTTACTATCTATACACTTTACGAGCCCGAGAAATACACCATGCTTCATGGAACAAATTAAGTTACTATGTACCATATACATAGGTAATAGTCAAAACTATAAAGAGAATCAGCATAACTGAAGCTATCTGGTTCTTAGAAGGAAATATGTATTTCCTCCTTGATCGTTTGTCCAAACCTCAACCAAATGTCGTTCTAAGTACGATGCTTCATATCTCTAGAAATACCACTCATTTTCCTTCATCGTTTTTCAACTAAATCCAACGTTATTCTATATATTTTATATAGTTATGTCCAGTGCTTCATGAATGCCATACTTTTTCGTTCAACATTTCTATAATACTCAATCCAACATCGTACTTAGGTCGACACTTAGTTCTGACAATCTCTTAGATCTTTTAAATGTCTCCAATCTCTACAATCTCTACAAAACTCAATTCAATGCTGTTCTAAGTAGTTACATCTCTATGTCCAGCATTTCATGAATACCACGGCTTTTCCTTCAACATTTCAACAAATCTCATTCGAATGCCGTACTAAAAACCTATTCCTTGACAATCTCTACAAAACTCAATCCAATGTTGTTCTAGTTACATGTGTCTTCACGAATACCATATCGTTTCTTTCATCATTTCAACCAAACACATTCCAATTCCTTACTAGTTACCTAACTAAGTTTGTCAAGCGCCTTATAATTACCTCACCTTATCCTTCATCATTTCTATAATACTCAATCTAATGTCATTCTAATTAGAACACAATACCTATGCACGTCATCAACCAAACGTCATTAAGATAAAAGCTGGCATTCTGCCTACTATAACTGGAGGGCTCAAACAAGTGTCTAATTGAAAACGTAACGAAACTCATTTCAGTCGCCCATGATACAGTATTTAGTCGTACCTAACTACCCAGAAGCTCAGTTATGCTAAACAATAATCTAACAATATCTAAACACGGTGTTATATATATGTTTTGGAAACCATTTATGGTCACCTGGTCGATAGCGAAACTTGAAGGGTTGCAACGGATAAAAGTCGACAGGGCTCCAATCAAATGAACCGTTGAACAACGTCACTTCTAATAACGAGGGTAAGACGTTGTACGATTGTATGTATGATATAAGATCACTTCCCTTTCTTAACGAAGCAAAATATAACTTAATTCAAAAATGTTTCACATACCTTCTTCTAATATTCATTTCTATGGCTTTACAAGTTTGTTGATTAGTTTGAAGTGTTCCCACGGGTTCCAATTTTCGATCGTGTGGTTCGTGAACTTGCTGTACTGATAGTAATTGATTTGTGGAACGTAGACGCAATCTACGTCTATCTATCACTTCGTTACACGAATTATTCGATACCCGGATGCGTCATGGGAACCGACATCTATCCTACAAGGAATCTCGTTAATAAACTTGTAAGTGATGTCGAATCAACTAAAACAACTGCAGTGTGATGCATAGTTTAAGGTGGAAGTTCTATGCACCTGGCTTTTAATTAAGTTCTCTTGCCCACTTTTGGAATCGACCACGCCTACTACTGGTACAAGATACAATTGTTGGATAACTACATATCTACAACGTGGTAAAGGTTATGATACAATTCGGGGCTTAATTTCCTACATTCGACGTTATTCACTTCTGTCACCAGTGATCAGAATGTGGCGAGAGACAGATTCTACCAGCTTAGTAAGTTCTTTGGGAAAGTACTTTAAAAAAGGGTTCGGTTCTTGGGATAATTTGGATTTGATTGGATATTTTCTTGCGGAATTTCTGGTTCAGAAATCGTGTGGATTTTGTCTTTTGATTGAAGTTTTGGTTGAAATATTTATTTCTATTTGGTTCAGAAGTGGTGATAATTATCGGTTTTTCTATTTGGTTTCGGGATAGTGACAGAAATATTGTTTTTTTACTTAGTTTTTGGTTCAGATCTTGGGTGATCGTGTGGATTTTGTCTTTTGATTGAAGTTTTGGTTGAAATATTTATTTCTATTTGGTTCAGAAGTGGTGATAATTATCGGTTTTTCTATTTGGTTTCGGGATAGTGACAGAAATATTGTTTTTTTACTTAGTTTTTGGTTCAGATCTTGGGTGATCGTGTGGATTTTGTCTTTTGATTGAAGTTTTGGTTGAAATATTTATTTCTATTTGGTTCAGAAGTGGTGATAATTATCGGTTTTTCTATTTGGTTTCGGGATAGTGACTGAAATATTGTTTTTTTGCTTAGTTTTTGGTTCAGATCTTGGGTGATCGTGTGGATTTTGTCTTTTGATTGAAGTTTTGGTTGAAATATTTATTTCTAGTTGGTTCAGAAGTGGTGATAATTATCGGTTTTTCTATTTGCTTTCGGGATAGTGACAGAAATATTGTTTTTTTACTTAGTTTTTGGTTCAGATCTTGGGTGATCGTGTGGATTTTGTCTTTTGATTGAAGTTTTGGTTGAAATATTTATTTCTATTTGGTTCAGAAGTGGTGATAATTATCGGTTTTTCTATTTGGTTTCGGGATAGTGACTGAAATATTGTTTTTTTGCTTAGTTTTTGGTTCAGATCTTGGGTGATCGTGTGGATTTTGTCTTTTGATTGAAGTTTTGGTTGAAATATTTATTTCTAGTTGGTTCAGGAGTGGTGATAATTATCGGTTTTTCTATTTGGTTTCGGGATAGTGACTGAAATATTGTTTTTTTGCTTAGTTTTTGGTTCAGATCTTGGGTGATCGTGTGGATTTTGTCTTTTGATTGAAGTTTTGGTTGAAATATTTATTTCTATTTGGTTCAGAAGTGGTGATAATTATCGGTTTTTCTATTTGGTTTCGGGATAGTGACTGAAATATTGTTTTTTTGCTTAGTTTTTGGTTCAGATCTTGGGTGATCGTGTGGATTTTGTCTTTTGATTGAAGTTTTGGTTGAAATATTTATTTCTAGTTGGTTCAGGAGTGGTGATAATTATCGGTTTTTCTATTTGGTTTCGGGATAGTGACTGAAATATTGTTTTTTTGCTTAGTTTTTGGTTCAGATCTTGGGTGATCGTGTGGATTTTGTCTTTTGATTGAAGTTTTGGTTGAAATATTTATTTCTATTTGGTTCAGAAGTGGTGATAATTATCGGTTTTTCTATTTGGTTTCGGGATAGTGACTGAAATATTGTTTTTTTGCGGAGTTTTTGGTTCAGATCTTGGGTGATCGTGTGGATTTTGTCTTTTGATTGAAGTTTTGGTTGAAATATTTATTTCTATTTGGTTCAGGAGTGGTGATAATTATCGGTTTTTCTATTTGGTTTCGGGATAGTGACTGAAATATTGTTTTTTTGCTTAGTTTTTGGTTCAGATCTTGGGTGATCGTGTGGATTTTGTCTTTTGATTGAAGTTTTGGTTGAAATATTTATTTCTAGTTGGTTCAGGAGTGGTGATAATTATCGGTTTTTCTATTTGGTTTCGGGATAGTGACTGAAATATTGTTTTTTTGCTTAGTTTTTGGTTCAGATCTTGGGTGATCGTGTGGATTTTGTCTTTTGATTGAAGTTTTGGTTGAAATATTTATTTCTATTTGGTTCAGAAGTGGTGATAATTATCGGTTTTTCTATTTGGTTTCGGGATAGTGACTGAAATATTGTTTTTTTGCTTAGTTTTTGGTTCAGATCTTGGGTGATCGTGTGGATTTTGTCTTTTGATTGAAGTTTTGGTTGAAATATTTATTTCTATTTGGTTCAGAAGTGGTGATAATTATCGGTTTTTCTATTTGGTTTCGGGATAGTGACTGAAATATTGTTTTTTTGCGGAGTTTTTGGTTCAGATCTTGGGTGATCGTGTGGATTTTGTCTTTTGATTGAAGTTTTGGTTGAAATATTTATTTCTATTTGGTTCAGAAGTGGTGATAATTATCGGTTTTTCTATTTGGTTTCGGGATAGTGACAGAAATATTGTTTTTTTACTTAGTTTTTGGTTCAGATCTTGGGTGATCGTGTGGATTTTGTCTTTTGATTGAAGTTTTGGTTGAAATATTTATTTCTATTTGGTTCAGAAGTGGTGATAATTATCGGTTTTTCTATTTGGTTTCGGGATAGTGACTGAAATATTGTTTTTTTGCTTAGTTTTTGGTTCAGATCTTGGGTGATCGTGTGGATTTTGTCTTTTGATTGAAGTTTTGGTTGAAATATTTATTTCTAGTTGGTTCAGGAGTGGTGATAATTATCGGTTTTTCTATTTGGTTTCGGGATAGTGACTGAAATATTGTTTTTTTGCTTAGTTTTTGGTTCAGATCTTGGGTGATCGTGTGGATTTTGTCTTTTGATTGAAGTTTTGGTTGAAATATTTATTTCTATTTGGTTCAGAAGTGGTGATAATTATCGGTTTTTCTATTTGGTTTCGGGATAGTGACTGAAATATTGTTTTTTTTGCGGAGTTTTTGGTTCAGATCTTGGGTGATCGTGTGGATTTTGTCTTTTGATTGAAGTTTTGGTTGAAATATTTATTTCTATTTGGTTCAGGAGTGGTGATAATTATCGGTTTTTCTATTTGCTTTCGGGATAGTGACAGAAATATTGTTTTTTTACTTAGTTTTTGGTTCAGATCTTGGGTGATCGTGTGGATTTTGTCTTTTGATTGAAGTTTTGGTTGAAATATTTATTTCTATTTGGTTCAGGAGTGGTGATAATTATCGGTTTTTCTATTTGGTTTCGGGATAGTGACTGAAATATTGTTTTTTTGCTTAGTTTTTATTTCAGATCTTGGGTGATCGTGTGGATTTTGTCTTTTGATTGAAGTTTTGGTTGAAATATTTATTTCTATTTGGTTCAGGAGTGGTGATAATTATCGGTTTTTCTATTTGGTTTCGGGATAGTGACTGAAATATTGTTTTTTTGCTTAGTTTTTGGTTCAGATCTTGGGTGATCGTGTGGATTTTGTCTTTTGATTGAAGTTTTGGTTGAAATATTTATTTCTATTTGGTTCAGGAGTGGTGATAATTATCGGTTTTTCTATTTGGTTTCGGGATAGTGACAGAAATATTGTTTTTTTACTTAGTTTTTGGTTCAGATCTTGGGTGATCGTGTGGATTTTGTCTTTTGATTGAAGTTTTGGTTGAAATATTTATTTCTATTTGGTTCAGAAGTGGTGATAATTATCGGTTTTTCTATTTGGTTTCGGGATAGTGACTGAAATATTGTTTTTTTGCTTAGTTTTTGGTTCAGATCTTGGGTGATCGTGTGGATTTTGTCTTTTGATTGAAGTTTTGGTTGAAATATTTATTTCTAGTTGGTTCAGGAGTGGTGATAATTATCGGTTTTTCTATTTGGTTTCGGGATAGTGACTGAAATATTGTTTTTTTGCTTAGTTTTTGGTTCAGATCTTGGGTGATCGTGTGGATTTTGTCTTTTGATTGAAGTTTTGGTTGAAATATTTATTTCTATTTGGTTCAGGAGTGGTGATAATTATCGGTTTTTCTATTTGGTTTCGGGATAGTGACAGAAATATTGTTTTTTTACTTAGTTTTTGGTTCAGATCTTGGGTGATCGTGTGGATTTTGTCTTTTGATTGAAGTTTTGGTTGAAATATTTATTTCTATTTGGTTCAGAAGTGGTGATAATTATCGGTTTTTCTATTTGGTTTCGGGATAGTGACTGAAATATTGTTTTTTTGCTTAGTTTTTGGTTCAGATCTTGGGTGATCGTGTGGATTTTGTCTTTTGATTGAAGTTTTGGTTGAAATATTTATTTCTAGTTGGTTCAGGAGTGGTGATAATTATCGGTTTTTCTATTTGGTTTCGGGATAGTGACTGAAATATTGTTTTTTTGCTTAGTTTTTGGTTCAGATCTTGGGTGATCGTGTGGATTTTGTCTTTTGATTGAAGTTTTGGTTGAAATATTTATTTCTATTTGGTTCAGAAGTGGTGATAATTATCGGTTTTTCTATTTGGTTTCGGGATAGTGACTGAAATATTGTTTTTTTGCGGAGTTTTTGGTTCAGATCTTGGGTGATCGTGTGGATTTTGTCTTTTGATTGAAGTTTTGGTTGAAATATTTATTTCTATTTGGTTCAGGAGTGGTGATAATTATCGGTTTTTCTATTTGGTTTCGGGATAGTGACTGAAATATTGTTTTTTTGCTTAGTTTTTGGTTCAGATCTTGGGTGATCGTGTGGATTTTGTCTTTTGATTGAAGTTTTGGTTGAAATATTTATTTCTAGTTGGTTCAGGAGTGGTGATAATTATCGGTTTTTCTATTTGGTTTCGGGATAGTGACTGAAATATTGTTTTTTTGCTTAGTTTTTGGTTCAGATCTTGGGTGATCGTGTGGATTTTGTCTTTTGATTGAAGTTTTGGTTGAAATATTTATTTCTATTTGGTTCAGAAGTGGTGATAATTATCGGTTTTTCTATTTGGTTTCGGGATAGTGACTGAAATATTGTTTTTTTGCGGAGTTTTTGGTTCAGATCTTGGGTGATCGTGTGGATTTTGTCTTTTGATTGAAGTTTTGGTTGAAATATTTATTTCTATTTGGTTCAGAAGTGGTGATAATTATCGGTTTTTCTATTTGGTTTCGGGATAGTGACTGAAATATTGTTTTTTTGCGGAGTTTTTGGTTCAGATCTTGGGTGATCGTGTGGATTTTGTCTTTTGATTGAAGTTTTGGTTGAAATATTTATTTCTAGTTGGTTCAGGAGTGGTGATAATTATCAGTTTTTCTATTTGGTTTCGGGATAGTGACAGAAATATTGTTTTTTTACTTAGTTTTTGGTTCAGATCTTGGGTGATCGTGTGGATTTTGTCTTTTGATTGAAGTTTTGGTTGAAATATTTATTTCTATTTGGTTCAGAAGTGGTGATAATTATCGGTTTTTCTATTTGGTTTCGGGATAGTGACTGAAATATTGTTTTTTTGCGGAGTTTTTGGTTCAGATCTTGGGTGATCGTGTGGATTTTGTCTTTTGATTGAAGTTTTGGTTGAAATATTTATTTCTATTTGGTTCAGGAGTGGTGATAATTATCGGTTTTTCTATTTGGTTTCGGGATAGTGACTGAAATATTGTTTTTTTGCTTAGTTTTTGGTTCAGATCTTGGGTGATCGTGTGGATTTTGTCTTTTGATTGAAGTTTTGGTTGAAAAATTTATTTCTAGTTGGTTCAGGAGTGGTGATAATTATCGGTTTTTCTATTTGGTTTCGGGATAGTGACTGAAATATTGTTTTTTTGCTTAGTTTTTGGTTCAGATCTTGGGTGATCGTGTGGATTTTGTCTTTTGATTGAAGTTTTGGTTGAAATATTTATTTCTATTTGGTTCAGGAGTGGTGATAATTATCGGTTTTTCTATTTGGTTTCGGGATAGTAACTGAAATATCGTTTTTTTGCGGAATTTTTGGTTCAGATCTTGGGTGATCGTGTGGATTTTGTCTTTTGATTGAAGTTTTGGTTGAAATATTTATTTCTATTTGGTTCAGAAGTGGTGATAATTATCGGTTTTTCTATTTGGTTTCGGGATAGTGACTGAAATATTGTTTTTTTGCGGAGTTTTTGGTTCAGATCTTGGGTGATCGTGTGGATTTTGTCTTTTGATTGAAGTTTTGGTTGAAATATTTATTTCTATTTGGTTCAGGAGTGGTGATAATTATCGGTTTTTCTATTTGCTTTCGGGATAGTGACTGAAATATTGTTTTTTTGCGGAGTTTTTGGTTCAGATCTTGGGTGATCGTGTGGATTTTGTCTTTTGATTGAAGTTTTGGTTGAAATATTTATTTCTAGTTGGTTCAGGAGTGGTGATAATTATCGGTTTTTCTATTTGGTTTCGGGATAGTGACTGAAATATTGTTTTTTTGCTTAGTTTTTGGTTCAGATCTTGGGTCATCGTGTGGATTTTGTCTTTTGATTGAAGTTTTGGTTGAAATATTTATTTCTATTTGGTTCAGAAGTGGTGATAATTATCGGTTTTTCTATTTGGTTTCGGGATAGTGACTGAAATATTGTTTTTTTGCGGAGTTTTTGGTTCAGATCTTGGGTGATCGTGTGGATTTTGTCTTTTGATTGAAGTTTTGGTTGAAATATTTATTTCTATTTGGTTCAGGAGTGGTGATAATTATCGGTTTTTCTATTTGGTTTCGGGATAGTGACTGAAATATTGTTTTTTTGCTTAGTTTTTGGTTCAGATCTTGGGTGATCGTGTGGATTTTGTCTTTTGATTGAAGTTTTGGTTGAAATATTTATTTCTATTTGGTTCAGGAGTGGTGATAATTATCGGTTTTTCTATTTGGTTTCGGGATAGTGACTGAAATATTGTTTTTTTGCTTAGTTTTTGGTTCAGATCTTGGGTGATCGTGTGGATTTTGTCTTTTGATTGAAGTTTTGGTTGAAATATTTATTTCTATTTGGTTCAGGAGTGGTGATAATTATCGGTTTTTCTATTTGGTTTCGGGATAGTAACTGAAATATCGTTTTTTTGCGGAATTTTTGGTTCAGATCTTGAGTGATCGTGTGGATTTTGTCTTTTGATTGAAGTTTTGGTTGAAATATTTATTTCTATTTGGTTCAGGAGTGGTGATAATTATCGGTTTTTCTATTTGGTTTCGGGATAGTGACTGAAATGTTGTTCTCTTGCGGATTTTTTGGTTCAGAACTTGGGTGATCGTGTGGGTTTTTTCTTTGGATCGAGGTTAATTTTGATTCAGGGCTTGGGATAATTTCTATTAGTCGATCTATTAGGATTTGGTCCAGAACTTTTTTGACTTCTAATTCGTGAGCATAAAACTAGTAGAATCCGCCTCACGCTTAGTTGCCTACAAAAAGCTTACTGATCACATAATTAATTTCCTGAAATATCTCGTTCTTAATTTGATATAATATAAAAATACGGCCTTTGAATCTCTATCTAACTATTGCTACTACTACTGATTGAACGACGATATACTTCTTTCTCACTAATGAGACGACAACACTTTTGGGATACATACAGATGCAAGTGTTTTCAAATTAATCATAGTACCAAGCTATGGTGATAGTATTGGAAATCCTGTTCCTCAGTTGTATTCAGGATAGATTTACGAATTTGATTTCATCTATACGATTTCATCTCTGTGCTTCACGGTCTTAACCATGATTTGCGACTGCGTCTGTAGTGTCGAAAATTCAAGGCTATACACCGTATTGTCACATGTTTTCGTCATCGTATGTATGTCTCTACTAGAGATCACCAAATGTTTTTGGGTAAATCAAGAGAGGCAGTGCGTTCAACGTGTCGAGTAGGAACATATGATATTTGTATGTATCTATGCGATAAGGCTTGAGAGGTTTTTTCGGTCAAAAATTCCGGGACTATTCATAAATTCATGTATTGCACAAGTTGTAACTTTCGAAAAATGCAGATTAGACCAGAAATTTGACATTCATGTCTTGCAAGTTATGCTTAGAATAGGCTGTACCTTTCGCTATCCATTAAGATCCACAACTATATGACAAAGGAATGTGGCGTTGGATCAAAGTTTGACGTTAACTGGATTCGAAAGAACTCCAGGCCTATTCATAAATCCATGTATTGCACAAGTTGTAAATCTCGAAAAATGCAGATCAGACATTCTTGTCTTGCAATTCATGTTAAGAATAGGCCGTGTCTTTCGCTATCCATTAGAATCCACAACTATATGGCAAAGGAATGTAGCGTTGGATCAGAGTTTGACGGAATCTGGATTCGAAAGAACTTCAGGCCTATTCATTCGCAAATCAGCTCAAAAATTTGACATTCTTGTCTTGCAATTCATGTTAAGAATAGGATCCACAAATAATATGACAAAGCATTGTGGAGTTGGATCAGTGGTCTGGATCCATTAATACATGACATAGGTCAATAGGATCCACAAATATATGACAAAGCATTGTGGAGTTGGATCAGTTTGACAGTATAAGATCGATTTCCGAAATTTATGCCATATGAGCCCAAAAATTTCAAATACAACACTGCACCGGTTCGTTTTGCTAAGTTCTATGCAATCTATCTTCAAAATTCGTCCACTCAGTCTAGTGTATATAATTTTGAATTGAATTTCTTTTGTATTTTACAAAATTTTTGGGTTCTTGTCCGAAGAAATGGCATTGATACATATCATAAGTTCTGTTTATCTGAGAGGCTGAAAGGATTGTACATAGATACAACCGTTAAATCAAAGGCAGTTGGGTATATGGGTTCAGGTTATGTTTCAGATTTCGCAGACTAATACTCGAATCAATATAAATTAGTCTGTCTCTTGGGTAGTGCTTATGATATGAAATAAATTACGGGATAAATGGTTTCAGCTTAAATTTTGATTATTAATTAAATAAAAAATTTATTTATGCACAAGTTACCTTATTTTTTCACGTTCAAAAGCGTTTTATAGCTTTTCTGGTGGATGTTGTCAATAAACGAACCGCTACACACTGGCTTTGCTATAGTTCTGTAGGTTTGCTTTAGGTTTCTACTATCGTATGGCAATTCCATTTTAGTTATTATATAGTTTATGTCAAGGTAGTCGTTGGAATCCGGTCAGTCTTTATTCATAGGTTTTTTTTTTTTGCGCGGTTTAGATACAATCCACTGGTCATTACACTGATCATCATATTGTTTTCTAAACATTCAATATTTTTTTTTATGAAACACAAGGGGGGTTGTTCACTGGTGTCATGGATTTGTGTCACTTTTTTTTTTTTGTAAATCATTGGATGTGGAGATTATTGTTTATTGGTTCGGTTTGTAAATCTGTAGATTTGGGTCACTTTATGGTATATTATGGCAAGTTTTCTTATAGTAATTTTCTGAAGTCAAAAGGTTGGATATTGGTTTGTGGGGAACAATCTTTATAGATCTTCTCTCCTAGTAAAGCTGGTTTTATCGATCAAAATCGATTATTATAGCACACGCGTGAAGTTGGGAATTGTTTGTAACACTGTTTGGCAAATGATTTTACAGAGATTATTGTTTTTTTTTTTTTTTTTTGTGTTGGTTCGTGAATCTGTAGAATTTGTGTCACTTTATGCGACATTATGGCAAGTTTTCTTATAGTAATTTTCTGAAGTCAAAAGGTTGGATATTGGTTTGTGGGGAACAATCTTTATAGATCTTCTCTCCTAGTAAAGCTGGTTTTATCGATCAAAATCGATTATTATAGCACACGCGTGAAGTTGGGAATTGTTTGTAACACTGTTTGGCAAATGATTTTACAGAGATTATTTTTTTTTTTTTTTTTTTTTGGTGTTGGTTCGTGAATCTGTAGAATTTGTGTCACTTTATGGTACATTATGGCAAGTTTTCTTGCAGTTATTTACTTCAGAACCGTCACGGATAATGTTTCTGTGTAGTTAAGTCAAAAGGTTGGATATTGGTTTATGGGTTTTGGATTGGTTTATGGGAATTAATCTGTAGATCAACATGGATCATTATAGCAAACGAGTGTAGTTGGTAATTGTTTATAACACTGTTCTATGGTGAATGATTTAGAGATGATAGTTTGTCTTTAGCTTTATCACTAGTTTCTTGATTAAGATAATTTTTTTTTGTAAATTCCGGACCACGATACTTAACTTGACCTTGAGGATTAATTTACCATTGATTGCACTGATTTTATTTTGTAGATAAGTTTAGTTTAACTTCAGACTATGCATCACCAAGTGTTAGCAGCAGGTTCCTTCTACCTCAGTTCAACGTGTGTAACGTGCCAGGATGTGGATCCTGAATTTGTGAAAACTCTTCGAACTGCCCACGAACCTTTTAGGGATGTTTCTTGTTTTTTGTTTTTTTTTTTTTGTTTCAAAATGTAATAAATAACAATAATAAATCATTAAATAATTGATTTATGTATAAAGGTGGGATCTTTGATTAAACATTCAACACCTATATATTTATATATATTTATCTACTTTAATACATTCATATATATGTGTATATGTGATTTACGAATAATTTAAAACTTAGAAATAATTTAACGAAAATCATAAACTTAAACAAGTCAATATATCATTTTATAATAAAAATAAATATTCTTGATGGAAGTTTTGATGATTTTTTTGTGTTTTATGATTTTAATTTTACATATATGATCATAATTTAATAGTTTTTTTTTGTTTTTTCTAATTAAATACGTACATACATAGAATTTAGTAATACAGAACTTGAAGTTCTTGTTGTGAGTAAGTTGAAATATTTTTGTTTTTTTTTATTTAATACGTATGTATGTATATATTTGTATGTAAGCTATGTGTACATACTTTAGGTTTTTGTTTTTTTTTTTTTTGTTTTAAATTTTCAATCATATTAGTATGTATTAGTATGTATGTATTTAAGTGTAATTTAATGAATTTTATTTTTTTTTATTATTTAAGTAACATTAATTGACATTAATTAGTATATTGAAGATTATATACATATTTACAAAAATTTGTATTCGATCTTTTGGATTTTGGTTTTTACTGATTGATTAACAAGCCATTCTTATTTTATTAAGGTATGTACAAGTTTTGATTTGACTTATGTATGGAATTCACTCAGCATTAAGGTATTTATGGTAAGAAATATCGTTAAGATATTTTGACTATTATTTTATTTATTTATTTATTTTTTTTTTTTGGATTCTTAATACATACATATTATATATATATATATATTATTAGGTCATTGTCAACGTAAATATTTTTTTTTTTATATTAACTGGTGTGAGATGAATTATTATTTTTTTTTTGGAAATGAAAAATCCAGGTCACTTGTTACTCAAAAAGACTACTTCTCTCTCTCTATTGCTTTTCTATTGTTATAATAGAATTATTCTACATAGTTTTAAAATACATAAGTATTATGTGTGTATATGAAAAAAAATAAAATATAATTCTCTATTTCTATTTAAGATATACTATATATATGTGTGTGTGTGTGTTTTTTTTTTTAATTGTGTAAATAAATATCTATGATGTATGAATAAGGTTTTTGAGCATTACTTTTATATCTAGGTATCGGTTAATTTGGCTTGTTCAGTAAATTGTAAAGCACTAAAATACGCGCGCTAGTTTATCACATTCTTAAAATTCCATTCAACTACCTATGGTTTCGTAATATGAATAGCCTGTTTGTATATGAATATATATATATATATATATTTTTTTTTTAAACACATAAGCTAACTATCATGTAGTATTCTCTTCAAAGCGCAAGATTTCGGAATAGTTTCAATGGTGGAATGCTTTTTTGGTTTTTTTTTTTTTTTTTCAAATTATTTATGGAAAATTAAATATTATGGCATTTGATCATTTTGTAGTTTTTTTTTTTTTAGGGCATTTTTATTACAACAATTTATTTTCTTTTTATTGATTTATAGATTTTGAATTTGTTTTATCTCGAACAGGTATTTTGTCTCATGGTACATGTATACCATGTAGTTTTTAATTGGATAATTAATAATGGTGAAAATAGGGAGATACCTGGATGAGATTGAATGTAGAAAAGATACTAAATTGTTTGTAATGAAAATGCCAAATGAATATTGTAAATGATCAATGAGCCAATAGGCTGAAGTTAAACAGATATAAGGGATCATAGTGATTGATTAAAGAAAGAATTCTAGGGCCCAATTTGTATTTCCAAAATTGGCGATATACATTTGTGTATATTCAGACGGACAGACATGATTTGTATGGACTGCATACTTGATTGTATGTATTAATTTTTCATCCAGGTAGATGGGGTAACATTCAAAGAATATTACCCAAAAAAATGGGCCCGATTCGGAAGGAAAACAATGTCTTTGTTGATAGACTTGTTTTTGACTGATTTATTGGAGATATTTTTGGAGAGTTTATACTCAAATATGAATTAGTTTTGATATGAATTTTTGAAAGAAGAACGAAGAACGAAGAGAGAAACAGAATGAGAGAGAGAGAGAGCGCTCCTAGACCGAATTATGGTGTTAATATTGGACTTCTTCAATTCTTTCTGTCATATGTACCATATTATGGAGACTTTTCATGGGGGCTATGTAGGTATGATGTACTTCGAAACTCTAAAATAGTGATTTTTTTTTTTCGGAAAAAAGAGAGTCAGTGTCATACAATGAAAGTGCCTAAAGATAATAGTCATTGAAATGTTGTTTTTATTTGTCGCAATTTCTGGAAATGTAAACGGTCATTTTACCTCCCAATGATTTTGACATAAGTTCCACATAACAGAGTTGTGTGGAAAAACAAATTTCGACTATCACTTTCGAAAGGAATAAATTCCAATATGCCTACCTATGGTTTGGAGTTTGAAACACTATCTGAACAAATGTGTAAAATTTCCCAAACGCATTGTTGGTAAGGCAAGGATACCATTCACTAATCCATCGCCAGTGCTTTTGATGCAAATTGCATAAAATTTTAGCACGTTTCAAGACATTTTGGAATTTATTCTTGTAAGCCACTTAAACTTCTGTTTTTTAGTTTTTTTTTTTTAGTCTCACAAATAGAGTGTGATCGCAGTGGGTATGTGGTGAGATGCTGAAGATGACTTGAAAGAGTTCCACTCTATACTGCGGGCGGGGCTTTAGTAGTTAAAATCAAAAACAAAAAATTAAAATGGGTTGCCGAAAGGGGTTTTGTTTTATTTTTTTTTTGTTTTAATAAATTTTGTCAATTTGACATAAATTATATTTATATTTGTGTCCATTTATTCAAAATGTATTACGGTGCTAAGAAATCACAGATTTTTGCTGAGCGTTGGATAATCCAGGTGGTGAAACAAAAAAACTGGTAAAATATTCTTAAAATACAAAAATATATAAATAGTAAAAGTAAATTGTTCCTCAAAAAAAAAAAAAAAAAATATTAAAACAAAGTATATAATGTGCCCTTAAAAATTGATTCGCTATAGTCCAAGGATCGTTTTTTTAGACGATGATGGATATGTAAGGACTATAGTGGAAAATATTTAAATTAGACTAAAATTGGCTTTTTTTCTGGATTATTTTTTATATTTTCGGGCTGGTTGGTTGGGCAGGAATGGAGTGAAAACTCTTTCATTTTTTTTTTTTTACTTGTTTCTACGGGGGTGGGATGTAATTTTATGGAGAATATGAGGTACATTTTGCAGTGCGTTCACTTACATAATATAGATTCAATATTTTTTTTCTATTTTAATGAAACTTCTTTAGCAAATAGTAAAAATTATAACAAAAACTTATATAGAAGAGAATAGAAGATTCATTCGAGAGAGAGAAAAAAATAAAATTGAAATAATTCATGCATTCGGTTCTATGTTTAACGTAAAGCTAAGCCTTACCTTACAGAATAAAATATATATAGTATAAAGTTTGCAATTAATTTAAACGCTATTGCAAAGCAAAACGCACTACAAAAAAAAGTTCTTATCTAGTAAAATTTCTTGAAGGAAGCCAGGCCAATAATTGTTTTTTTTTTTTTTTGTTTTTTTTTTACTAAAACTAACCTATCAACTAATCACGCGAGAATAACGACATCCTTGGACTATCACAATCGAGAACGGTATATGTACAAAATAAAATATTTTTATTGAGAAAATAATATGTATTTCTTATTGAATACTAGATATTTTTATGGTTTATATTTTTTTTAATAAAAATTTATTACGGCTATACAACCGCAGAGGAAGCGGAATTTTATGAAACATATAGAACTATTTACAGATAAAAAGAACTGTAAGCCTGAATTATGCAACACAAACTGAAATCTGGATTGATTTCTGGTTATGAAATAAATATATATATTTAGGTAGACATAGACTTAATACTAACTTTTGAAATAAAAATTTAAAAAGGCATTGGCAAAGGAACTACATGTTTATATACAAAATGAAGGAACAAAAAATCGGTTCTATGTTTATTATTAATAATAATGATTATCGATGCATTTATATTTTCTAATTATTTGGCTATAATGAAAACAGAATATTCTGATTTATAATTATTGATATAAATATATTTATTTGGTTGTTATTTAGTAATTTAATTAGTCAATTAGTTGGCGCTTAGAGGGGGTGGAAAAAAATTACTTGAGATTGAATTTATATAGAAAATTGAATAGACAACTATTTACAGAAAGTTATTGTTTATTGTTTTTGAAATGTTAAAGGTGTTTAAGCAATTAATTTTGATTATAAACAATTTGTTTAAATTAATTCAAATTTAAGTTCAAATGGACACTAAAAACATTAATTTAACACAGTTTTCTATGAAAAGAAATATTTTGAAGACTACTGGTTTTTTTTTAAAAAAAAAAAAATCGGCCGTGGTTGGCACTACAAAGTTAAAGATTTGTTTTTTCCTTTCGGAATAAAATTTTGTCACACTTAAGTACCTACTCTGACTTTATAAATAAAGTGAGCTTGTTTGGCACTATAAATTTAAATAAAACATAGTTTTCTTTGTTTGTGGGATAAAATTCGGTCATACTTATGTACTCTGAGTTTGTAACGTGGGCATGGTGGACACTACAAACTCAGAGTGAGTATAGTTTTGAAGAGGAGGTCATACTTATCTTGAGTTTGTAAAGGGTGGCTGGAGGACACAATCCAAACTCAGATAAAGTATAGTCGGATAAAACATCTTATATGTATATTTCGTTCATACATTTTTATGCGAATGATTTTTAAAAAAATGTAATATTATATTTTTCTGTAACTCAAATGGAACTAAGTAAGTTATTTTCGAAGTCTGCAATCGACGTGGAGATACCCCAATATATGTCTACTTCAGACTTCCTACATGAAACAAAGTTGGCCCCCAAACCAAAAGTGCTCTAGAATAGACTAAAAGTTAGGAAACAAAAGAAACCTTTTTACAAAACCATAGCACCCTGTTGGAAGACAAAATGTTGTTTGAACCGATGATACGCCATTAATTTATTATCAGGAACACTTGACGTATGGTTCCATCGGTTGGAGAGGCGGTTCGTAAAAGAACCAAAAATGTAGTTTGGAATACATTTGCTGGAAGAGTTAAATGAAGATGTACCTCCTTTCGAAGTCTTATGACTTGATTATGGAATGGAGGATTGATTACATCTTCTGAGTATATACTCTAGCAATGAGTTAAGATTCACAGCCATTTAAGGACCTTCGATGAGCCTATTAATTCTTACATGAAATATTGTAAGACAACGTTCGGGGAAAGACCAAACAAGGAATGATTCTTCTTGTGGATGGTAAGTGATTTGGTGGGAATATTTACAAAAATTTGTAATGAAAGACGTTGTGTTCTGGTTAGACTAGGTCACTGGTTTTAATTCCAATTGGGATTTGAAACAGGGGTTGCTTTTGTGTGGAATATAAAGGTTAGGCTAGCTATACAACTAATTTGGACGGACAAAGTGCATAGTAGTTAGTGTTTTTGGAGAAGATACAAATCGATGGAAACTGAACTAGATAGTTCGAAGAGGGGAAACGATAAAGTCTAAGACTAGTAGAATAAACGGCGTGGGGGTAGGTGAGAAATAAGCAAAATGTTTGTCACAACCTCTTCCTTGAGTGTAGTTTTTTTTTTTGTTAGTTATTGTTATATATATTTTTTTTAAGCAAAACGTATGAACAAGGTATACGGATAATGTTTTATTATTTTGGAGTTCGAGTACGATGTACATATGTAAGTCTATAATTTGATAGTCTATAAGGGAAGATCGTTTATTATTTGAGGGTGGTTGAGGGTGTTTGAGAGTCGTTCAGAGTGGTTAAGGGTATCCTGCAGGGGTTTGAGAAAATTCAATAGATGTTTAAATCTATTTATTTTTTTTTTTTTTTGTACAAACAGAAAAAATATAAAAATATATCTGCGACTTTTTCAGCGCATTCTATGTTATTAATACTAAAATTCTCTATCTATTGGTTTATTAATACGTGATAAGGTCAGCAGGAATTCCAGTTTTCAATAAACATCAATATCTTAACATTTGTGTCTTGATATTGTGTCATTGGTATTTACAATTTAGTCGTTGCCTTTTCAAAACTACATAGCTATCAAAAGTAAATGAATGTTTAATAAAAAAAAAAAAAAAAAAATAGAAACTCTAAGTCTACAAATGAAATATGAACTTTTGAAAAATAAAATTTCTAACTTTCCAAGAAATCATAAAGTCTTAAATTAAAAATTCAAGTTCTAACACTACTTTAAGTAAAAAAATTAAAATTTTCAAATCCAACAAGTTAGTTAGATATTTTTGAAAAGGCAAAGACAGGTTTTCGGTTTGAAAATGGAAGAAAAGGATTCGATGTTTATTGAGATTGATTGTTAAGCAATGGAGCAAATCGGACTAAATTTTGTACAATAAAAAAAAATAAAAATAAAAATACTACAAAACAGAGTTTAATGATTTTTATTATTAGTTTTGTTAGGTTATTATATATATAAATACTTATTTTATTTAGTTTTGTGATTTATAGGGTTTTTAGTTTTGTTTTTTTTTTGTTTTTAGTTTCTTACTTGTTAGAATTAAATTTTTTTAAGCTAAATGACTTGCATGAATTTAAATGTAAGTAACTATTATTCGATGTTATTAGATCTGAACGAAAGGACAGACTAGTGGTTACTCAGATTTTTATTCATATTAGTCAATAATAATAGATTATAGATAGAATTAGATAGAATATAGAAATTATTAAATTATCTTTGAAGCGATGTTGTTTTTTTTAAAGAACTACAATAAATAAATATAGTCCGTTAAGCTCCTTACTTTTTTATTAGCCGTCAAGCTTATATACAAAATTATAAGGCATAATATAGAGGAAAACAAAAAAGTTGGTTGGTTATAAAAATATATTTACAAGGTTACTACTGTATAATTTTGTAATGTGTTCATCCAATGTAAAACATTGAATTAAGATCCACAAATTACAAAGCTATATCGGATTCTATGTTTGGTTTATTTTTGACTAAATATATTATTTTTTCAAGCTGATGGAATATGATTAAGTGAGGACTATGTGGATTGGAATGAGAAATTTGGTCAAATTACTAAAAAAAAAAAATAAAATAAAACATTATTCAATAGAAAAAAAGGGTTAGTAGAATCAAATTGATAAGGAAATGATATTTACAAAAGAGACAAAACCGAATTTGAAAATCCCCCTTCACAGTAATAAAATGAAATTCTCTCAAGACACCCTATGTGTTAGTACATACTTGAATACCATTCCGATTTCTATCCATTCAAGCTTTTACCAAAAGATGGAGCAAATTAATATACCCAACTGTGTTAGGTATTCGAACACATGGGTCACTTAAAATTAATTATTTTGTATTGCAGACGTATTAGTGACTCTCAGCTAATTTATTAATTAGATACAAGTATTTCTGCTTAAGAGCTTGTTAGAATATCTTACGCTTTTAAACACAGATCTACGAAGGAACTATTTTTTCAAAATTATTAAAACTATCTAACTGAAAGGTACTTTGAACTCAACAAGTTTTATTATCATTGTAGCAGAAGAATTAAAAAAAAAAAATTGAGGTAAAGTCTAAAAGCAGAAAGTTAAAAAAAAAAATTATTATTATATTATTATATCTACAATTATAAATTAAAATATTAATAAGACTAGAACCAAACAGACAGCATATGATGAAACGAGGGGCTAGACGCTACAAGCCTATTCCACCACTGCTTATCCGTCGGCCAGTTCTTGAAATCAAGGTGTACTAGAAAATTTATCAAAATACGAAGCAAAGCAGAGTGTTTAGTTCTGGCTTGAGTCGAGTCTATTGCGATTCGGGTACTCTCCGTGAAAAGGAATTATTTAAAGTCAGAGTTGAAGACAATTTTATGGACGGAACTAATATATATGTCCGACAAAATCGGATTGATAAGATAGCCATTTTCGTCAGACTTAGATCTTGGTTATTTGCAAGACGTTGAGAAAATAGGCGGCGTGGCGGATTGAATCAGAATCCATGGAATCTGGTTTGGTATTATTGTCTTCAAAATTTTTTTTAAGGCTGAAATATTGCTTAGTTTTATTTGAATTTTTTGTTTTTATGGGAGTTCATGATTTAGTGTGGTTTTGAAAGTGGTTTTAGGGATCTGAAATAAAATATACGTGTCTATTGAAAGATTTAGGTTTATTTGTAAAGAAACGGAGAGTAACTATTGATTTCATTAGCAGGGGAGGATGCAATGAATACATTTTACACTAATGGAAATCATAGAAAGGATAACCTATTATTTTCAAACTATAGAGCTCTAAATTTATTGCTGGGATGAAGTATGTTGCAAGGATTTGTCAAAGAATGCATTCTTTTGGGAATGCATTCGCAGAATTCATTTCCAAAAGAATTCAAATTTTTGTCCAAAAAAGACTGCGATTTAGAAAACTTTAATTCACAATTCTTTGAAGTCAGTGATTATTGGATTAAATTTTTTGTCAATCACTGAATTGAAATCATGTTGGAAGTCAATTTAAATAACTCGATGTAAGTGAATTCACATATTCCATTGAAGTCAGTAGTAAATTCAACTGATTTCCAGTGAATTTACTACTGACTTCAACAGATTTCATTTAAAGTGAATTCACTACTAATTTTGACTTTTATCAAGTGAATTCAATTGACTTCCACAATGGTTTCAATTCAGTGATTTCCAAAATTTAAATGCATTAATCACTGACTTCAAAAGAATGGTGAATTACATTCTTTCAATCGCATTCATTTTTGAACAAAAATTTGAATTCTTTATTTATGATTTTTTTTTTAATTTTTTTTTTATGAATTCTGTGAATGCATTCCCAAAAGAATGCATTCCATTACAACTCTGGACAAAGTTATACTATAGGTCAGGTTGTTAGTACTTGTAGGTGTAGATTTAATCCTTAAATGTATACGTAGACAGACTGATTTTGTAAGAATTTTTATATTCGAAAGGTATTTTTGTTGAGTATTTAGTTAATATATAAAAATCAATGAAATAATATATAGAGTAGTATTGCTATGGTTAGAAAATTAGTAATTTGTTTTCTATTAAGTTGAATATAACCTAATTTTGTATTTAAACCTAAAAGATATTTATATAACATTTAAGGATTAACCCTTAACTCTAGTGTTGTACGTGGGAATTTGTTGAAAAATATCTTTTGAATATTTCTAGATAGCTAATACACAAGTGATTTCAATATAAAAAAAATAAAAATTTTAAAATTTACGATTCTTATTATTTATTTAATATTATTTACGTACTGAAGACAGTGTTGAAATTTTAGGGTGAATCTATAATGAATAGTATTGTGAAGTTGATGGTTGGTTTGAAGTTTCCAAAAATTTTTGTATGGAGAAATTTTGAATAGATTTTGTGGAACGTAGATTTTTAGAAGAACGATTTGCAAAGAAAAGATTCTACAGAGGGTTCTACTTTTGTGTGGTTATTGAATATATTAGTGTGGATTGGCTATTGCATATTTAGATGTAAAAACAAATTCTCTAGTCATCCTAGGACATTCCTGTTAGAAAATCCTCAAGAGACCAAAGACTTTGATTTGGTTATTGCTTATTGGAATACTTTTTTATTTTCTTTTGGAATTGGCTAACTACTTTCTAGATTGAACTGCATAGATTTAGTGGAACGTAGGTTTGCAAAGAAAAGATTCTACATAGCGATGGTTATTGAATATATTAGTGTGGATTGTCTATTGCATATTTGGATGTAAAAACAAATTCTCTAGTCATCCTAGGACATTTCTATTAGAAAATCCTCAAGAGACCAAAGACTTTGATTTGGTTATTGCTTATTGGAATACTTGTTTATTTTCTATTGGAATTGGCTAACTACTTTCTAGATTGAACTGCATAGATTTAGTGGAACGTAGATTTGCAAAGAAAAGATTCTACATAGCGATGGTTATTGAATATATAAGTGTGGATTGTCTATTGCATATTTGGATGTAAAAACAAATTCTCTAGTCATCCTAGGACATTCCTGTTAGAAAATCCTTCAGAGACCAAAGACTTTGATTTGGTTATTGCTTATTGGAATACTTGTTTATTTTCTATTGGAATTGGCTAACTACTTTCTAGATTGAAGTGCATAGATTTAGTGGAACTTAGATTTGAAAAGAAAAGATTCTACATAGCGATGGTTATTGAATATATTAGTGTGGATTGGCTATTGCATATTTGGATGTAAAAACAAATTCTCTAGTCATCCTAGGACATTCCTGTTAGAAAATCCTTAAGAGACCAAAGACTTTGATTTGGTTATTGCTTATTGGAATACTGGTTTATTTTCTATTGGAATTGGCTAACTACTTTCTAGATTGAACTGCATAGATTTAGTGGAACGTAGATTTGCAAAGAAAAGATTCTACAAATGGATGGTTATTGAATATATAAGTGTGGATTGGCTATTGGCTAAAGACTTTGATTTGGTTATTGCTTATTGGAATACTGGTTTATTTTCTATTGGAATTGGCTAACTACTTTCTAGATTGAACTGCATAGATTTAGTGGAACGTAGATTTGCAAGGAAAAGATTCTACATAGCGATGGTTATTGAATATATAAGTGTGGATTGTCTATTGCATATTTGGATGTAAAAACAAATTCTCTAGTCATCCTAGGACATTCCTGTTAGAAAATCCTTCAGAGACCAAAGACTTTGATTTGGTTATTGCTTATTGGAATACTTGTTTATTTTCTATTGGAATTGGCTAACTACTTTCTAGATTGAACTGCATAGATTTAGTGGAACGTAGATTTGCAAAGAAAAGATTCTACAAATGGATGGTTATTGAATATATAAGTGTGGATTGGCTATTGGCTAAAGACTTTGATTTGGTTATTGCTTATTGGAATACTGGTTTATTTTCTATTGGAATTGGCTAACTACTTTCTAGATTGAACTGCATAGATTTAGTGGAACGTAGATTTGCAAGGAAAAGATTCTACATAGCGATGGTTATTGAATATATAAGTGTGGATTGTCTATTGCATATTTGGATGTAAAAACAAATTCTCTAGTCATCCTAGGACATTCCTGTTAGAAAATCCTTCAGAGACCAAAGACTTTGATTTGGTTATTGCTTATTGGAATACTTGTTTATTTTCTATTGGAATTGGCTAACTACTTTCTAGATTGAACTGCATAGATTTAGTGGAACGTAGGTTTGCAAAGAAAAGATTCTACATAGCGATGGTTATTAGATATATTAGTGTGGATTGGCTATTGACTTTGATTTGGTTATTGCATAGTGGAATACTGGTTTTATTTTCTATTTACATTAGATAACTATTTTCTAGAGTCGAACTGCAAATATAAATAAATAACTATAGGAATAAAATAAATATTTATAAATTCACCCCATTTATGGTAAGTTCACTAGTAGATGGTATTTGTTTTTTTTTTTTTTTTCATTCAGGTTATTATAGTTCTAATTATATGTATGTAGGTCTATAACTTAAAGATGGATTTGTATGTTTCATTAAATATAGAATCAAGTATAAAAAAATTAAAGCAAACATTATTTTAGTCTATTTTGAATAGATAGTTATTAGAGAGAAAAAAACTACTAACTATCTTGTCCTAAAATTATTTCGGTTAAATGCAAAACAAGTAAATATTAAAAAAAAAAAAATAATAATTATATTGGCTATAAGCTAAAGCTAACCAAAAACTAGTGTACTTACCATTCTCCCAACATTGCATTCATTTTCACTGTACCTGGGTGTGTTTTATGTTTTTTTTTTCTTTTTTTTTAATTTCTGCCTCTAGACTCCTCAGTAAATGTGGCTAAATAAGGTTTTAACTTTAAATAAGAGTTTTTTTTTTTTTTATATGTATATATGTAAGGATATAATCTAACTAAAATCTAGCTAAATATATCTAAATGTGGTTTTTTATTTTATTTTTAAGTTTAAGTTATGTTTAATGAGAACTAAATAAAATGTCTGTACATGACAAAATGTCCCCCCTCTGTGCGAAAATCGAGTGAACTTAGGAAAACAAACGAAAAATATTCTTTTTTTTTTTTTGTTTTTGTTTTTTTTTTCCTTTTTGGTTATAGATATACTTATTACATTTATAACATAGAATATTGTGTATATATAAATTAATTTTATTTTTGATTTATAAGTTCATTGCTCATCTTGCTCGTTTGTTTTTTTTGTTTTTTGTTTTTTGTTTTTTGTACCAAGTCTCTTTTTTTTATGTATCTTTTCCAATAAATGTACATATGCGTTGGTATACCATTCACTCCAAGTCAGTATTGATTAAATGACTAACACTCAAACTTTTGCATTCAACTAAATAACATTTAAATTTTGTACTCTCATTATATATAAAAGTTTTATTTTATTTTGTTTTTTTTTATAAAACTTTTCCTTTTTCCTATTTAAAGCACTATATCAGGTACCTACTTACATACAATATATATGTATAATTCCTTTCCCAATTGTGTACATATGTATTGAAACAGAAGAGATATTTTGTTTTTTTGTTTTTATATATGTTTTTTACATTTTTTTATTTTTATGTATTTTTTTTTTTTTTTTGTTTTTGTTAAATGAATCGTGTCGACCCTCGCCAAAAGTATTTTTTATTTATTTTTTTTTTTAACGATTCTATCCGGTTGTTAAGCATTTTTATTGTATCAGCCAACTTAGTCGTATAGATGGCTATCCCTTCGCTTACGGCGAGGGTGGACTCTTAGCTAGAACCTGGTAATCTTATAACCAAACTTTTTTCGCTTCTTAATCCTCCTTAGAGGCTCAAGCGGTATTCCCTGAAAGGGGTCTAGGTCAAATTCAAATGTTCGTAGCTTAGCTCTATATCTAAAATTAACTGAAAAAATTAAAGAAAATAAAATTAAGCAATTCTGCTGCTTTTGAAAGAAATTGGGGGGAGGGAAAATAGTTTAAATCATTAAATCATTGTCTTGTCGTTTAATATTACAACATTCATACAAACAGGCATACGATTAGTTTATACATAGTACATTGAGCATGTTTTCTGTTAGACACTGATTGTTGCACAGACCTGGGGTGGTTTTTTTTGTTTTTTTTATTTTTTTTTGTATGAATCCCAATTAAGAAGGCCAATTGATAATTTTTGTTTTTTTGTTTTTTAATTTGTTGTCTTATTGATAATTTTTTTTTCAGTTTTATCTCAAAAAACCACCTACAAGAAGAAGTTTTTTTTTGCACATTAATATTGAAATAGTATTAGGATATTTATTTTTTATTATTTTTTTTTTTTTTAATACAAACATTTAACTACAAACAACATTTACATATATATATATATATATAGAGGGACGTTTGGACACGAGGAGGAGGAGATTTTTTTTTTTATAATATTTTTAAAATTCAAAAGAAACCGATAGAGAGAGACAAGAAGGGATTTGAAGCACTGAACATATACATAAACATCTTGCGAGAGTTTGAGAAAAAATATAATCGAAATTTTGAGGTCCGAATTTACATATATTTAACGAATTTTGATAGTCCAGATTTTCAGTGAAAATAATTATCAGAGAAACTTAAAAAGTTAAAAAGCGCTTAAGTTGACCTTTATGACATTGCAAGAGATCTTGAGATAGCTTGTATACTTAGCTTGTATCCTAGTGGAGCTGAGTTATTATGGTACCTACCAATTAGATGCCGAAAGTGGATTGTATATTCTTCTGAAATCGCGTTTGAGCAAATTTTAATTGCATGCCCAGTGTTTGTCCCAGTACAGTGAGTTAGTCAATACCCTATATTTCTAAACTATACACAATGCCACCATTTACATATTTTTTTTTACCAGAATCGCATATACAAACAATATATACATAAGAACAAATGAAGCCGACAGATAAAGAAAGAATGTGTGTGTACGGCTTTTTGAGTTTCTTTAGAGCGACATCAAATATTATAGAAATTTATGCCAAAAAAATTAAAGGCAATGTACCTTTCCTTTTCATAGATTTCTCTTTTTTTCGTAAAACAAAATCCATATAACTTTAAAATGAACACTATTCCTTTGCAGAGTGTAAATTGAGGTAATTAGTGTACTTAATGTACTAAAGCTATTAGAAAGCTCAATTGGTGGAGATATTAGGTATTCTTGCGCAAGAAGCTTTATAATGTCTCAAAATGTTGCAAGCAACAATGCTTCAAAAGCTGTCCCAAAATTTCGTAAAAAAAAAAACAAAAAAAAAACAAAAAAAGTCAATGATTCGTGGACTTTGAAAATACGTGCATAAGGCTACAGGAATTTTTGATTTCAAAAAACTATACATGTACATATGTGTAGTAAACTCTACATGTCCATGCTTAAAGGAACACCAATGTTTCGCAACAAATTTGAATGTGTTTTGGAGCTTTTGAGGGGCATTTGGGAGAAAATAGCTTTTACTGTATACTTGTGTTGAGTGATAGGAAGTTAAGATGTTGAATTGAGAACAGTTTGTGCACAGTTATTCACACAGGACTTTTGAAGGAAATCTATAGAGTGGTGGCAGTCAACTTTGCACTGTTTTCAGGATTAGCGCTTTAATATTTGAAAACTAACACTTCCTTTGGGGAAGTAAAATGTTGGATGTGTAAATCAAACTTTACGTTCCACATTTAGTAATGCTTTCAGTTCAATGTTCAAGTGAGAACAGTTTATGGAAAATTTCCCATTATTCAAATGTTTCCTTTTATATACAGGACTTTTGGAAAGGAAAGATATAGCTAAAGCCAACTTCACACTGGTTTCAAGATTAACACTCTAGTATTTGAAAGCTAACATTTTCTTAGAAGTTTGGAACTTTACGTTCCACATTTAGTTATGCCTTCAGTTCAACGTTCAAGTGAGAAAAGTTTATGGAAAATTTCCCATTATTCAAAAGTTCCATTTTATTCACACAGAACTTTTAAAGGAAAGAACACTGGTAGCAGCCAACTTCACATTGGTTCTAACATTAGTACTAGCGGTCGTAGTTTAGGGCGGAAAAATGTAAGTGCTTGTGAAAAGAACCGACTTTATTTGCATTCTCTAAGTTCAGAAAGACGAAAACCTTTTCGAAAATTCGAGAAAGGAAGTATTTGGAATATTCTTGTAAGAAAAACCGACTTTATTTGGATTCACTAACTTTGCAAAGATAGAAACCTTTTCGAAAACTCGAAAAGGGAAATATTTAGGATATTTAGTTTTCAAAAGCAAGGACAAGAACGTAAAACATTTTTATAACACATATTTCGTAAACGTTCTATGAAATTTTGAGTGCATTTAACTCATTATTGGATTGTGGATTGTGGATTGAACAACCAATTCAGAGCTTTGAAGTGCTTGAACTAAACAGTTTGGTTTTAAAGACAAAACAACTGTTGAAGAGCATGTGTTTTTAGAAAGCGTTAGAATATGTTTTTAGCTTTTTAAAAGCAAGGACATTCGCCTTGAAAGTTTCACACTCGTTCATGTAGGTGTAACTACCTGAAGTACATGTAATTAACATTAATTACCATAATGATTGCGCGAAAATGATAAATGATAGTTCTGCATAATTTTGTTTTGCGATTTGCAATTTAAATCGGATGTAAGGGATGGTTGGATCTCTGTGGCAAGGTAAATCTGTTGTAAGGAACTCTACACTATATTTTGAAGAAGATAGAGGGAACTTTTCGTTCTAAGCAAGTAGCTCACTATGCATTTCTGTGATTTGTAAGGGATAGCTCTGTTGGTGAAGCTCTTCACTATATTATGAAGAAGATAGAAGAAACTTTTCATTCTAAGGTGCATTCCTTGACATTCAGGACGCATTCGACAACACTGTCTACGACTCAATAGCAAGAGCAATTAGTAACAAAGGTAGCAGATAGGAGGAATTTTTCGTTTTAAACAAATAGCTCGGTGTGCAGTTCTGCGATTTGCAATGCGAATCTGTTGTAAGGGATGGCTGTATTGTAAGGTAAATCTGTTGTAAGGGATGGTTGTGTTGTAAGGAGCTCTTCACTATATTCTGAAGGAGATAGAAGGGAATTTTCATTCTAAGGTGCATTCCTTGACATTAAGGGCGCATTCTACGGCTACGATTGGCTACGACCCAATAGCAAGAGCAATTAGTAGCTCGAGGCTTCGACCTACCAATGGATGTGGGTCATTCTTGAAAATCGAATTCTTAGTGTCAGTGTCTGTGACCGCAGTTAAAGGTTGTCTCCAGGGAAGAGTTCTTTCTTCCCTCCTGTGGTCACAAGTCATCAACAATCTTATTGTCGTTGGACAGAGATGAGACTACATAAAAATTGGTTATGCGAATGACTTGGGGATTTTTGCAACAGAGAAGAACTATTCATCAATCCTTGCAAAATCGTTCTAGTGCCTTTTAGAAAAAGAAGATTGGTCAATATAGAACCTATCACCATCAAAGGTATCGCTAAAGTGGTACCAGGGAGATTAAATATCTCGGTGTCATCCTTAAGAAATGACTTATAGATAGAATTCTCATATCAAATCCGTCATCGAACGCGCGACTAGGGGCCATGTGGGCCAGTAGACGCCTTCATAGCAGAACTTAGGGCTAAAATTGTCATCGAGCGCGCCACTAGGGGCCATGTGTCAAGTAGACGCCCTTGCGGTAGAAATTAGGTTCTAAATCCAGAAATGGATTGGATTGGATGGATGGATTGCATTGGACGTATACAATGCTGGTGAGGACCATTATCAGAAGCTCCAGACAATTGCCTGTCTCGGTATCACGGGTGTCGTGTGTACCATTAGAAGCTGTCGTTGGACTGTTTCCCTTACAAATCTTCATAAAGAAGATGACTGCTAGATGCGCTATTAAGCTGCAACTACATACAATAAACAGGCTGACCATGTGGGACACCTGAAAATTCTTGACTCAATTCCCAAAAAGGGACATGTTTTGCATTATCCCCGACATCATGGTCAGGGAGTACTGTTTCTCCTGAAAATTCTCGACCCAACTCCCAAAAAGGGACATGTTTTGCATTATCCCCGACATCATGGTCAGGGAGTACTGTTTCAGTAGGTTATTTGAGGTGGAAATAATGGTTCGTGTAAACCGGTCTAATGGTGTGGATCCTAGATGTATGGTCTAGTTTACAGACAGATCGAAGATGGAAACTGACGTCTTTGAACCCAACACCAAATTCTCGATATCTATGGGAATGTGTCTCACGGTTTTCTAGGCTGAACTTTATGCCATTCACATCTGTGCCAGGTTAGACCTTAGTAAAGGTATTAAGGGCGCTAGGGCACACACATATCTTTTTAGATAGCGTTGTCGTTCAATTGAATGGACTCTATATCAGTTAAATGTTGGTACGATGCCCTTCAATCTCTTGCCAGACATTCTACATAACAGGGTGAAACTAGGATGGGTTCTTGGTCATCAAGGAATTGCAGACCATGAATCTGTAGAAATATGCATTCATAGGACCTGAACTCTAGCGTGATGTCAACTGGGCTGCCGCCACAGTGCACTGATTAACGATTGGGAGCACAAAATTTCGCCTGGCACACTGGGAAAACGTCTTGGAGCTGAGACAATCCACATGATTAATCAGACTATATTTCTACAAGGAAATCCTAAATCTAGACAAGGATTAAAGACGCTGATGACCTTTTTCACAGGTCACTGTGGCCACCTTAACAAACTCAATCTGTGCTCAGATATGGAATGTTGGTTCTGGTTGGAAGACGACGAATCGTTCGAAGACATTCTCTGTAAATGCCCAGCTTTATATTGGTTAAGGAGGCGTATTTTCCACAAAGAAATACGTTCGTCAGGGGAGTTTAGAAACTCTGCTGCTAAGGACGTACTATCGTCGTTCATTAGGAAGGTGGTACATCGCTTGGATTAAACATGTCCTAATTGCTACAATAGATTTTTGTTTAGGTCGCAGTGTCAGCCATATGGGCAAGGGTCTACATAAAAGGGTTTTCATTAAAAAAAAATGGATGTCCGACAAAATTTGAATTTCAATGGTTTGCCTCAAGCATTCTATGAAGCATTCTAAGGTGGAGTGCCTTCCTTTTTCCTTTTAAATTTTTCCGCTCTTAACTCCGACTGCTAGTTTTGTCGGAGACAATTTTTCCACACATTAATTGTACTACCAATCCATACACGTATAGTAAGTCAATAAATTTTAAACAATTTCGAAGTGGTTGGCTGCTTTCCACAATTCTAAAAAAACGAGCATTATGACTGCACCTTGCATCGCTGATGCTTTCATTGGGAATCATGAACTTTGGGAATTTCTTACGATGCCTACAAATTTATTAACAATCTTGGGACAGGTAGCAATATTTTTAAGACAAAACAAGAACTGTAGCAATTGCAAAACAATGGAGACAATATAGAACCATTTTCAACAAAAAAAAAAGGGTTTGGTTTTCATTTCAAGACTATCTAGGAGTTGCAGTTTTATGTACAAATGTCACGTTTGGTATAAGTAAAAAAGTAAAAAATAAGAAAATAAATAAAATACAAAAATTACGCACAACAACGCCGAAAGAACAGTTCAATCCTTACCTTAAAACATTTGCAGATGAAATGTGTGGAACTTGAGTTTCTGCATACACATATAGACACTTAAAAATTTCCGCTTTTTTTTTTTTTGTTTTTGCTGTAAGCTATTTAGTAATTCCTATTTACAATTTATTTACAAATGTGTGTGCGCGCGTTTTAAAAGTGGCACACGCTTCAGACAATTTGTTGTTTTGATTTGACTGTGAAGGACGTATTAGGCGGTTGTATGATTAACAACTGGTTGTAGGTCTCCATTTCTAATGAGTCCTGTATCAAGTTCAGCAGGAGTAATATCTCTGAGAATATAGAATAGCCATGAACGTTAAGACGTTTTTGATGTTTGTTCTGTTTTTTTTTTTGTTTTTGAAATTACTATTAAAACGAAATCTAATATTCTAACATCCATTCACTGTGTTTAATGTCGGAACTTTCCCGACTAGGATAAGTCTTTACGTTTAGTTCAGACCTAAACCAATTGTGCAAGTCCCTTAAATTAGGGACAATTTCTCAATATTCCTAACTATGAAACATTTAATAAAGTATACATCGATGTACAAAAAAAAAAATTATTTAGAACATGCAAGAGAAGAGGAGAATCTACAGTGTATAGACCGTGGATTTTTTTTTCTGTTGTTTGTTGTTTGTCTTTGGTTGTGGTTGTTTCGGTGGGATTTTTTTATGTTTACTTGTATGAGGGTGGTGTGTTTATGTTTAGATATATGAACATTAAAAGAAAAAGGATGCAGTAACGTAAAAAAATAAAAACAATATTCGCTTACATTTACACGTGAATATTTGATTGTTAGCTTAATAATTATAGAGCACAGCAAATGTTTAAAGCAACATTTAGTAATATACATACAGTCATATATACAAACTTAATACAATCATATATAGTTTAGCCAATTGATTTAAAATTTTTTTTTTTTTTTTCGGTAATTTTTAATTTTTTTTTTTTTTTTTGTAAATTTTACAATAAACAACAAAATTTACAATTGACACATGACCATTTGAAGAAAGTGTGTGTTGTGGTAGAGAGTGTGTGTTTGGTGTGTTTGTACAGATATTAGGAAACAGATGATAATTTTTTTTTTTTTTTTTTTTTATTTCCAATTACACATAAGTAACAATATTTTAGTTTTTACTTAATTTCGATAGACACTTATACAATAAATAAAAACAAAATAAAAAAAAAAAAAAACATTTATATATAGATATCCATATAAAACGTATGTGGGCCTTAACACTTACCGCAGTCATGATTATCACTATACCTTCCTGGACAATCGCAGTTGCGGCCTAAGCCGCTTGGACCTGGTCGATTCTCCAGGGGCAAAAGCTCATTGGCTACATGCATGCCGAGTCCTTGCCCAGAACCACCTGCAGCACCGCTACTAAACGAATGTTGTAGGCAAGCTAAAGCTGGAGTTGGTGGTGGACTAGAACCCTCTAGAGTAACGACACCACCGGGTGGATTTCCAGCAGCACCGACAGAGGTGCTACCGCCTGCAGCCGCTGCTGCCGATTTTCGATAAACAGTACTATTCATTGTCAACTTACGAACATTTTTGTCCGGCTGGAACACCAGTATATAGACCTTCGGGGAATACAAGCAAATCAGGGCCACGGATGCACTTAGACTGATCGATATGCACAGGGTTGTTATTTGTATCTAAACCAAGAAGACAAACATGAATGAATCGTACAAACTACAAATGCGATATGAATTCACACCTCATATGAGTTTCCAGTTCCAAAGTAGATAGGAACAAATGCCAACCAAATGATGCATGTCGTGTACATCGTAAAGCCAATAAATTTCGACTCGTTAAAATTTTCTGGAATTTTTCGAGTCTTAATGGCGTACACAGTGCAGATGGTAATTAACAGCATGTTGTATAGTTGCGAGAACAGAAAAGACATGTCCTGTATTTTGCACTTTAGAATGACCTCAGCGCGATCTGGATAGTAGAAACGTGTTCCTGGCGGTTCCACAATCATCCAGACCATGGTAATTATAATTTGAATTGCTAAAACGCAAATGACAAAACCATGAATTGACAAACAAAACGAAAAAATAAAAACAACACTTACCAATTAGAGTACAAGTTATGACCACTTGTGACTGTGGACTTATGTACTTTAAACGTTGTGCAGACTTGGATGCCGAGTGGAATATCCTTGAAATGCGATTTGTTTTTGTCAACAATGCACTATAGATGATGGAGAAACCCACTCCAATACCAAAACGTTGCACAATACATGAGCCAATTGTTGGTTTAGCAATTAAAGCGAACGTATTCGAATAGCAAACAAGAATGCCAATCAATAGCGTGTAGCTAAGTTCACGTCCAGATGCTCGTACCAACGGAGTGTCATGATTAATTGCGAACAATATAATCACCATGAGTGTCATAATTATGCCAAAAATGGCAATTGCCATTGGGATTATAGCGAAAAGAGATTGCCATCTCATATATTGAATATCCAGGGCATAGCAAGATAGTTTGTCCGGGAATGGCCAATAGCCTGGTCCACAGTCCTTGCATGTGAACTCATCGTAAACGTATTCGTATGGTTCGCAGTTGTCACAAATCCAACAGCAGGTGTCACCCTGAGAAATGGGGAATTAGTTTTTTTTTTTTTTTTTTTTTTTTTCATATTTGTGTTCGAATAAGCTCTGGTGGGAGAGTTGTAAAAGAATGAAATCCTTAATTCTATTGAATTCATCTAGAAATGAATTGAAGTCTTTTTTAAGTAAGTGATTCTGAATGCATTAAATTTTTAGCACAATCACTGAACTGGAATCATTTTGGAAGTCAATTGAATTCACTTGAAATCAGTTGAAGTTAGTAGTGAATTCACTTAAAATCAGTTGAAGTCAGTAGTGGATCCACATATTTCGTTGAAGTCAGTAGTGAATTCACTTTGAAATCAGTTGAAGTCAGTAGTGGATCCACATATTTCGTTGAAGTCAGTAGTGGATTCACTTAAAATCAGTTGAAGTCAGTAGTGGATCCACATATTTCGTTGAAGTCAGTAGTGAATTCACTTAAAATCAGTTGAAGTCAGTAGTGGATCCACATATTTCGTTGAAGTCAGTAGTGAATTCACTTAAAATCAGTTGAAGTCAGTAGTGGATCCACATATTTCGTTGAAGTCAGTAGTGAATTCACTTAAAATCAGTTGAAGTCAGTAGTGAATCCACATATTTCGTTAAAGTCAGTAGTGAATTCACTTGAAATCAGTTGAAGTCAGTAGTGGATCCACATATTTCGTTGAAGTCAGTAGTGAATTCACTTAAAATCAGTTGAAGTCTGTAGTGGATCCACATATTTCGTTGAAGTCAGTAGTGAATTCACTTTGAAATCAGTTGAAGTCAGTAGTGGATCCACATATTTCGTTGAAGTCAGTAGTGGATTCACTTAAAATCAGTTGAAGTCAGTAGTGGATCCACATATTTCGTTGAAGTCAGTAGTGAATTCACTTAAAATCAGTTGAAGTCAGTAGTGAATCCACATATTTCGTTGAAGTCAGTAGTGGATTCACTTAAAATCAGTTGAAGTCAGTAGTGGATCCACATATTTCGTTGAAGTCAGTAGTGAATTCACTTTGAAATCAGTTGAAGTCAGTAGTGGATCCACATATTTCGTTGAAGTCAGTAGTGGATTCACTTAAAATCAGTTGAAGTCAGTAGTGGATCCACATATTTCGTTGAAGTCAGTAGTGAATTCACTTAAAATCAGTTGAAGTCAGTAGTGAATCCACATATTTCGTTGAAGTCAGTAGTGGATTCACTTAAAATCAGTTGAAGTCAGTAGTTGATCCACATATTTCGTTGAAGTCAGTAGTGAATTCACTTAAAATCAGTTGAAGTCAGTAGTGAATCCACATATTTCGTTGAAGTCAGTAGTGGATTCACTTAAAATCAGTTGAAGTCAGTAGTGGATCCACATATTTCGTTGAAGTCACTAGTGAATTCACTTTGAAATCAGTTGAAGTCTGTAGTGGATCCACATATTTCGTTGAAGTCAGTAGTGAATTCACTTGAAATCAGTTGAAGTCAGTAGTGGATCCACATATTTCGTTGAAGTCAGTAGTGAATTCACTTTGAAATCAGTTGAAGTCAGTACTGGATCCACATATTTCGTTCAAGTCAGTAGTGAATTCACTTAAAATCAGTTGAAGTCAGTAGTGAATCCACATATTTCGTTAAAGTCAGTAGTGAATTCACTTGAAATCAGTTGAAGTCAGTAGTGGATCCACATATTTCGTTGAAGTCAGTAGTGAATTCACTTTGAAATCAGTTGAAGTCAGTACTGGATCCACATATTTCGTTCAAGTCAGTAGTGAATTCACTTAAAATCAGTTGAAGTCAGTAGTGAATCCACATATTTCGTTAAAGTCAGTAGTGAATTCACTTAAAATCAGTTGAAGTCAGTAGTGAATCCACATATTTCGTTAAAGTCAGTAGTGAATTCACTTTGAAATCAGTTGAAGTCAGTAGTGGATCCACATATTTCGTTGAAGTCAGTAGTGAATTCACTTTGAAATCAGTTGAAGTCAGTACTGGATCCACATATTTCGTTCAAGTCAGTAGTGGATTCACTTAAAATCAGTTGAAGTCAGTAGTGGATCCACATATTTCGTTGAAGTCAGTAGTGAATTCACTTAAAATCAGTTGAAGTCAGTAGTGAATCCACATATTTCGTTGAAGTCAGTAGTGAATTCACTTAAAATCAGTTGAAGTCAGTAGTGAATCCACATATTTCGTTGAAGTCAGTAGTGGATTCACTTAAAATCAGTTGAAGTCAGTAGTGGATCCACATATTTCGTTGAAGTCACTAGTGAATTCACTTTGAAATCAGTTGAAGTCTGTAGTGGATCCACATATTTCGTTGAAGTCAGTAGTGAATTCACTTGAAATCAGTTGAAGTCAGTAGTGGATCCACATATTTCGTTGAAGTCAGTAGTGAATTCACTTTGAAATCAGTTGAAGTCAGTACTGGATCCACATATTTCGTTCAAGTCAGTAGTGAATTCACTTAAAATCAGTTGAAGTCTGTAGTGGATCCACATATTTCGTTGAAGTCAGTAGTGAATTCACTTAAAATCAGTTGAAGTCAGTACTGGATCCACATATTTCGTTGAAGTCAGTAGTGAATTCACTTAAAATCAGTTGAAGTCAGTAGTGAATCCACATATTTCGTTAAAGTCAGTAGTGAATTCACTTAAAATCAGTTGAAGTCAGTAGTGAATCCACATATTTCGTTAAAGTCAGTAGTGAATTCACTTTGAAATCAGTTGCATTCTTTATTTTGAATTCTGTGAAAGCATTCTTTTACAACTCTCTGGCCTGGTGGCAATCCAATCCATTGTGCGGTGTTGAAGGAATCCCTTTCCTAATCCCAAACAATCATACAATCTACAGAGACTAGTTCAAAAGTGATTTTTTTTGCCACAATTGCAAGACTTTCAATGCTACTGAACTGAAAGCAATACGCTGTTGCACAGAGGGAGGTCTTTCTTGGAAGGTCTCTTATGGGAAAAATTGTACTAAAATAAGAGACCTACAAGTATTTCAAGGAATTTTTCTTAAAGGACGTCCTACTATAAAGAAATAAAAAATCTGAGCAAGTCCTAGTAATCAGGTAATTATTCGATAAATCAATAAATGAACGTATGAAGCCTGTAAGACCAAGCTCATCAAACCAATTCAACAAGGAAAAACGTTCTATCAGTGAAAGACTAAACGATCTGGAAGTGGAATCTGTTGAATATCCCTGTCTAGTCGTGAAAATAGGTACCGAAATCATCGAAAATGTATTGAAAAATTGGGTTGACAGGATGACTTATTGCCAACCCAAGCTGAGGTAGTTATTTGAATGAAATTGTGTTCCACAATTAATCGTATATTGTATATTATATATTCCACAACTCTTTTCAATAAAACATTGAACAGATGGTCCACTCTTTACTTCCATAAAAAAGAAGACTCAAAATTTTCACTCCAATGCGATCCATTTCACTGGTATCCACGATGAATCTTTGTGGAACGTATATGATTATGTCAATCGATTCTCTCATAAACATTCTTGTCCATATCCTCTCATCCTTCTACGCGAGTATTTTTTTCCCTCACTAACATAACAATTGCCATTGAATTTCTCCATTTTTTTCCCCCCCAAAAGACTAAGACTAAGACTAAGACCCAATTGACACATAATACCATCCGTGCGACAAAACTTAATACACTCAACGATGCTGATAATCTGACTACTGACTATGGTAGGTTACAAGTGAAAAAAGACAACACCTGGCAGAGATCTCTTACAAAAAAACGAAAAGAAAACCCAAAACAAAACAAAAAAAAAAAAAAAGATTTACATATTCTAACAAGGACTCGCGGTAATGTATCCCTCCACACGCGCACCGATTGTGAAAACCACCACTTTAAACGAACAAACGGAAACAGGATGCCTTTGAATACGAAATGTATGATAGGTACGCCAAAGCTCATATATGCTCTGTATGTACAAAACTCTAATTTATTCATACCTGCTGCTTCTTAATCATGCCCACTTCACAGGGAAGTGAGCATGCAGAAGTCGGCATGTCGCCCTCCTTATTCCAGACGACATCATGCATATTTAATTCCAACTGATTGAACCACTTGCCCACCACCTAAAAAAAAAAAAAATACAAAAAAAAAAAGAAGAGAAAACAATTCCCAAAATAGTGTACGAAGTCGAATGTATATTTGCAGTTTAAACACCGCAGGATCTAGAGTGGTATCCTCACCTTGTAGTGGTATCCAGTAGAATTTTCCAACTTCTGATAGTTTAGTATGTCATAGCGAGCTAGGCCGTCACCCTGGCTGTCGAATTTTACCTCACTCCCGGCTAAATCTATTAAAACAAAACAAAACAAAACGAAAGAGAAACAGAAACAAAAACACAGTGTGTTCAGAGAAACATGTATCCTTCAATACAGTATACAATTGAAACGAACCAATGAAGGATACATTCAATAGATAATAATCATAGAATTGCTTTCCATCGTAATTAGCCATTTCGGGGCATGCCATCGAGTGTTGGCCTGTTGTTGGCTTGCGATACCAGACGGATTCACTGTGATGATGTCTATGCGCTTGATTCAAAGCAGCCTGATCTAATAAACCACCCGGTGCACATAGGTCCTGATGTAGCTTGTGCAGGGCATGAGCAAAAGCATAGACAGCATCGACGACAAATTGTGTTTTGGATTCCTGTTCGTAACTGTGAAGGAGACAAAAAAAGTGGGTCACATTCAGACAGATTATTTGAATGGTTGGACTCTGAATTAATTCATAAATCAAGGACCAAACGAAGTGGGTTGATAGGACGAAGCCACAAAGTGAGAGTTGAGTTGATGGATGAACTGGAATAATGCAAAAAAAAAAGAAAATAAAAAAAAATAAATAAATGTCCGTTTGAGATAAAGTGGATGGTCGTTTGGCTTTGACCTTTAGTTGGATTTTTATCTGACACACATTCCATTGGAACTTGATTTTTTTTGTTCACATCACATAAGGTCCGGGTGTTGGAATAGACGTGTATGTCGTAAAAGGCGAATACAATCCACCTGACGAAGTAATCTTAATGATGTTACGAGTAATATTGTCTGGAGCATATAATCCTGGTAGGGACACCCTTACTAGGAAGGTCATAACTGAAAGATGAACCTGAAGGATGATATCTATGTAGAAGCGTCTGATCCTTGAAAGGTTGGCAATGCAATGCAATGCAAAACAATGCAATGGACAACAAAAAAGGAAAGTGGTAGACCAGCTCCGACTTAGACTGCAAAAATGGAGGTAGTTACTTGTGGGTTGAGGCCCAGGTTCACCCTGAACTGTAGCGCCACCTAAGTAAGTAAGTAAGTAAGACGGCCCGGAAATATGGCCCAAACGTCGCAATTCTCAGCGAGCCCTAGAAACAATTGAACAAAAGTGTATGGACATCGGACACTATAGGCAAAACTGGGATCTGAATACGAGTATGTGGTCGATGATCCTGTGAAGAAGCAATGGAGATACTAAGCAGGCTTCATCCATTGGATCCATTGTTGACATCACCTTCGTAAGCCTATTTCTAGTACTGTGCTGTGTGCTGTATAATATGATCATCAATCAATTATATAGGGGTATAGACAAGCTATGTAGTTAGAGTCCACAAACGATAGAAATTGACCTACTACAGCTGATGATGGACGATGTGGATGAACAGCGAAAAACTGGCAATGATTCGGTCACCAGAGTATTAGTGGAACGAACAAATAGTCACACAGCGAGGCGATTCTACCAGCATTTCAGGGAAAGTAGTAACCACAAGGAACGCCAGCAGAGGTTTTAAAAGTATACCATCTAAGCAAGCAAGAAGAGAAGCTTCATCGATTTGTACAAAGAAGCCGATCAAAATCCATAGAGTAGAGCCTACCAAGTCGCGATTTGGAAACTGAAGGGTGGCCGGAACGTTCAGACAATACTGCTGACAGGATTTTGAATGCAATGTTAAGGGTCTTCTTTCTTGTGGATCGGTGCTGAAGTTCCATTCATCAAGCATTCCTCAGACGAAATCTAGGAAATAAGTTGGTATATGCTCTCTAACTACGTCCACGGCGGCTAGGCGTGCTCTATAGTAAGTCCTCGCCAGCAGCTTTGTTCGAAGTTTTGTTCCCACAGCACCAAGGTGATGTGAAAACTATGGAGGGAGGAGATGTAGAAATGATTGGTGTATGCTCTCCATTAAGTCCACATCTGCAGCTTTCTTGAAAAATGTGATCGCAGTTCTGTTCCCACAACACCAAGGGGATGTGGAAACTATGGAGAGATGAGATGTAGGAATGATTGGTGTATGCTCCCCACTACGTCCACATCTGCAGCTTTCTTGAAAAATGTGATCGCAGTTCTGTTCCCACCACATCAAGGGAAAGTGGAACCTATAGAGGAAGGAAATGTAGAATTGATTCAGCGGATCCGCTCCCTGAAAAAACTTGGAAGCAAAAAATCCCCTGGTGTGGATGGTATTCACAATATTGCCCTTAAGGCAGCAATATGAAGATGTTCCGACATATTTGTAGACATTTACTACGTAAAAGAAGGAAATGGAACAGAGATGGGATATTTGTTTTTAAAAAAGGACACTAAACGCATAAAATTATATCCCACATCAACAGGACATGGATGCTTTAGGGCATATCTTCATAGATGTAGAAGCAGCACAGCATATACTGCCACAGACGCTGAAAAAACTTGTCAACTCAAACAAATGCATGCATGACTATGATTCATGAAATCTTTAAAATATAATTTAGTTATGAAAAAAACTTACCCGACTTTCTCGGAGAGTTTAAAATTCTTGCCGCAAATCTTCAATCCAAGACGGTCTTTCAACAGGGGTGGTAGGTTCTTCTCCAAAATACAATCAAATGTATCCTCCCAGTATTCCTCAAACCATGGATTCCTGATATTCTTTTCGGGCGATAGATTGGTCATATAGTCATCAAAGTCCTGTATCAGCTCCGATTGCAGTTCCACGGTTATGGCGCCTTCAGCAATATCCTCCAAGCCCTCCAACAACTTTTGTTGTTTGCCCCAACCATCGCTAGCAATCCAGTGAAATGGTTGGGCTAAGTTAGCTCTCTTAGCTGCCTGTAATAGCCGCCGAGCATCTTCAGCTCTAACGAAAAGTACAACACCTCTTGCGTTTGGTTTTTTCAGTAATTTGCTTATGATGCCGTCAAAGACTTTGTCATCAGCAGCTGAAGGTACTTTTTCTGCGGCAGCTATACATACGTTCCTTTCCGTGGCCTCTTTGTGGAATGCCTCAATTCCGTACTCCCCGTAGGAGCCTTCCGAGTGTATAGTTGATACGTAAGACCAGTTAAAACATTTTATAATATCGACCATAGCAATCGATTGGAATGTGTCGGGTGGTACTGTCCGGGCGAATAAGTCAAATCTGGTTTTGTCGCTTAGTGTCTTTGCCGTCGATGCTGGTGAGATCTGTGGTATGTGGAATAACCGCAGAAGATTAGCCACTTGTAACGAAACTGAGCTGTAAGATCCACCAATGACTCCGAATACCGGTCCGGTGGTGTTTCGTCTTAGTTGTGGCGTCGACTGGTCCTGACATTCAAATGCCGAAGTATCCAAGTTGTTTAAGGAACTTCTAACAAATTGTAGCGACTGATTCAAGGCGTACGTATCTCTAGAACATGTGTCCAGGATATGTACACCTATTGTAATTCCGGGTAGCAATGCTGAGTCATTATTCACGCGATCCACGGCGTAGAGCATCGCCTCAAGCCGGTGCACACCGCGGTTATATATCTTCGGGCCGCATGGTGTGGTCTCCCCTTTTTCGTGGACTGGAAAAAGCCCGCCAAGAATGATGTCGCCTGGAAGATTCACAGACACCATTTCTTGGCTGGGCTTGCCATTCCTATTAGGGAATTGGCAAGTATATGGATTGGCGCAACATAGCAGCAGCAATGCAAGTAACATTGACTTGATTTTTTTACCTATTAGCGTCATGGTTGTGGATTATTATTTGTTACACGTTGGTAAGATGAGCAGATTGAGCTATGTCTTAGCCTAAGAAGAAGATTATCTGAAAAGAAACAAAAAAAACCATTTGAGTACTTTTCGAATTGAAGGACTACCTCCTACATATCATAGAATAACCCCCCAAATCCTGACCCCAAACTTTAATATGGAACTTGGAAGTAATTATTACGTCCAAGCACTCCAGCAGAACACCCTCTCTGTTCAGCTGTGTACTGCTGTTTTTATAAGAGTCCTACTTACCCTCCTCCCATTTTGTTACATGATGAGATGAGAGGATAGAGAAAAGATGAAAGTCCTTTGGGTAGATTGTTTGTTTGTGTTTTTTTTTTTCTAATTACGATATTGTCCTGTTGAAGGAGCCACCTGTGTATGTTACATTGTGTGGATGGTAGTGATAGGTGTCAAGATTGTCAAGTGCGTAACGAAATTTCACTTTCACTTTCACTTTCAAGGAATAAAAAGGATAATTGGCTACGGTTATAATCATAAAGGAAACAAGCAGCTCTTTAAGTATTCCCATTAAAATATTGATATTATACCGATGGGCTTAGGTTAGATTACCTGTATAGGGTGGGAGGCATGTTATTTCTCTTACACAACGAATTGGCGTGCTTCCCATTATTTGTATGAAATAATTTTCATTGTTCTTTTGAGTGTTCACTGATGGGTTCATTGTTCCAGTCAAGGGATGGTAACTGAAGATAGAAACAAAGGAGCGTTTCGCCTCTTTAATTGTGAGATTTGGCAGAAGACTAAGCCACACATGGCGGATATTATTCAATTGAAACCAATTGTCCATGACTTTGCGCATAAATTGGGCGATATGCTGGCAATTTGGGGTTCCGATGGTGATGCTGAGGTTGAGACTGAGGTGTAAAGTCTCTGAGTTATTGGCATAGATATGAGGCTTGACATAGCTTCAAAGAAAAAAAGTCCAGATGCGGCGAATTGAGTGGTTAATTTCTGGAGATACCGCATGATTCGAAGGGCTACTGAGCGGGAGATTCAAAATTCAATTCCCAGATAGTCAGAGTTTTTTTCACGGTCCCACCTCTTGCGAGCGCGTCTGACAAACATTTGAGAGTATAACTGGCATAAAGGAGGTTCTCAAACAAAAATTCCCCTTTGGACATGGCATAAACAGTAGGACTGTGTGGCATGTTGAACCTGTTGGAACCACATTTGCTCCAAGTCATCTTTTTCCAATTTAGCCCAAAAATAATCGACCATCATGGTGCGGCAGGATAAAGGGACATGAGTCCACGGAAAATAAGTACACAATTGAGTTATGGACTTACGTTCCACTTCATCGGGACATAAGTCCACAATTTTTGGGTCGATAATCAAGCAAAATTATTTCCCGTCTTTAACGATCCACATAAGAATTTGGTAGGCAGGCTCATATGTTCATAGGTTAGGTGGAACATGGCTTGGGTTGAGTTGAATGGTTGTCCCCGCTCAGCAGGGACACACTTAGACCAAAAAGAAGGTCAATTGTGATATCGAGAGACCTACATTGAGACTTCCCAAATGGGACAGGAGGCAGGGCAATCAGTTTCGTTGTAACCCCATGCCGAAGAAGTATGGTTTGCCATTCAACGATTAAACCAGTTTGACCCGGTGACAATGCTTTTTATTTTACTTAAGTCAAGTCTAGATAGATTGTTAGGATCTTTGAAAAATTACTCGTCTAAGGGTTTCCTTCTCAAGACCGATAGGGTAAGACAGGTACACAGAAGATATGTCATGGTTTCTGGTTTCTTCCTCATTTCTACAGCTTCTACAGAAATAGTTGAAGGGAGCACCAAGACTTATGGAATGTCTTCCTATCAGACAGTGCCAACTACCTTTCTCAGATTTGTCCCATTGACGGAGTAAAGTCTACTACAATCCAGCTCTGACTAGATTTATTTAAAAGAAAGACATGTGCTGACATTGTTCCATCTACTGTTTGTGATTCTAATGACTGTGGAATCTAATTGGAAACGGTCTCTAACTGTTAGAAGGGACTTCTCTGATATCGCCAGAGCAATGTCATCCGCAAAGGCTATGACACTGAATCCCTCTTCACCCAAGGTAATGAATATCTCATCTATCTCACTACCATGACCCACAATAGTGGTGATGATACTCTGCCTTGAGAGGTACCCCTGTACGCCGATCTTCTGGTTAGACAGCACCCCAGTTCAGCATGGATAAGCCTACTTTTAAGCATTTGTTCGATCCAATACCACAGATTGTTGTCAACCTTCAAGTTGACATTGGTGAAAGCTGCCTTCAATATCAAGGAACGAAGGACAAAATTCTCAATGATTCGATCCAATTTTTCTTTCCGATACACATATTGGAGTACCAATTGGAGTTTACTATCTAAATTTGTTCCAATGTGGACGTTAGCGTTTCCAAAATCTTTAATAGAAAGGAGAACAGGCTTGCCGGTCCGGCATGGGAGGTCTTACCAGCTTTCGGTATGAAAACTACTACTAGCTGAAGTTTAATGTGGAACCAAGGTAGTAAGACTAAGTTACCATCGAAACTAGAAGATTTGTACCTTTAGGGTACACATAGGAAGTCTTACCGGCTTTTGGTATGAAGTCAACTTCAGGCCAAAGATACCATCGTAAAAGTCAGATACTATCGAGATCAAGGGATTTGTATGGGTGGAAGCTGTTCACACTGTCCACTGTCTTGAGGGTGACAACATTCTCTGGCATTGTAAATTGGACTTTCTTATGATTTTCTTCAGAATGCTTTGTTTGATTACAAAGTTTTCTACCTTCACGTCGACGCTTATTTATTTCAGAGTTCCACCATGCAGGCTTACCCCTAATCTTGTGTCTACTGATAGAGCAAGCTTTGCGTAAGGTTATATTCATTGCTCCTCTATCTACATCAGATGGTGAATGGGACTGAACTAAAACAAAAAAATATTCCAATCCGTTCTCCTTCCGTTCCTTACAACAGATTTTGGTGGAGTACTCAAGTCAATACCGTACTGAACTGCTTACATAGATTCCGAACTGTATAAAGCGGCCATCAAAGGACGACACATCTCTGCATACCATTCAGTTCTTGACGCAAATCTTAGGAGAATTCGTGACGAATCTCACATCAATGACTTCCTGCATATTGTTAGTAATAAATGTGGAATCTGATTCCTTATTACAAATAACAAGGTTAAGTGGAGGGACAAGGTTGTCTAGGATCCACAAAATAAAAAGTTTGAGGCTTTATGTTCCAATGGGGTACGATTGCACACTTATGTCTCACTGATCTGGAACTTTTGTGGACGTATGCCCCACTGATCTGAGATTTTTGTGGACGTATGTCCCACTGATCTGAGATTTTTGTGGACTTATGTCCCACTGATCTGAGATTTTTGTGGACGTATGTCCCACGGATCTGGAACTTTTGTGGACTTATGTCCCACTGATCTGGGACTTTTGTGGACTTACATATGTCTCACTGATCTGAGACTGGGTGTTACGGTAGCGATCTCCATTGATTGCGACTGTATTTTGCCAGCATCATGGAAGAAGAAGAAATATGAGCTAATGACCCCTCCAGCATGAAACCTAGACAAATCAGTCGATATTGTTGTCTTGCCCAAGTGTGTTAAATTATTATTAACGAAAGCGTTGCGCCAGAAATGCCCGTTTTGACAAGGAAACAAAAGTGCAGCTAATACATTTGCTTCCCTTTTTATGTCAGTCTTATCGCAAGCAATAGTTCTAAACTCTTTTCATAAAATAATTGGAAAAACTGTTCAGAAAGGACTTTCATACTCCTACTTACATTACGTAAGTAAATGTTCCTTGTTTCCGTGTAGAAAAAGATTGTTCCAGTAAGATGGAACACAATCACATTTCTTTTATCAGAATATAAGGAGCAATCATCTTTTCCGAGGTACAGGATCAACACGTATGACATATGTAGTCGTATGTAGATTGCATTTGAAATCCTCATTCCTAGGAATAAAAATATTTTTTTCCGAGGTACAGGATCAACACGTATGACATAGTCGTACACAGATTGCATTTGAAATCCTTCTTCCAAGGAAAAGGCAAGAAAGATTTTTTTGAAATCCACTGGAGTGTGTTGTAATTTGTTTGTTTTTTGTTCCACAAAACTTTGATTCCTAAGTACAATGCATCATCTGTTGCTAATGTGGTTTATCCGATTCCTTTGAAGTTGCAAGTTGTTTGTGTTTTCTTTCCTTCCAATCCCACCCCTATTCCCATTTTAAAATTAAGTACAAATCTACCCTATACCGATGTCATCAGCATAGACCTAAAAATAAACTACGAATTATCCCCCAAAGCTTTGTAGTCCATAACAAGTGGGCTGCCACTGTGTGTGTGTGTGTTATACCACCAGTTGATATGAGTATATCAAATTTTTTTTTTTATGATCCCTAAAATCCTTAAACCAAATAAAATAGAAATAAAAAAAAAAAAATATAACGAAAAATTATCAAACAAATACGAGATGCGTACCATCATGTCGTACCACCTCTAGGGAATCACTGCCTGCCTGCCTACCTACCTACTATTTGATCCTAAAAGATATCAAACTCCAAAGCAAGACAAGATGAGAAGAAGACAAGCACCATCAATTCCTCAATTCCCAAGGAGGTCATCCCTTAAAAGAGAGAGCATTTGTTTTTTTTTTTTTTTTTTTGTTTTTAATAGCAAATTTGATAAGTAATAAAAAAATGAAACCGTACCTATCCTGATGGTTTTTGAAAGTAAAAAAAAATAAAAAATATATATATAGGTATAACTCATATCCAGGACACATCTCTCCAACAACACATATCCTTTTTGGTAACATCAAACGAAATCAAATTGAACAAATTACCCCACAGATATTATTAGAACCATTGACCATAAAATGAAACAACGAAACAACGTAACGCGACGGGAGGAAAAATTTCCTCTTTGACACAAGCTCTCACACGACGACGACGACGACGACAACAAATTGTGACGACTATCCTGGGAAACAGCAGCAAGCAAGAAATAACGAAATCCCTGTCTTTGGCAGAAATGAAATGTCATCAGACTATACCTACACCACCATACACCCGACCGACTAAACTAAAAAGGAAGCAAGCCAGCCAGTCAGCCAGCAAAAGGAAAAAAAAAAAAAAAAAAAAATACATACATACATACAGACATACAGCCATAACATACATATATATAATAATAATAATAAAAAAAATTATTCTACTATATAACCGAGATTGTGTATGTTCAAGACATAAATCATTTGCACGAGAATGAGCAAAACTGTTCCGACTGCCTGAACATCATCCACTGCCACCCTATTGCCGCCGTCGTCATCGCCTCCCGGTATCCTATATTCGTATCCTACGTACGTAGGGTTTGGGGTGAGATCAAAATGAAAGTACTAACCTACATACGTACACACTTGCTGCCTTTCATCTTGTTTTTATAAAATTTTCCCTTTTATTTTGTTCTGGGGTGTACGCACATGGGGGTAAGCATACTTTCAGGCTGATGCAATTAGTATTATGCACGTTAACAGGAGGGAGCCACTTCTACTTAAGTTCCACACTCACTTTAAAACTTCACTTGCATTTATATATGTGTATAGATGGGTCAGTTGTCTAGTGAACTTACATACATACATAACAAGTTCATGATCATAGTCGAGGATGAAATCTCAAAGAACAACACACTCGTAATCGTGTACCATACCGTGTTTAGGTATTAGAAAATAAAATGAGAGGAAGCTTCAATTTACGATATGATCCATTCAACATATTCATGGCCAGAAGTGGCATCTTTTATGACAACAACCACGATGACTACAACGAGGACGAAGACGACGACAACGACGACGACGAGGACGACAACGACAACGACTATAACGACAACAACGATGATGGTGACGATTAGAAGGACGAGGCAGGACGTCATCTCTTGTATAATAAAAGCTAGACACTCTTCCTCGTTGAATAGAAGGAATCTCATAAGAAAAGAAAGCTGTTTTTCTTTAAGGGCTGTTAGTTGCAGAATTTTTTTGTTTTTTTTATTACACATGTATAGTATATCCCCTTTCGCTGTTGCTGTTCTTTGTTTTTTTTTTTTATTTTTGTGTGCAGATAAGCTGCCACAGCTATACTTACGTTTGAAATATTGTAAATGTGTGTTTCTACGTCGTCTGCTGTTAAAAACTAAATAAGAATAAAATTAAATTCCTACTCTCTCTCTCTCTCTCTCTCTCTATCTCTCTGTGACTCTGTGACTCTGTGTGACTGTGTGTGGATCTGTGTGGGAGTTGTTGCAATTTTAAATTTTTGATTACCTACCTGCTTGCGACGACGAGTATTTCGCGTCATCTGTGCAAACCCCCTTACCTTTGGCACAGGAATGTTTAAAATTAAATTATTTTTTTTTTGTCCTCCACTCTCTCCTACACCAACTACATCCTAGCTAAGGATTATACAAATTGAGATAAATAGAAAAGACGTTTTCAGTAGTAGAGAACAGGGGCAGGGGGGTAGGTATTTGAAAATATTTGGAAAACAAATTAGAGTCGAAGGAATTTTCCTGTTATACTGTATACGAAGGAACTGTTGACAATGAAGGGATTGTGTGGAATAATTCGAAGCGTGTTTCATACAATAGTTCTCTAAAGAACCACCCCTTACAATAACTGCCCTAAGGGTTGTTGATGTGCAATGCCCCATTGGGGTGTGCAAGAACAATTTCCTTTTACAAATTCAAAATATGTAACTTCATTTGATTTCAATTTACTTCTTCAAACCGCAGGGAATGACTTGCCTTTCATAATTAATATATTTCATACGAATGCATGTACATTGGAGAAGTCATTATTATTGCGGTTTTGGTCATGTACGAGTATGATTAGTATTGTCTTTGCCTTGTCTTGGCATCCATTTGTGGGGTGTATCTACCAGATTCTTGGATGGTCATACATGCATGCAATTCGGTACATCATCCAAGAGGTGTTATTGGAAATCAAGTGAAAACCGCAAGATATTCAATCTAAATTACAGATTCTGAGGTTAGAAATGAATTCTCACTGCATTTCACCTTACCTTATGTGTACCTACATGAATCGGCTGTGGATTATTGGGGTAGACTTTTGTCTTTAACGTAACCGCAAAGGAACGAAGTCGAATGGTGTTCAATCGAACGATTAGGATGGCCAATCATACGTCTAGGAAATTTATCACCCAATAGAGCCGTACACCCTTAGTCCGCATGGCGTTCTACTAAAATGCCGATTGTGGTTCTTTAAGGTGTTTCGGGTTTTAAGAGTTATTCCAGAGATTATAGGTGTACATTCCACATACGATCCACTTTTAAAAAACGAATTGTACTTGCCCAAATATTTCACTGTTTTGTGGGTCAGTGGCGCACAAGATTTCACTGAACTCATTGCATAATGTGTAGAGGCCTTCTTCAGATAAGAGCGTTAGAATAGAAATGTTATTCTTGCTCATGCTGATACACGCTTCGAAGTTTCTTTTTCGGTTATGTTCCCCTAGAAGTTTTGTTGGCTTGCTTCATGCTTTGAGCGTTATTTCGGGTTTTTTTCTCAGGTTTTGCATCTCCAGTTTCCTGAATTCTTCTATGAGTGTACCAATGAAGGTTTGTGATGCTTCCTTTCTTGCTAGGGAGTCGGTCATTACCCTCTATTCCCACATGACCAAGTTCACTAAGTTTTTGCAGGCATTTCCACACAAGTTTGGACTTAATGATATAGGAAAGGAATCAAGCAGCTTGACTATCTGACATTATAGTTATATCAGAGTGGATGGCATAGATTTCAGCCTGTACCAGCATGTACTTTTGCCAATGGACTCAGAGAATTACTCCTGCTCCAGTTGCTTCAACAGTTCTTGATCCATCTGTATACCACTTTGTAGTGTGATTGCTCAGTTTGTAGATTGTGGATACATTGCTCCAAGTCGTTTTGTTACTGAGCTTGATAGCAAAGTTCTTTTGGAAGTTGAACCTTCTAGTAATGTCGTCTCTGGGAAAGGCCGGGAGTGGTAGTTTTTTGAGCAGTTCATGGAATTTCCCTCTTGCGCCAAATATCGAATTGCTTTGATGTACTGCACTTAGTTACTCCTATTCATTCTTTGGCCATTCTTAAAATCGTTTTACTTGCACATTCCTCAACCACAAGATACAAAGGAGTCAGTTCCAGTAGTACCTCCATGACTGCAGTTAGGCAAGTTCTTATGGACCCTGTAATACAGAGGAATGCCAGTATTTGCACCTTATTGAGTGTCTCCCTGTACCTCGTACAGTCCTTCTTTGACCATTCCTAGAACTGTTTTGCAATTGAACAAGTACTCATGGACCCTGTAATACAGAGGCATATCAGTTTTTGAACCTTGAGTGTCTCCCAAGTGGTCAATCGCTCCATATTGGATTATTTGTCTCACAATAGCAACATACATCCATCTAAGGATTGGATTTGCTACATCCCTAGGATTGGCCTGCTAGGTTCCGTCAAATCATTATAGAAACGATGTGAAGCTGAAGGCCTATAGAATTTCGGTAGACTTGGGGATTTTTTTCACACATTTTCGGAGTGAACGCCCGCACAGTGCCAGACTATGGAAGATGTGGAAGTTATTTACCTTGGCTCTTTTGTAATAAGATCGGTGTAATTCCATTCACCCCTGGTGACTTGAAACACTGAAAGGAGCCAAAGAAAACAAAGAAGATTCGCTATTTTCCAGTCCTCTTGGCGAGGTTTTGGTATCTGTGCTCGGAAGACTGCCAAGAAAGTGAGTTTTTAATAGAAGTCGTGCCCTCTGTCTCTTATTTTCGGTGAAGCTGCCATTTGGTTTTCTTAGAGACATTGGTATTCCTTCCGTTTTTGCTAGCGCCTTGCGCAATCTGGCCGCACTTGTGATTGTCTCACAGAACTTCCTAAAGCTTTCCTTATTTCCTTGTCCGTGCCATAGGTCAGTGCCAATCGCTAGCTCTACCAGTCTCCAGTACGCTTCGCTGCGTTAAACAGTTTACTTGTTATGGATCGGAGGCTTGACAGATTATTGCTCCACAATGGAACCTTATTCCCTCTTACATTTCTGCTCACTGGGAGCTAGTTTCAAACACAGCAGTGATGAATGCAAATCAGAAGGCTAGTAGGACTTACAGGGAAAAACCAAGTCAATATTTTCGTGCATCAGGGATCAGCACTAAGGCCTCTTATTTTTAATATAGATTCCACATAAACCCACATCATTCAAAAATCAATGGATATCCAGTAGCCCACAAGAAAAAAAGGAAGTCCACTCGCCACATGGCTTGGGACCTTCAGGAAGGCCCTTAGGAACAACAACCTCGAAGCAGAGATGAAGATTCTGCCGCCTTCGCACAAGGAGGGCTGACCCCTTATAGAGACCAACTCAAAGGAGAGAAGAAGTTGAGTAGTATTAATCTCTTCTAAGGACATAACACTGTTTGTGGATTGTACGTATCGATGGATAGAAACTTAGCAAAAGGCTCTGCTTGGATGATAGAAGTAGAAGTAGAAGTAGAAGTAGAAGTAGAAGTAGAAGTAGAAGTAGAAGTAGAAGTAGAAGTAGAAGTAGAAGTAGAAGTAGAAGTAGAAGTAGAAGTAGAAGTAGAAGTAGAAGTAGAAGTAGAAGTAGAAGTAGAAGTAGAAGTAGAAGTAGAAGTAGAAGTAGAAGTAGAAGTAGAAGTAGAAGTAGAAGTAGAAGTAGAAGTAGAAGTAGAAGTAGAAGTAGAAGTAGAAGTAGAAGTAGAAGTAGAAGTAGAAGTAGAAGTAGAAGTAGAAGTAGAAGTAGAAGTAGAAGTAGAAGTAGAAGTAGAAGTAGAAGTAGAAGTAGAAGTAGAAGTAGAAGTAGAAGTAGAAGTAGAAGTAGAAGTAGAAGTAGAAGTAGAAGTAGAAGTAGAAGTAGAAGTAGAAGTAGAAGTAGAAGTAGAAGTAGAAGTAGAAGTAGAAGTAGAAGTAGAAGTAGAAGTAGAAGTAGAAGTAGAAGTAGAAGTAGAAGTAGAAGTAGAAGTAGAAGTAGAAGTAGAAGTAGAAGTAGAAGTAGAAGTAGGGTTTCCAAAAACATGTTTAAACTGTCCTCAGTGTACCATACCTACTGTTTTATTTTTCCCTTAAAGGCTGACTGACTTTTACGTTTTTATTTTCATTTTTAACCAGTTTGTTCGTTTTTTTCTTTATCACTGCTTCAAGATGTAACCCTTTTCAAATGAAAAGAAACCTCCAAATCATAACAAATTAGTGAATAAAGCAAAAACATAATCACTCGCAAAGGAAAAGTAACTATTCAATCATTAATAATCGAAATGTACCTACCTACGTCCACCAAGAGGTTTGTTTGCTGCGCCAACAGAAATGGATTATATCCGCCCTTTTTGGGGATTTCATTTTTATTTTATTGCTTTTGCAATACCCTACTACTACGTAAAAATACGCGCAATACCTCCACGTAGATACAAAAATAAAAAAAAAAAAAAAAATAAAAGACTTTTTGAAAGTCCAATTATTTCCACCCAAAATCATCAGATAAGCGACAACTTCACTGAAAATGATTTGAATTTGTTTTTGATTTTGACTCGATTAAATTTTATTCTGATCATCATCATCTCGGTGAGAGAGAGAGAGGTCCTTCGCCACACCACCCCCTCACCTCTGGTTCGAAATACACGAATACATAATGCGAATGCGAATGGGGTAGCGGATGAACAAAAATCCAATCCCGAATGGTTTGCTTGGTTACAAGTTACAACCTTCAAACAAATACAAATACAAAAAACAGAAAAAGGACATTTATTTATTTATATTTCAAATAAAAGATACAACTGTTTGAATGATTTCTTTCGTTTCATTTTGCCAATAGAGTGTGATATTCCGCAATAAGATACATACATACTCTACACAAGAAAACAAGAAACCCATTTTCTCTTTAGCACTTCAATTTCAGCTGGCAATTCAATTCGAATCACGTAATCTAGAATCGAATCGTTTGTCCTGTGTGTTTCTTTTAAGAGGGAAGTAATTGTGTGAAATATAAAATGTAAATAAACAAGATTTCTTATGATGTGGAACACAACGCACACAGTAACAGTTGCAACAGGAATCGAGTCGAGTTGGGGCAGTGAAAGGGAAAATTGTTTCTTTGTTGGATATTTTCATTCCTCTTGTCTAAGATTTCCTGGAGAGGGTCCTTAAAAACAAAACAAAAAAGCAAAAAAAAAAAAAAAAAATGTGCTTACGCTCGCGAAAGTGTCCCTAAGACAAAAGACATACACACATCCATACGTACAGTATATTGGATTGAATGAAGGACGAAAACCAACATTCGGCTAAAAAGATCAAATACTCATTAAGTATGGATGTTGATGGTTGAACATGTGTGTGGGCCATCCATTATAGGCGAAACATACACATATGTAGGTATGTGTAGAGGATTTCCGTTTCAAAAGTGATATTAACAAACCCAACCCAACCATACATACATCCATACATAGTCAGAGTAAAGGTGGTGATGGGATAATGACACAAGGAATAGGTTTTCTCGAAAACAAAGTAAATACTTTGAGTAGGCAGATTTTCCAACCGGATTCTGGGTACATCAACACCACCTTGCGGATTATCATTGACTAATGGGTAAGGAGTGCAGGACTTTCAATAGAATTTCCAGAGATTTCCAAAAAGGAGGGGAGATTTCATTCAACTATCCTACATACATACTACTCGTATGGCATACATTCTACTCGTATGCCATACAAAAGTTAAAGTTATTCCCTTCCGTGCGTTCGTCGTCTGTCGGTCGGTCGTTCGGTTGGAGATATCTGGCTCTGGCTTAACAGTTGTTCAGGGACTTTTGATGCTTTTTGCCTTTAGTGTAGTGCATAGTCTAGTGACATTCCCCCCAAGAGAATTCAATGGAAATGCTTCTCTCTGCTCTTGAAAGGTACTACAGTATGTATCGTACTCGAGGGAATTTTTGTGAACTCAATCATTTCTCGTCTATATGTGTGGAAAGTGACATTGATTGTGCCAAACGGCTTAACTGGGTGAATTTAAAAGCCATAATTCTGAAGAATTTCAACCGATTAATCTTGTATGGGGATGTTACCCTGAGTAGGGCTTAGTAAAAGTTTTTTTTTGTTATATTTTTTGCTTTTACGGGGATATATCTACTATAGTTTCAGAGGCGTCAAGATCGGGTAAATAGGCCCTAAAAGAGCCATTCTCTGCAAGTATTTAGGGCTCCTTCTTTTTCTTAACCCAATAATTAGTGAATTTATCTAACCTTGTCGGACGTTCAAGGGACATAAGTCTACAAACTCATAATGGCTTAAGTTTCACCCTATTGGGATGTAAGATCCACAAAGAAAACCTGTACATAGGAGCTTGTCTATCAAATCAAATTCTTACAACAATCGTTACGAAACAGAGCTGCCAAATTTCCCCAAAGCTGTGGATCTATGTCCCATTTTCGAGGAAAAAATTCTGGAGCCTGTCTGCCAAATTCGTTACGAAACAGAGTTGTGGAGTAATTTTCCAAATTTCCCCAAAGCTGTGGATCTATGTCCCATTTTCAAGGAAAAAAAAAATTGCGAACTTATATACATATGTCCTGATGGAGTGGGACTTATGTCCTTGCACCAGCAGCCACCTATGTACAGAACTTAGGTCAACACACTTTTCTTGAGCATATATGTCCCGATCGGGTGGAATACAAGTCCATAATTCGATTGTGAACTTACGTTCCACATTCTCTATCCTCACCGTACTGATGATTCTATGTAGGGTGTTGGTCACGACCCTTTTAATTCACGTACGTACATAAGTACATACATCGGCTGTGTGGTTCTAAATGTGGTGGTTTCACGTCATAAAGCATACTCACAGTGGTTCAGTTAACGCCTGAAAACATAGACTACTCTCCACCGAAACTGAGATTCGAGCGAGTATCCCAAGTCCGCAGAATGACACCACCTTGATTGATAGTTCAACTCGCTTCTACACAAATGCCAAATGCTTCTACACAAACGCCTCTTAGACCGAAAGCGAGGTGGATTGTATTGGCGACTGTGAAAAGTTCAATTTGGTCATCTACTTTGCCTCCAAGATTCTGGTTGCAATGATCCACAAAGGAGTCAGGGATATGGCTAAAGCCATCTCAAATCAGATTTTAAATGTCTGATTTCAGATGATTGCCACAGGAGTGGCACAAAAAGGAGGAGGAAACCATCCTTTACCTCATTTGCACTTATCTAGGCCTTTTCCAAAGAAGACTGCTGTCAGAAATATTGCTAAAGCCATCTCAAATCAAAAACGAAGTCGTTGTCCTGGCGGGACACTGTCTGATTTCAGATGATTTCTGCAGGAGTTACAGCCACAAAAAGGAGGAGAATACCGTCCTTCACCGTCTATGGACCTATCTGGCCCTTTCTCTGGGGTGTCAGGAGGTCTTGCAGGTCACCAGTACGGTTTTCGATTGACGCTATCGATGAAACGAAAAAAGCCATAGAAGGGAAATCATTACACTGGATGTCAAGAATGCCTTCAACCCCGCAAAGTATAGAAACGTCCTGAGAACCCTTACCGCCAAGAGAGTACCAGAATATAGGATACTGCTTTACGACACAAACGATGGAACGAAGCAGTACAATGTCACAGACTGCGTTCCTCAATGCTCTGTGTTAAGTCCACTACTGTGGAATCTAATGCATGATGAAGTCTTCATACTTGGAATCCGGAGGTCTTTGAAAATAATTGACTTCGCCGATGACATGGCAATTGTAGTATAGGTCCAGGATTGTCTAGTAAGCCTGGTCCTACAATTTGCAGAAGAAAAGACCTAAGTAGTGCTCATCAGCAGCAGGCGAGTCAGGGACACTATAAGTCTGGGCAATCACGTCGTAGCTTCCAAACCAGAGCTGAAGTACCTTGGCATTACCATAGATGCAAGACTAATTTATAAGCAGTACCTGCAGCATGTAGTGAAGAATTAGCGAGATTTGCCGAATCCATAATGCCCTACGGGTCTTAAACATGGGTTGATGGAATGAAGACGAAAGCATACAGAAAGAAGACTAAGACATCTTACAGAACCAATGCGTAGCGCCTTCCGAATAACTTCCTATGACGCGACATGTCTATGACGACCATGTGGCTGGCATGGTAGCTGCTAAAGAAGCGCAACAAAAATTCCGTGCCAAGAGGACAATGGTCAATACTAAGGACACTTTGATAAACCACTTTGATAAAGGCAGGTGGATGCAGAGATTAATCCCCAATATAGATGCCTGGGTTAACAGGCACCATGGGCAGCTTAATTTCTACCTGATTCAGCGGCTTACAGGCCATTACTGGCCATTACTGGCTTATTGGCCAGTGACCTGACCATTACAGGCTTTTACTGGCCACAACGACAATCCTTATTGTATTGAAGCCTACAGAGCACAGCATATTCCACTGCCCACGATATTACGCAGAACCGCACCTGCTGGTAAACCAACTGGCAGAGAGGACTTAACCCCAGGCAACATCACCAGACAGATGATGAGCAGCAAAGAGGCTTGCAAAGCCGAATTATGTTCATTCATACATATTTCATTATGCATATGTAGATATTCCATCAACAGGATTGAATTGAGTTTTTATTTTCGTCGTAACTGCGCGCAAAAGGCGCGTCAATTTAAATGCATTAGATTCCCTTCTGTTGACACACACAGGATTCGTTTGCAATAAATCAAAAAGCCTCTCGATGCTGATGAAAGTTATGTATGCTTACAGTTGGTCGCCATAAAGGGCTACATAATGAGCAACCGATTAACAAAGAGGTACATCAATCGTCCTTATTAAGTCCTTTCATGTACCAAAATGACGGTCCACTCATCAAAGGACACTTAATTAATTATTTCATTGCTCAGGCAAGAGTCGATTTTAAATTGTATATCAAACGTGTGTACAAATGTATCTCTTGTATGTATCTCAGTTGTGAACGTGATTACTAGTATCAGCTTCCGATTCTCGCAACAAAATAATCGTCACACACAATCGCGGTGAATACTCTTGTATATTTCATTCAATCTTTGAGTGTTTTTGTTTGACGACGAGCATTCATATTATTATGTACCGACCCGACCCGACCCGACCCAACCCATCGCTTTGTGTGTTGAGCCGGCGGCGTTGACGACAAGGACTTAATATGCCTACGACCGACCGACATAAGGCTAAATTGCATTCATCCTGAGCTGATGTAAATACAATTCTCTCCAACCCACATCCTTGTGTAATTTACAGACAGATATGAAGTTTAACTCTCTGTGTTAACATATTTTTTGTGTACAATGGGTGTAAAATGTTTTTGTATTTGCTTTTTGTAGCGTATCCCGAAGGGTACAGTTCGAAGACAGACATAGATATCTATAAACCCTACAGGATTAAATAGCATAGTAGACTATTGGTAGGCTACCGCCTTTGATGGGTTAAACGTATAATGGAAATTAAACCAATGGAAAATGTTTTCCAAATGTTCGCATCAAATTATTGAATCGAAATGTGTTTGCGGTGTGCTCTGTAATAGGATTTCTATTGTTTGGTTCCCTATGTGTAATCATATGCGGGTTCTGATGAAGGTTTTTGCATCCCATTAGCTCGGTGGGGGGGGGGGGGGGGGGGGGGGTTGACTTTTAACAGTGTGTGCTGCGACAAATTGCTTCATAAGTTGTATGAGAGCGCTTTGAAATAATATCCCTATTCATTTGATTTTGTATATTATTAAATGTGTGAATTTGTACGTTGTACATCGTTTGGATATTGAAGGGTTTTTGGGAATTAATCAAGGGACATGTTACTCCTTTCGAAGAAATGTACAAAGGACATTTGATATTGCTATAACCGTTGGGATGGTTAAAAACGAGGAAGACCGTGGCACGCGGACAGTGACTTTAAATCACATATCTACACCTTTAAAGATTCGTAGTTTTGTTTGTAAATTATATCCTACCCTCTTTCCTATGTCCTTATAAAGTAGGCGTGGCTGTATTGCAATTTTTTTTTTTTATTCAATTGCAGTGATACCTTCGAACGTTTCATGATGTCACTTTGAATAAATTTCATCAAAATCGGTTTTTTACTGAGTTTTTTACTGAAAACATCCCCAAAAAGTGGGCGTGGCTACATACAATGTATGGGTGAATTGTAGAAAACTAAAATGTCTAAATAGTTGGTCTTAATAAATTTTTTTCGATTTCATGTCAAATAGTGAAGTTATGAAAGAGACGAGAACTGCGAACGTTTCAGAGTGCTACATTGCGAAATTTCATCAAAATCGGTTTTTTACTGAAAACACCCCCAAAAAGTGGACATGGCCACATATAATGTATGGGTCGATTGTAGAGAATTTAAATATCTAAATATTTGGTCTTAATGAAAAATTTTCGATTTCATGTAAAATAGTGAAAAATTTTACACTTGTACTTTTAACTTGTACACTTGTACACTTTTAACACTTGCTTCTCCTTCCCAAATGCGGAGATTCATATCTGTTCATTTCATTTCATTTCTTTTTACTTCATATCATATCTGCATGTTTATTTTCCTAGTTTAACATTTAAAGCCCCAAAAAATGTTGACATATGGACAGACAGATTTACTATTTACTACTTTATAGGATCTAACTCGAATATTTCTCCATGTTACAAACTATGTATCAAACTATATGTATATATCCTAAGGATAGGATACAAAAAAAGATATCGACTTGAAGCGGACTTGAACCTATGCATACACATCGAATGGGTAGGGTTGTTCAGTGTTTACGACGACGTGGCATGGACACCGTTCTCCTTTCGTAGCAAGGTGCCTGTAAGCCTAGAAAGTCTAAGATTCAGAATTCACCAATTTCGTTACAAAATCAGTTCCTCAATATGTATATGTACATAAATACGTGCGTGGTAAGCATAGAAGACTCCTCCGAAGCCATGAGGATACAGAAGATCTTCTCCAAAAATCCCTGTTAACCCACAAACCCAAGACAGTCAGTAGGTCACTGGACCACCTCTAGTAAGGAGTCCATTGACCTTCTACTGGGCACGCATTTTCCTGATAGCTTCTTACTTGGTGTATCTCAATTCGAAACCACCTTCTCTACAACGTGCAGCAAGTCCAGGACAATAGTTACTACTGATAAGATCATAGATAGACCAGGGCCAGATGGTATCATTCCGGCTGGATAGCAATCAAAAGGCATAGTGCTGCCTAGGCTTATAGCCATCATGTCTGGTTGTCTGAATCTGGTCTACATTCCCAAACTATGGATCGAGATTGAAGTTGGGTCTATACCCAAAACAGGAAAATTCTCGCAATTGGAACCAAAGGATATTCGACTTATCAGTCTATTATCCTTTCTATTGACACTAGAAAGACTGATTGATATCCATTTACGCCAACATGCGTTCCACAAAGACAAATCAGTCAAGAAAGCCTTGCACTCGTCATTGAAAAATCACAGAATATTAAGAAATTTATCGTGGTCACGTTCCTGGACATTGAGGAGCCTTTAACAATGTCTGATATACAGGAATCATAGATTCATTTCGATTCTTAGCTTGGAGTATTGATAAATCAACTGCTCACATGCAGGAATATCAATTCGTAGCTGGGCGGCACTTCAACTAGAAGACTTGTTAGAAATTCTTCAGGGTGGCGTTTTGTTCGCTCTTCTGTGGAATCTATTGGTCAACGGGCTGTTATTCGACATACAAATGACTGGATGCAGGGTGGTTGCCTATGCCTTTACCTCATACTCTCACGGAAATCTTTCAGTGTACTGTCCTATGGCTTACCAGATGAGCCTCAAAATGCTGACTAGGGGTTAAACTCATCAAAACAAAACTTGTCGTCTTTAGGACGAAATATAAAGTTCCCCTTATTGACGCGAAAACATCCTGATACTCTCAGGGAAATCCTTGAATGTACTGTCCTACGGCCTACCAGATGGGCCTCAAAATGTGGACTATGGGTGAACTCCAACAAAAGAGAACTTGTCGTCTTTAGGAGGAAGTATAATGCCCCCGTCACGATTAATGGCACCAGTATCTCCTCTTTTAGAGATATTGCAAGATACTTGCGCCTCATTTTGGATAGAAAGCCAAACTGGAAAGCCAATCTGCTGGAACGAATAAAGAAGGCAACTGTGGGTCTATACTTCTGTAAAAAGCCATAGGTAGGAGCTGCTTCCAGCTCATATCATAGGCTGGATGCACATACGTGTTCGCTATGTACTATGCCTACTATGTAGGCTCTTAATCGGGCTATTCACACTACAAACTCCTATCTAAGGTGCAAAGATCTGAATGTATATGCATCAGTGGTTCACTAAGAACATTATCCTCAGCTGCGCTGGACATTATGTTCCACCTGCTACCCTAAGATATTCTTGACAAGCAATTAGCTGCGAGTACGGCTATCTGGTCAAAGCCTCCTCACAGTGGTCTAACATTATGCTCTACCTGATCCCCTTAGATACTTAGATAAGCAATTTGCTTGCGAGTGTGACTAACTGACTCAAAGCCTCCTCACAGTGGTCTCGCTATGGACATTATGCTCCACCTGCTCCCCTTAGATACGTAGCTAAGCAATTAGCTGCGAGTGCGACTACCTGAGTCAAAGCCTCCTCACAGTGGTCTCGCTATGGACATTATGCTCCACCTGCTCCCCTTAGATACGTAGCTAAGCAATTAGCTGCGAGTGCGACTATCTGAGTCAAAGCCTCCTCACAGTGGTTTAACTATAGACATTATGTTCAACCTGTTCCACTTAGATATTCTTGGCAAACAATTAGCTGCGAGTGCGACTATCTGAGTCGAAGCCTCCTCACAGTGGTTTAACTATAGACATTATGTTCAACCTGTTCCACTTAGATATTCTTGGCAAACAATTAGCTGCGAGTGCGACTATCTGAGTCAAAGCCTCCTCACAGTGGTTTAACTATCGTTTCCTCAATTTTACCCTAGAAGACACTGACTATACCCTATGTAGTGAATGCATTACTGCTCCCACTCGTGAGAGGAGTCCACTTTTACATGGACGGCTCCAAGACGGACGAGGGTGTGAGTTGTGGTGTGTTCTCCGACAAGCTCAATCTGAGCATCTCTTTCCGCCTCGCAGATTATATTTTTCAAGCAAAAATCATGGCGATAAGGGAAGCCTTATTCTGGCTGAAATATATTGCAATATTACCATTTTCACTGGAATCATACTCCTTCACTTCAAAGGCCGCTTTAAACTGCCATTTGTCTCGTCTGGAGATGACTTGAGCAGTTCAACGACGAGTTTTCAAGTAGCGAGGAACATACCCTGGTTTCGACACTTTGGCATGATCCTATGGATCGTGTGGATCGTATGCATAGGATCGTCACAAAGCATCGGAATCTGGGTATGCTCTTCGCTGCTTGAAAATGATCCTATAGATCGTGTGGATCGTATGCATAGGATCGTCCCAAAGTGTTGGAACCTGGGTATGCCTGTCGCTACTTGAAAATAATCCCATTGATCGTGTGGATCGTGTGCATAGAATCGTGCCAAAGTGTCGGAAAACACTAAAGCTGGACGCTTCTAGCAAAACCGACAGTAGATGGAAAAATCTCTCCACTAGCAACATTTTAGGACAAATCTGACCCAGAATTGATCTGAAACGTAGTGCTGAGTTAATTCTGTTGAAACGATCATAGATCAGCCATGATATCGGTGTTCTTATAGGACACTCTCTGAGGCCTCTTTTCACATAACTTCTGCCGAAATGAGGAGTAATGTGAGTAATGGGTTGAGGAGTAAAAAGAAACCATTCTCTACCTCTTATGTACGTGCCTAGCTCTGTCAGACGACTCCATCTAGGAGCTCATTTCTTTGACAACCTAGGCGAACGGTCACTGGAAGCCAAATGGCATCACAATGGGAATTTATTGGTCTAAGTGTATCTGACAGACAGAGTGGCTGTCGTTTCGGATGGATATTTCCCTGAGTCGCTTGTGAGTAGTACCTCGTCGATACCAGCCGTCTAATAGTTCATTTTTCCTGCATTTTCTCTGTAAATCTACACTTTTACACTCTTTTTTGTGTCATTTCCCCTTTTCCTTATCACTCGCAGTGACAGTGACATACATCTATCGAGAGTAACCTACTTTTTGAGCTTTCGTTACACCAACCATCACGTAATATAAGTAATTACCATCGTCTCTGACATTTCCGAGGGTAAACTTTCCCACACAAACTATCCCCCAAATGGCCTGTTTACATAGTTTTTGCGCGCCTTTTTCCTTTTTCCTTTTTTTTTTGTTGGTGCAGAAATAACGACTCTCTTTCAAAATATATTCACCTCACCAGGAAAAGTAACGTTTCGGGGTTTTTAAAAATCACACTGGCCGCTACAGAAATAACGTCAAATATTTGAATTTATCTGACGGAGCTTGTCTGCAAGATAGAAGGGAAAAAAGGAAATTTCTCCTTTCGTAGTTTGCCCCCGTGCCGTAGCTTTGGATAGATTAACAAAGCTGCCCCGAATGAGAGAAATTTATTTTATTTCAAGAGAAACGATTTATCGTGTGGTGAAATTTATACCGAAGAGAGCTTTGGTGTGTAACACAAATACAGAAGCGCTCGTGGAAAAGTTAGAAAAAGAAAATCCTTCTTCTTTTGCTATTCATCCCCTTTAATGCACGAAAAAGAAAGTGTCTTCTTGTGTGTGCATGGATATGTGTGCCGAAAAAATAGCTCTCAACCATGCAAAGAAAAGAAAAAAAAAACAAAAAAAGAAAAATGCTGAGAAATGTGCCAGATAACCATCGTTGTCTTATCCGGGAGCCCTTCGCTCGAGGTCACCACATTGCTTGTGCTTCTTGGTAGCTGATGCTTCTGCTTCTGCTTTTGCTTCTGTGTCTGCTTCTGTTGATGGTGTATGCATGATTTGAGCTTCATCTGAATTCAAAGAAACCACAGAATAAAGTTTTTTTTTTTTGTTTTTTTTTTGCCTTTTACTTTCTATTCAAGTAGGGCAGCGAAAACAACCCCCCTCCCGTTCTCGATTTGATTATATCACCTTATCAAAAGAACTTAAGGGCGCATTTAAGAGAAATGCCTGCTTGTGGTAGGTATCTTTGTCAAGGTTATTTGACGACGACGACGACGACGACGACGACGACGACAACGATGATGATGATGATGATGATGATGATGATGGCTAAAGCAGAACTCTCTTTTTCTCTCACGCTCTCTTTTTTTTTTTTGCCATTTAACAGTGCTTTAACATTTGCATTTTAGGGAGAATATTGTGACAAATTGTGTCCAAAAAATACAAAACGATTAAACTGGTTTAAGTCCCCATAATCCTACTATATAGGAGTCCTTTAGGATGAATCAAAAGGAAAGCAGCAAAAAAAAAAAAAAAGAAGGTTTCTGCGATTTCTTCTTCGTAAGGCATTCGAAATGTAATCGAGTGTGTGTATGTCCTTTATCGTTTGGGAAGGTCCTCAAAAAAAAAAAAAACCATGCAAACGTAGTCGTATGTAGTAAGTCTGCTTGATGATGTCGGAAACTAACCCCACTTACATATGTAGAACTAAGGATGCAGCTTTAAGTTTCAAAAAAAAATTAAAGTATTTGACTCGCTCTAGGATTCATCCTCGCTTTTGAGTTTAAAGAAGATACCATCAAAATGCTTAACTGACTGAACGGGCTCCCGACCTAAGATACAACAGCCTTCCACTCTCTTCGATCCCAGACAAGCTGTTTCCAGTTGTCTATCGACAAAGCACTTAACACTGATTCTTAAAACGAAGGTAGAGTCCTTCGATGATTTTTAGGACATATTCCAGGAGTGCAACGAAATTTGTAGAATTTAACGATAGTCTAGGTCTTGAATCCACTAATGGAATCCACATTGAAATAGAGTCCTCAGCATCAAGAAAAAATTAGCAATATTACGCCACACTGTTGGAGCGAACCTCCTGATCCGAAAAGAGCCTGAGACACGGCACCCTTCCACTCACTTCGACCCAGGCACGCTGCTTCCAGTTGTCTACCGACCAAACGGTCTGGAATCCCCGATAGCTTGATCCTTAAAACAGAGATTCGGTCTTCCTTGTCGTCTAATTGAACCGGGTGGCTGTGATTCGAAGACCCTCTTTGCTGGAACATTATTGTCCATTCACTTTATTTGATCCCGGGCATGCTGCTGCTTTAAGTTGTCTAAGTCCGCGGTAGTTCCCTTGCTGTCTTCTGGAACCTAGGGGCTCTGATTCGAAGATCCATTCACACAGCGGCGCAGGGACATAAGTCTACAGTTCAGTGGAACGTAAGTCCCCAATTGAGTTATGGACTAATCCATCTAGATCCGCGATAGCTAGATTCATAAAACGAAGGTTAGGGCTTCTTTGTTGTCTTCTTGAACCTTGTCCATTGTTTTGGCTTTTTGGACCCCATCCAGATCTTGGTATGGCTCATAGAGTTCGCATTTGTATCTTTTCTTCCAATCGACGAAGAATTTTTCCCTCGAAAGTGTTCAATATCTGCTCAGTTTTTCTGCTTATTGTCCAGCACTCGGCTTCATATAGCAGAGCTGGCAGGATCAGAGTCCATTTGTTTCACCAAACCAAAATAGGATGGGTTTCCTAGGGTAAATCTTCGCCGAATCTCCACTAAGATGCCATTCGTTAAGTTAATATTTACTCCGAGGTAGGTAAACTCCTTAACCACCTCGAAGTTACTGTTGCCAATAGTGTCGTTTTGTCCCAAGTTGTGGACAGATGCTTCTTTGTACTTGGTTTCATCCTCATTTACTTCAAGGCCAACTCGTTTCGCTTGTTCTTCAGTTGCCATGAAAGCCTCTAAGACAGCGGGCTGGGAGCGACCGATGATGTCGATATATTCTACATATCTCAGCAGCTGTACAGATTTGTTGAAGAGAGTGTTTTCCATGCTAACACCTGCCCTATGCACTACCTCTTCCAGTACGAGATTGAAGAAGTCACATGATAGCGCATCTCCTATCTGGTTAATGTTTGGAATAGTTCGGAGGAACTCTTTTCGAATTGCCCATTGCATCGCTGGTGCAGTCGGGATTCCGAATTTGGCCATATTGCCTTGTAGAGCTCAAGACAATGAATGCTATCATATACGGATTCGAAGTCGATGAAGAGATGGTGAGCCTCGACTTGATATTCTTTGCTTTTTTCCAAGATTTGCCTTGTATGTGAAAACTTGGACTATCGTCGATCTGCCAGGCTGGAACCCACACTGGTAAGAAAGGCTTGAGACGTCCACATAGTACATTGGATAGGATCTTATCTGCGACATTAAGCAGGGATATGCCTTGATAGTTGTTACCAGACACAGGATCGCCTTTCTGGACCATGGGGGCATATAGAGCTTATAGTCCAGTGAACGGGCACGGCTTCATCCACAAATGGCATGGCTAACACTTTGTTGAAGTTCTCATAGTTCTTATAAGGCATAGAATCGCCTTTCTGGACCATGGCGGCATATAGAGCTTATAGTCCAGTGAACGGGCACGGCTTCATCCACAAATGGCATGGCTAGCACTTGGTTGAAGTTCTGATAGTTCTTACAAGACACAGGAACGCCTTTCTTTGCCATGGGGCATTCTGATAGGTCTTACAAGACATAGAATCGCCTTTCTTGACCATGGGGGCATATAGAGCTCATAGTCCAGTCAACAAGCATGGCTTCATCACCACCATGCTTGAAAAACTCCGCTTGTGGACCATCAGAGCCGGCGGCATTGTTGTTCTTTAGCTTTTAGAATTGATTTCATCATTGGTTGGATGCGGGTTCTCTTTTTTTCCCTATCAGTCTCTCTACCTGATGCCCATTAAGTAGCTGCTGGAAATATTGCTTCAACACATCTACTATTCCCTGTACTTCGGTGACTAAGTTCCCTTCCGGAGAGCCTGCATTCCGGGCTTAAAGTCAGCTGCCAGTTGCTTGGCTTTTCTTTAAAAAAAAAAACATCCGGTTGTTGTTCCTATCGCAAGACTCTTTGATATTCTTTAGCTGGGAGATGACGTAGGCCCTCTTCTTCTTACGCAGGTTCTCCTTCTTATGGCTCGATACTCTTCCCTTACTGCCCTTGTTTTGTGGCGCAGCGCTTCTATGTGTGGATTTTCTGTCACCTTTTTTCATACCAAAGGCTCTTTTTGGCTGGTAGTCTCGGCTACTTCTTTAATAATGTCGCGATATAGGTTCCACAGATAATTGGCGTTTATGGATGATGAATGCAGAATGGCGTTCAGTTGCTCTCTGTAGTCTCTGGCTACACGAATGTTAAATTTCTTTTTCTGGGCAGCTTCTTCTTGTTGAATAGTCAATCTCTGAATTTGGCTGCAACAAGAAAATGGTCAGAGTCGATGATTTTGAGATCTTACTCCAGATAGTCGAGCTCTGAATTTGGATGCAACGAGACATCATATTTCAAACAGGCTCCGTCATAACATAGGACGTCATAAAACTCCTCCTAAATAGAGTCTTCAGAGCTTCGTCGGTAAGGTTGCGTGCACATATTATGTTTTAAAATGTTGCCTTGATGCGTATCTCGAATACGTTCCACATGCACTATTATGTCTGATGTATCGCTGTTTAATTGTTTCTACATACCTACAGTGATCAAAGTCGTGAAATATTTTCAGTATACCGCACTGAACTAATTTGCTAATGTCAACTTTAGGTTTTTTCCAACAATTCATTAGGGCAGCAGCTAAGGAAACCGATTTTTATTCTCTCTGAATGTAGGTTGAAATAGTATCTGAATGCAAAGACATTTATCCAACATCCGTACGAGCAACATAATCGTTTTTCCCTCTCCCACTCAATTCATCTATTACCTCCTTTAAATGCTCTCAAAAAACCATGGAACACAAATAAAACGGCGAAAAAATATATCATTTTAAAGGCATTTTCAATTGTTTAACTTTACGACTTTAATATTGCTTCGCATTGTTTCCTCATCGTAACGTCGGTCGACCGCACCACCCTTCAATAAAAGAACCAGATACAATCTCTTTAAAAAAAAAAAAAAAAGAAAACAGGTGAACGTGAACAAAGGACGACTATTTCATGGCATATTACTGCCATATTTCGTGTCATTAAACTTGGCAAGTAAAATATAACAAAACAAATTCTAATAAATCGAATTTCCATTGCAACTACTACTCCCCAGTGTTGGTTCTGTTTTAACACTTTGTTTGCGTTGTTTCCCCCCCTCAACTTTTGTTGCCCTTTGCCACCAATTCGCCCAGAACTTTGTGGTGATTGCCGCCGCCAACACCGGAGCAATACACAGAGACAGAGAGAGAGAGAGAATATAACCGCTGACGATGCCACCATCATCACCACCGACAGTGTAGAGAAGGAGCCAACAATTAGATTTCCCGCAACTATAGCACCGCAAGTCCTCATCAATTTTAAATTCCAATTGCTGGGGTTACACTAATGGGTTGCTTCTCCACAAAGATACGCTGGTAATAAAAAAAACAAAAAAAAATATATAAAAGGAGGCTATTCAAACCCCGTTAAGCAATATTTTATTGCAAGAGCACACTGACGACGGTGCAGTTTCGGTTATGAAGGATAAAATATTGCTGTGGGTTCTTAGTAGTTAGTAGTTGGTGGTCCTTGAAGTTTGTCTTACAAACTATTTCGTTTGTTCTCCATATACCACTTGTATGGGCCCCTAGGGTTGGGGTTCTTACTCGATTGTTAAGAGATGTTAAATAAGAAATGATGGATTATAATTCGACAAAGTTTGGTAGGGAGCAAAACATTTTGTGGAACTTCGGTTGGTGGTTGGTAAATATCGTTTAGAATGGAAACTGTAGTTGAGAGAGAAAATTTTGAAGGAAATTAGATAGAAACCAACGTGTGGTTGATTTTAGGTTATGTATGTGAATGTTGTACCCAAAATAAATTATAAGCACAAGCGAATCATGCCACTAGGTTATGCAGGAAAAAGTAGAAGAGCAAGTGTGGAACCTTGGGTGATGCCACTATGTCTAAAATGTCTACAGAAAGGGGAGAGAAGACATTTTTTGACATAGAATGAAATGTTCAATGAGGTCCTTTCAGTGTCCAACACTCAATATTCTATATTTTTCTGCCTTCCCTCAGTTCTGGCTTTTGGTATCGGGCCTATACCGTCTAACTTTGCAAGCTCTCCTGCATTTTGTTCCACTACATTCGCATCAGGAATCCGATGATTCTACCTGTTCAAGTCTGAACTACTTTGATACTAGATGGCACTCTCTGCTAATATATCATTAAAATTCCCTCAAACCAAGTGTCTTAAACTAATCTCACTTCTCATTCATTTCCCGACTCACACATAGAGAGGTATAGCTCTCCCCCTTTAATGAGGAAAATTGCTCAACCCCATTAATAGACAAACTTTCATCTGAGCATCTCGGAATGGGAATCCCTTGAGCCTCTCAGCTAAATTTATATTTATATTGGACAAGCTCTCCTACATGGATAGCTCCTTTTTAATTAGATTGATAAATATAAAGGACGAGTAGTTGGTTAAGTGGGAGAATTGGGTACCGCTTTCCTATCTGAAGTGGAAGGATACACAAGTGCTTTTAAAAAAATCATGATGTACTTCATATTATTTATAGACACACACGCACACGAGTGCAAAACAGTGTTGGAATGGCATTTTCCAATTCGTTTCCAATATAAACATTCAAACAAAGTCCTTTTGGGGGGGGGGGGGGGGGGGGGGGGGGGGGGGGGGGTTGGTTGTTTTCAAATAGATGTCCCTAGGTAGATGAATAAAAATAAAATGCATTTAGGTGGAATAACAAATGAACTATGCCCATTGTACTGTAGCAACATTTAGATAGTGTGGATGATGAACCGATGAATTTTTTAGTAAACCAATTTCATTTGTTACTGAATAGGTTTGAATTTTTACTTTTTTTTAGGAAACACTACGCTAAAGCCACCCCACCGGGACAAGTCGAAATGGAATCCACAATCCATTAAAAGTCATGTTACTTCACTGGTCTCCAGTTGGCTGTTCCTTAACGATTATCGTAAGAATTTGGTAGACACAAGACCATACACCTTTTCCCGATGGGATTGGACATAAGTCCATGATTCGATTGTGAACTTATGTTCCACTAAACTGGGACAAATTTATCCATTGAGTCGACAAGTCGGTCAGAACAACACCCAACCTTGGCAAAAGTGCGGACAGTAGGTGTGGGTCCTGCCTTGACCTTCTTGACAGCCGATGCTGGTGGCGTCTGATCCTCGTACGGAAGGGACGGCTCTGGCAAATATGCGTAAAGCCTTCTGTAGCCTGTAGCCCATCTAGCATCTTTCCAATAGAAGAGAGAGATTTCTAAGAAATGACACAAGTGTGGAAATAGCAGACTCAGAAGTGGCTGATTCCACGGCTTCGACTCTGACACCATCGGAAGATTCAGATGAAGACTGTATGGCAACGCTTTCTGAAGTCTCAGGAGAGTTCGGCTACTCAACAGCAGAGCAGAGTTGTGGACAGTGTGGAGTTAGCCGTCAAAAACTCTACAGAATCTCGAGATACAATGGGTTGCTTAACAGCAGACCGAGAAGTTGTGGACAGTGTGAAGTTAGCCGTCAAAAACTATAGAGAATCTCGGGATACAATGGATTGCTCAACAGCAGACCGAGATGTTGTGGACAGTGTGGAGTTGGCCGTCAACAGTTCTACAGAATCTCGGGATACAATGGGTTGCTCAACAGCAGACCCAGAAGTTGTGGACAGTGTGGAGTTGGCCGTCAAGAACTCTACAGAATCTCGAGATTCAATAGATTGCTCAACAGCAGACCGAGAAGTTGTGGACAGTGTGGAGTTGGCCGTCAAGAGTTCTACAGTATCTCGAGATACAATGGATTGCTCAACAGCAGACCAAGAAGTTGTGGACAATATACAGTTGGCCGTCAACAGTTCTACAGAATCTCGGAATACAATGAGTTGCTCAACAGCAGACCGAGATGTTGTGGACAGTGTGGAGTTAGCCGTCAAAAACTATAGAGAATCTCGGGATACAATGGATTGCTCAACAGCAGACCGAGAAGTTGTGGACAATGTTTAGTTGGCCGTCAAGAGTTCTACAGTATCTCGAGATACAATGGATTGCTCAACAGCAGACCGAGATGTTGTGGACAGTGTGGAGTTGGCCGCCAACAGTTCTACAGAATCTCGGGATACAATGAGTTGCTCAACAGCAGACCGAGAAGTTGTGGATAGTGTGGAGTTGGCCGTCAAGAGTTCTACAGTATCTCGAGATACAATGGATTGCTCAACAGCAGACCGAGATGTTGTGGACAGTGTGGAGTTGGCCGCCAACAGTTCTACAGAATCTCGGGATACAATGAGTTGCTCAACAGCAGACCGAGAAGTTGTGGATAGTGTGGAGTTGGCCGTCAAGAGTTCTACAGAATCTCGAGATTCAATGGATTGCTCAACAGCAGACCCAGAAGTTGTGGACAGTGTGAAGTTAGCCGTCAAAAACTATAGAGAATCTCGGGATACAATGGATTGCTCAACAGCAGACCGAGATGTTGTGGATAGTGTGGAGTTGGCCGTCAACAGTTCTACAGAATCTCGGGATACAATGGGTTGCTCAACAGCAGACCCAGAAGTTGTGGACAGTGTGGAGTTGGCCGTCAAGAACTCTACAGAATCTCGAGATTCAATGGATTGCTCAACAGCAGACCGAGAAGTTGTGGACAGTATGGTGTTGGTCGTGAAGAACTCTACAGAATCTCGGGATACAATGGGTTGCTCAACCCGAGGATGATGCGATTTGAAATGCATCAGTCTCATTGTTTTTTGATTTTGTATTAAAAATGTTGGACCCACGAGTCCAAACGGGAAAGTAGGTCACCCATGACAGAGCCCGGTATGCCATAGGAAGGCTGGATTGAAACCGAACGTCATCAGATATTCACGATCCACATACTAGCGTTTAAGAACCCTCTTTGCCATGCATCCACTGGCATCCACTTCAACCGTCTCTCATGCTATTTTTGCACCGGCTGTTTCTGGGACGACCTGAGAGACAGACACACAGCTAAGAACAGAACTATATTCCCCATGAAATTCAAATTAAACGTCAATCGTCAAAAAATTACCTCAATTCCAAAAAAATTGACTACAAAACGCTATCGTCTAACTATACACGTCCTTACCGCATTCGTAATAATCGCTTCGCTCTTCTACAAAATATACATTTTCGAAAGGACAACAAAACAAATACACTAAATCCAATTAGAGAATAAAATAAAAAAAAAAAAAAAAAAAAACGTAAAAAGGAAGAACCGACTTGCTCCTAATTTCATTTTATTTATACAGACCACGTCCCGTTCTCTGCTCTGAAGAATAGAGAAGAACAGCGCGCACGGTCCAAGCAATATCATTTCAACAATAAAATCGATTGACTGAAACAAAGTGTGTTCATTTATAGTCCTTATTCAGAACATTATCAATCATCCCTTTTGGTTACTTCAATAAAAGATCCTATACAAACAGTAAAATCACAGTGGACATTTTTACTTAAGACTGTCCGACCCACTTTTACTTTTTTCTTTTGTGATTTGTTTTTTTCTTCCTTTTTTTTTGTCTTTTTTTTTTTCGAAGAGCAACAGTCTTCACTGTGTTTACACACTGCTATGGTGGCCAAATATAAAATAAAAAGGATATATTTTTTTTTTTTAACACGAAATGTCTTCTTTTGTGCAGTGTGTCGCCTCTCACCACTTGAGATGTGAGATGTATTTTAAAATAAGAAAAAAAAATTGAAATCCAACGCGCATTGCTTAGAAAATAATATAAAAGTGTTTAGAAGCTTAAAGGAGTGAAAAGACGAGCGCAGCATAAGGACGATAAATTTAATATTATCACTATGCTTGCTCTCTCTCTTAGTTTTTCTATTCGTACATGTTCGTACATAAATGTTATAAAAATTGTATTGTACGACAAAGTTCATCCTTGGTGTACACTCGGTAGCAAGGCCAGGAATTCAACTAACAAATGAATACAAAAGAGGATACAGTACCGACTGTGTGCTGCGAAAGACGTGTCAACTAAAGCAGGGTCACTTTTGGGTGAAGGGAATGCCAACAGTAGTGGAAGTGGAAATGTATGTGGAAGTTTTTTTTTTTTTCTTGTTTTTGCAGTCCATCAGAGCGTGTATTTTAGTGAGAAACACTTTGTTGGAACGGACTTGTTGTAATTGACTTCATTTATACAAAACGAATATATGTAGTTATTCTAAGGACTATAGTCAAAGTATTTGGAAACACCTTGGAAGGTGTTCTCATCTCAATAATGAGGTAAAAAAAAAAAATAGACTGAAATAATCAAGGAATGGTGTGAAGTAACTTACGTTCCACAACGATGCCAGTTGAGACCTTTGCTATTTTTCATTTTTTATTTGAAGCCGTTGCTGTGGATATAAGTCCAGAATTGAGTTATGGACTTAGGTCCTGAATCTAAAGCATATGTCCTGATAGGGTGGGATCCTATCAGGACATATGCTTTTGTGAATTTGTGATTTTTTTTTTCACTTCTTGTAGTAGATCTCTTCACTTTGATTGAAAGTCATTCACGATGCAAATAAGGACTAATAGTTTCTAAGAAACTTTTCCCTAATCCACTAAGTGCCCACAAAAAAAAAAAAAAAAAACACACAAGGACTACACAATACAGTAGTTCCCCAGGCGGCCGGCCGGCAGCAGCAACGGATGGATAGACATTGATACATTCAATCAGAAAAGAAAACACCCGACAACGAATCCAAAAAGGAGATTTCATTAATGAATGATTTATTTATTTCAGTCATCAATGATATTCATTCCTTCCCACCCGCCGCACACACCGGGTAAGGATAACAGAATCGGATCACTTTAAGCTGGACAAATTCACCCCATCTACATTGTTTTTTCGTTTTTTTTTTTCTCTCTTTCCAATATTGAAAAACTCTCGTCCAAGCAATCCAGAAGAAGGATGCCTGCCTTTACTCAAGTCAAGTATCCCTAGTGCTTAAGTTCAAGCAATTTGACAATAATTGTTAACACCGCCTTCGGTTCAGTTTTGCCATCGAATGACGTAAAGAAGGCAGCGAAAGGAGGATTTGGCGTTTTCATTTTTTATTTTGTAACCACTTGGGCTTATTCACCTTTAAGTCCTCACCACTCTCATTATATTTCCTTATAAATCCCTAGAGAGTTATAATTTTAATTTTACATAACCGTGTGCACAAACATTTTGCCGTACCCAGCAAACTTTTTTATTGCCTGTCCTTACTCCTTAGTCCTTAGTCCTTTAGTCCTTAGTCAATGCTGCCGGGGAGGGGGGTTGGAGATGAGTGTTGTGCCTTCGTACTTTGGCTTTTCTCTCAAAATCAAGACGAGACGCACGATATGGCGATGAAAGCCATAGAAGTAAGGCAAAACAGAAAAGTAAAGTAAAGTCCTTGCATTGCTACTAGGTATAGGTATGGTAGGTGGAAAAGTTTTGCGGTCCTTCGTAGCTCCGGTAGATGCTGTTGTTGACTGTGTGTTGTGTGTGTGTTTATAATAATTTTCTCCAAAAACTCCCAAATCTTCTCTCTCTCTCTCTCTCTCGCTCTCTCTACTTGCAAAAGGGATTTTATAATAATGATTACTTACCGGCAATCCTTGAGAGATCCACCGCCGTGTGTAACTACTGCTGACACCGAAGCGGATATGGTAAGCAGTAGCCTCATAATTTATGGGTGCGCGGCTATTAATATGTTCAATAGACGTTTGAAGGAAGGAAGAGAAAGGACATTTGTTTGTTTGTCCTTTCGTCACCAACAGCCATCAAGTAATTTGTATAAAGAAATAGTTTTCTAATTTGTATTGGGGTTTTGGGTTTAGTGAAAAGTTTTTTTTAACTTGATTAGGCTAGTTGTGGAATGTACTGATTGTATACGGTGTATAGAGAGGTGACTTGCCTTGAAATGGAAAGGCATTTGCAAATTGCAAATTGAGTTTGGGCAACACGTAATTGATCTGTAAAAGTTATACAAGTTAGATGTGAGCTAATGAACAGAAAGCGAAGTACAACCATACATACTTTGTGAAACAAAATTAAATGCTAATTGGAAATCTATATCCTTGGCGAGAGAGAAAATTATGCGCCTTTGGGAACGCGCCCGTAATGAATCTTACGGAAAAGATTCAATTAATTTATCAATATTCTGTTATGAAGTTAGGCTTTTTGAGTTTATAACTTATGAGAAGCAAGCAAACACGAAGGACACCATATATACACACAAAGTATGTGTATCCTTGTACATACAACCTCCAAATCCTTTAAAGTGAGTTAAGTGAGTTTATGAGTTGCTTTAAGTGGCTTTTGATTAAATTTTTAATATTTGTGGTGAATTTAAAGCGAAATACTGGAAGAGTTGCCATGTGGGACAAGAGAGATCACTTTCCTTGGTGTAGCACAAGCGTTCCACAAAGTTTGAAAGGGGGATTCGTTTACAAACTGAAAAAAAAAAAACTTTCAGACAGATATTTCTGAATCAAAGAGAACAACGCATAGAGAAGGACATTAAGGAAATCAAAGCTGGCATACCACAAGGAAGTGTTTTGGGGCCTATACCACGGCCTCTACCAAATTGGATTGTATTATTGGATTTTATAGCTGCTTGACTGTCCATATAGAAAACAGTAAGGCTGCACTCCACTGAGTTATTGAAATTCAAGACTTAGTTCGGCCTCGCTTACCGCTAAACCCATTTTGACAGCGCTTCCGTTTCAATACTAGCGAAGGCACCGGTGACAGCCCGCTGTGTTCTACCACCTATGTCAGTGTCATCGGCGTAAGCTAGCAGTTGCACAGACTTTTGATACATTTTGTCTCCCGTGTTAAAAGAAAATGACATGACAGCACGTCTCCTTGTCTAAATCTTTTTTTTTTGACATCAAAGGTCCCAGTGAAGTCGTTACCGACCTTGATGGAGCAGCGAGCGTTCTTCATAGTCATTCTGCCTAAACTAAACATGGCTCTCTATAGCTCGTCTCTATAGATGCTGTCATATGCAGCCTTAAAGTCGATTAAAAAATGGTGGGTATCCATTTGGACTTCTTGTGTTTTTTCCACTCTCTGCCGAAGTGTGAAGATTTCACCAATTGTGGAAGATTTCTGGTCTGAAACCACACTAATTGGGGCCAATCAGTTTGTTGACGAAGGGTTTCAGACGTTAACACAATATGGCAGATAGGATCGATGTTGAGCGGACTGATACCTCTGTAATTAGTTCTGTCCTTTCTTGTGGATTTCATTCATCAAGCATACACTCATTTGAACAAATTTTAAAAAATTTAGAAATGAGCTGTGGTATGCTCTCTACTAGGTCATTTCCAGCTGTTTTTCAGCAGACTTGCTGGACATAAGCTTGGATATTGCTATCCTCACTACGTTTTGGTCAGGTGGACGGAAGTTTTGGATATTTTCGTCTATGTTGAAAGGTGCTGAAGAGTCTCTCCAGCTTATAATGCAAGTACACTTTCTAGGATGAAAAAATGTGATTGCTCTTGCAACGATTTTTCAGGCCGCGCAATCCTCATCCTAGAATGACATTAAGACAACAATTACAGAAGCTTCTTTCCCTATATATCAACTGGCCTTGATGGCATTCTTTCGGTTATGCTACAGACAGGATCAAACCAGTTGGTCTATGGCTAGTACTGATCTATAGAAGCTGTATTCTTCTAAATCACGTTTCTCTGAGCTGGAGATGTGTTTACGTTGTATTTATTCCTGAAGCAGAGAAGTGTGGAGATGAATCCACAAAGGATTTCAGACCCATCAGCTTATCCTCTGTTTTTTTTTTTTAAAGACGTTGCAACGTATCTTAGACACACATATGTGAAACCTGCCAATCGAACCTATTATTATTTGAAGACGGGGTGTGTTCCACTGCGACCTGGAAAGGTACATATATGCCCTCATTAGACTTCTCCTCGTTTTTGGATTCCTTTTGGAATCATTTTGAGGGTTTTGTACTCTTACTATGGTTTGGCGGAAGAAGTCTTTCCTAGAGCACTCTCTCTAATCTAGTTTCATTTAAGAATCTAAGGATGAGAGCTGGCTATAGTGACGGTATTTCCTCATCTGCTAATTGGTAGTTGCCCAAGTATTTCAGTCTTTTGTGGGTCAGTGCCACACAAGATCCCAGCATAAGTTCTTGAATTTCACTGAACTCATAGCAGAATCTGCAGAAACCTTCTACAGATATACCTAGTTTCCTTCCATTAGGAAGATTGTTAGTATTTGAAGGTTATTCTTGCTCATGCTGATGCATCCTTTGAATCTTTTCCGCTTAGAAGTTTCTTGGCTTGCCTCATGGTCTGAGCGTTATTTTAGGTTCTTGCCCTGTTTTCCGTCTCTAGTTTCCTGAATTCTTCTTTGAGGGTATGATCCCCTATTTTGCAGAATGATTCAGGAGCTATGAAGGTTTTTGATGCTTCCTTTCTTGCTAGGGAGTGGGGCATTTCATTGCACTCTATTTTCTCCTTATTTCTACTACCTAGTTCATTAAGTTTTTGCAGGCAGGAGTCAGGTGCCATGATAGCAGCTTGGCATTATAGTCATATCAGCTGACATTATAGTCATATCAGTGTTGGCGTGATTTCTGTCAAGAGCCTAACTTAAACCCCAAATATCTGAACTTGCAGTTCAATACCCTTAAGTTTTAGGGGAAGTCTACACCTCCTTGTGAACAATACTAATTCAGTCTTGGACGGATTAACTCTGAGACCATCATTATCCGTCCATTTTAGGAGTTTATTTAGAATACATTCGGAAGAAGACATATGTCGTGGATGTGGAATACAACCCACTTTCTCTATCAACTTCTTCCCTGACCTAAAAGAATTATCCAGTAGACCACTCAATGACATTTTGAGCAACATTAAATAAACTGGATGGTTTGCTAGTTCATAGGAACATTTGTAGAATTTTGGTTAACAAATGGGCAAGGGACATCTCTCCTCTATGGGTATCACAATGATTTCTCCAGTCGGCTACCATCACCTAGAGCACATGCCATCAGATATCAGGGATTATTAGGCGCTGATACTCGACAATCTTTCCATTTCTGTAGATTCAATGAAAATAAGATGAAAAATCCACGCGATCTGCGAACATTTCCACTCTCACAGCGACTCGCGAATGTTTTGATCGCGTGAATGTGGATCGCGTTCTACATTGTGTGGAATGTGTTTAAATTTCACGAAGCATTCAGCGAATTGTTAATTTCTTCACAAAAACTAATTGAAATTCAACTTTTTTTTTACACCAATCGATAGATAATTTAAGCACTGTTATTTTGGAATAAGAAAATTCCCAATTACTAGCTTAAAAATGTGTGAAAAACGGTCTGGTCGCAGTTTGTTTCAATAAAGTTTCTGTACGACCCACTAAAGTGATAACCACTAAACGATCATTTCACACTCATATAACCATTTCATAGAGTCTACCAAACTTATTAAAGGTTCCTTGACACTTTGCAAAGCATACAACAGCTTCGCTGCAACAAATATCCTTGAGTTTGTTGGAAATCTTTACGTAAGCAATACTTTCTCTACTAAATTGCGAAACCATTTTACCAAACCAAAAAAAAAAACAAAAAAAAAAGGAAAAAAATAAATGGGCGACTTTGCCATCATTGAGTTTGCATCGGTGAGTACCGAAATTTATTGATTTTCCCATTTCAATGACTCTATGTTGGTCTCATCCCTGCCGGGTGTCCTTAGCGAGAAATTCTTTCCTCAAAGTGTGTAGCAATGAGAAGTTTTTTTTTTTTTTTTCTGGTCGGAGACATGTTCTTTTTTTTTTTTTTTTTTTTCTGAACCGCCATATATTTTGACGTACATACGTACATATACATATATTTATACGCTCTAGTAGTTTTTTTTTTTGCCTTTGGTTTTGGCCATGACCAAAAAGTTATTAAACAATTCGCACAGTTTCATGTGCTGTTGGATGTATGCGCATCGATGATGAGGGGCAAACAAAAAAAAAAAAAAAAAAAAAAAAAAACTGAAAAGGGAACGGAAATTTATTTGCATACCTTACGACGAGTATGGGAGATAAAAATCCAATTTGTATGTATGTAGGAGGTATACTCGCACAAGTAGATGTGTGTAGCAGAGCTCAAATGAATTAATAGAAATGAAAATAGAAAATATTGTAAAAAGGATCGGCTTATGGTACTCTAGAGGGCCTCCAGAGGCATTGAACATGATTTGTGAAGTGAAGTATGCCTCGAGAAACAGAGATACATCTTTCTTTTAATTTGGATTTTTAATAAGATTGTCTAGAAGTGGTAGGGCAGGCACACAGGCAAAAGGGCCTAATAATGCGATTAACTTAAAAACAAATCTTTCTGATTTCAAATTCAAATTCATTCAAAAAAAAAAAAACAAATGTGAAGAGCTTTCCAATTTTACTGATGATACCTTTTGGAATTGTTTTTTGTTGGCCAATTTATCGATTTGATTGAGAAGATGCCATCAAACAAGTATCATTTTCCTGGGAAATTATTCCCTTGATGGTTATCTTTTGAACTTTTGAACTTGTGATGTGAATGTCAACATGTGCCAGTTGTTGTGTGGTAGGTGGTACCCCCATCACTATTGGCTTCCACATTCGACGGGGCTTTGGATTTTCTATCATACATCCGCGAACAAGGATGCAATGTGCAGAATCAAACCATTTCAAACGGAACGGATACAGGATGCTGCTGGAAACGCTTGTGAACTGGCGAGTTGCGGTTAACGATACACATAGCCCACAGGCAATGATAAACGAGGACTTCCGACGACGAGAAGTAAAATATCCTCATGCATCCATATCCTTCTCGTTCGTGGTTGTTGAATTATTTTCTGCTATGCTATTAAAGCAGCTCTCTAAAGGCACTGACCGCAAGAATACAAAAAATAAAAAAATAAAAAAAAAAACAAACCCCCCAAGGCGAACCAAGGCGAACCAAGGCGAACATTTAAATTGTACAAATTGGCCGACGACAAAACGGCCAAGAAGGAACTTTAAAATATTTCAATTTTATGTCCGATAACATCGTGTCGCCAGGACTTGGAGAATGCTTCTCAAGTTTCGTCGTTGACTTTTTTTTTTATTTTTATTTTTTTTAGAGGGAATCCAGTGCAAAATTATAGTAGTACACAGGACCCATTGTTCAATGAGAGGACAATAGTCATAACTCTTCGGTAATGCGATTACGTGTGTGCGCTACTTATGTAAATAACAAACACAATTGCTTGGAACAAGTGGCATCAAAGTTCGAATTATTATTTTCCGAGAGAGAGAGAGAGAGAGAGAGAGAGTCCTTACAATGGATGGATGCGAAAAGACTGTTTTAATGATGTTATGCATAATTTGGAAAACAACCTTTTGTAAGTGCTTCATTGATTTTGTCTGTTAGTGGGTGTTTGCATTGCTTAAAGAAGAACAATGTCTCACAATCTCTCACAATGTCTCACAATCATTCTTGCATCCTTATAATAAGGATAAGGAGTCAATTGGTGGGCGCGGCGAATTGTGTCTCATTAGAAACTGATAATTGTTTCGAAGGGAGACTGGAAAATGGTGTGCAATTTGGTTATTGGCCGTGACATTTAGAATTCACACCAAGTGGAGTTAGATCCTTGATTGTAATGAATGATTTATTGGAAGATATGATTTCACACTCTACACACTATAGTCTATTTCTTTGACTGACACCCAGTATCGTGTCGAAGGAGTAGTTAATTGTATTTATTCGAAGGACTTACGAGTTCCTCTCAGTCTGCTTTGGATGAATGTCAAAAATGTCAGACTTTTTGGATTTTTTTTGTTTCTACTCCGCGCAACAGATGTAGTATCCGCCATACCCCCATGTTTGTATTTTATGAAAATAACTTTGAAAAGGAGTTCTTTAGTGGTAGGCCACGATGTAGAAAAGCCTTTGATTGCGATTGTCAGTCAAAGTCCATCGGAGTCAAACAATGTCCACAAATCGCCTACAAATCGCCGTGAAACAACTGGTCAGCAGAACTTAAAAAAGGCAGCAAGTGTCCTGTCGCAACACTGTCAACTTTATTTAGATTTCAAAGCCAGACTTTTTGGATTTTTTTTGCTACTACTCCGCGCAACAGATGTAGTATCCACCATACCCCCATGTTTGTATTTTATGAAAATAACTTTGAAAAGGAGTTCTTTAGTGATAGGCCACGATGTAAGGCCTTTGATTGCGATTGTCGAAGTCAAACAATGTCCACAAATCGCCTACAAATCGCCGTGAAACAACTGGTCAGCAGAACTTAAAAAAGGCAGCAAGTGTCCTGTCGCAACACTGTCAACTTTATTTAGATTTCAAAGCCAGACTTTTTGGATTTTTTTTGCTACTACTCCGCGCAACAGATGTAGTATCCACCATACCCCCATGTTTGTATTTTATGAAAATAACTTTGAAAAGGAGTTCTTTAGTGATAGGCCACGATGTAAGGCCTTTGATTGCGATTGTCAGTCAAACAAAATGTCCATAAAACGCCTACAAATCGCGAAACACCAGGCCAACAGAACTTGAAAAAAAAAAACCAGCAAGTGTCCTGTCACAACCAAAGAATATGTCCACTCAAACACTGCCAAGAGTGTTTGTTATTCACACTCCAAAGCCAGTCTTTATTTTTTGGCTTTTTTTTTTGCTACTGCTCCAGTCAACAGTTCACATTGGTGACTAGATGGGGAGTATCTACCTTACCCTCATGTTTGTATTTAGAAATAGACGCACGATGTATAAAAAAGCCTTTGATTGCGTTCATCGACGTCAAATGAAAAGTGAAGCACCAGGCCATCAGAATTTTCAGAAAAAGGAGCAACAGTCTCTTGTCACAACCAAAGAGTATGTCCACTCCCACACTGTCAAGAGTGTTATTCACACTTCAAAGTCAATCGTTATTGTTGGCTTCTCTTGATAGTACTCCAGTCAACTGTATGTTGATTCATATTGGTATGTGGACGGTATCCCACCTTACCCACATACCTATGAAAAGGAGTTCAATGTTAGGCGCACTATGTGAATCCTTTGATTAGATTGTAAAAAATCTATCGACACGTCAAAGGAAATGTCCACAAATTGTCGTGAAACACCAGGCCACCAGAATGTGAAAAAAAAAAAACAGCAAGTCGCCTTTCACAATCTCGGTTGTTGTCATGTTTACCTCTCCAAAGAAGGAGGTGTGATCAGGCACACACTGACACTTGGGCTATTCGCACGTTAAACACAGCCACGTTTGTAAATCCACTGCCCCATGTAAGTCAAGTCACTCAGCGTATTCAGCAAAGTAAGATGCAGTATCACTCACACTCTGAGGGCATTCCTCAGCTGAATAGAAGGCTTAACAGAGGTAGCTGTGTCTATGCCAGATATTCTGCTTGAATGTGAATTTCTACATCAGTCGGTCACTTTGAAGCATTCAAGTTGGTGGGGGTGCTGTGCGTCTCAGTTTAGTGGGACATAAGTTCACAATCGAATTATGGACTTAAATATGTCCATGGCTATGCGTGAATGTGGATCGCGTTCTATATGTGTCGAATGTGAATAAATTTCATTAAGCATTCAGTAAATTGTTAATTTCTTGGCAAAAACTAATTGAAATTCAACATTTTTTTTATACCAATCGATAGATAAATTAAGCAGTGTTCTTTTGGAATAGTAAAATTGCCAATCGCGTACTTACAAATGTGTGAAAGACGGTGTTAAAAAAGGTATTTAATTCTATCTCTCTCTCAAATAAATAAAGATTCTGTGCGATCCACTGAAGTGATAACCACTAAAACATCATTTTATACTCCTATATAACTTCAAGACTTGTTAAAGTCTGGACTACTAAGTTAGCTCTTAACAAAAATGCCCCTAAAGAGCATGGAATCCAGGTTAGTATGTACATTTTATTTTGTGGAATGCAGTGCAGTGGAATTGAGTGTGGAATTGAGAGGTAATATTTTTGAACTGAATTTTTTAAGGTAACAGGTCTGCTTAAGCCTTGAAAAGATTGGCATCACCGAGCAAGTCATTAAATTTTTAGAGTTCCTTCTACTATTACAATCAACTGATCTCCTCGCCAGTGACGAATATAACACACACAACACGAATGGTTGTATTGTATTTTTTTAAATTAATGACATTTGTTCGAAAATACTCTACAAAGTCAAATGAAAAATACAAAAAACAAGTGCGATCCACACCATGTGATGCCTACCACAAAATTTTAATTTGGGTAAAGATAATTGAGAGCTATATTCACACCAGAAACCATGTCAAACAATCCTACTAATCACACGGTCACACGGTCACACACAAACCGCATAACATTGCTAAAGTCAAAGTAACAATATATCCAATAAGGACAATAGAATTCGGCCAGTACAAATAATTAGTCAGAGGCATTTCCATACATGTGGGCATTGCTATAACGTTTATATCCAAATAGACCACAAAACCGCAATTCACTCCTAGACTGACCAACTGAGTGCCAATAGATTTCAATTGCGTGCATCCACATTTCACACGCGCGCATAATAAGTACGCACCCTCAAAGGATAAACATGACAATCGATGATTTCATTAACTTCATGCTGTGCTGCATTAACAAAAAAAAAAAAAAAACACAGTATGTGTCAGTCAGATAGTTTGGTATTCGAAAGAACGACGCTCTATTAGGTGGCAACGATAGTGACAGATGTAACCGACCGCCAAACCTTCGATTGCATCTTTTGTTCGGGCGGATTGACACATGTAATCCGATTCGATAAAGCAAAAAAAAAAAAAAACCCCACCGGCTGGCTGGCTGGGTGGCTGAGTATAGAGTCACCCCCACCCACCACATTGGGTTTTTATCGTTCATTTGCATGAAGAGTTTGTTCGTTCGTTCGTTCGTTCCTGTTCTGTCCTGTCCTATCCTGTGGGTGTGTGTATAACACTTGTTCGGTATGGCAGCACATTTGTTGGATTGTGAATTATTAAGAGCAGATAATACGCTCCACTCCGTCTGTACCTTTTGTGATGACATGTGGTTCCGGATGAATTCTGTCCATGAAAGGAGCCCAAACACGTACACGTCCACGTACATGTACACGTACGCGTACGGAGCAACAAAAAAAAAAAAAAAAGAAGAAAAGCAAAGCGCCTCCTAAAAACCAGTCAGCAGTAACAGAATTATAGAAATTGCTTTATAGTCCAAATTTAAGGTCACCCTTAACAGTTGTCGGCCAGTAGTACATACATACATACCACCCCCGTGCCGTTTACAACAGAAGAAACGAAGAAACGAAATCAAAATGAAATGGGTACCCACACGCTACCCCCTGTCATCTGTGTGTCGTCAGAAAAATCTCCAAATATTTCTAATTTCCGTCCTGTTGGCCCAACTAATTTAAAACCACTTTCGGTAAGGAAATTAAATATACTTACAATTACCTATGTACAAACAGACCGCTCAAGATACAGAGAGCTACAGAGAGAGAGAGAGGCACACAAACCATCCAACATCCAATTCCATCTTTCATTCGTCTCTTAGGTCTCCAACTGTATTCATGTGCAATAAGATTGTGTACTTTACGTGTATGCAAATAAAATGGAAATAATCAAACCTGACCCAAAACTGGAGCCACCAAGCGTAAAGCATCGCAATGTAAACACAAAAAAAAAAAAAAAAACATATTTTTTCTTTTCTCAGTAAAAAGTAAAAGTAAAAGTAAAAAGTAAAAAGTAAAAAAATAAATACACAAGGTGTATTCAAACCCGCTGCCATGGGGGCTTTATTCTTTAAATAAACTTAAACGAATAAAAATTGTTCCTTAACTTCTGCTATTGGCGGTGACAGGCAACAGGACACACTATACACTAGTACCCACACACGTAGTATATACAGATGTATGCATATTGGCATGGATTCCATTTAATTTAGGCGTGTGACCGAGTAGAGAATTTTAAATCATGCGACGCCTACCATATGGACGGTAATTAAATGAATTAAAGGCAGAAGGCGGAAGTTAGAATCCATTACAATTAGGAGTTGTTTCGAGGCACACGTTTCGACATATTTCATCGGAATTTCAAATAACCTAAAACTGTTTAGTGTTTAGAAATTCCATTTGATGTCAGTTTGATTGGCAGGCAAATGACATGTGTCAAGGATTTAATATACCAGACAGTTGTGAATAACCAATAAGTACAGCAGTACAGACAAATGGGGTCTGAAACAGAAAATTTTCTGTAAAATCTAGCCTAGACTGTGTACAGTGGGACTATACCAGATGACATAACTCCCCATACAGCAACAGCGATCTGATTGTGGTATCGTGCGAGCAGCGGGACAAAAATTTGATCCTACAATGAGTGGGCGCCGTGGCTACTGCGTTGGACTATGAAGCGAGGGATTCGATGTTCAATCCCCAGACAGCACCTAAAATTTCTTTCAAGGCCCCACCCCTCGCGGGCCTCTGACAAACAAGCAAATTTTGACATTTTTTCATTCACACCAACTCGCGAATGTTGTGATTGCGTGAATGTGGATCGCGTCCTACATGTGTGGAATGTGTTAATTTTTTCATAAATTCTAATTGAAATTCAACTATTTTTTATGCCAATCTATAGATAAATTAAGCTCTGTTCTTTTGGAATAGTAAAATTGCCAATAGCGTCCTTAAAAATGTGTGAAAAACGGTTTGTTTCAATCCTATATCTCTCTCTCAATCGAATAAAGGTTCTAGACGAAATTTCCAAAAAGTCGATTGGGAAAATTTTTCAAGCCTAGTCGCAACGAAGCCACAGCTGACCTCAGCTACAGCTCCTTCAAACACGACTAACATTGAGAGTGCGGTAGACAACTTGGTATATACTCTAAAAGAATCGTTTAATAATTCGTGTCCTATCAGTCGAGCTCGAAACAAGGCCGCAAGACTCCGAGAGATACTGTCCAAAGACCCCTGTGTCCCCGGATTGACGGCACATGGGCAGTATCCAGACAGAAATCTCCAGTACTGCGTGTCCCTTGCGTGACTGCAGGTCCTCTAGAACATGCACAAGGGGAAATGATATCCACAGACAAAGTGGCATGAGGTGTAAAGTCGTTGAAACCCTTCAAATGTTTCGTCTTCAAGACAAAATTATACCAGCAGTCTCTAAGCACGGTGGTACCTCATCTCGTCTTCATCTTTTCAAGTACGGGATACATATCTAGTAAATAGAGTGGTTTTCATTCCTAAAGTAGGAAAATCTAACCACTCTACCGTGAAAGTGATGTAGTCATCAAACTCTACAGCGACTCATTAACATGAACTGCAAAGAAGCTACCAGAATGAGGGAGTTGGAGTTAGGTTTGCCGGCCGATCCAGCAGAGGAAAACCGAAAAATATTTTAGAAAGGACTGCAATGCTCTCCTTCGAATGAAAATTGAGGCAAAAGATTCTACAATGTCCCCAAAGGTAGCATAAATTTTTGATCACATCTCATCTGCCACAACAACGCTCGTTCACAAGACATCCCAGCTATCAGCTCTTTAAACAAACTACACTTCTGAAGGTTTTCTTGAGGCAAAAGATTCTACAATGTCCCCAAAGGTAGCGCAAAAATTTTTGGTCGTTCGTTAAAACATAAAAAGTTATCTCATCATCTTCCACATCTCCTCTTCCACAACAACGCTCTTAAACCTTACTTCCGAAGGTGTTTAAGGACTTGACCCGAAACGGACAGTCCTCTTTTAAATGAATATTCTTATATGTAACTGCTGAGTTCTCCAAATAAAACGAAACCCTTTGAGGAACAAGGAAATCCTTCAATAGAGTTCTTTAAACTTGATTTCAATAACTGCGTACCTACAATGCTCGTAAAGGCAGAGGGACATAAGTCCATAATGGACTCTTACCTCCAAGACTAATTTATGTTCAAGACACTGGCAGGAAGTCAAACGAAATCTTCACAAATTGCCTAGAAAAAACACCAGGACCCGCAGGATTTCAAGATTTCAAGAGAGCAGCGAATCTCATGTCATAACCTTGGTTTTTCTTATTTGAAACTAAATAAATGAAATGCACCAAACTAGGTGCAGGGGTTTGGACTTCTTACGATCGTCGTAAAAATTTGGTAGATAAGCCCCTATGTACATAGGTTATGTGGGACATAAGACCATACACTTTTCTTTTGTGAAATTTTGTCCCGACGGGGTTAGACATAAGTCCATTACTCAATTTTGGACTTACGTTCCACTGAACTATAGACTTATGTCACTGCGCCGCTTGTGTGAATAGCTATCACGAATCTAGATTCTAGATTGGATAAAACTCAAAACCTACGTTCCACTGAACTATGGACTTATGCCCCTGCGGCGCTGTGTGAATGGATCTTCGAATCACAGCTCCCAGGTTCAAGAAAACCAAACTTTCGTTTTATGGATCTAGCTATCGCGAATCTAGACGAATAAAACTCAATTGTGTACTTACGTTCCACTGAACTGTAGACTTATGTCCATGCGCCCCTGTGGGAATGGTTTTAAAATTAATTCCTCCCGGCATTAGTCTAAAAGTAGCAGGCTATGTGTCGCAGGCAGTATTCCTTTTTTTTTTTTTAACCAAACTTATACGTCTATTCAAAACGCTACGCATATCGCCTATGCAGCTGCATTCAAATGCAACCCTTATCCTTACCACCCCAAGCCAAGTAAGTGTACCAAATATAAACGTATTCACATCCATAAACATAAACATACATATGCATATCCAAATAAAAACAAAAAAAAAAAAAAAATTAAAAGAACAAGTCATAGCGACGAGTACGACAACGACAACGACAACGACGGCCAGAATTTTTTTCATCCCTGTTTTCATCAAAGAATCTAAGTAAAGGATAACCCGGCTCGGTTACAGGGGGCAGACTTTTTCAGCGTTTTATTCTTGCTTGCATTTTAATGACACATATGCATATGCATGAAAAAGGCGGACGAAACCAAAGTGGCACAAAAGAGCAAGCATTTAAACGTAAAAGGATGACGAAAAGTACATTATGTGGTGGTGGCTGGTCTGGTTCCATGATGGTAAGACAGGCAAACTAAATCTGCAATCCTTGCAACTCACATCGGCATGGCTACACATCTCTAAAGTAATATTTACATATGCATATGCACATTCCTATGAACTTTTGCCTATGCTTACTTTAAAAAAAAATATAAAAGGAAAACCCACATCGTAGTATACCACACCATAGCCTGTTCTGCGTCAATCAAACTTGGAGCAGCCGAGAGCTGTCAACCAGCTAAGCAAATGACCAATAACCTACCCCTGGTATCTGGTAAACTTATTGTGAAAACCCTCTCTCCCATCACTGCTTTTCGGGTGGATTTCCATAACAAATAATCTCCTTCTCCTCAGATCAAAACCCCTAAATGCTGGTTGCTGCCGCCTGCCTTTAGCAACTTTCTCTCACCCACACACACCAGTTTTTCAAAGGACTACGTATGGATGGATATGTTGTAATTTGCGCTCAGTCAATGGAATGGAAGCCTGATTTTTTCTTTTTTTCTTCTTCTTCTCTCTTTTTTAAGGATAAACTGATGTGGAGGGGATGTTACAGAAGAGGGTAGTGTGCAGATTCCCGTGAATAAATGCGCGTGGTTATGGTACTGGATGGTGGTGGCTCTACTTGGACCGGAGTGGATCAAATGATTTTTTTTTTCACATTTTTTTTTTTTTTTGCGCGCGTTGGAAGAACTGTTATTGTATTTAGCTCAATTTCTTTTATATCAAGGTTCATTAGTGAGTGGTTTTAAAAAAATGCAAAGAGGGGACTTTGACTTTTTTTTTTTTTTTTTTGTATAAATTAGGGATCCATCATGTCCATGGGATACATATTGCTTTCGATATTGCTACTCCTTCCGCGCGCGATATTGCATATCGAAGGAGTGTGTCTTTTGAAAAAAAAAAGTATCTAAATGCGTTTAGTTGTTTTCTGCTGAGTGTCTTCATAATAATAAAAAACCTTTTTGATGACGAGTTGTGTCCTTATAAATTTTTTTTCGATTAGTTTTGAAAGGATCCGAAGAAAACATCGAATGAAAGGTGGATATGACTCTTTCGAAAGCAGTCACAGATCTGTTACACAGCAAGGAGTGGATTTTAATGGAATAATCGACGTGTAGAAGTGTGGCTTCCAGCCGTAGCCCGGCAAATCGATGGTCGACCAAATTTTCACGTTAGGACAGAGAAGGCAATGGAGTAGTAAGGCCTGAACTGAATCGCTACAGTCCAGTGCATACGACATGGACATTATCGGTTGCTCCCATTATCGGGCGCCATCTTCGAAGCGGCAACTGTAGAACAGGTAAAACGAGTTGGACTTGAAGTAGATGAGGACAAAACCAACTAAAAAGAAGCATCTGTCCACCAAATACAAAAAAATACAAATATTTGGCGCGACAGATCCATGGGATCCAGGGCCTGCCTTCTCACAACTATTTGTGTTGTTCCACGAATGGAAGGGGCATACTGTTTTGTAATGCCGTATCCAAAAGGCAATTTTTATTTTGAGACGCTTCTTCATGACAGTTTTATTCTCAGACGCTCACGAGAGCTGTGGTCGTGATAGAAATTTTAGGTGTTGTTTGGAGACTGAACCTGGAATCTAGGTCATACAGTGCGACATAGAATCCACATGGTTCCCAGTTCGATTTCACGCAAATTTGAAAACAAGCAAGGACTGGTCATTGTCCAGCAATGTGCTCGCTCCATTGACGGCAACACCTCATTTCTGAAGAAAAAAACAAAACCAGGCTCGATGGTGCTACGAGTGTAAAATGCACACCAATCAGTGCATTTTTGTGGATCGAAAGGTAATTTCATGAATCTCTTGTTGGTTTTGGTTTACTTTACTTCAAATGGAGTTTTTTTTTGTTTTTTTTACCGACGTACCATCAAGCCAGTAATGCACAGCGACGCATTGTCGACGTAAATGATGGTCGTTTGGCTTTAATTCTTGCACCAACTGAATCCTGTAAGTATATAGGCCAAAGCCCAATTTCGTTCGACCGTCAAACCAAGGAACCTCGGCGATACTAGCCTCTACAGCGGCGATATACTCTTCAAAATGCACAGTTCTCAATCTGGTTGATGGATTGATGTCCAATATAGTGAACAGAGTGCCAAAGTTACGTCAAATTACGAGTTCCTTTGGACAATTATGCACCATAGAGTGGAAGAATATTAAGGATCAGCAGGTTGCAATGCTCCGATTGTCAAGAGTATGTTGACCTACATGGTTGGAGTTTCCACTTACAAGAGGCAATGGCCCCTAATCAACCGATTTCCAATCGGTGGCAATATGGATGTGTCCGCTTCACTGATGTTCATTTCCGACCCCATTCTTGCCAAAGCGTCTGCCTTCTCGTTACCTTCAATATTGGTATGTCCGGGAACCCAGCAGAGTTTGACCGAATGGTGTCTAAACTGCCTTTGATTTAATTGTATTAGATTTAATCGATTTTAGAGCTGCTTGACTGTCAACGAAGATGGTTATATCCGACGGGGGGAGGTGACTGTCTTCTATGCATTTAGCAGCTTTGAATACACTGCATGCTTCTGGTAGTCTGCATGATTCCTGTTTTTGCAATGTTTCCGAGTAAAATCCTGCACCCGTACCTATGTCCATTTTTGAGCCATCTGTGTAGACTGTGATCCCTAGATCGTTGTCTATACTATTGGACTTTCCACTCTGCTCGGCTTGGGAATAGGACTGGGATATCAAAATTGAAGTCGTTATAGGGGACTATATAATCCGATGTGGGTGTGGACCATTGTCTTTGTAGCGTTTAGTATTACCGCATGTCCATAGGTGGTCTCTTTTCACAGGTTGGATTCTTTCAGTCTGAGAGCTCCTTTCGTGGCAGAGCATTTTGATGAACAAGTCTAAGGGAAGAATATGAAGAATAATATCCAAACCTGTTTGCGGCGCGCTTCTCACAACTCCAGTAGTGCAGAGTGCTGCAAGCCTTTGCACTTTGTAGAGTTCCTTCATATAGCTCTTTGTACTCGTAGGTGTCCACCAGACTAAGGATCCATATGAGATGATGGGCCTGATAATTGCTTTGTACATCCAGTGAATGATGTGCGGTTGCAATCCCCACCTTCTCCCAAAGGCCCTCTTACAAGCATATAGAGCATTCATTCCTTTCTTTGTCATTTCTTTTCCAGGATAACTTGGAATCTAGAATGACGCCAAGATATTTCGCCTCAGATGAGAGGATTATAGTGGTGCCATCTAGCTTTGGTAATGTGAAGTCGGGTATCTTTCTTCTCCTAGTGAACAAGACAAGTTCAGTTTTCTACGGATTGACCCCCAAACCGTTCTGTTTTACCCAAGCAGAGAGAGCACTTTGAGAACAGATTCCATTAGTTCACTGAAGCAAGAATTTGCCTTTAATCAGTATTACTAAGTCATCTACGATTTTGATTCTCTTCTCTGTGAAGATTCTAAGGATTTTGTTGACGGTAAGGAGCCAAAGCAGTGGAGAAAGGACTCCTCCTTGTGGCGTGCCCCTTGTTGTCATCTTCCTTACAGAACTAGGCCCGATGGCTGGCAAGTTGATGATCCTGCAGTTAAGCATGTTTTCAACCCAGTTTACGACGAGCCTGTTTACTGTCAAATCTTCCAAGGCTTTCACTATTGAGTTCGTTTTTACATTATTGAAAGCGCCCTCAATATCCAGAAACGCTGCCCCATAGTGTATTCTTTCGCATCTAGAGAATGCTTAATTTCCCTGACCACGCTATGGAGAGCGCTATCCACCGATCTACCTTTAAGGTAGGCGTGCTGTGCTTCACATAGGTTTTGGGAGTTAATCAATCCTCTGATATGAAGGTCAATGAGTCGCTCTAGGGTTTTTTTTTTGCAAAAACGATGAGAGACTAATTGGCCTATAGTCTTTAGCGGTAGAGTGGTTAGATTTTTATTTGATTTAGGAATGAAAATTACCCTTACCTCTATCCATTTGCTAGGTATGTATCCCGTGCGCATACAGCTTGAGAATATGTAAACGAGGTGGGGTACTACCTTGCTCAGAGACTGTTCCAGCATAGCTGGTATAATTTCGTCAGGTCCTGCAGATTTGAAGGGTTTGAACGAATTTATAGCCCATGCCACTTTGTCTTCATTTATAATGTTGGATATCACTTCCTCTTCTCCGTATTCTAGAGGAACTGCAGTCTTGCAAGGGGTGGCACTTTCAATTTCTTTACAGCCGGGTAAAGTGAGTATCCATTAGGAGTTCTAAAGATTCCTGGCTGGATTCTGCCCATGTACCGTCAGACCTCTGGATATATCCGGGGACGCAGGGGTCTTTGGATAGTATCTTTCGGAGCCTCGCGGCCTCGTTTTCGTCCTCTATGGATTCACAGAATTTTTGCCATGATCTTAGTTTGAAAAGTTTCCTAATTTTTACTCTAAGTTGTCGAAGCTGTGGGGTCCACCAAACCGCGTTGGTTTTCCTTCGAGTTCGACTGATAGGACACGAACTATTGAACGATTCTTTCAGAGTATGTACCAAGTTGTCTACCGCATTCTCAATGTTAGTCGTACTTGAAGTAGCCTGTGGCTGGTTGCGGGGCTAGCTTCGTTGCGACTAAGTTTGAAAATTTTTCCCTGTTGACTTTTTGGCGAAGGGTTTGGGCTTATCTTTAGTCAAGTTGAGGGTGAAAAGAATTCGGTTGTGACCCGAGGAAGAGCAGGCATTGGAGACTCTCCATTCCTCAACAATATTGGTATCTGTCACCAATCTTAACAAAATTGGCTACAAAATTGGCTACAAAATTGGCTACAAAATTGGCTACAAAATTGGCTACAAAATTGGCTACAAAATTGGCTACAAAATTGGCTACAAAATTGGCTACAAAATTGGCTACAAAATTGGCTACAAAATTGGCTACAAAATTGGCTACAAAATTGGCTACAAAATTGGCTACAAAATTGGCTACAAAATTGGCTACAAAATTGGCTACAAAATTGGCTACAAAATTGGCTACAAAATTGGCTACAAATTTTTCGTAAAATACCAGGCCACCAGAATTATATAGACGCAGCAGCTCGTCTGCTACAATCTCAGTTGTTCTCATGTTTACTTCTACTTTCATAGAAGGAGGTGTGATCGGGCACACACTGACAATTGCGTAAGTCAGACTTTAAAGCCAGCTACGTTTACAAATCCACTTCCACATGTATGTGAGTCAAGTCACTCAGCGTATTCAGCAAAGAGAGAAGTAGAAACACTCAACACTGAGCGCATTCATTAAAGTGGGATGTGTCTTAAATTTTTATTTTTTTTTAGCGTATTCTTCAGCTGAATAGAAAGCTTAACAGAGGTAGCTGTGTCTATGCTCCTGTCTCCTGTCACTGCCCCAAGAGCGTTATTCAATCTTCGAAGCTAGTCTTGATTGTTGGCTTCTCTTGCTACTACTCCACTCAGCAGTATGTTGATTCACTTTGGTAAAAGTGACCCACATACTCGTATTTTATGAAAATACCTTTCAAAAGGAGTTCAGTGTTAGTACAAGCCATTGTGGATTGTCAAAATCCATCGACGTCAACCCGAAATCTCCACAATTAGTCTAAAAATCGCCGTGAAACACCAGGCACCCAGGATTTCAAGAAAGCAGCTAATCTCGGGTGTTCTCATTCTACTTCTCCAGAGAAGGAGGTGTGATCAGGCACACACTGACAATTGGATTGTCTACACTTTCAAGCCAGCCACGCTTACAAATCCACATGCAAGTCAAGTCCGAACTGAACTGAGCTCCCCATCAACTTGAACGCTTTAAGCTTTCTATTCAGCTGACGAATGCGCTCAGTTTGAGTGCCACTACTATCTTTGCTGAATACGCTCAGTATGTGAGTGATCCAACTTCTCTCTTTGCTGAATACGCTCAGTGACTTGACTCACATGTGGAAGTGGATTTGTAAACGTGGCTGGCTTTAACGTGCAAATAGCCCAAATGTCAGTGTGTGCTTGATCACGCCTCCTTCTTTGGAGAAGTAAACACGAGAACAACCGAGATTGTGGCAAGAGATCAGCTGCTTTCTTGAAAATCTGGGAGCCTGGTGTTTCACAGGAGATGTTGACGGAAATGTTTGACGAAGGCAGCATTTTTTGTAGATAAATAGATGAGAATAGAGAATGTTGACTTATGTCCCACTAAACTGTCTGTAATAGACACGATACGATAAGGCAGACAGACATTGTAGTCCCGTCCGACCGATCGATCTCACCGTGTGTGGCTTTGTTGGACAGTCTGTTCGGCGGCGACGGTCGAATGAATATCGAGCAATATATGCTATTTGGTCGGACAGACTAGGTCAGACAAACAAATTGTATCGTGACTTACGTCTCTAAAACCACACACAGCCCCCCAAAACCTTGAATGCTTCAAAGCGACCAAAGCTAACCACATGAACCACGGCGCTACTGTCCGTAGCGACACTATTGGCAAAAGTATCTTCGAAGTGGTTAAGGAGTTTCTCAAAAAAATAAAAAAAAATAACAAATATTTGGTGCAACAGGTCCATGGGATCTAGGGCCTAACTTCTCACAATCCTTCGTGTTGTTCCACAAATGGAAGGGGCCTCCTGTTTAATGTCGTATTCGTAGGGCAACTTTCTTTTTGAGAATCTTTTTCATGACAGTCTAACTCTTGGATCTTTGTCAGACACTTGCGAGAGGTTGGGCCGTGAAAGAAAGAAATTTTAGATGTTGCCTTGGGATTGAACCCTCGCTCCGTAGTCCAACGCACTAACCACTTGATCCACAATTGCGTGTTAGCCTCCAAATTTGTTGTGTTGTCTTGTTTTGTTTGGTTTTTTTTTTTTTTTTTTAAGAGTTCATGTTGGTTCCACAAGTGCTTACTGGGTATGAGGTGGTCCTTCCTCGGCATAGCCGGTTTTACTGGCATTAAGGCACTGTTACGACAAGCCCTGCCAAAGTATTTGAATGAGCTCGTTAAAGATTGATGCATCCTTGGACACTATTACAAAAGGGACAGGATAAATTACTTCCACATCTGGCAAGGATACTAAAAAGTAGTATGGCACTGGGCTATATACCGAACCAGTGGAGACTGGCGAAGGTAGTGTTCATTCCAAAAATGGGGAAGAAAGACCCAAGTCTACCGAAGTCCTACAGACCGATAAGCCTAACATCGTTCCTTCTCAAAACGATGGAAAAGATTGTGGACAACTATTTAAGAGAGGAAGTACTACGTACATCTCCTCTTCATCACCGTCAGCATGCCTACAGAACGGGAGTAGATCAACAGAGACTGCTCTGTTCCAGCTGACTGAAACTATCCAAAGCGCTCTTGAAGCAAAAGAGATAGTACTGTGTGCCTTCTTGGACATTGAAGGAGCATTCGACAACACATCCCATGAAGCAATTGTGCGAGCTCTAGAACGAAAAAGGGGTAAATAACACAGTATCTAAGTGGATGTATGAACTTCTGAGCACAAGATCAGCAGAGACTCATACATCAGAAGGCATCATCAAGGTCAGAACAGCAAAAGGCTGCCCACAAGGAGGAGTCCTCTCTCTCTTAATGTGGAGCCTTGTCGTGGATGAACTACTTTAGGATCTCACAAACCATGGCATCAACTGTCAGGCATATGCTGATGACATAGTTATTATTAATTTGAGGAAACCCTATGCGATATAGTACAACGGGGACCTAATATAACTCGCGAATGGTGTTTGACGGCTGGGCTAAGCCTTAATCCGGCAAAAACTACAATAGTACCCTTCACGAGGAAAATAAAACTAGAAAGACTGACGCCAATAAGGCTGTCGGGTACAATACTGACACCAGTCACAGAAGTTAAATATCTGGGACTAAACCTAGACAGTAAACTCATCAGGAAAAACCATAAAGAAGAGATAACCAGGAAAGCTGTCGAAGTCTGGCGGGCAAATCTTGGGGATGTAGCCCTACCATCCTTAGGTGGATGTATATTGTTATTGTGAGACCAATGATCACATATGGAGCGATTGCATGGGCAAGACACTCACCAAGGTGCAAAGACGGGCATGCCTCTGTATCACAGGGGCCATGAGAACTTGTCCAACTGCGGCCATGGAGGTACTATTGGAATCGATTCCTTTGCACCTCGTGGTTGAGGAATGTGCAAGTAAAACGATCCTAAGGATGGCTGAGGAAGGAATTGGAAGGGACAAGTGCAAAAAACAAAAAACTACCACTCCTAGCTTTTCCCAGGGATGACATCATTAGAAGGTTTAACTTTCAAAAGTACTTTGTTGTCAAGTTCAGTAACAAAAAAAAGTTGGAGCAATGTATCCACTATCTACTAACTGAGCAATCATACAACAAAGTGGTACACAGATGGATCAAGAACTGGCAAAGGAACTGGAGCAGGAGTATTCGGGCCTAGAACCAAATACTCTGAATCCATTGGCAAAAGTACCAGTATCTTTCAGGCTGAGATCTATGTCAAACATAGATGTGTCGTCCAGATTGATTTGACTATATTGTCAGATAGCCAAGCTTGACTCCTACATCATTAAGTCCAAACTTATGTGGGAATGCCTGCAAAAACTTAATGAACTAGGCAGTAGAAACAAAGTAACCATCTGTTGGATACCTGGTCATGTGGGAATAGAGGATAATGAAATGGTCGACTCCCTAGCAAGAAAAGGAGCATCAGAATCCTTCATAGGTCCTGAACCATTCTGCGGAATAGGGGATCATACCCTCAAAGAAGAATTCAGGAAACAAGAAAGGGAAAACAGGGCAAGAACCTGGAACAACGCCCATGGAATGAGGTAAGCCAAGAAACTTCTAGGGCAATATATTGTCGAAAAAGATTCGACGCATGCATCAGCATGAGCAAAAATAACCTCCGTATCCTAACGGGCTTCCTAACGGGGCATTGTAAACTCAAGGAGCACCTAAGGAAACTAGGTATATCTGAAGAAGGACTCTGTAGATTCTGCAATGAGTCCAGCGAAATCCCGGAACATGTGCTGGGATCCTGTGGGGCATTGACCCACAAAAGACTGAAATACTTGGGCAAGTACCAATTATCAGATGAAGAAATACCGTCACTAGATCCAGCACTCATCCTTAGATTCTTAAAGGAAACTGGATTAGAGAGAGAGAGAGAGCTCTAGGACATACTTCTTCCGCCAAGGCGTAGTAAGAGTGCTTTACCCTCGAAATAATTCCGAAAGGAATCCAAAAACGAGTGGAACTCTAATGAGGGCATGTACCTCCCCGAGGTGTTAGCTGGGGGCACAATAGACCAATAGGTCGCAGTGCAACATACCCCATTCTCAAATAATAATAATCCTTGGACACGATTTACAGATTTACTACTCTTTACTACTCTGGGTCACAGAAGCTTCAAGGTAAGTAGTCCAAGAACATATTAAATCAAGTAAAGTAAACCGAACCGACTTTATTACGAATGTGTTAGATTGTATACTTTAGATAGGTACTTCCTCCCTTGTCAAGAGTATGAATAATCCTAACAACTACTATACTCTCTGTACAGCTTCTCATCGATTTTCCTTCTATTTTTATATCCCACATGAATTTGTATTCAAAAAAAAAAAAATTCAAAAAAAAAAAAAAACCATATGAAACACAAGAACCCACACTCTATTCACTTTAAGGACTCTTTTTTACTACAAATCCCATCAAATGTACATACGCACAAGAACTTCAGCTACAAAATGTTCAAATACTGCTGAAACTAGCAATAAAATTTAGTTCTCTATTCATTAAATGTGAAAACAAGAAAAACAAACACACAAAACCGAGAAAAAAAAATAAAAATATATTTCCTTCTGTACCACCACCACCAACCATGTGTGTATATGGTTCAATCTATCCTCTGAGACGGTATCCATATAAGTAGTACAATAAATCCTTGCACTGCACCACATGCTATATCAAAACTAAAAAAATTTACACAAATAGTGGAATCCTTTCTCGAGGATAAACAACACACACAATAGAAATTCATTTGCAAATTAAGTTCTATAGTTTTGAAAATAAATAATAAAAATAAAAAAAAAAAAAGGAGACGTCCTTAACAAAAAAAATGGACGAGATACACAATAAGGAACAAAAAAAAAAAAACTTGAAAAAAAAGTCAAAATCTCGCCAAAGAAATGTAATCGTTTCTACCGGAATACATTGACAGGGTAGCACAATCATTTACCCCAGAACAAAAAAAAAAAAAAGCTAAGAAAACCAAAAAGAAAAGATTTCATCCCCTAAAGCAGCAGAAATGTCTGTTATGCAACAACCAAAAGAATGTATCCTCGAGAGTGTGGATAGGAAGAAGAATCTTCCTCTACAGTAGTATGAGAGTAGTATGAGTACGAGTACGAGTACGAGTACGAGTAGTAGTAGTAGTAGTTTGTTGTTAACTAAATATTTTGTGTTCCAACACCCCCCTCGCCACCCCTGCCCCCCCAAATTCGACCGATCGACCGAATCATGTCGGTAGAGGGAGAGACTCAGGATGAAAGAAGAAAGGTGGATATCCTTTCATTTTGATGGTCTTATAGTTTAACATTAGATTTCACCTTTCGAATGAGTTGACTGCAAATAAGTAAATGAAGTTAATTCCAAGATTTCGATTATGTAAGTCATCCACTTTAGTCTCTTATTCCTGTGGGCAAATGCTAATTTTATGTAAGTGTATGCTATCCTGTGTGCTGTATGCTGCCACTGCTACCACTTGCTACCACTTGCTACCACTTGCTACCATTGCTACGATTGCTTACCACCGACCGACGAACGGCATCGCCTCCAGACCAAGGGCAGAGTAGAAGAGATAAAAATTGATTTTAGTATCATTAAGAAATGAGTGGTATACCATGAAGTAGCCTTAAAGGATAGCGCATAAAATGGGGCAAAATAGGGAATTCTATTTAAAGGATTTTCGTTAGAGATGACGACGTAGATACGTACGTATGTATTGTATGTATATACCTAAATTCAGGGGGACCTGGGGCTGATTTATGGGTCAGGGTTTTTATGATACTCATCTTATTTTTTTTTTTCTTTTTTTTCTTCTTTTTTTCTGGAATATTATCGTACCGTAGTTGAAATTTAAGTCCGAGTCATTTCTTACTTTAAACGTGAACATCTCCTCTCCACTCTCCAGTCTCCACAGGAAAATATATATGTATGTATATATATATAAAAAAAAAAACGACCAGTTTTAGTTGGCAGGTGACAGGTATAATATCTCATGACAGGCAAACTTATGAACTATTTATTCTTTTTGCTTGGTAGTTGGTTGGATTTTGTTTTGTTTTTATTTTTCAAGTGTGGAACGTGTGTGTACCGACCTATCTACTGACACATCTTCGATTAATTGAAATGAAACAAGTTGAAAGTTTGCTTTTTGTGTTGTCTCATACACACAGAGAGAGAGAGAGAGAGAGAGAAAGAGAGAGAGAGGACAATTTACTGTGAAATTTTCTGTGCGATATTAGGCGAAAAAGAAACGTATCTGTTGTCATTGTTGATATGTCAAGTTCCACAAAAGAGTTCCGAAACAAAGTAAAAGTTAAAGTAAAAGTAAAAGTCTCTCTCCGACCCACTCCCCGATCCTTATTCCTTTCATTTTCGATATTTTGGATAAATCAAAAACAAAACACACATTCCACACACACCCACATATATATATGTTACAATCGAAGGGTTAGAGTTCTGACACTGCTACTGGCATTTGGTATGGCATTTGGTACTGCTACTACTACTGCCACTGGGAACAGAGTAGTACGTACCTTCGCCCATATAAGCGCGCACAATATATCAATCACTCAAAGTTCGTCATAGGGGATAGGAATAAAATTTATTATGTATGATTCTTCTTCTTTCTACCTTTTTGCCTATTTCTAGAATAACATCAATTTAGCGATAAATTCTCTCCAGGATGAGGCTATTTATCTTTTTTTTTTTTCGTTTTTACTTATGTGTGTAACTTTCTCTCCTGTTTGATGGACCAGGAGACAGCCGGAGACTACCTTTAGAAAGCAGCAACTTCTTCTATTTCGTATCCTTGCATGAGTAGATATGAATATTTTGACATTTAACGTAAAGGAATATCGAAAATAAAAAATAAAAAATAAAACATAAGCGCATAGGTAACTTGGTTAAGGTTTCTACAAACTGACTTGTGTGTGTGTCTGGTAAAGTCGCACTTTTCGAAAAAAACACAAAAATTTACATATTTATGTATGTATTTGTTTGAACGTGATTAATGTGCTAATAAGGGATAATGTGCATACCCGTCTTGGAAAAGTAAATGCTGGCAATTTATACGTCGCCTCAGAGATGAGTAATTTAAGACATATTTCTGTGGAAGATTATTATGTATTATGTTTGGAGGTGCCTTAGAGATATACACTGCGGCGGCTTGTTTGACTGGCGCTGTCGTTTCGGCTATTGATTTATTTTTATTTTTTTTTATTTTTTTTTAATTTTTTTGTATAGGAACGTTTGTTAGAAAATTTGCATAGAGCTGGTGTCTAGGCTGTAGTGAGATGTGTTCCACAAAGTCATGAAGAAGAGGATTTGTGATATCTTAGAAAACGTGGGTTATGCCAACAATGTCCCTTGATGGAGATAGAGATGTCAGAAAAAATATTTTGAAATGATCCCTTTGGAGTTGGAATCTTTGCATACAAATATATTTTTTTTTTTTGGCGAGGAGAAGATAAATATTAAATCAATGAGTTAGAGTTTCACTCTATTCGATCCCGGGCACGCCGCTGCTTCCAGTTGTCTAGATCTGCGATAGGTAGATCCATAAACGAAGGTTCGGTCTACTTTGTCGTCTTCTTGAACCTCGTCCAATCGCTCGATGTGGCCGAGCCAATGTAGTCGACGTGTTTTTGCTTTTTGGACTACAACCACATCTTGGTACAGCTCATCGAATTCAAGGTTTCTTCAGATGACTAAGCGGGTCTCAATGACATTGGAGAGACAGACAGACATAGGCTGAGTATTGGAGATAATACTGACGATAGTTCATTGACACGGATTTCGATTCGGTAGCGATTTCTGTTTCAGAAGTTTCAACCCTAATCACGTCTACCAACAGATGACCTGACTATACCTAACAAGAATCACAATCCCATTGCAAGGGCATACTCCCGAGAAACTCCAATAAAACAGGATAGTTGCATCTGCCTACTCCAGTAAAGTGTTTCCCAAACCGAAAAAAGAAAAAAAAACTTTGCATATCTACTGTCTGCCGACAGTCCCCCAAATAATGTGGAACGTAAGTTCATAATTTGATTGTGGCATGGATTTATGTCTCTACGCCGTACACATAACTGACATACGTGAACAAAATTCTTTATATCCTTGCGTCTTTGTCATAAATAAATACTTCCACATGTTTGTACATGTACAGAATGTGTATTAAAATACCCATTTGACGGCACCTGTTGTAATAAACAAAAGTAACGCCCAGACTATGTGGGAGCATTCTTAAAAGCGACTTTGGGGAAATTATTTGTTTCCTTTGTGAGCAATCAAGATTTTTCCTTGTTTCTGTATCTTTTCTTTTTTTTTTTTTTTTTTTCAAAATAAAAACGCTCTACAACCACCGTATAGCGTCTGTAAAATATGATTGAAATAAAAAAAAAATTATGTCCATTCGTTCCACATAAAAGGAAGTCACCGTCTGAGCAGTAGCAGCTTCATCTAAGCACGTACTCCGGAAGGGATAAAATGGACCGTAATATTTTGTGTATTAACACCATCAAAAACCATCGTCCCTTTGTTGGTTGTGATAGAGCATAAATATGTTGTTGAATCCTCAATAAAGGAGAAATATATGTGTGTATCCTTCAATTAGAACAAAAAGCCCACAAAATAGTCTCCATCCATTAAATTAGGATAATTAGGATTCACCAACTGAAATATAATACATATTGCATTCCCCAGTTAATAGAGTCCGAGTTACAATACCACACCATACTATACCACAGGCAATCAAGTTAGAAGAGAGAGAGAGAGAGATTCAAGCCCTTGATGTTTTGTGGGACACACACGCAGGTGATAACATCAGGTTTTGGTCAAATTGATAGTTAATTAATTGCGTATGTGGAATGGGGTCGGGCGGTCCTTTTGTGCGCCAAGACATACACATAAAAGGACCATCGAGACGCAGACTGGGGCGACTTAGATGTTGAGAAATTCAAGAATTTGTTCCTCATACATAATTAATTGGGTTAGCAATGCCAGCATTTCCTTTGATTTGTTTTGGGTCGATGTATGCTTATGCACATTGTTGATGTGGCAAGGATGCGTTTAATTAGCTCTGGATTTTATTGGGACTTATTCAAAATAGACTCTGTTTGAATAATATAATCTTTTCTCTCTCACTGCCACTCACTAATGAAGTCATCTTCTACACTCCGAGAGAGAGAGAGAGAGAGACGGAGTTTCGGTTGGCATGGCAGCTTGGTTATGGTCTGGTCTTAATTAAATTCTTCCTTTTTCATCAAATTAACCTAAAATGTGATCTCTCTCTTGTACGAACGACTGACGCAGGAGAGAATGGCTATTCTTTTTTTTTTTTTCTTATTCTTTTTCTTCTACATTTTGATCCTATCAGTTCAGTTTCTGTGGTTACTCTATGATTATAATTTTGCTGCGGTAAATTGATACATTCGAGGCGTTCATTATTAACATTGAACTTTCTTCCTTCCTCAAACCGATGAAGTAAGTAAAAGTCAAAGGACCATCACCGTGTGGTTTAGAGAAAAAATAAAAAAAATCTTTTTCTCCTTGGATAAGCGCTACGTCGGTTGTCGGTCGTCGTTGTCGGATATTAATAAGGACCTTGGGATTGGTTGTAGTCATTTATTTTTTTTTTCTCTCTTTCTCCATCTCATCTCTGTTGAGTGTTAGTGTTTCGTGCAAATTGCAATTTATTTTTAATAATTCTCGTACTGCCCTGCAGAGTCAATGGTATTCAAGGAAATATATATAATTAGGTTCCATTCATGTGGTAAACTAATGGCAATTTATCCATACCGTTCTGACAATACTTCAGCTGTGTGGATGCAACTGGAGCACACCTTAAAAAATAAGGAGATACCATGCCATATCGAATATTGGAATCTGCCAACTCGATTGTATCGAGTAACGCTCTCTATATCCTTTTTTTTGTTTGTTTTGTTCTGTTCAACGAAAGTGTGTTTAATTTTTCGCAAATCGCTATCCCTGTTCTCTTTGAATAATAAATCTCGGCAAGGACTGTGTAAAACTTTCCTCCGAGCTGAAGTACCTTGGCATTACAATAGCATGCTGCTGAAAAGGCACCAAAGGCAACGGCTGCAATGGGAATAATTACGAAAGCTGCCGCATGAATAATGTTTCCAAATGGGGGCTGGTGCAATGAAGATGAAATCATATAAAAAGAAGACTGAGACATCTTACATCACGAGGACTGGAGACCCTATTCACAAACGAGCAGGAAGGAAGGAACCAGGAAAAACCTTTCCATTTGGCATTTGCAAGGACTGATAAAGTGGAGCCTTACTTCTCCCATCACATTTCAGTTGAGGCACAAGCTAACGCCGAACTGCAGGACCATCTTCTGTATTCAGTCTTAAGGTCCATTCACAGCTTATCGATCTGCGAATGCGAATATTCAAATTTTGACGATTCATTCACAGGATTCATTGTTTCTGGTCCAGAATAGTTAAAAAAATAGCAGTCTGTGAATTTTACTTGTCATTCGTGAGATTAAACTATCGCCAATGTTTTGATCGCGTGAATGTGGATTGCGTTCTACATGTGTGGAATGTGAATAAATTTCATGAAGCATTCAGCGAATTGTTAATTTTTTCACAAAAACTGATCGAAATTCAAGTTTTTTTTACATCAATCGATAGATAAATTAATTTCTGTTCTTCTGAAGTATTAAAATTGCCAATTGGCGTGTTTATAAAAGTTCTAAAAAGGGTTTGTTTGACGTTCAATTTTATTTTGATAGATTTCGATGTATTTTTGTTTATTCAAATATATTTGATTTTTTACTGTCAACGTAACGTTACGTTTGTCATATTTTTTTTTTAAAGAAAAATCCTAATCCCTTTCCTTTGCAAGGATATCTATCCGCTTATTTCTAAACTTTCCCTTTAAAGCAGCAACGCTACTAACTAGTAGCTCTACAATAATTTACTTCAATGGGTAGATGAACTTAAATGAATTTCCAAAAATTTTGTACTTACCACTAAATCCTTTTGGAACGTGCGAACTTTCTTCTTCTATCGTGGTGTTGTCTTACTTTAGGTTTTTTTGTTTTTTTTTTTTTATATATCTATACACAGTTTGAGTGTCTATTAAGTACACTCCTGGGAGAAAAAGGGAAAGAAATTAATAAACAAGTACAGTACACAAGGAGGAAGTTAATTCACTTCAACAAGAATGAAAGTAAAATTATAAAAAAAAAATACTAGGTATAGGGTACAAGTATAACATCACACACACACACACACACACACGGGGGGATACAATAGAGTACAGTAGAAACAATTACACATTATTAGAGTGTGTAACAAGACACAAGTGTTATCCACTTATGGTAATAAACACCATACACTCTTTTCCTCTTTTGGTTTTATCTACTTAATTGTGCCTCTGTGCACCTTTTCCTTTTTTGAAGTAGTATGTCAAGAGGTAGACACAGGAATATAGGATCATTTTGGTTAGGAATCGAATTAATATCGCTTGAAGGAATAAAGGAAAAAAATAATAAAAGAAAGTAGGTACCACTTAATATAATCACCATCATCACCGCCACTGACGACACGTTGACGTTGGATACCAATTAAATTTGATAACTGGTACCTACTCTTAATAACCAGAGTGTAAATGAATATGATACCCGTGTCCTTGTATCAATGAAATAAATCTGTCTCTTGGTTGCGTGCCCTTCTGAAGGAAACGTTGCGCGTTTTAAAACAAAAAAAAAATACCTACATCTACTTCTAACGAATAAATGGTTTGAAATTTGGATTTTTTTTTATACCTATCGCAACGTCGTCACCTCCTAGAGGTACTGGATAATCGAAAGGTGACATAACGATGAGTTATATTCTCAGGAACTAGGAGTAAATGAAAAGATAAGGCTCCCCACAAATAGCCGGCCATGTAAAGGAAAACCTATTGTGATGAAACAAATCGATAGATGGATTCCATAGAAAGACAAGCTGATGCACTCTCATGCAGTTGCTTCAATATTGTACTACAAAACAGGGTATGCAACGCCCAATCCAGTACATCAGACATTATCTTTCAAAACTCCACGCAATCCACATCGACGTGATAGGAAACCAATGCCCAAATCAGTACATCAGACATTATCTTTCAAAACTCCACGCAATCCACATTCGACGTGATAGGAAGAGAATGCCAAAGCCAGTACATCAGACACTATCTTTCAAAACTCCCCGCCATCTACATCGACATGATAATAAGACAACGCCAAAACCAGTACATCAGACACTATCTTTGAAAAATCCACGCAATCCACATCGACGTGATAGGGAGACAATGCCCAAGCCAGTACACTATCTTTCGAAAATTCACGCAATATCTTCGATTAAGTGACGACATCGACGTGATACGAAGAACAAAGCATTGAGTCAGCAGATATCAGAAAAGAGACTGAAACATCTTACAGAACCAATGCGTTGAAATTTTCTAAGAACATCACGATGACTGGACTCCCTATTCACAAACGAGCAGTAAGGAAGCAACTAGGAAAAACCCAGTATGTTCCAAGAACAAAGCATTAAGTCAGCAGTACATCAGAATGGGACTGGTTATCAACGAAGACAAGACCAAGTCTATGCTTTCATCAACAAGAGTCGGCTCCCACCGCAGAATTGGTCAAAATGTGACTCCTGATAGGTATAACTTCGCGGTACTCAAGGATTTTGTCTATCTGGTCACTGTTGTAAACTCATCAAACAACATGAGGCACGTAGAATAAGGCCTACTGTCTATGACGGCGTCATTTGTAGGTTGCATGCAATCCGCAAGAACTTTCATTACAACCGTGAGTACTTGGGTACTTCGATCGAAATTTCTTTTCAAAATTCTCTTCTATTTCGGCAACACAACATCATCCACTTTGGAAGTAACTTTGCAATATTTTCCAACGTTCTTCGATACTGAGTTTCTGCGAAGATTTTAAACGCATAAAGGCTTTCAAAATTGTGTCAAAATTTTGACCAAAATTTCTTTTCAAAATTCGCTTCTATTTCGGCAACACAACAGCATCCACTTTGGAAGTAACTTTTCAATATTCCCCAACGTTGCCAAGCATAAATCGATCCATTTTGTACTGATACTGAGTTCCTGTCAATTTTTTGATCGCATACGAGCTGTCAGTGTCAAAATAACATTTAATTCAAAAAGAAACCAATAGATGGCCCAGCCTTTATAACAGTTTTAGTCCACTGAACTTCTTCAATATCGTTTGCAGATTTTTCTAAGTTACTGTCCGTCGTGTTGGCTTGATACTGTTGCATGGATGTTAGAAATGTATGTTGACAACGCATGACCTTGTCTTAATGCTTTTTAGACATCAAAGGTCTCGGTGGTGTATCCTAAAAGGAAGAATTCTCTGTCCCCATTCTGGAAAGATTGGCGGCTTTGGTTTGTCTCTATAAAATCTGTCATAATCGCCATTAAGATCCACAAATCTTTGTCGTGACCCATTCTTATATTCTTCCATACATTGTTCCTGGAGTTGAATCTCTGAATAGATTCTTTTTGGAATAGACGATGCCATTCCCGTTTCTGTTGGTCGTACGATCTACAGTGCCTCACATTGATGGTACATACAGTCCTGGAATTATTTTCCTATCTCATCAGATTTGACAAGGACTTTCATATAATATGTAATTCAATGAGAAAATGCCTCGTGATCCTTCTACAAACATACCTACATAGGTACCACAAAAGTTATATCACTTAAGCCCCAAAGTAATGCTCATCATCTGACGACCTCAATTATTATTACATAAAGCTTGGCCAATTCCCTTCCCTGGCCAAGATATTTATGGAATTTTTCAATTGTCAAGAAAATATGATACCTACTCCAGAAACAGTGATAAAAATAAATTATCTCTCATTTGTCATTCCAATCAAAATGGATTTCACAGAATTGTGGTCGACATAACTTGTGTTACTCTCTCTCTCTCCATCATCCATCCATCCATCCATCCATCCATTCCCATCGAGACCATGACTTAAGAATGCAAATAATTTAATATCAAACTTTAACTATGACAATTATTGTGTTTACCAGTGGTTAAAACGTGGATAACGACAAACATATACATTTGTATGTAAGTACGTATGTACGAGTGTGCGAGGACTACCACCAAAGGGAAAGGCAAAGGCAAAGGCAAAGGCAAAGGCAAGAAGGGAACACAAGTTAGAAAAATGTGTTTTCACAGATGTCATGCATATTTCAAAAACGCTTGACTCCTCTCCTCACGCAGTCAGTCACAATTAAATTCCTTAACTTCCACTTTCTCCACAAGGAGAGAGAGAGAAGTTAAGAAAATCATTTATCCCAAACCCAATCCCCCGGCCCCATATCCACTGTTTTTTTGGGTGGGAAGTGGGCAATGTATGTGTATATAGAAATAAGTTACCCAAAGTAAGCAAAGCCCAAGCTAAAAGGAACGAGGAAAGCAAGGCAATCTCAATTCCTCAATTCCTCAATTCCTCTTATCCTTGCCTGCCTGCCTGCCTGCCTGCCTGTTGTCTCTTGCGTCCTGTGTGTGTCTTGCAAGTAAAAAGGGGTTGAAAGTTTTCAAATTTTATACAATATTTGTTTTGTGACAAAAGCCAGAGCATATTCGACACGCACATTTGTCTCCCTAAACAGATGTGTTTTGGCATTAAATCGTTTTACAGCTTATTCCGTTGGCAGCGCGGCACAGAGCTACTATATGTGTGTCTCATGCTCATCTCAGTCTCTACATTTATTCATGCATCAATCCTGGCCGTAATCCTGTTTATTACACACAACGTTTCTGGCGGTTATTCTTCTGTTTTTTTTTTTTTTTTTATTTTTAAAAAGAGATAACGCCACAAAAGGGTTTCCCAGTCGACAGACAACAGTCGACAGTCGACAGTCGACAGTCGACAGTGTAATGTAATCATTAAGCGTTGACCAGGAAATAAAGACAACATCCACACGTTCTATAAGCCGGTAACTATAGGGATAAACTTTTTTCCAACTTACCAGTCCATTGCGGACTGGTAAAATCTGTACTTGAGTTGTTAATTGACGGATAATACTGTAGTAGTAACAAATTCTCATTTATGTACCTCCACTTGACTATCCCGTTCAAAGTCTGTCCAAATTAATGAACTTTATCTCGTGGTAATGCCCGTGCTTCAGGATATCCTACTTATAAAGGAGAGCTCCTTTCTCTGGATTGTGTTTGCATAAAAATTTTGTCTCGTTGTGTACCTTGCAACTATTTAAAGATGATCTTTTCGTAACATCAACCTCAACTTCAACTCAGTCGCCGCCATCAGAGATGAGTTGGTTGAGGTTGATGATGTAGTGCTTTTGTTTAAATAAAATATTTTTTATTTTTGTTTTTTTACTTTGTCCTTAATGAAAGGAGGAGGACGACTGCACAGAGAGAGGTGTAGGCATCCTATACATATTTAGTGAGTAAACTGGATTGTTTGCTTTTTATTAAAAAAAAAAAAATAAAAAATCCAACTTTTGTGGCGCGGCGCGGACCTTTCTGAAGAGACTCTTGCACGTGCAAAAGGAATTATATACTTTATGAGTGGATAAGTCGGAATGGAAGCCACCCTTTGAATGGGAAGTTGTGTGTTGCACAAATGTTTGTTGAGTTGGTTACCGAATTTGATGAAAATGTGAATAAAAGTTGACAGCAGTCAAAAGGGATTTACTTTTCTTTTTCTCTGTTTTGGATGGTGGGCGCAGGGATATAAGTCCACAATTGAATTATGGACTTATGTCCCACCCCATTGGGAAGTAAGTCCACAATTTTTTTGGGAAGATAATCAAGCAAAAATTATTTCACCTTGCTCCTTTGGTTAGCTGGGATATACGTCCACTTTTTTTTGTGGACTTATGGCCTGGTTGATGGTATCTCAAGTACGGCAACAGACAGAAGGAGAGTGATTCTTTCGAAAGGAGCAACATACATACAGAAAAAAAAGGAACACTTTCGAGAGAAAAATTCTTTCAACGAATTGAGGAGGAGATACAACCGCGGACTTTACGAGCGAATGGACAATGATGTTTCAGCGAGAAGAGTATCTTCGAATCACAGCCCCCAAGTTCAAGGAGACTGAACCTTTGCGTAAGGATCATACTATCGTGGATGTCATAGCGCTTGGTGTGGACAATTGGAAGCATTGTGCCCCGAATCGAAGAGATTGGAAGGCTGCCGTGTCAAAAATGGAGAAAGGCACGGGAGCAGAACTCCCACACCGAGCAGAGTGGGACTCGAGCAGCATAGACAACGATCTAGAGATCACAGTCTACACGAATGGCTCAAAAATGGAGATAGGCACGGGAGCAGAATTTTACTCGGAAGCAATGCAAAAACACTTTAGCAGAAGCATGTAGTGTAATCCAAACTAAAATCCTGGCGATAGAAAAACGATTGGGTACCATTCAGTCAAACTCTCTACCTCTATTGTTTCTCCACCATTGGACCAATTGGAAACCCATTGGAACCCTATTGGACCAATTGAAACTCCATTGGAATCGCATTTATTTATTTCATTCTTCCTCCGTGTGTTACATGCTGGGTCTGCTGAGTTTCTGGACATATCAATATTGAAAGGAACGAGAAGACAGATGCTCTGGCAAAAATGGTTTCGGAAATGAAGCAGACACATCCATACTGCCACTGATTGGAAACTTGTATTGACGGCATAATAGAGAAAGAGGTCAACTCGTCCTGGTTATCTAGGAACGACTGTGCCGCCTAAGAAAACAAAGTGCCTTCTGGCACTAAATCGATCCTCTATCTGTATCCTTTCTGGTATAATGGACAGAGTCATGCTAGAGTCCAAAGACGTATGCAGAAGCACGATAAAGGGGTGGAATCTGCTTTGCTACTGTCCCACTTTGCAAGAACGACTCCTTCGCACTCTGGGTTAGTGCCAGTCTCTAGATATCGAATCTCCTCCACTTCATCAAGAGTTCCCAAGCCAGCCAGTAATGCGATAGGTTTTTGGTTTATTGGTATGATTTTCGATCGCATTCAATCAACATTTTTAAAAGGGGATTCACAATGGACCTTTAGGTTCCTGAGTGGACGTGATGAGTTTTTCTGTCACACACCCCTTCTTAACATAACCTAAGTACATAAGTATTTGTTCGCTTCAACAGTGTGGCGTAATATTTCTTATTGGTTCTTGAGGTTAAAGACTCCATTTCAATGTGGATTCCATTTGTGGATTCAAGCCCTATACTATGGTTAAGTTCGTCAAACTTTGTAGCACTCTTAGAATATCTCTTAAAAATCATCGGAGGACTCTACTTTCATGGCACCACACATGCCAATACCTAGAATAAGCACTTCTGTATTTTTTTTTTTTGGCTTTTATCCACGCTACGGGACACGCTTTTATCCATGAAATTTTTTTTTTTTTTGTAATTTACTTAATCACGCTAATTTGGCATTTACATCTGTTCTATATTAAGAAAATGTATCTTTTTTTCGTATCACGTTGCAGTGTGTTGTATAACAAAAGGTTTCCATATACATACGTATTTCCTACCTAAAGGACATAATTGGATAACGATGTTATTGTCACATTTTCTTTTTTGGATATTGGCAGCATACCTTTCTGGAAATGAAATTCATTGCGTAAATGTCGTTACACAACCCCTTTATCTGTTGGCTTTGAATGCCTTCTCATCAAGAAATAGAATCCAACGAAATCTTATCCAATCAAGTTATGTAAAAAAAAAAAAAACGAACGCCTACTAGTTAATAATGGAATCGGTAGCAGTACCATCTGGACACGGATAAGTCCGAAAAGTCATCCAAATAACCCTTTAAATTGAGTTAACATTCATAAATTCAATTCAAAATAAAAAAATTACATAAATCTATACACATGGGTTCCGCAATTCATTGGAAATCTCAAAATTTCCAAGGAGATGTCCCAAATGTCTCACCCTCTACCCGATTAGCATAAAAAAGGACACACACAAGTTTATAAAACTGTAGAAGGGGCGCACACACACGTGTGAATTGGGATGGGAATGGGAATTACAAATCTCAACAAAATTGTCACCATATGTCCAGGTGTGACATTACGATTAAATTTATTGCTATTTATTGAGAATTGAATTTTTTTCTATCATAACACACTATCGCAAAGGCGATTTGCACATACTACGAGTGTGTGTAGTGTGGGTGGAAGGATATGTGATTGTGTAAAAGCACTACGTTCTGGTTTCATTATTGAATCAAGAATCAAATCATTGAATCGAAAGGAATCTCTGCATTTCAATTTTGTCAGGCGCCTTATAAAATACACACACACCACACACATATGTACATACGCATAGATGTATAGGATCTCGTTGAATTGACGTAGCCTTATCAACAGAACACTAAAGCACAGAATGAAAGAGATGAAGAAATTCAATTTTAGCGGTTCCGATTGATATGCACAAGCACAAGGATTTCTTTTTAGGTTTTCTAGATATACATACGTACATACATACATATATATATATATTGCAATTGCTGTTATATGTGGTCTTTGCTGTATGGCTGCTGTATGCGTACATATGTATGTGGAAGTCCTTTGTGCAAAGTGCTTCTTTGGCAGAGAGGGTGTTATGAAAATCTCTGCAACGGTGGCGGTGCATTGTCAAGGAAAAAAAAAAATAAAAAAAAAAAAAAAAAGGAAGGGAAAAAGGAAAATACAATAATTTTTATGAGGTCCTTGATGTGGAAGGAAAACGTCTTTTGAAATGTATTTCTCTACTAATCCACCCTGTTGATCGATATTACGAACCGAAGTTGTACTATAAAATCCATTTCTATTGCTCTTCGGGTTACACAGTCAAGTAGTGCAACAGTGCAACAGGACAAATGTAAAATTTTTCTTTAACATCTTCCGATAGATGTTGGTTCGCCAAATAACAAGATAAAAGCCTCGACATACAGTTGGAAATGTTGTAGTTCTGTTAAAAAGACACCAACCTCGATGCATTATCTGGGAATTTCTTCGGCGAGCAGATGGTGGTACAAAACAGCCTCGGATACGGACTTGTCTATGGACTACGGACAACGACAGGATTGTGGAATGTTAGGACCCTTCTTCCAGATTTCTCCAACAGTGAGTTCGAGAGTTCTTACGATATAATATGGCCATCTTGGGACTGACCGAGATGACCAAATTCGCACACAAAAGAACAACAGCCGGAAGCACTCTAGACTCCAGCGTAGGACCCCAACAGCGAGAAACAAGAAGTAGGAATATTCATCAAGAGCAACTCCAAAGATGTACAATTTGATGGAATTTGAGAAGTGGAGGGGAATATGCGTTCTCCTAGCTCGATGCTGAACAGGCGGGATTTCAGGGTAGATACACTTGCGTGTGGATCATATCACCATGTTGCGAATCGCATACAAAAAAACACCGAAAACCGCCGGAAGCACTCTAAACTCCAGCGTAGGAGTGATGTTAGCCCCAACAGCGAGAAACAAGAAGTAGGAATATTCATCAAGAGCAACTCCAAAGATGTGCAATTTGATGGAATTTGAGAAGTGGAGGGGAATATGCGTTCTCCTAGCTCGATGCTGAACAGGCGGGATCACTTGCGTGTGGATCACATCACCATGTTGCGAATCATCATTGTGGAATGCGCGGAGTTCAGGTCTCTGTTACATCTACTGTTCATTGATTTCGAAAAGCCTTTCGACACTTCGAACAGAGATGCTATGTGGATATCCTTGTGCAGGAGGGGTATCCTGGAAAAATTTACTTTATTTACTCTTTAATATTTGTCAGACGCTTGCGAGAGGTGGAACCGTAAAAGAAATTTTAGGTGTTGACTACGAATTGAACCTGAAACCCCTCGCTGTGTAGTCAAACACCTGGACTCCTTTCACATAAAATAATGGATTCCCATCAAAAAGCATAAAATCGCTGCGTTATCTAGGAATTTCTTCAGAAATTGCGAAGTGGAGAGCACAAATGGCGAGCTTCCTGCTCCACAAAACAGGATTAGTGTCGGTTGGCCTGTGGCCCAGCGAAAAATAAAGGCCCTGAGCATTTCAAACTTCGACGCTCAACTCAACATTGCAGGACAACAGGTCGGGAATGTTGAAAACTTTCTATATTTAGGAAGCATCGTCGCGGCCGACTGTAGCACAATGGTACGGAACTCGATGTGGGTAGCAGAATCGGAAAAGATAAAGCTGCGTTTGGAATGCTATCAAAGCTGAGACTGATTAGATGTGGAATCAGTACGTCTACGTATGTCTACGTAACATCTTAAGGATTTTTTGGACGAACTGCATCTCCAACGAATAGCTTTATCTGAGAAACGGGTCAAGTACCAATAGACTTCACCATAAGAAGAAGGAAGCGAAATATGCCATGCAATGGAATCCACTCACCTTGTCAGACAGAAGAGCTCGCCGGCCTAACCAAATATAGCGAATGACAACAGCCAAGAATGTACTGGAGTGAGTTGGAACCCATTCCAGAAAATACGTTGCTATACTCGAAGGCTGCAAATCTTCGTAAATAGAGGCGTCTACGTAACATCTCAAGGATTTTTTGGACGAATTGCATCTCCAACGAATAGCTTTATCTGAGAAACGGGTCACATACCTATAGACGTTCACCATAAGTAAGGAGAAGGAATCGAAATATTCCATACAATGGAATCCACCTACCCAGCCAGACAGAAAAGCGCGGCGGCTTATCCAAATATGACGAATGACAACAGCCAAGAATGTACTGGAGTGAGTTGCAATGCATTCATCAGACAGAAATGCAGACATCCAGACAATATAACGCACAGTCGGTGACAGGATTTAAGTAAGTCCTCTTTGGAATGCACCGGCTTTATGCACAATATTTAATAAAAAAGATTTTAATTAAGTCAGTCGCCCTTGGTTTTTCAATTTTTTTCCAAAATTAATTTGTCAAGTGACCCCTTGCTATATGACTACACATTTTGAATTAATACAAAAAAAAAAACAAAAAAAAGATTTTGGGGGTTGAAATTGGTTATTTGGATTGTGTTTATTGTTGAAGCCAGCGGTGCATCTTTGATGCGAGAATTTTCCAATTCAATATCCTTTGAGGATTCGCATCACGTTGTGTCCAGCGGGGTTGTTGTTTCAATGTCAATATTTAGTACCATACGACCCACTCGATATATGCAATTACATCCTGAATGCAAATACTATACATGTATGTTGCTGTCTGTTTGAAATTTCATATTTTACTTCTGATGTGCCCTTAGTTAAAAACCGGTCCAATGGTCAACGGGTTTTATATGTAATTCACTTGTCGTTTGGTTATTTAATATTTTTTTTTGTTTTTTTTTCTAGAATTTCTATAGAAGTGCTGCATCATTTGAAAATTCGCATCACGTTGTGTTGTTTTTGAAGGACAATGCAGTTTTTTTTTTTTTTTTTTTTCTTTGTCGTGTTTTGCTGTACAATCATGTGTCCTTTGTTCTCCTACATATATGTATGTATGAGGTTTCTTTAATTATATGTAGTAAAACTCATGTGAAGGATAGCATGCCCTAATACGCATTGTGGACGAGACGAGAAAAAATGAGAAAAATGATTTTAAATCCTTTGAGCAATGTATGTATTTATACACTGGGGTGTCTTTGAGGGGGTGCTGTGCCAATGAGAAATTATAAAAAAAAAATGAAATTAGTTTACACAAAGCTTGGCAGTCACATATGTGTACTTTACACTGTTTGTTCGTGTATTTAAAAAAAAAAATGTTTGATTAATTGATTCACTTTATCCCAAGCAAAGCCAACTGAATCCTCTAAAGGTACTCCTTCATCGCTGATGTATGGATAATCCATTCAGTTATTGCACAATGGTACCTGAAGTATCTGCTGGATGTTGTGGAATTTCATGTGGAAAATAAATAAAAAAAAAAAAAACAAAAGAATGAATGGATGCAGTCCTCTTTCTCAGTTGATTATCATACACAGGACGCGTAATGAAGTGAAATGCCTTTCCATTTAATCGGTATATTCCTTTCGTTAAGATGAATAGTCCTCTCGTGTATAGGTATATTACCCATCAAAAGGGGGGGGGGGGGAGGAGGGGTGTGGGTTGGAAAAAAAATATTCGATTAACAGGATATTCTTTTATTTTTCACAAGCATTCAATCAGTGCTGTTTAATTAGATAGAGGAGTATTTATAAGTGCATAAGTGCTCTCCTTCAATGCATACATGCGTTGCATCCATAAAATACACGAACGAATATAGTATATTGTTTACACCATTCATTCGGCGGGTGGGGGGGTGTATCAAAAGGCAGCAGCAGCAGCATCATCATGCCTATCATGCATGGAATATTAAAAAGCAAATTAAATCCAATTAGCAGCCCCCTATCAGGCGTGTGTGCATTTTTTACTTAATTATTATTTATTCCTGTATCAGAGTTCATTTTATTATTACACAAAAAAATATAAAATCAATTCCCGATATATGTTCCCTAATGAATATTAAAAAAAATAAAAAATATATATAAGTTGTATGATATCTGGATTGTTTCGCATCCTGTTGGTACACGCTGAATCTATGCACCTAATTAGATTAAATTGGCAGATTCATTCAAGCGTAACATGATTGCGACGACGTGTCCTGGGGGCAGTGCATTTTTTATTACATCCTTACATGCATATCCATATGCGTATGCCAGTTTTACGTGTTGATTTGCATTCGCATATTACATATGATGTACTTACCAGTATCGTGGCAAATTTCAATTACACGTCGTTTTTAAACCCGCAAGCTATACTACAATCATGGCCTATGCCCAACCGCCATCACCACCCACTTTTCAAATGCACTTTATGTTGATAATGCAATTTTCGTTCGTCGAATGCACGCTGCATATAGCCGCTAAAAAACAGAAGGAATCGCATCCACGGGTATAGATTGTATAGCTTCCAATTGAATTTTCATCTTGTGTAGTTCGTTTGCATGCATAACCATGATGCATATGATTCGTTCCCCCCGGCAATGGCGGCATATTAGAATTACATTTCATGGACTTATCGAATACACACCCTCGGATGTGTGTTTACAGGGTTAGAGGTAGAAAAATGGGGATAAAATCAAAAATTCACTTGTTTTTCAAAAGGAGCAGAAAAATTGTACCCATAAATCACCTTTTAGTTTAATGCATGACTAACTCAGGCAACTAGACCCAAAAAAATAAAAACAGAAAAAAAAGAGGAAAAAAAAAAGGAAAAAGAGGTCCTGTGCTCTCTGCCCTTGGAGGACGAATAAGTTGGAAAATAAATTGCTTTGGACAGAAAATTGTCAACGCTAGGTTAATCTTCTGTGAAAGTTGATGATGAGATTGCTTTCTGTTGGTTGTTTCAGTTGTACCTAGATGACAGACAGTCTCCTTTTCAGATGAGTCAATTCGATGCGTGTGTAGTGCAATGAATGGTTTTGGAGTTGGTTTTTAGAATTTTTAAAGTGAATATCCATGAAAGAGCCCATATAAGAGCTATACATAGAAGAACCATGGATGTGGAACGCATTTGTGGTTTTGATGGTGTTTGGGATATCATGGTACTGTGTGAGGGTCTAATTGTATCAAACTTTCTCTCAATGACTCATCTGTGGCCAGGATTTGGTAGATGCAATTGCAGCTACGAAGAGAATGGAGTATGGAAAACCATCATCGTTGCGTCAGCTTACTTTCCCACTACGAAGCGTCAGCTTACTTTCCCTATAATTCTAGAATTCGATAATAACTCCGCCACTGAAGTTTGTTATCGAACTCCATAGACTCCATAGTGATTCTCGGGAAATGGGTCTACTACTACTACTACTAGAGGATGCTTTTGAGAATGTAACTCTGTTAGACAACACGGGGTAGATGGGAGATGAGGTACATATTGTTGATCAGGGCAATGCTGATGAATAGAACTTTGATAGTAAATGTGGATTCTAACTGGCGTTTTGACACCACTTCTTCTCTCAACAGGTGCTGGTACTTTGCTTCTCAAATAAGAGGCTATCAACCAGGAATTTACAATTTGAGTCTTTTTTGGTGATGATTAGACGACTTTGTTTGGCCGCTAGAATGGTTAACGCAGATACATTGTCACGACACCCAGTTGGCACTGATGTTGCTTTTGATAAGCCAGATGAGCACTTGTATAGAATTAACAACCTGAGCTTGGAGGATTTGGATAATAGCTGCAGTTATTAGAATATACACAGCAAAGAACAAACTGCTGAAAAGAATCGATTATCCTGTGACAAGAGTCATAGATGTGACTTAGGTTCGTTGGTAGGCGAATGGAGGAATCCACATTGTGATACCAGCAGATGTGACTTAAAAGAAAACCATCCACAGATCCTATACAAAACATTTTAATGAATAAAAACCTCATAATTAAATGTCCTAGATACGCATTAATATAAAAAAATTTGCACAGTAGGCAAGCAGTATAGTAGGCAAGCAATATAGTAGGCAAGCAATACAGTAGGCAAGCAGCACAGTAGGCAAGCAGCACAGTAATCAAGCAGTATAGTAGGCACCATCACTTCGTGAAATCCTTGAAGGGAAAACTTACTTACTTACTTACTTAGCGACTTACTTTGAATTGAAAGCACTTTATTGCCTTTATGCTTTGATAGTGGAGAGGCCCACTCAAAGTTATTCAGGCAAGAACTGAGTTAAGAGCGTAAAAGAAATGCCTTGAAGGAGTGTGTTGTCATGCTTAGAACAAATGCCAAGGTAACCGAGATAATTTTATAGCTTCAACATCAAAGGATAAAGAGACTATGGTGAAAATTACAAAACCAAAAGTAGCCAAAAAGACTTGATAAAATTTTCATTTACATAAAATTGTAGCACCACCTAAGTAAGTAAGTAAAACTCACAAAAAAAAAAAAAATCCAACGATGTGTGGTACTTAAACAGTGAATTTAATTTAAAATTAAATTGTTGGCTCGTGTAGAAGAATTAAGGTTAAGTAGATACGAGTGGATTGAGAGAGTAAGTATTTCTAGGCTGAAAGGAGTTGAGAAATTCTAGGAAAGGCTTTAGAATGTTCTCTATTCAAATTGAATAAAAGTGTTATACAATGGATTCCACATCACGCGGCAGTATTCAAGAGTCGTTCAAGAGGCTTGAAATTCCAATCGGTATAGTCATTGAAACCCGGCCTAGTTGTTGGATGCTGTAGGATTAGGGTAGAGACTGACTGGCATCAACCAAGAGCCGACAATTTTAGGGTATGAGGCTTGAAATTCCAATCGGTAGAGTCCATGAAATCCAGCTTGGTGGCCGAATGCTGTAGGATTAGGGTAGACACTGACTGGCATCAACCAAGAGCCGACAATTTTAGGGTATGAGGCTTGAAATTTCACTCGGAAGAGTCCATGAAATCCAGTTTGCTGGTTGAATGCTGTAGGATTAGGGTAGACACTGACTGGCATCAACCAAGAGCCGACAATTTTAGGGTATGAGTCTTGAAATTCCACTCGGTAGAGTCCATGAAATCCAGCTTGGTGGCCGAATGCTGTAGGATTAGGGTAGACACTGACTGGCATCAACCAAGAGCCGACAATTTTAGGGTATGAGGCTTGAAATTTCACTCGGAAGAGTCCATGAAATCCAGCTTGGTGGTTGAATGCTTTAGGATTAGGGTAGACACTGACTGGCATCAACCAAGAGCCGACAATTTTAGGGTATGAGGCTTGAAATTTCACTCGGAAGAGTCCATGAAATCCAGCTTGGTGGTTGAATGCTTTAGGATTAGGGTAGACACTGACTGGCATCAACCAAGAGCCGACAATTTTAGGGTATGAGTCTTGAAATTCCACTCGGTAGAGTCCATGAAATCCAGCTTGGTGGCCGAATGCTGTAGGATTAGGGTAGACACTGACTGAAAATTTTAGGGTATGACGCTACCGGATTAACTATACGAGCTATACAGCGACATCGACCTAGTCAAACAAATTGTGCATCAGTCGTTTAAGATGGTTAGGATCTGTAAAGCGAATGAACACCAGTGCTCCAGGCCGTAGAGACTTCGAATCAAACCCGCCTTTCGTTGTGGATTGTCAAAATCCATCGACGTCAAACGAAAATCCCCCCAAATCACCTACAAATCGCCGTGAAACACCAGGCCACCAGAATTTCAGAAAAGCAGCAAGTCCTCTGTCACAGTCTCGGCTCTTCACATGTTTACTTCTCCAAAGAAGGAGGCGTGATCTGGCACACACTGACAATTGGGTTATTCACACTTTAAAGCCAGTCACTGAGCGTATTCAGCAAAGAGAGAAGTAGGATCACTCGCCTTCTGAGCATATTCGTCAAAGAGCGAAGTAGGATCACTCACCCACTGAGGGCATTCGTCAGCAGAATCTAAAGCATAACAGAAGTTCAGTCAGTTCAGTCGTTTTGAAGCGTTCAAGTTGTCATGGGGGAATTTTATATATGTGGAATTTAAAGACTTTATTTCAAAGAATTTCTCCTCAAATGTCAGCCAGTCCCAGTGCTACATGGATGTACCGTGTGGTACCTATTTTGTTTCATCAAAATCCACATCTATTCTATAAGTATACCCGACATTTATCACTTCTTTAATATACAAACAACCAGAAATGGATAATTGAAAATAATAATCCTGACGTGGTAATATGTTGGAACTATAAATCACTAACATTTGTGCTGTTGAAACTTATCCTTATCCACTTATCCACCTAAGGCGACCGTGTTGTTTACCGCTGACAACGTGTAACTAAAGAATCCCCAATCCATCTCAATGTTCAACGTTCACTTTCCTTAATTAAGTTCTCACAGTACCACAAGGTGTGAGATTGAGGTGTTGGCATCTTGGTGCCTTGTTTCCTTGTTGTCTTGTTGCCTTGTTGCCTTGCTGTGCAAGTTGGCTAAATCCCATCATATGTGTTAATTTTTTTTTCTTTTTCTTCTTCTTTCACCTTCTCCTTCACAAAAAGACGAGCCCTGTATGATATGCAGTAGTAGGTAGGTAGGTAGGTACTCATGTAATATCAGCAAAACGTACATAGCACTCAACGCAAAATGGTAAATTGCTTTCATTCTTCACATCCTTACGTTTAAGATTTTTTGCGGGCATTGAGGGTGTCACTGATGCTGTTTAGTGAGAGAGTGGCGGCGGCACACTGGCACTGGCACTGGCACACAGACTAAAGATGAAAGTTGAAGATGGTGGCTGATACTGAACAATGGCATATATTTAATTACACTTATAAATATATTGTGCTCCTTCCACTCCTCGGCGAAGAAAGCATTTGAAGTTTGCTACTTAACTCGTGACTTGATGTGACACACAAGCAAGGCAAGGCAAAGCAAAGCAAAAAAAAAAAAAAAAGAACAATCTAAATTGAGAATACCTACTCCTGCTAGAAGATGATGACGCGATGGAAAGGAGGTGGAGAAAAATATAAATAGAAGCTCTTAGATGAGAACTGTAGCTTCCGTGAAATAATACGATCAACAGTTTAAAAGTGTGTATTCTCTAAAAGAAGGACTCTGTATTCAATAGGGATGGGTGGCTATTAAGAAAAAAAATTCATCTGATTACAAAGATAGCATGGCAAATCCTGTCGCCTTAATAAAGGAACCATATCGCAACTCAAGTGCGTTCCAGACAGTTCAAGGGGTCTTCAACCTCACACCCTAAGCATTCACTCAGCGATTGAAAGGCTTTTCATTTAGGTCTTTGTTAGGTCTTGCCCTATTGTCAGAGGTAAGATGAAGTCCAAGCTCTTATGGTGGTGGTTTATAAAAGATAGTTTAGTGGAACGTAAGTATAGAAGCGAATTAGTTGACAGTGGTCATCGATTTTGAGGAAAAATGCTAAGGAGCAGATAAGATGACGTACCTCAGAGTACTGCCATCGCAACTACATCAGAACTACGCCGATTGTAACCCTTGAAACCATACTGACACGGATCTCATTAGACCTTTACCTGAAAGAAAATAGCTGCAAAGAGTGCCCTACAAAGAAAACAAACAAATTTTGACATTTCACTAACAGCAACTCTCGAATGTTTTGGTTGCGTGAATGTGGATCGTGTGGAATGTGAATAAAATTCACGAAGCTTTCAGCGAATTGTTAATTTCTTCGCAAAAACTAATTGAAATTCAACTTTTTTTTTGCACCAATCGATAGATAAATTCAGTGCTGTTCTCTTGGAATAGTAAAATTGCCAATAGCGTGCTTAAAAATCTGCTAAAAACGATCTGTTCGCAGTTTGTTTCAATTCCATCTCTCTCTCAATCGAATAAAGGTTCTGAGCGATCCACTGAAGTGAAGTGCGTTGGATTACGATGCGAGGAGTTCCCTTCAATCGTTTGAAGAATTTTGACATCAAAACGACCAAGGATATCTTTATCCGCCTTCGTTAACGTCCATGCCTCTGCGCCATACAGCAGGACTAGGATGATGAGGGTCTTACGTACATATATAGAGTTTCCTAATTTCCCTAACGCCCACGCTGTGTCTTGACATTAAAATGGTAGCAATATAGCCCTTGAGCGCGAGTGAATTATAAGAAAAAAAAAAAAAAGAGTCTCCTTAGTGTTTCGTGACACGGCCTTGTTACTCTATTGCCTTCTTAGACCAAAGAACCAGGGCCCACGGCGAATTTCACTTCGAAAACTTGGACGATATGTAAGGAAAGGCACCATTAATAATCCGGGCTGCTTTTTGCCAACTTTTGTCCTCGTTTTAGGGGTTATTCACTATACATTGTATTCAGTGGTGACCTGCTCAATAAAGGAAAATCTCTTGGAAAACTTCTTTCCCTATCGGAACATACGATACCATGTGAAAACTATAAGTTGTTCCATGTGGTATACGGGGACCGTTCTAAGTCTCTTTTGATATTCCTTGTGAATTTTAAGTAATCCATTCAGTGCATATGAATTTTTAAGGACACCATACTATAAGTTTTGAAAACACAAAGAACTCCCACCATCACATGATTTCCTGGACAACCTGATGTGGATATCCTTTTTTCTTCATTGAAAGCAAAACATATGCAAGTTCCACAGTATCTGTCTGTTCATCCAGGTTCGTAGAATCATAAATAAACTAAAAAAAAAAGAAATATTTTGGTTTTAAGCTGTGAAATGCGAATGCTGTGGTGTGGTATTTTATACACAAAGACACCATCCACACACGATATTTTTCTGGACAAACAGCAGTCCTTTGTATTCAAAGGTATGATCAAAGGTATTATTTACCCAAAAGGATTGTAATCCATTGGCTGGTGATTCCACAACTCGCATATTCAAATGGATGTCCTGGAGAAACTTAATAAGTTTTCTTTTTCTACTTATGAGTATGTGCGGCGTGTGGACTGAAAGTGTGAATTATGAAGGAAAAAGGATGTGAGGTGTAAAGTCATATGGTTTTCTGCTCAAGGCTATTATATGTATCAAAAGGAATGGAAATATCGCGCAGTAACATCCATCATGATTTTTATTAATATTGTCGCCAGGTTTCCATACATAGAAATGCTTTGCATTCTGTACTCTGTACATTCTTGTGTAAAGTCGACATACATACAAATGATTGATGTGATTCCTCACTATTTGACCAAGATGAATCAGTTATAAAATTATCCATATCTACGTGATATCTTTCATAGATATTTCTCCTTCCATTAATTTTTAATGTATACCTACTCATAAGCTACTCATTCAGAAAAAAAAAAGAAGACCCCTCTGAGGATCCATTCGAATGCCGCCAAGTCATCTCTAGAACCAACAGCATAGATGTGTCTATAACAATCAAGGTAAAGGAGATGTAGTAGGGCACACGGAATAAAACATCAATTTATATTCTCATCAAGTTGAGGACTCGCTTCAAGAAACATTTGTCTTCGTCTATTTCGGAATTTTTCGGATTTTTCTGGACTCTTTTCTTAAACATCATGTGATGGTGGTGGATTGGGTACTGATGGGCACCCAAACAAGGGATGGAACGGATGTATTTACAAATGCGCCATCCTATACACATAGAAAACTCTTCGTTTTACACTCTTGTGTATATTTTCATTACGACTACTACATAGTTAGTTTGCCTTTCTTATTCTTTTTCTACTTCTACTTCTACTTCTACTTCTACTTCACTCTTATCCTTGTTCTTATTCTTCTTATTTTTTCTACTTTTGCCAGAGATTTCTTTAAAGTTAGGGTAACTTTCTATGGGTAAATCAACATAAGTCAATTTAGGAGGTTCCTGCCAGTTATAATAAAATTTTAGGGCAAACGAAAAAAATATAAAAAAAAAAAACAAGAAATGAAATTAAAATATTTTTGATTCATCGTTGAGGAGTTTTTCTCCTTTTTTTTTTTTGTATATGTATATGTCAACAATAATGACTGATGTAGGTTACTGAAATTAGCTAAAAAACCTTTCAAAGTTAAATTCTTTTCGTCAAGCAGAGTTCTTTTCTGTATTTTTTTTGCCGGAGATATACATATACATATACAGAGCCACAGTCTGATTTATCCTTTTTTATAGCAAATAACTATATATCCTTGGTATGGCTCATAGAATCCTATGTATGTACTTGTATTTGAAAAGGACAATATAAATCTCATAGCTAATGGTGATACTAAAAGTGGTCACTGTACATATACATATTTAGTCCTCTCGTACGTTGTGTCGTTGTTTTACGATCCACAAGTAGTTATTCATTGGGAAATCAATTTTCATAAGAGCACCGTGTTTAGCTGGACAAGTATAATAGTTAAAACCCCATCAGAAGACGTTTACTGACTTGAATGTGATAATGCATTTATAGCAGCTTGTTGGTATAAAATAAAGAACTAATTGGATGCACATCATGAATGAGTTTACAGGGAAGTGACAAAGGATGTGTCTGGAGCTGTAAAGTAAGTACTCTTAAGTGGACTGATATGTATGCACATGAATTTATAACACGTAAGTCTTATGTAATCAAAGCGATTTCTAATAGTTGAAACACATTTACACAGCAACTTCAACAGGAGAGGCAAATAAATAAACACATTAGCACAGTCCACAATGAAACATTTTTCCTGGATTGCACCGAAATTTCAACGCAAAGTTGACTGCATTTGGGTAGTTGCTGTTGCAGTTGCTGTTGCAGTTACTGTGATCCAATGTGTTTCTACTATTACGTCGAAGAATTAATAAGAAAGCATATGTACCAAAGATTCTTAAATTGAATGAAACCATCATAATGCCTGCGTTTCAAGAAAGAACAAATGAAACTCACAAAATGCTTGCCCAACAAGCCGTTGAATTTCTAGGCTGTGAAAGGAGTTGGGAAATTCTAGGAAAGGTTTTAGAATGTTCCCTATCCAAATTGAATAATGGATTCCACAACACGCAGCAGTATTCAAGAGTCGTTCAAGAGGCTTGAAATTCCACTCGATATAGTCCATGAAATCCAGCTTGGTGGTCGAATGCTGTAGGATTAGGGTAGACACTGACTGGCATCAACCAAGAGCCGACAATTTTAGGGTATGAGGCTTGAAATTCCACTCGGTAGAGTCCATGAAATCCAGTTTGCTGGTTGAATGCTTTAGGATTAGGGTAGACACTGACTGGCATCAACCAAGAGCCGACAATTTTAGGGTATGAGGCTTGAAATTCCACTCGGTAGAGTCCATGAAATCCAGCTTGGTGGTCGAATGCTGTAGGATTAGGGTAGAGACTGACTGGCATCAACCAAGAGCCGACAATTTTAGGGTATGAGGCTTGACATTCCACTCGGTAGAGTCCATGAAATCCAGCTTGGTGGTTGAATGCTTTAGGATTAGGGTAGACACTGACTAAAAATTTTATTGTATGACGCTACCGGATGAACTATACGAACTATACAGCGACATCGACCTAGTCAAACAAATTGTACATCAGTCGTTTAAGATGGCTAGGATATGTAGCCCGTAGAGACTTTGAATCAAACCCGCCTTTGGTTGATTGTCAAAATCTTCACAAATCTTCACAAATTGCCTACAAATTGCCTACAAATTGCCTACAAATTGCCTACAAATCGCCGTCAAACACCAGGCGCCCAGAATTTCAAGAAAGCAGCTAATCTCGTGTCACAATCTCGTCTGTTCTCATGTTTACTTCTCCAAAGAAGGAGGAGTGATCTGGCATACACTGACAATTGAGTTATTCACACATTAAAGCCAGCCACGTTCACAAATCCACATGTTAAGTCAAGTCATTGAGCGTATTCAGCAAAGCGTATTCAGCTGAATAGAAAGCTTAACAGAGGCAGCTGTGTCTATGCCAGATGTTCTGCTTGAATGTGAATTTTTGCATTTGTCAGTCGCGGGGGTTATGCGTGACGTAGGGACATAAGTCTATAACAGACAGTTCTGTGGAACATAAGTCTACAAGCGAATTATGGACCTACATATGTCCCAATGGGATGGGAACAAACAACAAAGGTAATCAAAATTCCACGATAGAACCTCCTTTGACTGTTAAAATATCTGAATCTATCAGACAAGTCAACGAAAACTTGGATTAAATACTTTAATGCGGTCGCTGTTATCGCATGGTTTAGCGAACATATTTCAAATTTTCTGATCAGACTACAAGACGTATAGCCCCCTACCAACTTGAACGCTTTAAAGCGACTGACATTTAACCAGAACATCTGGCTCAGCCACACCTACCTCTGTTAAGCTTTCTATTCAGCTGATGAATTCGCTGAGTGTGAGTCTTTACGCTCAAAGTATGAGTGATTCTACTTCTCTCTTTGCTGAATACGCTGAGTGACTTGATCTACATGTGGAAGTGGATTTGTAAACGTGGCAGACTTTAACGTGCGAATAGGCCAATTGTCAGCGTGTGCCTGATCCTGATCACTCCTCCTTCTTTGGAGAAGTAAACATGAGAACAGACGAGATTGTGACACGAGATTAGCTGCTTTCTTGAAATTCTGGTAGCCTGGTGTTTCACGGCCATTTGTAGGCAATTTGTAGGCAATTTTGTGGGGATTTCGGTTGATGGTGTGCCATGCCGTAACATTGGTTCATGCGATGTGTTATTGAATGCTCCTTCAATGTCCATCCAAGAAGGCACGCTTTTGGAATAGTTTCAGAGCAGTCTCTATGGTTCTAACCGCTCTATAGGCCTGCTGACGATGATGAAGAGGGGAAGTAGGTTCATCATCCATCCTTGACAGAAAAACTATGTTAGACTGATCGGCCTATAGGACTTCGGTTTTTTTCCCATTTTCGGAATAAACAACTACCTTCTCCCGTCTCTACTGCTTCGGTACATAGCCCAGTGCCAGATTGTGGAAGATGTGGAACTAATTTGCCTTGGCCCTTTTGTAGTAAGATCCGTGTAATTACATTCACCCCTGGTGACTTGAAAGACTAAAAGGAGCTAATTGCCCATTCTAAGTGCCATCTGGAGAAGATTTCTGACGCTATTTTCCAGTCCTCCTCCCGAGGTCTTGGTATCTGTGCTCGGCAGACTGTCAGGAAAATGAGTTTCTAATAGACGTTGGTATTCTTACCATTTTTGGTAGCGCCTTGTGCAGCAGGAGTTCTCTTCTTATTAGCTATGAGCTATAAATGACTGGGTTAGGTGTATCTATACCTTAAGTACTGTACTGGGAACTCGATTATGTTACAAACCACTCAATAGACTTAAATACCATTCAATCAATCATGAGTACTTCAATGTCAAAAAAAAATGGAAAGTCCTCCTGCCAGTTCTTATCCACTCCACCAACATTTCTTTGATATGTATATATGTACGTACATATTTTAAAGTTCCTTCAAAAGTCATCGCATTTGTGTATCTTTTTATTTTGATATCATTCCTACTACTGTCAATCTCATCTGTCTTGGCGAGAGAGAGAGAGAGAGAGAGTAGGTACTTCTATATCATTTATTTCTGATAGAAACTTCCGCACACTATTTCGACATTAAAGTGTATCTATGCGAAAAAATCATTGCCCAACCTTGACGATGGAAGAATCAGCGATCAATCTCTATCTTCATCATGCACAGACGGATGAGCTTGACAGGAGGGATACCAAAACCAGACACACCATGTCAGAGCTCATTTCTGTCAACGTGCTATCAAAGGCTGTCATAAAGCAAAAAAAAAAAAAAAAACAACAACAAAAAAAAAAAAGAGCTCTATGAAAAGAACACCCAAATGCGGGCTGGGCTGGGTCTTGAAACCAAACAAGCGGGGAGGTGCCGATGCCGATGCCGATACAAACAACTTTTTACCCACTCGACATGTTTGTGTTTGTGTTAAATCAAGAGAGGAGACATCGGCCTATTAATTAACATTTTAAGATTCATTTTGCATTTTTAATAGGCCATTACATTCCTCTCTCCTCTGCTATACGTGTACACACAGTATACCACAAAACTCCAGTACACAACAAGGAGGCGTAAGGAGCAAAAAAAAAAAAAACAACCAAAAACGAAAGGAGAAAGTATCTTGGAATTGGTGCTGTTCGTGCGTAAATAAAATATCCTTCCTTTACCGCGCGCGACTCCGTATCGTTGCCGCAATCGTATTCTGATTCCGTCGTATCCATTAAAATCTTTTCGGTTTTTTTTTTTTTTGTTTTTTTTTACTTTGCCTTCACCTTGGTTGGGATAAAACACCACAACCGACGACTAAGGATTTAAAAGGATGAGTAACGACTTCAACGTACCCGAAAATGAACTGGAAACAAATACCTAACTTTTCTTCGAGGTTTACTTAGAGACTATAATCCACACGGCACAGCAGTGCCAGTATACAAGTATACTCGTAGTAGTGTTACTAAACAAAATGAGGGAATGCAAGGCGATTACATTTATTCCACCTTAATTACATTTTAATATGCGAATCTCGTCCTGAATAAATATTTATAAATGCATTAGAAATACAAAAAAAAATAAAAAAAACAGAAAACCATTCCCCCCTTTGACAGACACGATAAGAAAATCTAATTTTAATCGAAGGACTGGAAGGACGAAGAAACGCTCTTCCTTGAAACTGTGGGACACGATTGTCAAGTTCACTGACAAAAAAAAAAATACAAAAAAAAAAAAAAAAATAAGAAAGCGCTTCATGGGGTGTAAAAACTGTGGAAAACAAATTTCGTTTGCCTCCCGCAGTTTCGTAGATAATACGTAAAAGAAAATTGAATCTCGCGTCAATGAAAAGGGACTCTACTCTCTTCGTGTCGTTGTCGACAACACACATGAACACACACCACCTTTCCTTTTAAAATAAGTACCTAGTTTGATATCCTGAACATATCGTCTCACCATGAGTGTGGTGCATCACTCGTTTCGATGGAAACGACAATAACCTATGTAGATACAGACTTTTTGCAATATTTACTTAAGATTTCATACAAGTCTGTCGGTTCTGTTGTGTTTTTGCGAACAAAGGACACAAATACATACCTTTGGTCATACTACGTACATACATATATCTACTACCTATCATCATCAGAAATAATCAGAAATAAAGAGATTGGTACAATTTCAATTCGAAACAAATGCCCGCAACAGCTCTTTTAGGGGATTAGGGACAAACTTGAGTGAGCTTCATACAATATGCACAGGAAATTGTATCTTTTTTTTTTTTTTTTTTCTTTCAAACACAACCACAAGCACAAGCAAGGACTGTGTATTTTTTCTATTTTTCTTTCGAGAATTGCGAAATATAGTCTTTATTTATTTTTTAATAATTGAAAAATCTGATAGAGCTCTCGAATGAAATTGAAGTCTTCTATAAATACATCTTCTATGGTATAGATCACTAGGACGAGTTTCATTCTATCTCAAAAGTGCCATTGAATGAATATTGTTATAGAATTTCATTGGAATTCCATCAACATTCTTACAGGATCATCACATAAGTGTTTGTTATGTTTGTACATACCTATACAGGTGTAGAACTCAAAACAAAAAAAAAAATATATCAATTGAATATGTAGATTCAATTGGGGTAATGTGATTCAAAAAAAATAAAAATAAAAAAAATTTGGAACGAAGAAGTTCTTTGAAATGCGTAGCGACTTGACACGTCTTCTGATAGAATAACATGCACACAACAGACAGTACAACTACTTTCATGTTTTGTGTGTTTCTTAATAGAGAGACTTGAAGACAGACTTGGGTGGTAAACTAGGAGTAAAACTGGTACTATTTGGAAGGCTACCAGAGCTGTCCCTGCAAATCTTCGTACATAGATGTCTACGTAGCATCTTAAGGATTTTTCAATTAACAGCCTTATCTGAGAACGGGTCGAGAACCTATAGTCGGTCACCATATGGAGGAGAATACTGTGACAATTGTTTGATCATAAGTCCACGATTTTTGTAAAAGGATAAATCACGCAAATCGCGTTCATTGCATTGCAGCTTTTTGACGCTATATCTTCTCAAGTGGTTAGTGCGTTGGACTACGAAGCGAGGGGTTCCAGGTTCAATCCCCAGACAGCTCATAAAATTTCTTTCAAAGGTCCCACCTCTCGCCAACGTCTGACAAACAAACAAATTTTGACACTTCACTCACAGCAACTCGCGAATGTTTTGGTCGCTTGAATGTGGATCATGTGTGGAATGTGAAAAAAATTCACGAAGCATTCAGCGAATTGTTAATTTCTTTAGAAAAACTGATTGAAATTTAACTTTTTTTATACCAATCGATAGATAAATTAAGCGCTGTTCTTTGGGAATAGTAAAATTGCCAATAGCGAGCTTAAAAATGTGGTAAAAATGTGGTAAAAATGGTCTGTTCGCAGTTTGTGTGTGAATACTTTTTCTCTCTCAATCGAATAAAGGTTCTGGACGATCCAATGAAGTCAAGTGCGTTCGAATACGGTTAGAGGAGTTTCAGGATCAATCCCCAGACAATACCTAAAATTTCTTTCATGGCCCCAACTCTCACGAGCGTCTGACAAACATCCGAAAGTAAAACAAACCGAAAGTAAAAAATGAAGAAGCTTCTGAAAATAAAAATTGCTCTTCAGATACGGCATTCAAAAACAGTAGACTCCTTTCATTCGTGGAACAATACGAATTATTGTGAGAAGCTGTCGGGCCAAAAATGTGTAGTTTCTTTTTTTTTTTTTGAGGCCCGCAGACGCTCTACAATTTTCGCGGTCCACTATGATAGGTGGATGATTTCTTCCGCTACTGGTGCATCTGACAGGGATGGCTTTTTCAAACGAGCATTGGAGCTGAAACTGGTATGATTATCCATCATCATATCTATTCTCTCAGGTCCAAGAGACCTTCCCAGTTCTTCGTTGAATCTTTACCAGTTAGTCTCAGGAGGGTTTCGAAAGTTTACCTGAGTTCTAATCGAAGAGTATCCAGCAATGCTCGGATAGTGATACCGTGTCGGACACCCTCCATTTCGAAAGCAGCTGGCTAACAATCGAGCTAACTGGAGAAGCTTGTTTTTTTTTTTGAAGGGAGACCTACCAAATTTTTAAAACCAAAATCCCCAATTTTTGAAAAATTCCCAAAATTCCCAAGTTATACCTACGATATTTAAGGAGCAACGAAGCTGAGAGAGCAGGGAAGTAATTTTGGACGTTCTACGAAGGATTTCTATGTGATTGGGGATTTTGGATTTGTGGATTTTGGTTTTGGGGATATGGACTTTGGGATTCTAGTTTGTGAATTTTAATTTTGGAGATTTTGTAGCCAACCCCTTGAACTATAGAGGATTTTTTCTTTGGGGATTATGTGACTGGTTATTGTGGAACCAATCCGTAGAAGGCTTGGTGCTCCTTTCAAAAATTTTTGTAGAAGCTGTAGAGAGGAGGAAACCATGACACATCTTCTGACTAGGGCAACCCTTGCCAAGCACTTGTGTTTGGGGATTTTGTGGGATTTTGGTTTTGGGGATGTGGACTGTTGGATTTTAGTTTGTAAATTTCGATTTTGGAGAATTCGTAGCCAACCCCTTGAACTATAGAGGATTTTTTCTTTGGGGATTTTGCGACTGGTTATTGTGGAATCAATCCGTAGAAGGCTTGGTGCTCCTTTCAAAAAATTTTGTAGAAGCTGTAGAGAGGAGGAAACCATGACACATCTTCTGACTAGGGCAACCCTTGCCAAGCACTTGTGTTTGGGGATTTTGTGGGATTTTGGTTTTGGGGATGTGGACTGTTGGATTTTAGTTTGTAAACTTCGATTTTGGAGAATTCGTAGCCAACCCCTTGAACTATAGAGGATTTTTTCTTTGGGGATTTTGTGACTGGTTATTGTGGAACCAATCCGTAGAAGGCTTGGTGCTCCTTTCAAAAATTTTTGTAGAAGCTGTAGAGAGGAGGAAACCATGACACATCTTCTGACTAGGGCAACCCTTGCCAAGCACTTGTGTTTGGGGATTTTGTGGGATTTTGGTTTTGGGGATGTGGACTGTTGGATTTTAGTTTGTAAACTTCGATTTTGGAGAATTCGTAGCCAACCCCTTGAACTATAGAGGATTTTTTCTTTGGGGATTTTGTGACTGGTTATTGTGGAACCAATCCGTAGAAGGCTTGGTGCTCCTTTCAAAAAATTTTGTAGAAGCTGTAGAGAGGAGGAAACCATGACACATCTTCTGACTAGGGCAACCCTTGCCAAGCACTTGTGTTTGGGGGATTTTGTGGGATTTTGGTTTTGGGGATGTGGACTGTTGGATTTTAGTTTGTAAATTTCGATTTTGGAGAATTCGTAGCCAACCCCTTGAACTATAGAGGATTTTTTCTTTGGGGATTTTGTGACTGGTTACTGTGGAACCAATCCGTAGAAGGCTTGGTGCTCCTTTCAAAATTTTTTGTAGAAGCTGTAGAGAGGAGGAAACCATGACACATCTTCTGACTAGGGCAACCCTTGCCAAGCACTTGTGTTTGGGGATTTTGTGGGATTTTGGTTTTGGGGATGTGGACTGTTGGATTTTAGTTTGTAAACTTCGATTTTGGAGAATTCGTAGCCAACCCCCTGAACTATAGAGGATTTTTTCTTTGGGGATTATGTGACTGGTTATTGTGGAACCAATCCGTAGAAGGCTCGGTGCTCCTTTAAAAAATTTTTGTAGAAGCTGTAGAGAGGAGGAAACCATGACACATCTTCTGACTAGGGCAACCCTTGCCAAGCACTTGTGTTTGGGGATTTTGTGGGATTTTGGTTTTGGGGATGTGGATTGTTGGATTTTAGTTTGTAAACTTCGATTTTGGAGAATTCGTAGCCAACCCCTTGAACTATAGAGGATTTTTTCTTTGGGGATTTTGTGACTGGTTATTGTGGAACCAATCCGTAGAAGGCTTGGTGCTCCTTTCAAAAAATTTTGTAGAAGCTGTAGAGAGGAGGAAACCATGACACATCTTCTGACTAGGGCAACCCTTGCCAAGCACTTGTGTTTGGGGATTTTGTGGGATTTTGGTTTATGCATTTCGATATGTGGATCTTCGATATTGTGATCTTATTGGCTTGAAAATTTTGTGACTGGTAATTATGGAACCCTGATTGACGTACAGCTCTTACGTAAGAAAGTGCTTCCCTAGTATCGGTGAAAACTCAAAAGTTAAATACACCACTCTCCTCCATCAATTCCAAAGGGCATAAGCTAACACACAGCGACTTCTTAGAACTTGATTCTTTCATAAAAAAAACCCTAAAAATAACTTATCGTCCTCTGTCACATACATATACTTATATAAATTACGATTTACTAAAGTTGTGTGCAATTCGTTTTTAATGCAATCAATTCTAAGGTTTCATGCTGTTGATGAAGTTTGAAAAAAGTTTGTTTAGAAAAGAAATCATTAAAACGTCGTTTCATTGGAAATCTTAAATGGAAAGTAGTTTATTGAAGTATCCATAACGCGCCCCCTAAAGCCTCTGCATAACTGTGCTGTGCTGTGTGTGTGTAGGCTTTCTACTTTAATTTAATTCATTTTTTTTTTTTTTTGTTTTGGTTTTATGGAAAAACTAAAACAAAAGCAGATGTTTCTTCATCGAGGAGTTCTTACACACATTCCATCTCTCCAAATCGAGGTCCGAAAAAAAAAAAAAAAAAATAATAATCGTCGTCTACCAATAAAGAAAGAAAACAAAAAAAAAAGTACTGAACGACTTTATCACTGCTGGTGTGCGACAAATTTAATTTGGATTTGATATCAGTTAAGGGATTCTTTTCGGGTTTTTTTTTTTTTTGATTTTTTTTTTGTTTTTTCTTCTGTTTTTGTTTCCTATAGCGAGAGGGGAAGATTTATATAGTATGCCACGCATATTCATCGTAACATCATGTATTTATCTAGGTTTTGTTTTACGTCATGAGGGAATGAGCGTGACAATCCCGAATGTTTTATTACAAATATGTAGTTCGTTGCCATATGATAGCAGATATTCGCTTTGTTCTAACAGATACATTTAGTTAGATAGGTTAACTGGGTTATATTATGACCTATTGACTTCCGATATGCATTTTCGATGAGGCTTTATGATTAAAGTGGGTCGTGTTGCCTAAATTAAAGAGCAAACATAAAACTATACTTATGTAAGGACCTAGCTTCCATTTGTCATTAATTTCATTAAACCTGATTTCGAAATTGAAAAATGAATCATTACGTAAAATTAAATTTTTCACCCAATAGATACAAAACAACTCTGCCCGGGAGTTCAAATGGTACATTTAATTAATCGATATTTATCTGTTAATGGAAATGAGGTATTTGTATTGTGATAAGAAGGGGGAGATATGCCCCTGGAGGGTGTATTCATTCGAAACTCTACTAGGGGTAGTATTGTATTCAGTTTTTTTTTTTTTTTTGCTAAATAATCGAGATAGATTGTGAAGGTGGATGGGAACTTAGTATGATTAATTAAACTGTAGTAATGTAATTAGTCAGGAGAAAGTTTTACGTTACGACTAAGGAAACTAAATGAAATTTTTTTTTTTTTGTAACTTTTTGTACACGATTCAATTATTGTTGGAAAGTTCTTTTCCTAAAAAAAAAAAAAATCAACATCTCAGTTGGAAACGAAACCAAAGCAAAGCAAAGCAAAGCAAAGCAAAGTAAATCAAAGCTATATAGCCAACGCGAGTTTAAGAAACTTTCTTCGAAAAATGGTCCGTGTTCATGGCCGTTTCGATGTCCGTGTCGATGTCCGTGTATGTAATGATATGTGTATCCTACCACTTTCTGTTCAATTATGTATTGTAGTTACTTTAGATACTTTCTTTTGCCAGTTGTTGCACGTGTACTATGGTATTAAAAACTCAGTAGAAGATTTGTTTGTTTTTATTTTTTTTTATTTTAATTACTGCTGTCCCACTGTTACAGAAGACAAAGGTGTGTTTGAAGTTTTGTTTTGAAGGACTTAATTTAATTAAGAAAATACCTACACTAATCATTTTATTTTTATTTTTTTAAATAAGTAGGCAGTAAGTAGCTTTTTGTAATGATCTTTGTTTGTTTTTGTTCGTTTTTGTTTCAGAAAGAGACACGAGGAGAAAGTATTTTGCCATTTAAATGATTTATTAGATGAATCTGAGAAATTTAAGCATTGTGAGTTCCCCTCAAGTGGAATGCCTGCCTGCCATTGAATTTTGCCCAAAAATACTCGTAGTCTTCCAACATGGCATGATAGTGAACTCCATTGAATGTAACACAGTCCAGTCATATGTCCGGCATGAAATCCACACCACACGGTCACTTTTTGTGAATTTTCCACCACTCTTCCACACATATCTGATATTGTTCCTAAACTCATCTAATGTTGTAGACTTGTTGGCATAAACCAACGACTTAAGGTAAGCCAATAAAAAGAAATCTCGAGATTACATGAATACCGAACTTCATGGCATGTGGCACCATCTTGTTGGAACCACATGTCAATTTCATCCAATTTTGGCCAAAAATACTCGTAGTCTTCTAACATGACAACATTGACCGAAACACGGTTCAACTCTCGACATGTAATCCACACCATAAGGTCACTTTTTGTTGATGCAATGAAGTCTCTTGAAGCGCATGTGGGTTTGTATGTCAATTGTTTGAGTAGCTGTGTGGCATGTGGCACCATCTTGTTGGAACCACATATCAATTTCATGCAGTTATGGCCAAAAATACTCGTAGTCTTTCAATGTGACACAGTCCAATCAAACCTCTTGACATGTAATCCACACCACACGGTCACTTTTTATGGATGCAATGGAGTCTCGTATTGCCAAAGTCATTGAGCCAAAAATGAGCCTCTCATCGACGAAGATGATTTTTCGATGAAATTCAGGATTTCCTTCAAACTTGTGCAAAGCCCAATCGGAGAAGTTTCGTCTCTTCAAATGGTTTTGTAAGGGTGTAGGCTAAAATCTTTATAAAAAAAAATCGCCACAATGTGGACTGAAAGATTCCGAATTCCTGTCTCATTTTGAACTGAAGTACCTACTTACGGGTGCGATATTGTCTCACTGGCATAGGGATATGGAACATGTTGACTCGAATTATCCACTGTCTGGTGGGACGATTATTACGACCGAAAAAAACTTAGTTCACGAATTTTATTCTCCCTTAGGCTTAACATTGTCAAATTAGTTAAATATTTGTCATCAGGTCCTACACAAGGAATGCGATTGAATCACAAGTATAATGTTGTTAGAGATTTTAGTTTGTAGATGACGCCAAGTATATCTGTAACCCTATTATGTCGCAAATCAAGAACTTTTAATTGAGTTAGATTTTATAAGGAATTTATCAGAGTGGTAAAGGCCATTCACAGCTCAACGACCTGCAAATGTGATACAATCTACGAATTTTACTTGTCATTTGCGAGCACTAACCAATCACCAAGAACAAGGCGAATGTTTTGATCGCGTGAATGTGCATTGCATTGTGGAATGTGAATAAAATTTGACAATTCGCTGAATTCTTTTCGCGAAAATATTAGGTAGGTGGGTAGATGACGTTGGGTTTCAGTATTTCACATTTCAATTGAGGCACAAACTAACGCCGAACTACAGGACCATCATTCACCATAAAGTCCATTCACAGCTTAGCGATCTGGGAATGATAAAGAGCTAATATTCGCCAATTTTGACGTTTCCATCACAGAATTCATTTTTTCTGATCCAGAAAAATGAAAAAAAAAAATTTTTACTTGTCATCCGTGAGGTTAAACACTCGCCCATGTTTTGATCGCGTGAATGTGGATTGCGTCTTACATTGTTGTGGAATGTGAATAAATTTTATGAAGCATTTAGCGAATTGTTAATTTTTTCGCAAAAACGGATTGAAATTCAACTTTTTTTTATATCAATCGATAGATAAATTAATTTCTGTTCTTTTGGAATAGTAAAATTGCCAATTGGCGTGCTTATAAATGTGCTCGTTGAGCTGTGAATGGACCTTTATAGTTGCGACCACCGAAGTCAGAATTTCGGGGAAAATTTTTAATAATTTCCAAACATTGCTCGTTGGTGAGGTTTACAGCGATAAAAATGTACATCTTGGCAGACGTTTTGACATTGAATGATTATAGAAAAATGGTTAAGGATGCGTTAATACATATTAAGATACAGAATTGTTTCCCTGTTGTAAGAACTCCATCTACAGCTGCAATTTGCGGCTTATACTCCTAGGTTTATATCATATACTATTGAAAGATTTAATTGAACGTTTAAGTAAGGCACTAATGATAGGACTTTGAAAAGTCAGTAGAAGAGATAAAGAAGAATGATACCACCATCCACAGACAACGATTCTTTTCATTGCTGATTGTGACTACAGTTCCGAGTTAGTTCCGAGTTACTTAGGTGGCGTTACAGTTCGAGGTGAACCTGGGCCTCCAAAGTTCCGAGTTATTGAAGAAAAATTTAGCAGAAATGAGGCGAAATAACTTCGTGTTTAAGGATGTGGACAATTCCTTGAAAATATTCAATACCAAAACCAGAAAACTAAGAGCGCTTTGGATGTCTTCGAATTGAGAAGCTTTGCCCTTTTGATTCATCGAAGGTCTAGATAATGACGCCTTTTAGCATTTTTTAAATGAAAAATTTCCTCCTCCACGAAGAATTAATTTTTTTTCCCTCAAAACGATCAAGGATTTATAAATCAACCGCAAAACGAATAAAATCAACAGTCACTAATACGACACTCACTCGACTATGTGCAGTGTTGTTCCATCACATCATCCAGTGATGAAGATGAAAGAAAAAAAAACCTTTGTAGATACATTTTCAATATTACTGTCATATGTATAACCGTCTTCTTACATGCAATCCACACATCTTTCCACAAACACACAATCGTAAAATCAATAGACTCCGGGTGAATACCCCCGAAAAATTTACACAGGATGTCAGCTATTCAAATTTTCATGTTTTCCTAAGAGCTTTACCAATATCAAAGTCCCATTTCGAATTCTCAATTCAATGGGGTGTATACAGTAAACAAATGTTTGAATACACAGACAATTTTTTTATTTTTTTTTTCAAAATCGTGCCTCGTTAAGAACTCCTTATCGCAGCTACGCACGATACACAACACACAAATGTACCTGTGTCTGTCTTTCTTTGATTTTGATTTTGCCAATAAGCAGATTAATAAGTACAAACAGAAAATTTTCTAAAGAAATATAATTGGAAAATCGAACAGAACGCGCGAGCTCTTCAAATTTACAAAATTTACCAAAATTTACAATTAGATGTCAATTTTGTAATATTTGAATTGAATGGAGAAAGGGCATCTTCTTCCTTCTCCATTCAAGCTCGTATGGAACCCTCCTTCGCATCCAAATTTATTGAGAGATTGATAATTCCATTCGTAGAAACAATTAGTTCATGAAATATATTCTTAAGTGATTCCTTTGACTATATATATGTAGGTACTATAACGAAACACTATACCTACACAGATTCCTTTTTACTTTCTCTGACAAAACTTTTGTTTTAATTAATTAACAAGGTTAGGCATAGTGCTGGAGCCTACTATTTTGATCATCACAGTTCCTGTTTTCTGGGAAAATTGAGGAAATAATAAATTCGTAAATTGCGAATGACTTAACTTTTTCTTTTGTTCCAACAGGAGATGTGTGTCTATGTCTGTGGATGGGTGTGTGTGGGTGGGTGTGTGTGTTTGATAGAAACTTTTATCGGCATTTAACAGACGATACAACTCCGTAAACCATATAACCAAACTAAGCAGAAAAATTCACTAGAAAGAAACAAAAAAAGAAACCAAAAAGGACATCCATTCCCATCGGTGCGGTGGCGGTGGCGCTGCCATCCTGTCGTACAAGTAAGTGTAACTAGTGTGTTTGTGGAGCAAACTTAATTCCCTTCAGTATCTGGTCATAATTTTTTATTTTTTTTTTTTGTATAGAATGCCATATGAGTTAAGTGGAAGTGTAAACGGATTGCTCTCACTCACAACATTCTTTATATAACACTTGTATCTGCACTATGTGCTGATGGTGGGTGGATGGATGGATGGATACTCTGGTATGGTGTATGATACGAAGAATTGAAGCGCAAACAAAATCATTAACAGCACCAACCATAATAATCACGTGTTCAGCGGAAGAAGGAAATGTGTGGCTTTAAAAGTTGAATTCAAACCAAGAAAACGTGGCAAAAACACAGGAAACTAGACAAAAACAAAAAACAAAAAATGTGGATGGTATTGCAAAAGGAAGCATGAAAAGGGATCTACTCCAAAATATAGGTTATATCAGTCAGATGATGATGATGATGATGGCGGAAGAAGATTCTCTCTTGACTCATTAATTACCAGCTTTTGGCGTAAAGAAAAAAACAAAAAAAAAAAAAAAAAGGGGTTGGTTGGTTGATATAGCCCGACACGGTATGGTGCTAAAGGAGTGATAAGTACGACCAAGCTACTACTTTCAATAGTAGACAACAGATGTAAAATATTGAGTGGAGTAGATTTTGATTCATTAAGATAGAGTGTTTATATCAGTGAAAGTTAATTGGATATTGTTGGGCAGGACTAACTTTACTTTTAATGGGGTGGGTAGGGAGCCAACAGAATTTTGTTTGGACCTTTGCCAGATGAAGTCAGTTGATTCAGTTTTTGGTTCACTTCAGAAGTGTTAACAGAAATTCATTTTCGTTCAATAATATCTTAAGACTGAACTGTCAATTGATTTGATATGTAAAGTTTGGTTAGATACTTGTTGGTCTATGAAAAACCTATAATTTCAGCATTTAAGAACGTTGGGCTGGGCCTAATCTAAACCTGAGGGAGTCTTAAAGATAGATTTCTTAAGTCGTTTATATGACATGACATGACTTAGTCGTAAGAACAACAGTAGTTAACTCATGTATTTGCCTGCCTAGTTCATGTAACAAGAAAAATTACAACTTCATCAAACATCCCAAGAAATCACGGGCAAATGGCAAATTCACTAATCACTAAACAGTAGCGAAGGTATCTGAAACTCAAACGAGGTATTCCAGATAAAAATGCGGATTTCCACTAGGGAAGATAGTGAAGAGCTCTGTGATGACACACATCAGTTGATTGCAAAATATAAGGAACTATAAAAATTAGGGCTTAGCAGCGTGTGGAACGTGGGCAATACATCCACATTCAAGCGATCTGGGTATGGAGAGACAATCTCTATCAGCATAGAGGACTACACCGGCAGTGATTACCAGAATATCATATTTGAATTACGTATGCCGCGGCGCGACCCTAACAGAGATCCGAGGCGAGCACCGAAATGGAACGTAGACAGACTCAACGAAAAACTCCTCGTAAATGCGATCGAAGAACGGAAGAATAAAGTCCTAGAAATGGTAGGTGATGCCGGATCAAAAGTTGACGCTGCGATGCGGCTGAAATATCGGAAACAGAAGTAGGAAATCGGTATACTGGTGGACAGAAGAGATTCAAAAGGAGAAAACACACAGAAACAGAGGATGCATTAGCTCAAGAGGGTCATCAATTCGAGCAAAAAAACAAAAATTGGAGGATCTTCGCTGAGATGTCAACAATAACTCCTGGGGATTGGGATATAAAGTGGTGATGCTAGGAAAGTGGAAGTGGAAGCTAGGCGCACAAGCACTATACTGAATGATACTGAACGCAGGAATAAAAAACTAAACCCATCCTGTTCGGCCCATTAACAATTTGCAATAACTCCTGGGGACTAGGATATAAAGTGATGATGCGAAAGCTAGGCGCACAAGCACTCGATACAAAGTGCTGAACGTAGGAAAACTGAAGCAGAGAGTGGACACACTCTTTCAACAACAGGACGTTCCACTGTTGATGTCAGCAGCAAAAACCATGAAGAACAAGAAATTTCCTGGACCTGTCGGTATACTAGCAAGAGGTCTTAAGGTGATAGCAAGACCTTGCCATCGGCTTTTGCTGAATATGTATAATGGCTGTCTTCGAAGTGGTTGGAAGATACACCGGCTGGCACTCATCAGAAAAGGAAAATGAGACTCGGATACCCCATCGGCGTTCAGACCATTGTGTATGCTTGACATGGCAGGGAAACTCCCAGAAAAAATGCTAAAGCCGCTATAGTTTATCCGACGCTTATCCGAGCCGAAGGTGGCTTATCCGAGAAGCAGCAGAGGGTTCAGAAAAAGCCACTCCACTGTAGGTGCTGTCGAGGAAGTGGTAAACGCTGTACAATCTGCTTAACTGGGAAATCACCACTGAAGAAGAGTCGCCGTGTTTGCAGCTCTAAATGTGAGAAATGCCTTCCATTCAGCTAGATGGAGTGATATGTTCAAGCCGCATGGTAAGGAACTACCTGAAAGATCGAGAACTGTCGTATGACACCAGAGAGGGAACCCGAAGAAAAGAAATCACGGACGCACCAGATTTGTGGAACATCTCCTACAATGAGATATTACCGCCAGCCAGAACCTACAGAGACTATGGAAAAATTTTTTTTCTGCAGACAGTTAAACGGCGACGAAGACCAACATCATGCTGTCAAGCAGAATGAACCATTCAACAGAGACGATGATAGCCAACACTTCCGTTTACCTGAACCAAATTGAAGTGAGGATAGTTATATTCAAGCTTATATCCAACAAGGCTCCTGGACCTGATCGGTTCAAAGTTGTTGGGAATGACCTAGTAGAGACCGCACACCAACTCATTTCTAACATTTGGTCAGACAAGTGTATGTCTGATCCACAAAAAAAGGAGACCGGAACATCTTCTACAATGAGATTCTTTGCGTGGATATGCCTGAAGATACCTTCCTGGTAGGGTATGCACAGATGACATCGACACGGTGATCACTGCAAAAACCACTGAAGATTCACAGAAAAGACTGAAATGCAAGAAGACCATGGACCTAGTCAAGCGGCTTTGGAGTGATCCAGAGTATGGGCCATCTGCTGGTTTCTTTTTGAATTAATTATTCTTATTCTCTCAAAAAATTGACAAAAACTCAGTATCAGTACAAAATGGATCGATTTACGCTTGAAAAACGTTGAAAAATACACCAAAGTTACTTCCAAAGTGGATGCTGTTGTGTTGCCGAAATAGAAACGAATTTTGAAAAGAAATTTCGATCAAAATTTTCACACAATTTTGACAGCCTTTATGCGTTCAAGATCTTGACAGAAACTCAGTATCAGTACGAAATAGATGGATTTACACTTGAAGAACGTTTGAAGAACGTTATAAAATACAGCAAAGTTATGTACTTCCAAAGTGGATGTTGAGTTGCCCAAAACAATGGGAACTTAGAAAAGAAATTTCTATCAAAAATAATGCACCACAACTGCAACTGGTGTACACAATGTTTTTGCAATGTTTTTCCTAAGAATTTCATTTGCAAAAGAGCATTCCAACATGAACAAACCACAAATTTAAAAAAAAACGCAAAAGCATTCCATTTAATGCACTCGGCCGGTGTGTGTATTTTTTGCTCGTTTATTTACCGAAAACTATCCCAACACGATACGATACATTTGTTTACATATTTGCCGTTCAAAAAATACTTTTCAAAAGTCTATACATTTCGTGGATTGAAAGAGGCAAGACAGTTGCAACAGTTTATTGGTTAAGAAATATTTTTTTTTTTACCCCCCTTTTTTTTTTCGTTGACTAGGATTGGAGTAGTGCATTCATATGGTAACTTGGTATCCTGAATCCAGGTATTGTTGGCTTTATTTCCAATTATGTGTAGTTGTTTGATTTGTAGTGTGTCCATAACAACTGGTAGAGGTACCGATAGGAAAAAAAAAGCGTTTAACGTTTATGAATGTAGAAAAGATACGAATTCAAATAAGAGTCCTTGTTGGATTTCATCATCTACATGTAATGGCAATCTTTTTAATGGTTTCGTCATATTTGTGGATATCGATGGGTGGATGCTGTAGGATTAGTGTAGATAGTGACTGATACTGGTATCAATCTGGTGATGGAAAGCGTTGCAACTAGTGGTAGCCAGTAACTTTTAATAATAATTAAATAAAAAATAATAAAATTCAGCGAAGATTTATTCTATGAAATCGCTGCTACTTCGGTTTGGAGGAACCAAATTAAATGCATGGAGCCAAGTGCTGGACAATAAGCAAGAAAGTAGAGCAGATATTGAACACTTTCGAGAGTAAAAATTCTTCGTCGAATGGAGGAGAAGATACAACCGTGAACTCTATGAGTTGTACCAAGATGTGGATGTCCGTGAACTCTATGAGCTGTACCAAGATGTGGATGGAGTCCAAAAAGCCAAAACACGAGTGAATGGACAATAATGTTTCAGCAAAGGGTATCTTCGAATCACAGCCCACAGCTTCAAGAAGACGATAAAGGAGACCGAACCTTCGTTTTATGGATCTAACTATCGCGGATATAGACAACTGCAAGTAGGGTACCAAGATGTGGATGTTGTTCAAAAAGCCAAAACACGTTGACTAAACTGCATCGGTCACATAGAGCGAATTGACAAAAAAAATTCTTCATCGAATGGAGGACAAGATACAACCGTGAACTCTATAAGCTGTATCAAGATGTGGATGTCCGTGACCTCTATGCGCTGTACCAAGATGTGGATATAGTCCAAAAAATTAAAACGCGACCGAATGGACAATAATGCTCCAGCATAGTGGATATTCGAATCTCAGACCACAAGGAAGACCAAACTTTCGTGTTAAGGATCAAGCTATCCTTGGCTGCTAGAGTGCTTGATTTGGAGACAATGGGAAGCAGCGTACCCGGCAACGAAAAGAGTGGAAGGAGTAGACTATGGATATGGGTATCACATTGGTTAGTTTTCTTAAATTTAATGGTAAACTTTAAAGGATCAAAAATGCATAGTAAACCTGATTTCTACTAACATCTTGTCATCCACAAGTTCTTCAATAAAATCCCTCTCACCATCCTGTACACACTCGTTTTTTTTTTTGCAAATAAAAATCTTAAGAACCATCATAAACATATGTCTGGTTACATTTACAAGAGATCATAAAAGAAAGTGTTGATGATGCATTATAGATAGATACTACAGATACACTCAGAAAATACTAAAAAGAACGTTTCCATGTGACCAGAGAAAGTGACTGAATAAATAAAACATGAATTTCGTAATCCAATCAAGTGGAAAGTTCCGCACTCTCGTTATATTAAACTTATCCCCATTTAAACCTTAAAATGCAAGTAAGGCCAAAATACCTTTACCTTTCTTAAGTACCCTACCTCTACTGGTATACTGTATGTATCTATAGTACATATATGCGTATTCTATATGTATGTATGGTTGAAATCCAAATCTCTCAAGAGATCTAGGATCAAAAATATTAAAATTGTCCATTAAGTTGTACATTAAGGATTGCTTGCCCTTACTAAAAAGAAAAGAAAAAAAAAAAAACCCTCTTCGACTCCTGTAATATTTAATTGAATTAGAGATACTTTTACAGGCCCCAAAAAATAAAAGTGTACATACATACATATATGGGTGTATGTACTGCAAGGATTTTTATTTTTTTTTTTTTTTTTTTCGTTCATCGTTGCCAGCCCCCAATCACAAATACTAAAACACTTAACTTTGAAAGTATTATCTTACTCCTCCATTAGGGATGCCTTTCGTCTTATTTTCTATTTTATTTTCCAAAGACGATGCACACACATATATGTAGGTATAGGGGGGGGGGGGGGGGGGGGTACATGTATATATATGTATGTGTTTACATTTTCAAGCTCCTTGGAATCTTTTTCTCACCTCAAAATGGGATGAGAATAATTCTGTTTGCGCTATCTTCTCGATACGGATACATAAAGATATAGTCTATGCATTGACCTCCTGTAATGGTACTTTATTTTAAAGGTAGTATCGCAACACAGGAGGCCGCACAAGTTAAAGAATATCGTATATGTACAACACAAATACACATATTATCCTTTTTGCTTTTTCCTTTTTGTAATATTTATAAAGTAAATGTTTGAGTAATTAATTTTTGCTTTAACTTAAACATGTCGTTCCTGTTTGCACATTGGGGATTTAACGTTACTTATTTATGAACACTTTCTCGAAGCAATAAGAATTTGACGAACCAAGGAATGTGATCCGAGACCCATCTGCCCAACCGCTGCCGCCATATATATATATATATATGTATGTATATGGGGGAGCCTTAATCCGATGGTTTTACCAGCTATTGGGTCGTCTGTCAGGGAAAATGGAAACCAAGAATAGCATAGAATTTCAGTTAAGCGCCTTGGTACATACAACCAACTCTATACAACCCACAAATGTTTTTTCACCTAGTAATTCGGATTAATTGAATACGTCAGCAGTTTCAACGGGAATTGATTCAACTTACTGGAGCGATGGAATGGTGGAAATCCCTTTTTTTTTTTGAAAGGGAGGAGATGTGAAAATGTGTTTCGGTAGTAACAATAAAAATGTTTGGTAAAAATCAATAAAAACGATTTCAAATCCTGTTGGTTTACATTTTTGTTTGTTTAGTAAGATATCCTTAGAGGAGTATCTATTACATGAATGCAGTGGCTTTGCATTAATTGGAAGGAGATGCGTGTATTCCTGTTGCTCGAACCTTCATTTATTGTGTATAGTTCCAGTAAAGTTCACTCAGAACTTGGGCTGAAGAGGGGTTTAAGGAAGATACTGAATCAGTACGGTGTTCTTAGTTTAGCTAGATGGAATGACATCTTCCAAAACAGGCAGTTCTTAGGGTATTTTTTGTACAGAACTAGCTACTGAACTAGATACTGAATCACAATGGTTTTCTTGGTTTAACTAGATGGAATGACATATTCCAAAATAGACAGTTGTTAGAGTATTATTTATACAGAACTAGCTGATTCCGCCTCAAAATTAATGTCTCTTTCGAAAGTCGTACCTCTCTATTGAAAGAACGAAACTGAACAGTTCATTCATCTGAAGATTCATTGGCAATTTTAACGTCGAATGAGCCAACTGCCAGCCTTCCAACAATGTGCCTTCCCATACAAAATGTAATTTTCAGATATCGCCACCTTTCACCCCTGAAAGTATGCAATTTCAGGTTTTCACGATTTTCCGACTTTTCCGGTCAAAATTTTCAGTTTTTGGTTCCGCAGAGTGTTTATCTAGTTCAACACGAATGCAACAAATCTATCCCCATGCAAATCGAATGATGTTCAGAGGAGTTATGCGCGTACAAACCGAGGCATTACCGGCGAAATGTTGGTTAAACAAAAAGTTTACATAGACTAGGAAGAATATAGGTCAAAGGACATAATCTTGTGGTACATCTAGATTTATATTTGTTTCATTACTGCATTTTGGTATGGTACGACTGAAACCATTTATACATAATGCCCCGAAAATAGGCTCTAAATTTGTTTCAATCTTGATGTGGATCAACCTTCCAAAATCTTTAATAGAAAGAAGGACAACCTGATCGGACGGAAGTCCGAAGTATGACGACTACTTTGGACCTACCTTTAGTTTAATAAATTCCCTAAAATAATGTGGACCCAAAACCTTAAAGCATCCTTTATCCACTTTTATGTCATAAAATTTATTATTATTTTTTTTTTGTCACATACCGCATCCATCCAAAGTGATGGATAACACACAGTCAACAAGCCAACCCACAACGAATACAATTAACCAACAAAGTGCTCTAACTTCCATCAAAACCACTCTAATTAATAAACTCTCTGCATGTACAAACAACTCCCCAACAAATTGCGTTAAAAAAAAAAACAAGCAAACTTTACTAATTCGAAAAAATGCAAAAAAAAAAAAAAACCACAAATTATCTCATCATCAATAACAAGTCTCTCTCCTCGCCACACATCATCATATTAAACCATTTAATACTAACAAAGTTACCGAGACTGCATTTAAAGTACAAAACTGAAAGTAAATAGAAAAAAAAAAAAAATAAAAATAAAAAAAAACCTCATCCCCATCCAACAACGAAGGAAAACTTTTTAATTGAATGATTGTCCTAGCCCTAGCTACCGTATCGGCTACACAAAGTGGCTATTCGAAACTATTTTCCCAACTTTAACTATTATTTAATTTTACATTCGCTTCCCACGTATTATAGTTACACATAGCCTAGCCGGGAGGAGTGAAAATTGTCGCTTTTAATTGAGTAATTTTAGTTTTGCCTCTCTATTAAAGAAGCCTTTATGCAATTAACCACCATTGCACATAGGCAAGGTGTTGTTTAGTTAAGACCACACATAGCTTAACATATTTACTACGATATGCGAAAATCAATAGATTGACTACGACGACGACGACGACGACGACGACAAACATCAGCTAATAGCAACAGTGAATACAATTTAATCTGATTGAATGTACACTGAGGGAAAGTTTTCATAATTGTATAATGCGTATTTTATTTTCTATATTTTTTTTTTTAAGAACTAGAGGGACTTAAAAATCATATAAGCCCATTGATTGTAACAGTCGGAGAGGAGGATGGGGTTTTTTGTTTGATGTTGGCTTAATTCGCTAACAAAGGTTGGCGTGTAAACGAGATTTTTCTCTTAAAAATTTATTATAACAAAGATACATATACATATATGGACATGAATCGTCATGGATACATCATTTATGTCCAAATGTCATCACGAACAACAAATCTGTACCATAGTACACATCTCCTTCAAAGTGTATCTTTTGTGTTAATCTCTCTAAAAATATACCAAAAATATACAATCCCTAGATCTTCATATGTTGTCTTTGTCATTTCTTACTTAAGATTAAGAAAAGTTTAAAAAAATCTTATAAAAGTGGATTAACTACCACCAGAAAGTCTTACTGAAAAGTCGGTTTATTTTAAATGAATTTCTCCTAAATGTATGCTTTAAAAAAAATACAGATAAGTTCTACATACGTAGATTGATTTTGAGGGGAAAATACATAAGTAGGTACCACCAGGTTCTACCTTTTATTTGCTCATTTATCAATCAAAATCTATTAAAACAGTCCAACTGATACCAAATGTATCTTTTCGGTTAGTCTCGCCTAAAAGTATGCAGTTAGAGGTCGGACAAGAGTGCTTCTTTTGTTAGCTCAACATCCATGTTGTTCGTATACTCAGAACTAAAACGAATGCAAAAATTTGATACAAAATTTCTTCGAGGTTACTCTCTCTAAACAGGCGCAACATGTTACTATATCTACGGGACAGCTACATTCGTCTGAATGAGCCACGAGATATAAGGAGTAGCCACGAGATTATATAATAAGTTTGAGGAAAGTGATGTATGAAATGAAATTTAGTTCATTTGACAAAAGTCGTCTAAATATATGGCAAACTGCCATGGAAGGCCTTGACTTTACTCATGCAAGAAGAACAGCATGAAACCTGCTAAGAAAACTTGAAGACGGAACTATCATATAACCACCGATAGTACCAACCATATTAAACAAAAAAAAATGCCCAAAACACCATCAGACTAATGTCACACGATCAAAATCAAGCGGAATCTAAGGACATTAAGAATAAAGTGCCCAGGAACATCTCAGTATTCCAAACAGATTACAATCGATGAAATGGAATTAACCCTGGCTTCTGAGAAGATGGATAAAGCAGATGGATTCCACAACATATTATATGTATATCCTTACTTCTTATTCTCGAAAATATTAGATATGCGGGAGGAGAACTCCCAAAATTGTTTAAAGAAACAAAAGCTACCGCTCCATTGCCGTTCTGAGTTCATGTTTCGAGCTACTCGAACGAGTTATTTTCAACAGAATTAGTCGAACAAGCTACTTCACCTTAACGACAAATATCGAAGAAGGGTTTGAAAAAAATGTTGAAGACATCAGTGGAGTTTGTTAATCTTACAGGGTTGTGGAGGTTGTGGAGGTTGTGGAGGTTGTGGATGCTTCACCTTAACGACAAATATCGAAGCAGGGTTTGAAGAAAAATACTCAAGACAACAGCAGCATTGTGGATATACGGCCTACTCTACAAGCTCCTAAAGATTATATCCTGTCCAAGGCAATTGAAGATGACACATACTCATCTCTTTGTATGAGTCCAACGAGTGCATATGCCCGTTGAATCTCATCATCCTTTGCCCGATCCACAAGGAAGGAGATCACCTGAAGTGCGCCAATTATAGAGGTATTAGTCTCGTCAACATCGCATACAAAATTTTATCTGCCATATTGTGTAAACGTCCACTTTTAGACGTTCCCTGATCGGCCTCTGTCAGTGTGGTTTCAGTTCAGGAAAATCCTCAATCGACCAAATCTTCACACTTAGTCAGATCCTATACAGAGCCATGTCTAGTTTCGGCATCCTTGCCAAACTCATTCGCCCGTGCAGAATGACGATGGATAATGCTCGTTACTCCATCAAAGTAGGTAACGACCTCACCGATACCTTTGATATCCAAAAAAGAATTTAGACAAGATGACGCTCTGTCATGTGACTTCTTTAACATCATACTTGAAAGAATTGTGCAAACAATCACTAGCCAACACCGGAGGGATAATCTTTCAAAAGTCTGTGAAACTACGAGCGTATGCCAGGCTGTCAGTAGTAGTATTGGAACGAAAACGTTGTCAAAATAGTTTTAGTGTTAAATGAGGACAAAATCAAGGATGATTGACAGGCTTTTGGCGAGGAGATTCAATAATGAACTATACTAGCTGTATAGCGACATCGACTTAGTGAAAAACTGTGCGTCAGTCGTTTGATTCAAACTAAAGATTCTTCGTAAAATTTTCAGTCCCATTTACGTTGACGGGTTTAAGAGGAGAAGACGCACATCGATTTAGTCAAAAAATTGCTCATCAGACCGGATGAACATAAATGCTCCGTTCCATAGAATCTTCGAAACTAACCCGAAGGGACAACGCAGTAGAAGGGCACTTCCACCGACTGTTTGAGTGCGCAATTGGACGCAGTAGAGGCTTTATTTTTTTGAGAGGAAGACCTCGCCTTTGATGGCATGGATAAGTAGAAGTGCACTTCAACCGACTTAGAGTGCAGGAGAGTGCATTTGGTTGAGTCCCAGCTTAACCCCGGACTTTAGCCCCACTTAGTCATATTTCTATGTCTACTTTTGTTACTGTGAATTCCATACCATTAATAAATAAATCCGATTACACAAAAATTTTTATCCTGTATTCCCCCTTTTTTTTTTTTTAACCAAAAGGATTGCATACTTTTAGGCACGGATTAAAATCTACCACTCACCGCATGTTAATCATAATGGTATTCATAATCCTCTCTGAGTACTTTTTCACATTTAAAAAAAAAAAAAAAACACTGAAATGCTACTAAAAGCCTTAAAGGACTTACAACTTTATTCAGTGTACTTTACGGCCATCAAATAGCTGACCATTACCCACCGTTCTCTCGTGTAGATACATGTCCTTTATTGGAATTTAAATTTACATATCCCTCTTTGCAGCAGGAGGCGGTTTGGTTTACCCCCTTAACTGACATCGATTTACAGATGATGCAATGGTTTTTGTTTTTTTTTTTTTTTTTTGTACTTGTCAATATCCTTAAAATAATTTAGGATAGACATATGTAGCTGGGTTAGGTTGCGGTTGATGCATTGAAGGTGATTGTTGATAAAAATAAAACTCCCCCTTTCGGTATTGAATGGCATAGTTAAATCGAAACAAAAAGTCGACTGCATTCAACCAGAACGAATCCTTTTTTTCCTTTCTATGCAATGCGTCACACATATGTGGGTACATACTTCCATTAGGCTTAATGGTCAAGTGCAGTGTATGTTTGTAGATATTCGCAGCAACTCCCTAATAAAATTAATGGAATAACTTATTTGAGGTGAACAGGCGATCGGAAATGTGAGATAATGGCAGCTGATTTTTTGAAGTATAGATACATCTATGGTAGGAGTAGGGTACTTTGTATTCTGTTTGATATTTAGCATTTAGTTTTTTTTTTTTTCATTCTCTTTTGTTTTATTTTTAAAAAGTAAAGAGGAGGAGATATTCAGCAGATGTTTTATCGGTGGTTATGATTCGAGTAAATGGTTATTATCGAATGAATAAATAATTAAATGCAATTACATTGCTGTGTTTGTAGTTTTTTTGTTTTTTTTTTGCTTTTGTAGCTTACGTTCCAATTATCCTTGTTCTCATAGTGCGTATCGATTTGTGGCTTAAGTAGGAGTAGACTAGAGGGTTGTTTATAATGTGCGAAATATAAGCAATTTGTTTCATTTAAAATGCTAAATTAAGTGGTTATCGTTATTGCAGATACTTTTAACCGATAAAGCAATTTGTCTTATAAAATGCATTCGAAGGGGGTTTTTGGATTCAGTGATTAGTATGTCGTTTGGTGGGTTGATTCCCAGACAACATCAATTAACTTAGTGGGTGGGCAATTACCACAACAGGTTATTTAAATTAACTATTACAGTTCTTTGGTTAAAAATTTATGGATTCCACAGTTTAAGTAAGAATTTATTGAGAGGTCTTATCGATAAGAGGTCTATCTACAGTATTGTGGTAGTTTTAGGATTTTAGTTTGTAAGTTTCTGCTGGACTATTCGGTTATCCTTGTTGAGTTAGAGTCGTTTTTTTTTTTTTTTGGCCTTACTTTGGGTAAAGACATTGCTTGGGAGACCTGCTCAGAATGTATCTTTTGTGAGTTTTCGTCAACTCCAAATGTGTTTGACGGTATTTTCGATTTGTAGTTCAAAGGGGTTTTGCTCTTTCATGATGAATGTGTTACATCTTCTGTACGAGTCGACGGAAATTCTATCCAACAGGATGAGGCAGCTGATGGCCAGGGATAATTGGCTATTTATTGTGGATTGCAACGAAAACGCAGAACATTTGCAATGGTGAGTGTCTTTTTGATTTTATATTACAATCTGACTGAGAAACAGACAAACTAGCTTCATTTAGTGATTCCCTTACAGTAGAGAAATGAGGGATTATAGAAGAATCGGATCATGGGTGGATTCGCTTTCAACTAAGCTTCCATTCTAGGGGCAATACAGAACCTACAGAAAATCCAAGTGAGCAGACTGGGTTAGGTTATAACTAATAGTTAGGCAACATCTGAAAGATAGGCCACTTGGTAGTGTACATTCCACAAATATAGATAAGGCAGTTGATGACTTAAACAAAATAATAAACATGGCATACGAAAAAGTCTGTGAAACAAGGAGATAAACTCCAAGAGAATCCAGGTTAGACATTTTAATAATAGGGCTAAAGTGGATGATATCATCACGGAGGAATAAAAGGACATCTTGGAAGCTTCTGGACTCTGCAAAATGATGTTCAAAAGACGCGTCAGTTCCCAGCTTCATTCGAAAATCTGACAAATTGTGGGCAGAAAGTAGTGAGGCAGTTTTAGAAGCTCATTTCACAGATAACTTCAGCGAAAGATTCCCCAAGCCACTTGAGAAGGCTTCTTAACTTTTGTGGCGATATCAGTGGAAGTCTATGGTGACTAAAATAGAACTACTTTCAAAGTCTATTTTTATAAATTCGAGTATGTGGATGGTATGTAGTAGATGGTTAGACAGAAATTCTAATAAATATTGCCTTCAGACTTCGTAACACCCACTCTATCGCTTTAAACGCTGTACAGTGACTGAACTGACTGATTTGTTCACAAATACCATCAGAAACTTGGTTTATTTTTGAAATGTCACATACATCCAAGCCAAGCCTGTGAGAAAGCTCTGCTTCAAAGCATACATTGTGGAACATGAGTATGTATTTGAGTAAGATGGATACTCCGCCCACTGTTGAGTGGAGTTGTAGGAAGAGAATTCAGCAATATAAAGACGGTCTTCGATGTGTGTGTCTGATCATACCTCCTTCTTTGGAAAAGTAAAGAATGAGAGAACAGCTGAGATTGTGGCAGGCAAGTTGCTACTTTTTCTGGAATTCTGGTGGCCTGGTGTTTCACAACGATTTACAGGCAAATTTTGTGGAGATTTCGTTCGGTTTGACCGTCGATGGATTTTTGATTGACATCCACAATCAATGGATTTCACATAGTGCCTAACCCTGGATGGGTGGCATATTGGATTGGTGATGAAGAACCTAATACAATCCACAATAGGTCACAGTTTCCGAACTAATTCAGACCAATTCGTTGCAACACGTTTGGCGAAAATGTCGATAGGGACCAATAGCCACTATAATACAGGCTTATAGTGGCTATCGACATTTTCGCCAAACGAGTTGCAACGGGTTTACCTTAGACGTTATCATGGTCTCTCATCGGTTTGTGGAGGGTAAAAGCAGAAGAAAGGGCAATATCTGTAGCACTGTGGCAAGCC